>JACGWL010000011.1:0-673968 GCA_034509725.1 Sesamum angolense
CCCTTTGACCCTCGAGCCCCATGTGTCTCCAAGCTTTGCTGCTCACGGAACCTGAGGGCGTCGCCGCTTTGATGAGGACGGTTGGCTCCGCGGAACCCGAGGGCGGCGCCGCAATTATGAGGTCGGCTTGAGCAGCCGTTGACCCTCGAGCCCCATGCGTCTTCAAGCTTTTCGGCTCAGCGGAACCCGAGGGCGGCGCCGCGCTAGTGAGGACGGCTTGTGCAGCCGTTGACCCTCGAAACACTCGACGGGCTGGACGTGCTATCGGGAATGGAGTCTGCTGTCTCGTCTGGACCGATCGGAGTCCGCCATGGCGGCCATTGCAATCTCTCCCCCAAGCTTTTTCATCCATTTTATTTTCAAATTCTTCATCATCGCAATGGATTCGGAGTCCCCATCGTCAATAAACCGCGAAGCTAATTCGAAGAATTCTTTGATGTTAAGATCACACACTATTATGGGTTAAGACCTACCTCTGGGTCAAATTTTGTCAGATTCGTAAACAATTCTTATATCAGTTGTTTGGCACGGTTTTATTAAAGAAAATTTAATTACCGATTTTACTAACTTATAGTTATTATTTCACTTAGCAAATCTTCCACGGAGTATTATGGGTTAAGACCTACCTGTGGGTCAAGTTTCATCAGATTCGGGACAGTTTTTATTTCAGTTGTTTTGCACGGTTTTATTAAAGAAAGCTTGCTTTCCTATTTTACTAACTTGTAGTTATTATTTCACTTAGCAAATTTACCATGCAGTATAATGGGTTAAGACCTACCTGTGGGTAAAGTTTCGTCAGATTCAGAGACAGTTTTTATTTAAGCTATTTAGCACGGTTTTATTAAAGAAAGTTTGCTTACCTATTTTACTAACTCGTAGATATTATTTCACTTTCCAAATTTAGCATGCACTATTATGGTTAAGATGTACCTCTAGGTCAAGCGTCGTCAGATTCGGAGACATTTTTTTTTCAGCTGTTTTGCACGGTTTTATTAAAGAAAGTTTGCTTACCTATTTTACTAACTTGTAGTTATTATTTTTTACTTAGCAAATTTAGCACGCACTATTATGGGTTAAGATCTACCTGGGTCAAGCGTCGTTAGATTCGGAGACATTTTCTATTTCAGCTGTTTTGCATGGTTTTATTAAAGAAAGTTTGCTTACCTATTTTACTGACTTGTAGTTATTATTTTACTTAGCAAATTTAGCGCGCACTATTATGGGTTAAGATCTACCTCTGGGTCAAGTTTCATCAGATTCGGTGACAGTTTTTATTTCAGCTGTTTTGCACGGTTTCATTAAAGAAAGTTAGCTTACCTATCTTACTAACTTGTACTAATTATTTCACTTAGCAAATTTACCGCGCACTATTATGGGTTAACACCTACCTCTGGGTCAAGTTTCGTCGGATTCGGCTACAGTTTTTATTCCAGCTATTTAGCACGATTTTATTTAAGAAAGTTTGCTTACCTATTTTACTAACTTGTAGATATTATTTTACTTAGCAAATTTACCACGAGCATTATGGGTTAAGATCTACATCTGGGTGAAGTTTCGTCAGATTCGGAAACAATTTTTATATCAGCTGTTTTGCACGATTTTATTAAAGAAAATTTGCTTACCGATTTTACTAACTTGTAGTTATTATTTCACTTAGCAAATTCTTCCACGGAGTATTATGGTTAAGACCTACCTCTGGTCAAGTTTCGTCAGATTCGGAGACCGTTTTTTTTCAGCTGTTTTGCACGGTTTCATTAAAGAAAGTTTGCTTACCTATCTTACTAACTTGTAGTTATTATTTCACTTAGCAAATTTACCATGCACTATTATGGGTTAAGACCTACCTCTGGGTCAAGTTTCGTCAGATTCGAGACAGTTTTTATATCAGCTATTTTGCACGGTTTTATTAAAGAAAGTTTGCTTATATATTTTACTAACTTGTAGTTATTATTTCACTTAGAAAATTTACCACGCACTATTATGGGTTAAGACCTACCTTTAGGTCAAATTTCGTCAGATTCGGAAACAGTTTTTTTTATCAGCTATTTTGCACGGTTTTATTAAAGAAAGTTTGCTTACCTATTTTACTAACTTATAGTTATTATTTCACTTAGCAAATTTACTACAGAGTATTATGGGTTAATACCTACCTCTAGCTCAAGTTTCGACAGATTCGGAGATACTGTTCACATCAGCTATTTTGCACGATTTTAATAAAGAAAGTTTGCTTACCTATTTTGCTAACTTGTAGTTATTATTTCAGTTAGCAAATTTACCACGCACTATTTTGGGTTAAAACCTACCTCTGAGTGAAGTTTCGTCAGATTCACAGACAGTTTTCTTTCTGCGATTTTGCGCGATTTTATTAAAAAAGGTTTGTTTACCTAATTTACAAACTTGTAGTTATTATTTCACTTAGCAAATTCACCACTGAGTATTATGGGTTAAGAACTACATCTGGGTGAAGTTTCGTCAGATTCGAAAATAGTTTTTTTATATGCTATTTTGCACGGTTTTATTAAATATAGTTTGCTTACCTATTTTACTAATTTGTAGTTATTATTTCAATTAGCAAATTTACCACACACTGTTATGGGTTATGTCCTACCTCCGGGTCAAATTTCATAAGATTCGGAGACAGTTTTTATTTCAGCTGTTTTGCATGGTTTCATTAAAGAAAGTTAGCTTACCGATCTTACTAACTTGTAGTAATTATCTGAATTAGCAAATTTACCGCGCACTATTATGGGTTAAGACCTACCTCTGGGTCAAGTTTCGTCGAATTCGAAGACAGTTTTTATTCCAGCTATTTAGCACGATTTTATTAAAGATAGTTTGCTTACCTATTTTTACTAACTTGTAAATATTATTTTACTTAGCAAATTTACCACGGAGTATTATGGGCTAAGAAATCTGACGAAACTTGATCCAGAGAGGTAGGTCTTAACACATTATAGTGCATGGTAAATTTGCTAAGCGAAATAACAACTATAAGTTTGTCAGACAGGTAAGCAAACTTTTTTCAATAAAATCATGCAAAATAGCTGAAATAAAAACTTGCTCAAAATCAGACACTATTTGTTCGATTAGTAGTGTCATAGGAACATATGAGTATTATGTATAGATATAATAATCGAAACCAAGTCATTTTTGAAAAATCAGTTCGAAATGAAGGATATGGGTGAGGTTGATGTAATTATTAGCATCAAGTTGATTCGTTCAACTGATTGGATAGCATTTCTCCAGTCTCATTATGTTGAGAAGATAATTAAGAAAATTGGCTATCAGTGTAATGCCCCTAGAATTATTATCTAGAATTATCATTTATTAAGTATAAGAACATAGATATAAAGAGTGGTGAATTATACAATATTGTGGCTAATGAGATAATTACAAAAGAAGAGATGAATTGTGATAGGCATTCCAATATTGTAAAATAGGAATTGAGATTTAAGTATAGATTGTAAAGATAAAGTAGAACAAATACAATCTTTTCTTAATATATACATATATATACATATACATGCTACACCATATATTTAGCAAGAGACGGTGGAGTAGCACAAGAAAAGGAAAATCTTTTCTCACATCTTTATCAAGTATATATATACACACACTCTCCTTTTTTAACTTATATGGGCATAGATATAAACATGAGTAGTATATATACATATATAAAGGGGAAGAATGTAGAAGAAAGACAAAAAAAAAAAAAAAAGAAAGAAACAAAAGAAAGAGAGACACAAAAGAGATTGAGAGAGGCTGTGGAAGAGGTCTAGAAAGAAAACAAAAAAAAAAAAAGAGAAAAGAATTAGGCGGTGGAGAGAAGAGAAGAAGGGGGACAAAATGGAAAAATTCCTCTATTTTTATCAATCTTAAATAACTTCTATAGCTGAATTTGGTAAGTTTTGCTAATCTTTCATGTGTAAATAACATCAAATTGGCCTCGTTATGATAAGTTAGCATTTGCATAACATATTGCGGCATTTGTGTTTTGAGAATATGTGCACATAGTATTTCGTTTTGTCTGGGAGGCTATAATTTTAAAGACATCGCAACAATCCTTTCCATTTTTGATTTATTAATTATTAAAAAAATTGCCGCATTTATTTCTTGGTGGCTATATGAAATCTTGTGTGTAAAACTCCACTACTTTAGCACTAAATAATTTTATTTATTTTTAATTATTCAATTTATATGGTGATGTTGCATTGTGTATTGTATATGGACCATTGGGATGGATAAATTAGTTTTATTATTAACATAAGTTCAATAGTAAAAATGAAATAATTAGAAAAAAGTATAGAAAAATTGAAAGAACTGATTGATTTTATTTTTATTTTATCCCCCTATTTTTTATAATAAAAGCATGAAATATTATATTTTTTAATTTTAGTCTCAATGATAATAATATTTTTTAATAGTATTAATAATTTTAAGAAAATGATTTACTATTTATATAAAATAAAAGTTCTCTAATTTTTATTCACATATAAATGTTAAAGTTTATTAGATATTAATAATATCATTTCATAAAGTAATAAAAAATAATTTATTAAATTGTACGAGAGGGTTTTTGTGATGGTATTATTACAAATAACTTAAAATTTAATTATTATAAATTTTTCAATATAATCTTTTCAAACTAAATAATAATTCAAATTTTAAAAAATTAAATATAATAATTATAATTATAATTTATTAATTTTTTGTAAAAAAAAAGTAAATTATTTCTAGGCTAACTTTTTGGTAGGATAAAAACCTTTCATGTTTAGAGTAATTATATTTTTTAATATATTTTAGTATTTTACATATTAAATTGTCACTAAATTATTTTTAACTATGATGAAATATAAATGGTGTATTAAGTTAATATATCAAAAATACATAATGAATATAATATCTCAATAAAAAAAAGTTTTTTACACAATTTTTTTTTTTTTTTTTTTTTTGTGTGTATTTATAGTGCCTTATTACTGAAAATTTTTGGTGTACATCTTCAAATGAATGAGTACAACTAATACCCAGTGTATATTTGATGGATAGCTTCAATTGAATGATTGTTTGGTGAAAGCATGAAGGTATGAATGATTACATGTTGTACTTTGAATGTTAATGTCATGAAAGTATGATGTAAAATGTATTTTTCATGCTCCGAGTGTGTATGGTTGTGATCATATGAATGTGATTGAAGAGATGTAATGATGTGTAGTCTTACTTGAGTAGTTTCTTATAAGAACGGTGATATGGAGACATGAGGGAGTGATGAAAAATGAATATAATAACTAAGTGGATACCCCTTTGATAATTAGAACAGGACAATCAAGCTTCTACAAAATCTACAGGTTTCTAAATGTTACCATCTTCGATACTAGCACAATACCCTTTATCTCCTTATATCTACCTAAGTTGGGACGGATTTCACTTTTCTTTCTTTTCTTCGGCCACTAATGAATTTTTTTTTTCTTTTTTCTTCCCCTTCTCTTTTGTCACGGCTTTTTTTTCCTTTTTTTTCCCTTCGTTTTTGCCCGCGACTTGTGTTCTTTAGGCCGTCTTTCGGTCTTTTGACGCGAATGACAACACTTGTGGTGAAGGCACCCGGTTACTCAACCAAAAAACGTCGTATTCTGGCCTTTTGACGCGAATGACAACACTTGTGGTGAAGGCACCCGGTTACTCAGCCAAAAAACCGTTAACCTAAAGTGCTTTGCATACTCATAGCTCCAGCCACCGTTTTACGTGAATAACAACATTTGTGATGAAGTTACCCAGTTACTAAGTGACCTAAACCAGCGGAGTAGATGTAAACTTTCTTTTTCTTGCTATTCTTTCTTTCTTTCTTTTTTCAAAAGGGGAAGGGCCTTCGAATTTCAAAATGATGCACGCCCCATGTTAGGGATATAAGGATCAATCGGGTAAGGTTTTAGCAAACAATATGACTTCACAAGAATCCTAAGATTTAGTAGAAGCGAAGACATTCCAACTCTATCTCAAAGCAATTCAAATGCATGAAATTATGCCTCAAATACTCCACATTTAATCAAAGCAACAATCACATAACGCTAGTGCACATTCATGTCTCAATCTTATGACCAGACTTCATAAATCATATTTATTTGTCAAATTACTAACAGTCATTCGGTAAACTAAAAAAATAATATAAACAAAAGTAGTTTGATGGTAACTAGCAAAAGAAAACCAAAAAAAAAAAAAATGGTAGTTCGATAGTATAACAAAAGATAAATGAAAACTTGAAAAGAAGTTATCCTCTGGTTCGCATGTGTTAATTAACACTACACATATGTCATGGAATTCTTTACTTTTGAAATGGTTTTATCTCGTTCCAAAGGTGAATTCAGTCCTTCACATAAAAGTTGGAATATGAGAAGTTTCAATTGAACCAAGAGTCTAATCCTATAAGGCTAAAATAATCACCGACATCCCGACAACAAAGTATATCTCAGACAGCTTGATATACCAGAAAGAACAATACACTATGTTTACTTGAATGAGATAGCATAATAGCATTAGCCAGATAAGACAGGATGAGAAACACCGATATCACAGTAGTAAATTAATAGGAAACCACTGAAAATGCATCGAAAAATATTTATCAGAAGAACAACTTACTATAGATAAAAAGAAAATTACTACGCCACTATGTAGATTATAAATATCAAGAACTCAAGATAACAATACAAACACATTAAAGGAAACATGCTTGATGGATGAAATGAGGAGTGGGAGGGAAGAAAATGATCAACATTTTACCATCATTATCACTTTGCAACGACTTTCTAGTTTCTTTAATCATCATTTGTGTCATTGTTTTCAGAGCCCCAGCCTCCAGCGCAGCTATAGTATTCCTCCTCTTTGCCACCTCATACACCTTCTATTGGTTTCTAGCATGCATGAAGACAAATAGATAAGTTTGAAATTCCTCAACCAAACTGCAGATTCACAAGAGGAATTAGTGTACTGTGCATCATTCAGCAGTGTTGAATTAGATAAATTACGAACAGAGCTTACCTCTAAAGCCTTCATGACTTCATGGCTCCTCAAGCTCTACCGCCTTCTTGGAACATTCGTCTGAACTTATACAAGTCTACAAGCTTGCTTACCTATGGTCCAAAAAACATTGAAACCCGACGCTGTCAAATGCAAAATTGATGTTTAACATAAATATGAACTATCAATGCATTGCTCAAAGATAAGTATTGATAAAATGAACCCTTAACCAAACAATCATCAATACCTATATAAGGCCATCATACAACTAAGCAACATGAATCATCTTACAAAGTGGAAAGGAAGCGCAAAAATTCATGGTGGTCAGATTGCATCATGTATATCTAGATGTATATAGATAAAGGACACCAGTTCAAGCCTAAACCTTAACGAAATCAAATCTCAAATTGAACCTATTCAATTGTTTCAAAAATTTCAGATCTATTAACAAGTTGCACATTTAGATAGCAAATACAATAAAACCAGCTGTCTTCACTTAACATTTACTTGGAATCAAATATTTTCTCAACTGAAAATAATTTTAAATCTTACAACTTTCTCAACATGAAAAATAGCCCGACATACAATTACAAAATCCAAAAATACATTCAAAAATGCAAAACCTCCAAGCTCTCCAACAATATATTTTGAAATGGGCTCATGCCAGACATGTTCAGACAGATAGTTGACTCTTCATTCTTTCCTTCTATCAATTGAGGAGACTGATGTTTCAAACAAAAGAGAACTCCTAAATAAAGCTTACACACAAAATAATATATATGGATGGCAGGAAGCTGGGTGTCATGCTTACTACACATATTATGCGCTGAGAATAAGAAAGGATAAAAACTAAAGTTGCCAATAGACAAACTAGACGCGGTTAAAATGAATATCAGGCATTTTGCTAATATTGAGTACATAAACACGTGATGCACACACAAGGAATGTACAAGATTAGCTCATAATGATATTAGTGGAAAATACAACACAAGCCCAACTGAAAGCATACAAGGAGGACTTCACAAGATTATCAAATTGCATGATTGAATCTCTGACATTGTCTAATTAATAGTATCAATAGAGGCCACATATCGTATTTTGAAAGAATGTTAAGTAGTAGTGCTCCCTAGCCAGCCTATTCATGAACAAATTTAAAGATTAGAAATCAAGATAAATGGTGGACAAGGCCTAGCCAAAAGAATTAATATAGCAATAAAGACCTATATAGCTGTATGAACCAGCTGCATTTGGTGCTAATACCATCTTAAGAGAAGAAAGGATCAGTCAAAGAAAAAGCAGAGCCACACATTAATGCATCAGCCTATATAATAACATTGGAATCAGACTAAGAGTATAGCCCCAAACTCAATGAAAATGATCCACTAAGACTAACAATAAATAATTAGGAGAAAATAAACCTTTGATTCAGTAATCTCTCCATAACTAGCATGCTCATTTGCAACAGAAACTAGTGCAACACTAATGTGTCTTCAACCCCGGGACAACTGTCTTAATATGTTGTACCAGAATCTACATAAGAAGAAAGCTTATATGATATAACTAACATTATTATATAATATCCTTCAGGTAAAATTAAACATAAAAATAGCAACAAGAAATAAAAACATATCGGCAGATTCTTTTTTCAAAAAAGCATCAATTTCCAACTTCACTTTTAAAGGAAATCATAACATTTCCAAGTTAAACTTAAGTATCAAAATTACGTAGGGGCATTAATGAGTGTCCTACTGTAAGATAAATAAAAGCAGACATGCACTGAGTACATTAGCACAAGTATTCCCTTGCAAGTATAGGTAAAATAAATATTAACATTACCACCACATTTTGAACGAAAGAGCAAATTAGATTTATGATTAGGAGTAGAATGGATTAAACAGTTCATTCTGCAGGTATGAACCTAGTTGTGTTATTTTCACAAGCATGCACTTGCAAGTGTACATGCAACATGACCACCCAAGTATGAATAGATCCAACAAGCAAAGTAACAATAGTGCAAGAAAAGAAGACCCCAAATCACAAGTTATTGCCACCAAAAGAAGAAAAACCTTTCCATTAACTCAAACAAAGAATTAACAAGCATATAGAAATGTTGGTACATCAAAAGATCTTGCCTAAGTGCCACTACCAGTGAGGACAAAAAGTAGGCACAACATTCGGAACCAATTCATAACAATTACGCCTATCAGTTTTCATATTACTACATTCAAGCTGCAAAACAAAACTTGTTTCGCCATTCAATAGCGTTAGGAGTGTGATAGCCTGTACGAAGGCATATAGAATATTTCAACCCCACCAAGCAATTAGAAAAAATGACACATGTTTCATCGATTGAAAGCTCTGCCGGTTAATTAAAGCAAACAAGAAATATAGGAAAGAAACTTAAAAGCAACAAGCCAAGGTTGTAGTTCAGCATAATTGCAGCAAGAGAGCTTGTGTCTAGCAAATTGTTCAAAAATTGAAGCACGTATTCCGCATTAGCATAAGTACTCACATAAGGATTTGTTCCCTCGCGATTGCCCAGTATTGTTGTCAATCCAGGAGGGCAGTCACTGTACTGTCTGATTTCTGGATCTAAAGTTTTGACATCTGGAGCATCAAACTTTCGTTACTTTCCTATTCTGGTCTCATACAAGTTCCTTGCATCTAGCAGTTGTTAGTTTTTTGTCACAACCACACTTTTCTCCTCATTTCCCTGAAAAATAACTAAGAAAGTTCAACTAAAGGGATTCAAGTTGATTTGCAGCTTATTTTCTAGCATAAAAATTAAATGGTTAGCCAAGGTACCCTCATCATCACCCCAAGCATATGACAAGATTGAATTTCATTCTCCAGGACCCAACAACAACTTAATTATGTAAAAATTAAAAATGGAAGGGGAAAAGAGAAAGAGACCATGCAGCAAAGAAGAGGAAATACCAGCATTATGAAGGACAGAATGAAATTCAGCTGCAGAGAGAGCCTCATAGCATCTGAAATCTCTGGAGACTTCAACAAGGGATGAGACTCAAACTGACCAATTCCTATCGACAGTAGGATAACCTGTTTCAGCTTGAATGTCAAGGAAATAAAAGCAGCTAACTTCTGCAAATTCCAATCACCTCAGATAGAACAGATTTATAGCGATAAAGAGAAACTTTTGTGACATAGAAAATAAAAAGAACAAGAAGGTTACAGTTCAACTTGGAAATTATGATGGGGATGACAGACACCAATGAGTCCCAACACACATATACTTACAATCAGCACTACTCTTTCTCTCTAAAACAGATGCATAAATGTGGTTAGCACAACATCAGTTGACCCATGCATCCCAACCTCCCCCCACCTCATCCAGAAAAAATAAAGAAAAAAGAAATGAAACAATAAGAAAAGTATTATGTTGAGCTTTTTATGGTCAGATAATTACACAAGCCTAAACATGTAATCCATAAATTTCATCGTTGGGGGTAATAGTCTCCATACAAGTCAATTAATCGAGAAAGGCAAGGAAAAGAACTGCAACGAAGATTTCATTGATAGGTAGATTGGAGAAACCCTCTTCACCAAAAATTCAAGAAATGAAATGATGGATGATTAATGTAAGAATGGTGTTCTGAAGTTCAAAAGCTCAGTTAGACAGATCCGGCTAGCTTGTTCCATTAATGATAGAGATGCTCTTTTGCAACTCATGGTCTTTAGAGTTCCACAGACATTTCCTTTGCTGTATTAAGTATATATATATATATATATATATATATATATATATATATATATATATATATATTGCTTAAGGATTTAGCTAATTCATGCATCTACTTTCATTTAATTACAGAGTTAATTAGAGGGTACTACTTAATTATCTTTACAAAGAACGTCTCAAATTCTGTAAAACATGCACCATATATATATGATGATGATGATGATCTTGAGCAATTTTTAATTTACATTTATAATTTGTTATATGAATATTGCGTGCATATGAGACCAGTATCCATTTAGCATATCAGAGGGATAAATTAAATTTAATATTATGGTTTTCATCAATCACCACACCAGTATTCATTATTTTTTTTACATATACATATATTTTGAATTATTTAATAACACTTGGTCAATTTTAATTGAATACATTTTTATTATAAATCTAACCCAAGATGTATGTATGTACAATACATGTATATATATTGTATGTAGCAGAATGAGATTGATATGCAGGGTAGAGATAGTTGTAGCGCAGGTACACACACAGGCCACCAAAATCCAAACTAATAAGTTTTGGGGGATTCCTCAACAAATTTCAGAAAATCTACCAGACCTTAGTACTATACCTATATATGCATATATATATAGTTATAACTTGTGCTGCTCACTTATTCCCCAACAATATATATATACTTCTCCATCACTATTCACAAATCAAATGTTTAACAAAACCCTCTTTCTCGGATTTTTGAAAGGGAATCGAACTCGAAAGGGATTTCTATATCTCTACAAAGTTGCATGAAAAAACCAACAAGGAAAAAAAAAAATGAAAAATACAGAACAAAAACATCATAGTTTCAGTACACCATTCATGTTTTCATCAATGGCGTCCAATAAACTTCTTGCAGAGTTAAAAACTGTAAAATCAAGAAAACCCATGAAAGTACTACGAACAAGAACTGAAAATCTCTAAAATAAAAAGAAAGAAGAAGAACAAGCAAAAAAACAGCACTAAGTATCTGAATTACTGGGTACTTGAAATATTACCAATTTCAAAGAAAAATCCATCCTGATTCAACAATATATATATACTTCTCCATCACTATTCACAAATCAAATGTTTAACAAAACCCTCTTTCTCGGATTTTTGAAAGGGAATCGAACTCGAAAGGGATTTCTATATCTCTACAAAGTCGCATGAAAAAACCAACAAAGAAAGAAATTAAAAAAAAAAAAAAACACAGAACAAAAACATCATAGTTTCAATACAACCATTCATGTTTTCATCAAATGGGCGTCCAATAAACTTCTTGAAGAGTTAAAAACTGTAAAAATCAAGAAAACCCCATCAAAGTACTATGAACAGGAACTGGAAATCTCTAAAATAAAAAGAAAGAAGAAGAACAAGCGAAAAAACAACACTAAGTATCTGAATTACTGGCTGTACATGAAATGCAGAAAATTACCAATTTCAAAGAAAAATCTATCCTGATTCAACAATATATATATATATACTTCTCCATCAATATTCACAAATCAAATGTTTAACAAAACCCTCTTTCTCGGATTTTTGAAAGGGAATCGAACTCGAAAGGGATTTCTATATCTCTACAAAGTCGCATGAAAAAACCAACAAGGAAAGAATTAAAAAAAAAAAATACAGAACAAAAACATCATAGTTTCAGTACAGCCATTCACATTTTCATCAAATGGGCGTCCAATAAACTTCTTGAAGAGTTAAAAACTGTAAAAATCAAGAAAACCCCATGAAAGTACTACGAACAAGAACTGAAAATCTCTAAAATAAAAAGAAAGAAGAAGAACAAGCAAAAAAATAGCACTAAGTATCTGAATTACAGGTTGTACTTGAAATGGAGAAAATTACCAATTTCAAAGAAAAATCCATCCTGATTCTTGATCAGCACCGCAGACAACAAATTAGTACATAATGCTTCTCCTTCGCCTTTGGCTTTCTTGGACGGTGAGAGTATTCGGCGGTGGCTTTCTTGGATGGAACTCCTTCGCCTTTGGCTTTCTTGGACGGTGAGAGTATTCGGTGGTGGCTTTCTTGGATAGAACTCCTTCGCCTTTGGCTTTCTTGGACGGTGAGGGGGGATGTGGGTTTTGGGCAAAATGGTGGGAAGACAGAAACATGTTTTTAGGTTTTTCACAAACGGTAAAAAATTTAGTAATTTTGCAAAATTACCCATTGTATTTTCTTTTATTATTTTTTTACCCTCAAATTGGGTTTTATAATAAGACCTAAAATTTTTTGTACGGGCCCATAAGAACAAAAAGGCTAAGTTGTAAGCCCACAAATTTTTCAGCATTGCATGCCCAACAGCAGAAGCCCGGCGAGATTGGAGGCCCATCAGGTGGAGCGCTTGTCCAGTGAAGCGGAAATAGCGGGCCCAGCACAATTCAAGCCCAAGGAGTACCCTGGCGAGAATGAGCCCCTCCATGACGCAGTCCAATCGGCGAGCAACCCAGTCTGTTCACGGTCCAGAGCAGTCCTACTCCATGAAACCCAGTTTCACGGTCCAAAGCAATCCCAATTTAACAAAAACCAGCCCATATTTTATTATTATGTTTTTTTAAAAAGGCAAGCTCCAATAAGTTCATCAAATCCACCAAAATTCACAAAAATGCCCACCAAAATCACCACAACAAAAATCAAGCTCCAACAAGTTCATCCAACCCACCAAAATTCACAAAAATAGCCACCAAAATTAGCAGTTAAACTCACTTGGAAAACATAGAAATCTCATAATCACATAAGCCATCAAAGCATTTGAGAAAGAATTCTTGTTCCCCTCAAAAAATTCCTGTATATTATGTTTTTACAAAGGAATAATTAAGGAAAATCAAAATTGATTTTCTCTTTGATCGTCTAAACTGGCAGAAAGACTTCTTTCAAAAGAAAATATTGTGCCGAAATTATCATCCTCATATCCTGGCAAGAGGCGCGCTCCAAATTGAAAGAAAATAGTCAAAATTGAGACGAATGAGGAGAGGAAAGGAATATACATGCTGGTGTTTTGATCAAAATTTTGGTATTCGATTTGAGAAACCAATTCGATTATTACTCGTTTCTCACAATTTGAATTGTTTCCCCTTCAATTTGTGTATGACATGTATATAAGGTTGCTAGTTTTGGGTTTTTATTATGTCCGACCATCTCCGATAGTTTAGACGGTCAATTAATGAAAGAATTGATTTTAATGATTTTCAAAAATTTTGGGATCAAAATTTTTTGTATCAAAAGATATTGCAAAAGTTGGTAGATTAAAATTGAAACATATGCAATTAAAACTTAATATCTTGTATGTATTTTATACTTATTTGTTTTTAACTTATTATCTTATAACTTTATTCAAAAAAAAAAAACATTTTTTCTCTTTGTTTATATATTTATCAGTTTTTTATTCATATTTTCAACATAATTAATTTATTTTTTTATATTATTGTTAAGTTGATTTCCCAAGTATGTTATCTCATGAAAATAAACTTTTAATTCTATTATTTTGTGCTTTACCTTATCTTAATGATTCTAATTATTGTTATTCTTTTATCTTTTTATTATATGATTTGAAATTTAGATATATTAATTATCAATTACTTTAAAAATGAATCTCTAAGTATAATAGTTGATAATATTAGTTAATCTTATGTGCACATAAAAGATAAATTTGTAAAATAGATATCATGTCAATTTTTGGTATATTACGTTACACATTTCATAAATATTTCAGGGAAAATTGCATGCAACACCCTTATGAAATGAAAAAAATTGCTAAAAATTTACTTGTATCTTGAAAATAACAAAAAAATACCCCTTTATAATCTGAAATTCTGCAAAAACAAAATTATATCTCCATGAATAAAATTGTGAGTTGCCTACACATACCATAAATATGAATAAAATAATATTTTTACTCGTTCTGCCTATGACCTATTCAAATTGCCCTTATCTTATGCAATTTATCCCAATTTTTTATTATTTTGGGTTAATTTTTTTACCTTTTTCATATTTTGCTAATAAAATATGATAAATACTAAAACCTTTACATTAATTCATCAATATTTATATGTAAAAAATATTATTACACCAAATTAATTATGGATAAATTACATTTTTGTCATCCGAACTATGCCCGTTTTCACACTTTGCCATGCCAGCTTACCATTTTAATTTTGCGAAATATGCACTTTGCTATAGATGACCGCTTTTTATTGATGTTTGTTGAAAAAGCATCACATATTGTGCATAACTGAAAAATATTACATCACATAACCTTTGAATATCTCATGTACACTATGCGTGATTTTTTTTTTTTTACAACAAACTTGGCTGAAAACAGTTATAAATGACAAAGTGCAAAATTTTGTAAAGTTGGGATGGTAAATTAACACAAAAAAAAGTCTAGCTGCCAAAGCATAAAAATGGTCATCTAATTAAATAGTTGTCTTCCCCACAAGCCCAGCCCCCCACCTCCCCCAAACTTGCATTCGCCTATGCCTCCCCCACCCTATGTCAGCTTCCATTAGTACTTTGAGCACTAATTTTGTCGTGTCTAAAAATCAAAACACAAGAAAAATTATCAAAAATAAAAATATATATTTGTTAAATAAAAGCGGGTACAATCTCTATCTAATCCTCTGATTCTTATCTTCAAAAATGTATTCAATAGATTGAAAGGTAAAATATTGTTGTAGATCTCTCTTTAACTTGGTTTGAATTTCTACAACGTTAATTCGAGGTCTCGCGCTTGTAATCCTAAATTAAACACTATAGTTTTGACTTGAGATTCGATGATTTGAAAGTGAATTTACAAATTGGATCTTCTCGAGAATATATCTAGAAAATTATCACGTTAATTCGAGGTCTTATCAACTGTAATCTAAAAATTAAACGCTATAATTTGTGGCGCGCCTTTGATGAACAACTCAATCTCTACTTTGAATGCCTTTGAATATTCTTGAACTTGAAGAACTGCGTAGAGAGAATTATTTAGCCTCATTATGCTTGCTTAAGTCTTTGTCCTCTAGCTCTGTATCTTGAATGAGCTCTAGGGACCCTTTTATATAGGTGTCAAATAGGTAAAGTTATGATGTACTTGAATACTTCCTGTATTATCTTTATAATTTAATTTAAAGAGATAAATACATCAAATATTTGAAATGATTTATATTTTCTAAAGAGATAAATATGATAAATATTATCTTGTATTGATTGGAGAGTACATGCAGTTGCTCCACATGCTGTGGTCTGATTGGCTTGAATTTTCGACTGCAAAGCATGATTTAATTGGCCAAAAGACTTCATTTTGCCACTTTTTGATCATTAATTTGATGATAAAAATATATATTAAAATATCAATTAAATTAACTATTTACTTGGAATTCGATGTGTTCAAAAAATACACGAGTCCAATGGATATGGACTATTATTCCAAGCTTGGACCAAAGCGTATGCGGATCCTTAAGGGGGGACCTGCAAAAAAGGAGTTAACACTCTGACGCCCAAGTTAGTATTGGATCTTAAAAAATATGGAGATAAAAAAATAGATAAATGCGATAAAAATCAAGATATATTGTGAATAATATGCATGAAGAAGTACAAGAACACTTGATAATGTGTTTGTGGAGTGCTTAGAGAATGTTTAGAAAGTGAGAGGGGCATGAGAGAAGTGTTAACGGTGTCAGTAAGGTGTCAGAGACGTTAGAGAGTGTCTCTTATGTGGAAAGTAAACTTGTATTTATATGGAGGTGCCCCCGTCTGTTGGGGGTCTATCCCCCACCCGAGATTCTTGCAGAATGTGGTTGGAATGGTTGAGATAAAATTGATCTCTTTTAGATTTAGTGCTGGCTGATCCCGTTCGGATTTGAGGGGTAGTTGGGGTTTGAAGTCTGTTAGGGTTTGAAGTCCTTCTTCAGTCTTGGGGGATAGCTCTCATCCGCAGTGAGCCTTAGCTGCCAAGAAGTCCTAGTTGCTAGAGAATCCTTCCTTACTCACTTTGTCTTAGGGGACCCCTCGCCTGTGAGGAGTCCCAACTGCCAAGTGGGTCCTCTTAGGACTGATGTACCACCAAGGTGGTTGCAGACATATGGATTTATGAGATGCCACGTGGAAAATGGGTTGCCACGTGCGTGGACCTTTTGGACCGAATATCTTATTAGGATTTGATCATAATCCGAGTTGGGGGATGCCGTGGGCTTCCTTCCTTTGCCAATCTGTTCTTGGACACCCGCCAGAACCGCCTGCTATGTCCTCTTGGGCCTCTTAGAATGTTACGGGCTTCTCGTTTTTTTTCTTTTCGAATCGCTTGGGCCTCTTCTGGCTAACTTATTTTTATGCACATCAGAATTAATTTAGTAAATTCTAAAATATAAATAAAAAAAATAATTGATAATTAATATATTATTTTACACTTATTATCATTCAATTGGATATGAAATTTTACTTATCATCAAGCACCTCTACTTTTCGTGTCTCTCTGAGGTCGTCCATAATGTGGATTTTATAATTTCTTTTCAATTTCGGGCTGGAGTTGTTACCTTAGCTAACGACTCCAACCCAATTTTTTTTTTTTCAATTTGCTTTTTGTCCTTTTTGATTAATTATTATTTTAAGTCTTAAATAATAATGGATACTTAATTAATATAATTAATGTTTAATATTAATTAATTAATATTTTAAAATTTAAAATTATAATTTTATAATTTTTATTTAATAATATAGTAATTATTTTTAATAAATATTATTATTATTTTTATAATTAGTAAGTATCTTTATTAATTAGGGAATGTCAGCAAAAAAATTATTTTAAAAGTGATTTTTGTAGAAAAAGTTAAATTTTTTATCAAAATCAAAAGTGTGTAGGGTTTGTAAAAAGAAGTAAAAAGCAAACAAAAACTAAATCGAATATTATTTGAGCCAAAATCAGTTATAAAACAAGCTCAACTGATTTATCTTTTTTTGTTGTTTGTTAATAATAACTAATTTTTCATAAAATATATCAAATTTTATTTCAGTTAGTGTATTTTATATTTTAATTTTTTTAAAATATTAATATAAAAATAAATATTTTATTTAATAATTCTCCAATTAAATAATTAAAATTGCATGAATGCAAATATATATATATATACATATCAGTTTATTAATTGATTATAGCCATTTACTTTATATTTTTAATGATAAAGGAATAATATAATTAGATAACATGGGAAAAAACTATAAAAAAATTGTGTCACAATTAGTATATTATAATAATTTTTAAAAATTAATTAAAAATTTGATAATATTTGTTTTAATAACATTAACGTGTTTAAAAAATGCACGGGTCCAATAAATATGGACCATTGTTCAAAGCTTGGGCCATAGCAAATACAAATCCTGAAGGAGGGACCTGCAAGAAAGACGTTAGCACTCCAACGCCTAAGTTGTATTGGATTCAGGATGAAATAAACAAAAAAAAGTAAGTGAATTTAATTAAAAATCGAAATATGATGAATAAAATTCGTGAAAAGTGTAAGAACACGTGATAATATAATTAGAGAGAGCTTAAGAGATAGGTTAGAGAGTAAGAAAGGTGTTTTGAAAGCGAGAGGGGTGTGAGAGAGGTGTTTAGAGAGTGAGAGAGGTGTCTCTGTATGGAGGACTAAACATGTATTTTTATGGGAGGTGCGCCCATCTGCTGGGGGTGTATCCTACTCTTGAGAATATTGCTGAAGTTGGTTCGGATGGTTGGGATAAGGGATAAATCATCCTTATCCATACTTAGGAGTGCTTTAGTATGAGTTATCTTTATCTTGGGAGACCCCTTACCTGTAAGGAATCCCAGCCACCAGGGGTCCTCCTTGCTAGGGCTGATGTGGTTCAAAGTGGTTGCTGACACCTGGATTGATGAGGTGTCAAATGAGACAGTGGGCTGACACGTATGTGGGTATTTGGGCCAAATGTTTTGTCAGGCTTTAATCATGGTTCGAATCGGGGGATGTCCTGGGTCTCCTTCCTTCTTCCTTGGCTATTTGGGTTGTCTGGGACAACCCAGTTAGACTATAGGTTGGACCAACCTTGGCGTCCTGCGAGCGTTATGGGCATCAGATGTTTTGGGCCTCCCGAGGGGTACCCTAGACCTTTCGTTTCTTTGTTGTTTTTAAAGCCACTTGGGCCTCTTTGGGCCAGCTTATTTTTTTGCACATCAGTAGGCCCCCACTCTAATTAAGTAGAGATTTCGACACTTATTAAAGTAGATGTCTTTATAGGTGAGGTCCGAAGAAAGAACTCTTTCTTTTTCTTTTTTTTGAATTCCTGCAAAGAATGTTTGTAGCATAAGAATGCTTAGAAAAAAAGAGCTTACTTTGTTCCTGTTCGGAACAGGGCTTTTTATAAAGGTGTATCCACTTAGGAAGTCTTGGCGGGTACCCTTTGTGCTTACTCCGGTGTAGAGATTTATTTTTTTGCAAAAGATTTTTGAATAATAAATACATGTATATATTACGAATAGATCTTGCACAGAGCAAAATTATTGTTCTTCCTCGGAGGAGGGCTTATTTGAGGGGGACCTACTTGGAACAAAACTTAGGAATCTCGCCGGAGGAAGAAGAAAGTGTCTGCTGGAAGCAGGGCTTAGATGCCTCCACATAGGAGGGCTTAGGTGCCTGCACGGAATAAAGCTTACAAGTCGCTAGAGAATAACCTAAGTGCCTGCCCAAAATGAGGGCCTTTGTGTTAGTGTGGAAGACAGGGTTTTTCATAAAAGGGTGTTTGCCTGCTGGCAAGACTTTAATCTGAGAAGTTTGAGAAGGATGTCTCACTTGTGAAATCCCTACAAGAAGGCACATGTTAGCACATCAAAGGTGGTAAACTAAACCTCCAAGGTTATTAAGTTAAATTATTAAAGATACTCCCTGAGGGAAGTTTGTATGTAAAGATTTATTCACTGAGGGGGATGGTTGCCTAGGAACAAGGCTTACTCCGTGAAGGATGCCTGCCTGGGGGCAGGGCTTTAATCTGAGGAGGATGCCTGCCTAGAGGGCATGTCTTATTTTTTGATGAGGATGCCCGCTTGGGGGCAGGGCTTATTTTTTTAGGAGGATGCCTGCCTGGGGGCAAGGGTTATTTTCTGAGGAGGATGTCTGCTTGGGGGCAAGGCTTATTTTCTGAGAAGGATGCCCTCCTCCTCTTCCAGGGGGACGACCTGGACATTAAAAATTGAATTAGTAGGAACATTAGAATTAAGTAATGCTAATGATGCGGCCGCTGAAGTTGGGCCTTGAACGAATGTAGTAATCATCAATAGGAGGTCCTCCGAGGAGGTGCGGACTCCTTCCATTGTTCTCACATCTTAGATCTATGTTCCCACAAACAACACTAATGATGCGTCCAAAAATGCGTGGGTTTAATGGACATGGTCTATTGTTCAAAGCTTGGGCCGAAGCGAATGCAAATCCTGAAGGAGGGACCTGCAAAAAAGGTGTTAGCACTGGGACGCCCAAGTTAGTATTAGATTCGAAAAGAAAAGTAAGTGAATTTAATTAATAATCAAGATGTGATGAATAAAACTGGTGAAAAGTATAAGAATACGTGATAATATGCTTAAAGGTGCGATTTCGTCTTATTTTGCGCGGTTTGGCCGTTTGAATACTTATAACAAAAAGAAAATATTGAAAACTAACAAAAATCAAGAAATGAAACAAGTATTTTTATGTAGCAAGCAAAATTTAGGTTGTCCACATATTAAATATATTATCAAGAAAGCAAATGAAAATTAAAGATATCCTTGGTCAATTTTCAATAATTAGTCTAGGTAATTAATACTCTAAACCATGCAATTGAAAATTTGTAGGCACTAGGCATAAGAGATTACAAAAATAGATATTAAAATATAACATAAGATTTATGTGTCATATTAAGTAATTATTTTTAAAAAAAATTATTAAAACTTACTAAATTGTTGATTAAGCTTGTTGATTTCATTATATATATATATATATAAAATAAAATAACAATAAAAATAATTAAAATATTAATCAATCACCATCATTATTATTATTATTATTATTATTATTATAATGATCTTTAGATTAATTCATAGAACTTACCAAATTTTGACATAAATTTATAAGTAATAAAATAGATTGGATAATGCATACTATGATCTTGATATAAGTATAAAACTCACAAAAAGATATAAAAAATCATAAGTCAATTGTTAGGACTTGTCAATTTAAAAAAGTACAAGAGATTACAAATAGATACTAAAATATAACATAAACTTTATGTGTCATATTACATAATATTTTAAAATAATATTCGAATTTACTAAGTTGTTGATTAAGCTTGTTTTTATATAAAGATTAAATGTATAAATAAAAGTACCATAGTTTATTATTATCTAAAATAAAATATATGATCAGATTAATAATTATATATATGGTCAATTTTAAGTATAAAATTGAGAAACGAAAGAGAAAAAAATGATAAGAGTAAAAGAAAGTAGAGAGAAGACGGTAGGTGAGAGACAAATGAGAGATGAGGAAAAGGGGATAAAAAAAATAAAAGATGAAAAATGAAAAAATCAACAAATGAGCTTAAAATTATATGGGCTTAAGAATTAAACACATTTTGTTGTATAAAATCCAAATTTGAATTATACAAAAATGACCTTCATAATATAGATGTTTGATAATATATGAATTTTGGTGTTATATAATTTGAATATGAAATTCTTCAAAAAAATTAATTATTTTTATCAAATTATTATTATATATATATATAAATTTAAAAAATTAATTATATGTTTAGTAGTGTTGTTTAGTTTTTGGCGGTTTTATTTTAAGATCTAAATCAAAACCAAACCAATAGCGCGGTTCGATTTACTTTAAATTTAGAATTGCAATTTGAGAAATAAATCATAAAAAAGGTCGATTTGGTTAAGGCGGTTTTGGATGGTTTGAGTAGTTTTTTATCACCCCCATATAAATCATACATATCCGTAGCTAGGAGTGCTTTAGTAGGAGTCTTCTTTGTCTTGGGAGACCCCTCGCCTGTGACGAGTTTCAGTTGCCAGGGAGATTGTCTTTGCTAGGGTTGATGTGGTCTAAGGTGGCTGCTGAAACCTGGGTTGATGAGGTGTCACGTGGAATATTGGGTTGTCACGTATGTGGGCCTTTTGGGCCGAATGTTTTATAACTTATATATTGTTCTATATCTCCATGAATCTAAAATCTTTTGCTTGCATTGTATTATTGAGTCTACGTACCAGAACTGATAACATTCGAGGTTATGCAGGATTATACACAAAAGATCCTTTTTTTTGCTCTCTCTTTAGCCTTATGACTCTTATTTAGGAGGTCTTCTTCCACTAGCATGTATTTTGGAAAACTCTATTTATTCTGGTGCAGATGGCAGACAGGCCTATATTCCTTGGTTTTAACATGACTCCTTACAAGTGTTGTTTCTATATACTATTATCTAAAAATAATTAAGTTATTAATGACCGAAACAAGTATGATTACCGCGATAGTATATTCCCTTCATTCTTCCTCTATGTTGTTTACGAAATCTAGCCCTTTTGGGATTATAGTTTATGATTGTTTAGGAATTCCATCTCTACTATAGAACTACACGTGAGAGTCATCCAGCTCCTCATGAATAAAAAGAATTCAAAATTGAATTTGAATAGATATTAGAACATTTTTATAAAAAATTGATAAATCAGAGTGTCAAAAGAAATTAACCATGCCATTAAGTGAGCATCAATCACGAGCTCCCTGCAACAAGAAATCAGCCAAAGCAAGCCAAAAGGGAAGGCACCTCCAACAAACAAGTTCCAATTACAACAACTCAAAAGTGGAACAAAATAAATGACACCGTGACAAGCAGAAGGAATGAGGGAAACTCCTTTACGAATGTAAACAAAATTCTCAAAGGAACATGAGCTAGTAAGAATCATTTTGTGAGAGTGAATTACATGCTTCCACGATACAACCGATGAACATGGTTTCATAGTACTTTTAATTTTAGCTAATAGGTAACTGAAACTAGAAGTACTCTGAAAACCGAAAGTATAGCAAATAAAGGCGATCGAGTTTAATAATACCTATAATCTTACCATCAGTAATTTAAAACTCAACCTCGATCGCCCGAACCGCTAATCGGGCAACAAAATGGGATGGGCGAAAGGCAAAACCCGATTAGGGCTAAAAATTGTGTTTTTTTAAGAGAACCGTTCGACCAGGCGGTTGGACCAACGAATCTCTTGAACCGGACCTAGGTCATGTGAACCGGTCGGGTCCTACTGTGTTATAAATAAAGCATAAAATCCCTAATTTCTTTTATATCTTTCTCACCCAAACACGCTCCTTTCTCGACCCTCTCTTCTCTCTCTCAGACCATAGTTTCGATTTTTCATTCCACCATTCTCGTTTTTCTCTTTTCATAATTATCGACTTGCAGCAGCACAATAACAACAATAATAGGTAATCTCTCTTCTTTCTCTTTCTCTTGGTTGATAGTATTGTGGTAATCTTCTTTTTTTTAAGTATAGTATGTTATTTCAGATCAAGGATTTCATGTACTTTATGAGTCGTAGTTATTGGGATCTTGAGCTATCCCATTGATTTCAATCTACTTAGATTTCCAGAGTCTTGAGATGCCATTTTAGTTCTTTTTTCTGTCTAATGATATAAACTAGGTGTTGGGGCTCACTTTGTTTCTAAAACGAGTAGTAATCTTCAGAGGTGGGATAGAGTTATTTTGGCATATCTCTATCAGTTTATTTGTACAATTATTATTTAAATTTCTTGTATTTTTCTGCTCTATTTATTGTATTAGGCTATTATATCTCTATTTTATGTCACTTAATTATAGGTATATATTATTGAAAATATTAATTGCAAAGAGGAAAATACTTAAAAGAATTTTTTTATATTATTTAATATTTAAAGTTTATTTTTATTTATTTTATAATTATTTATCACATATATATATATATATATATATATATATATATAACATCACCGATTCGACCACGGTTGGACCAACGATTGAACCAGTAATCCGTAATCTACTGAATTTTTTGGTTTGATGTCTGGTCCGGGTTTTAAAACATTGCTTACCATAGAGTTGGTCCATAGTGATGATAGTGGTAGTGTCAGCTGAGCATCCAAGATTGGCGAAATAGTTTGCAGCTTGGTTGCCTTCTCCAAATATGTGCGAGAGCTTAACTTCTAATTGAGACAGACAATACCTGATATAGGTAAGGAGAACTTGGAGGTGCCAGGCACCAATGGACTGTTTGGTGATTAGAGGACTTGTGATCAAGGTGCTCAGGTGATCTCCAAAGGCACTTTTTATTTTTTTGTTAACTTTTTTTAAGCTTTAGTTTTTTTGTTTGTGGCCTTTAGTCACCTCCCCACCCTCACGATGCCCTACTCCTGAAATGCTAGGATTGCCTCTTGAGGCCCCATCAGTGTTCAGCTTAACCCATCAAATTTTAGGTTTTCTCCAGTAAACCATAGACCATAGTTGTGCTTTGCAGTTGATCAGAATGGGGATATTCAATGATTTGGCAGCAACGAGATCCCCTTTGAGATGTTTTGGCTTCCATCGCTTGCTTCTACTGAGATTTTGCAAGAGATTCATAGTCTTGAGGATGATAACATGAGCATTAAAGAGTTTTTTCTATGCTTGGTATTGTTACTTGTAGTCCATATATACCATAGTACGAGTATGGGGATAAGATCCTTAAATTTACATGACTTGTTAGAATTCCCATTCAATGCTTGAATCAAGATGGTAATACAAGATGATCGAGGAAGAGTGACACCGAATTTACTAGCAAAGAAATTCCATACTGTTAAGGAGTGTACATTGTTGAGGAATAGATGTTCAATAGTCTTCTCCTGTGAGCAGTAGCAATATTTAAAAGCCAGTGAGATTCCTTTCTGTTTAAGTTTGGCATCAACCGAGAGCCAGTTGTTGAGTAACCTCCAAAAGAAGACAAAGGTGGTGGGTGTGAAAGAATGGAGTCCAAATATTCCTTAAGATAGGAGTGATAATTTTATGATATCTGATTTCCTCCTATAATGATGAAGTTGTGAACCTGCTATCTTTAGATAATTTCCAAAAGGGCTGATCCTGTTGGCCACGTACAATAGGAGTTGCTACAGTAAGGTTGGGGCTGTCTGGTGGGACAATTATGTTGAGTTCATTAAGATTCCACCTACTGTCTTACTAAAATCAGTTTACAGGAATATATGTAGTGTTTTAATGGTTAGAAATATCTTGAAGTTGTCCTTATTACATCAAGCAGTCATGCCAAAAAGAGACTTCTCATGTACCAAAACTCAAGAAAATGTTGTTTTGAGCAGCCTGTCTAACTTTACAAAGCCTTCTCCAGGTAGGTGAGTCGTTCCTTGAAACCTTGACTGTAGAATGGGTATTATTTTTGCAATTCTTGTTCATTGTGTAGAGGGCCCAAAGTGAGTTATTCAATCTGAGTCTCCACCAAAGTTTATGGGAGAATGCTTTGACAACGTCTCTCAGGTTTCTGATGCCAAGGCCACCCTCAACAGTGGGATAACTAGTATTGATCCATTTGCTGCAATGATTTTTTTTCCCTGAGAATCAGTAGTACCCCAGAAGTATCTAGCAAAGAGCTGTTTTAATTTTTGTGCAATTACAATGGGAGGACTCAAAACTTGCATGAGATAAATAGGCATTGACGAGAGAACATTCTTAATGAGCTGTAGTCGGCCTTCGTGAGAAATGTGAGCATGCTCGCAGCCTGAAATCCTACAACGAACTTTATCGATAGATTAGCAAAAAGGATTTTTTTTCTTTCTACCTTTATAAAGTGGCGCCCAAAGGCACGCAATTGGAAGCTTCATCATGGTAAAGCCTGTGATGTTTTTTATCCTCTAGGAAAGTGAATTGACCTTTTTACTTGGTAAGAAAACACTTTTGGAGAAGTTGATTTTTTGCCAAAAGGATGATTCATACAGTTCCAAGAATGACATCATATTGTTGAGACTGTCCTCCTCAAAGTTAGTAAAAATAATGACATAATCTACATAAGAAAGGTGAGTGACAGGAATTCTGCAATGTGACTAATAATACATAGTAGGGTTAGTCCTGAATAAACAATCAAGACCTTGAGAAAGAGCTTTAACAGTCAGTATGAAAAGGGCAGAGGAGATAGGGTCACCTTGTCTAAGCCCTCTAGTAGATTTGAAAAAGCCAGAGGTTTCACCATTAAGCAAAATTGTGAACCAACAGTTGTCAACAACATTTAAAATTAGCAGGATAAACCTGTGCGGGAAGCCCATGGCATGCAATACCAAATACAAAAATTTCCAACGAGTTCTATCATAGGCTTTGGCCATTTCAAGTTTGATAACAACATTACCTTTGTTGTATTTTTGATCAATTGAGTAGATCATTTCCTAAGCCAAAAGTATGTTATCTACAATCAGTCTCCCTAGAACAAATCCACTTTATGAAGGAGAGATGATTGTGGGAAGTAAACCTGCAACTTTATTATACAACAACTTAGTTAAAATCTTGTTAGTGACGTTGCATAGAGAAATGGGCCTAAAGTCACTCCAAGTTTGGGGATGTTTATTTTTGAGGATCAATGTAATGGTAGTAGCAGTAAAGCTCCTAGGCATGGGCGTGCCACTGAAAAAATCTTTAACTACATCTTCAATGTCCGAAGCAATAAATTCCCAACAAGTTTGGCAGAAGGCTGGGGGAAACTCATTTGGTTCAGCAACACTTTCTCTACAAATGTGGAAGACAACTTCTCTAATTTCTTCTCTTATGGGCATTTGGCAGAGATTGTGGGCAATTTTTGCTGGCACCTGTGAGAGCATAAAGGGAAAACTAGGCTCGTAGAAATCTATTGTGTCCATAGAAAGCAAGCTGCAAAAACAGTCTGCTGTTGATTCCTTAATAGCGGCTAGATTAGTGATGTCGATGTTATTGCCCCTAATTATGTGAATATGGGATTTGATTCTCTTCTTTTTAACCTAGGAGTGGAAGTATTTGGTGTTCCTCTCCCCAACCTCCACCATTTGCAATTACTTTTTTGCTTCTAGAATTCTGATTTTGTGTTGAGAGCTTTTACCAGCGTAGTTTTATATATATATATAGTGTAATAAGATTAACTTTAGATGGATCCCTATCAAAAGCTTTTTCAGCTTCAGCATTAGCTGCTTGTTTTGTCTGTTCCACTGTAGTGAAGATATTTCCAAAAACTTGTTTGTTCCATTCCTTAAGGACCTTTCTAGCTCTGTAAAGTTTCTACTGGAGTCTATACATGTCGTATCCCCCGATAGGAGCTTCCCAGGATTTCTTCATGGTGTTCAGGAAGGTGTGGTGATTAATCAACACATTTTGGAATCTGAATGAAGATGCTAGCCTGTTGACAGAATTCTAAGCAAGAATAAGCATGGGGTGGTGCTATGATAATCTCTTGGGAATGTGAGAAACTCTTGTGCAATTGAAAGTGTTAGCCCACTCCTTTGAATATAGAACTCTGTCTAGCCTTTTCTCATTCTCTCTCTCTCTCTCTCTCTCTCTCTCTCTCTCTTCTCTCTCTCTCTCCATATTCTTTTTAGTTTTCTAGATCAAGAAAAATCAAGAAGATCAAAATGTTAATTCAATAACGATTGTTTGATCTCTTGATCTTTCATGATTGTTCTTGCTAGCACGAGAAAGTCACATCTTACTAGTGGAAACGTGGACATATTTGGAGGATCTCTACGTTGAGATCTCAATTCAAACTTCTATCAAAAGGAGGAATCAACACTTGTAACTGGTTCAAGAAATCAACACCAAAACACCATATTTTCTTATTAAGATTAGAGAATGCAGAAGAAAAGCCAAATTTCATAGCAAAAAAAAATATTTTATTTATCTTTTTTCCCTACTCCCAAAATGTTCCATATGAGTATTTTAATCATTAGAAAACGGAAGATGAGGAAGATCTAGTGTTCCTCTTAAGAGCCGTTTTAATGGGTGAAGTTTTACCTTTCCTTAAGGTTGCATTTGGATTGAAGTATTTGAAATAATGTATTTTAAATCTTCATAACAAATTCTTTGGACATGTTTGGACAATTCCAAATCCAAAGGATTTTAAATCCTTCCATTTTAATTATAAACTAAGTTTTAATGAATATGGATGGATTTCAAATTCCTTTCAAATGGAGTCATTTGAAATCCTTTCTCCAAATCCAAATCCATCAATCCAAACACACCCTAAGGGATTTGTTTCTTTTGTGTCTTCCAGCAACAATGGAATCAGAGAAGATAACTTCTTGCAAAGGGTCACCAAGTTTGGGATGGATTTTTATGTGTGTATTACGGTGTTGTTGCAACCTTTTCATGTGAGGTGAGTCTGCCTTATTCAGCATCTTTGAGAGTCTGAAATCTGTTAGAAATCGGTGTGGAAATATCCTCATCTTCACTTTCAAGAATGCTATCAGGAACTTCCTCAAGTAGATGATCCGAGTATTTGTTAATGAGCTCCTTAGGTTGAGCTGATTTCTCAGCAGCTTGAGAGAGAGTTTCTGCAATGTCTGTAGCATTTTGAATGAAAGCAAAACTAGGATGATAAACAACATCCCCATGCGTGATTTCTTTCTCTTAGTAAAATCAGACGAAGAACTTTCACTTTAGTTCCTCAAGTTCATTTATTGACTTTAGCATCTTTAAACTTTAGTTTTTGTCTCAGTTTGATCTTTTCAATAATTTCTTTTGCCAAAAATGTGGCTGGATTTTGACCATTTGGAGGGTAAAATGGTTATAAATTTGATTTTATCACTTTAGTCCTTTAAATTTGTAAAATTATTAAAATAATTTTTTTTAAATGAATAAATAACTTTTTTATATTTATTTTTGCTGATATATTGTAATTATTTTATGTGAATAATGGAAACGTTAAGCTCTTGTAAACATAATAATAAAATATTGCTTAACTTAAAATAAATAGTCTTTTTTTTTCAATAACTAAAAAAATTAAAATTATAATAACTTTTATAAAACTTATCTAATATGAAAATATAATAAAAAAATCTAAGTCAGTATTTTTTTGTTTTAAGAGTTAAAGATAAATCTAAAATAGTTAAGGCTTAACAATATTTATTAAATATTTGGATTTCGAATTAAAAGTTTGTAGATTATACTTTTTAACTAAATTCTTTGGTGGATTCATATATATATATATATATATATATATATATATATATATATATATATATATATATATATATATATATATACATATGTAGTTTTAATGCGCAAAAATAACACATGTCCAATGGATCTAGACCATCATTCAAACTTGGGCCCTAGCGTATGCGGACCCTAAAGGGGGGGGTCTTGCAAAAAATGCGTTAGCACTAGTACTAGGCTTAAGATGAAATAAAGTAGGAAAGTAAAAACATGTATTTATAGGAGAGTTCCCCCCTTTTGCTGGGGGTCTTTTCTACTTTCGAGATTCTTGGGGAGGTTGGTTGGGAAAGTTGAATAAGGGATAAGATGTCGTTATCCATAGCCGGAGGTGTATTAGTAAGAGTTTTCTTCAGTTTGGGAGACCTCTCTTCTGCAAAGAGTCCTAGTCGCTAGGGAGTCCCTCCTTGCCCATGCTAGCCTCTTAGGGCTGATGTGGTCCGAAGTGGTTGCTGACACCTGGGTTAATGAGATGCCACTTGGGAGAAGTGGTTGCCATGTGTGTTAGCTTTTTGAGTCGAATGTCTTGTTGGGATTTTAATCATAGACCGAGTCAGGGAGTATCCTAGACCTCTTTCCTTCTTTATGGGTTTCTTAGCTACTCGGCCTGTCTAGGTTTATTTGGTTGGGCATTCCCAAGCACCCACGTCTTTTTGGGATTGGTCACCCCTAGCATACACATCAAGTTCCATATTATAAAAAAGTTCTACAAAAATTTCTTAAAATGAATTTTATATATATGATTCCACCAAAAAATCCAATCAACCTTTTTTTAAAAAAAAAAAAAATTGTAGCTGTTAATATTTAATAAATATTGTTAAAATTTAATTTTATTAGACTTATTTTTAAATCCTAAGATTAAAAATCCAAATTGGACTTTTTAATTATATTTTTAGATAAGATTAGTTTTATAAAATTTATTCATAAGTTTGATTTCTTTTGACGCTTTTGAAAATGAAGAGAGAGAGAGAGAGAGAGAGAGAGAGAGAGAGAGAGAGAGGGAGAGAGACTATTTCATTTGAAGTTAAGCAATATATTATTATTGTATTCATAAGAGTTCAATTTTTTATTTTTCATTCAAGATAATTATATCATATTCACCATATAAGAATCTAAAAAACATGGTTTTCTTTTTAGGGTAAATTATATTTTGCCATCCAAACTATGACCGTTTTTACATTTTGACATCTAAACTTTTTTTTTTGTCAACCTACCATCTGAATTTTACGAAATTTTACACTTTACCATTTATAACTATTTTGCACCAAGTTTTTTGGTTAAGAAAACATCACCTGAAGGACAGATGGATTTAGTAGCAAGGAGAATGTCTTTCCTTAAAGACAAGTTGCAGGATTGGTGTTACCACTCATCCATCTAGAAAAACATGAAAAGACTGAGAGATACGATTAAACAAACTCCTCTCTATTGTGATAATAATGATTTTCCTACTATTATAGGAGAATTAGGTGAGCCAAGGAAGAGGAAGAAGCAAAGTAGTGACTCCTACCCTAGGAGTTCCAGAAGAACCTCTTTCAGGCGGAGATCATGGTGGTCCAAATAAAAAGCTAGAACATACGAAAATCTGGACATAGAAGCGGACCAACAAGGGCTTCATCCCAAGGATCTAGATGAACATATACAAGATCCACAAGGGGAATCCCTATGAGGAGAACTTTCAGACGGGCCCATACCCGAGCCAACAAAAGCTTCAAAGACTGCAACTGCTGGACATGCGGAGCAAGAGGTCATATAGCTCCAGACTGCCTGCAGAAACGTGGTGAATTAAGAAAATTTGAAGTCATGAATGACATCCTAAATGCAGTCTACTATGGGGATTTGGTACCAATATACCAATTCGAGGATCTTCCTTCAGACGAAAGCGTCTATGAAGAGGAGATAGAGACTGATTCGGATGGATTTTCAAACGAGTCAGAATAATTACAACGAGGAAGATAGGCTTCAAACCTCTGCATGTCAGTCAGGATTCTTTTCCAGAATGATGGTGTCAAATAAAACCATGGAAAGAATCATGCGTCAAGATTCCAACCTCAGTCCATATGATGGATTTAGGATTGGAGGGATCGGTAAAGTCCTCAAGCAGATAGGATTAAATTAGAGGAAACATCACATAATCTACAAAGTAAGTTCAAGTGAGTTTGTCATTCCCATGGAATTTACGAGTAATGTGATGGAAATGCATGTTATTCCTAAAGAAGAAATTCTTGAAGAATTAAGTAGGCTTAGAGAAGAAATAGCAGTTACTATGAAATGGATCCACATAGAAACTATTAAAGTAGTAATAAAAGCAACTTTTAAGGAAATAATTGATTCAGAAATACATTTGTCAATAATGGATAGGAAAATCAATAACTTAAGAGATGGTTGTCTTGGGACAATGATAGGTAATCTGTATGCAGGAAAATTAATGTTTGACATTCATTCTAGGGTTGCATACAACCTAACAGACCAAGATTTTAGCAGAGTCTTAACCCTTCATAGGGATTTTAAAAGAAAAGATCTAATGAAAGAAGGAAATAGACCATATTCTATAACCTATAGAATAACTTATGCCCTTTCCTATACATCATTCTGATTATTCCTAAGGAAAGAGTATATCGAGATTCCTAGAATTTTCAAGGAATTCGCTAAGGTAATGACACCAAATCCAATTAGGATACCTAGAATAGGTAGTGTCGATATCGTTATTAAAGATCACCTAGTCTTAGATCCAACAATTAGTTCTAGAACTGAGTTTAGTAGTAGGATATCCTTTTCGAAAGACAGGATTATGGGCTACAAAGGAATGGAGAAAGAGTTGCTAAAAGCTTTGACTCCTCAAGAGATAAGGATAGATAACGTAAAACTTAGATGCCTTGAATGATGGAAAGAAATACAAGTTATATTTGACATCACTAAAAATGAAACTTTTTTGCTTGTGATGACTGATATCATTTGCAGTAGCCTGTTGTTGGTAGATATGAAGGCATGTTAGAAATAGTAGGCCATGAAATTCTAGTTGCAGGACAAGAGAATGGGAGTATGATTTTGGGGTTAACTTTCCTCGAAGATCATAAACCATGGGGAAGAAAATGTAACGGTATGGAATTCAGTCTGATGGGGAGGATTGAATGACCCCTTTTCTATATACATATCTGTGGTTATGTTGTATGATCAATATAGGACATAATATTTTGCAGCTTATATTGACTTGGGTTCAGGAATTTGCACAGCAAAACCTGGAATTTTCCCTAAAGAAGCAAATGAACCTTACCTGTTATTGCAGGAAATGATTTTTCACAAAAAATCTTAATACTCAATACGGGAATTCGAGAAGCCAAAATTATGATCGAATGAGCATTAGGAACACCCTAGTTTAGGATAAAAACACCTCCAATTTACTTTCATGATACAAGGGCTGATATCTTGCTAGGTAATAATTTTATTCAAATATTTGTAAGATATATGCAGGATAATCAAATGAATCTGTTAATCTTTACTAGTAACTGTGTAGTGAAATACAGGTCTTGCGAGAGAAAAGGCATTTAACAGGATAATTCCTATAAATTTTCGCAGCAAGCGTGGTGATTTTGATGCCAAATTAACACAGCTAAAAATGTAGGATAAAAGGAAATTTGGTAGAGTTCTTTTGTCTTTCAGGCAACAAGGACTCATCGATAGCAATAGCTTCTACAAGGAATCTAAAGAAGAGATAAAGAACCTCAAGGAAGCATTGAAGGAATTAAAGGCCATGGACATAAGCGAGGAAAACAAACTTTCTCGGGAATGACAAGAGGCTCATCCAAAGAAACTTCAATGAGAACCCTTTGGCATGGTGGGATAGGAACAAGATCGAAGCTACTCTCAGAGTTAAAGAACAATGCAAATACGAGTACGTTCGATATAAGCCCATCCAAATGAACATGGAAGACAAGAAAGATATGCAAATGATTATCAAAGAGTATATCAATCTTGGACTCATTGAGCCTGGAATCTCTATCTAGCCCTGGATTTCTGGTAAGAAACCATGGTGAGATAAAGAGAGGTAAACCCAGGTTAGTAAGAGGTAGTAATAAAGTATTAGAATTTGATGGTTATTACATCCCGCGTAGAGAGCACTTGATTGATTGCATTCAAGGTGCAAAAGTGCTTTCAAAATTCGATCGCAAATCCAGGTTTTATCATATTAAGATGGAGAGTGGATCAAAGAAATTCACTGCATTCTCCACACACAGGGACAATATATCTGGAATGTACTTTCAATGGGTCTAGCTAATGCACCCCAGATATTTCAAAGAAAAATGGATAATCTTTTTAAGGATTATTTTGAATTCATATTTGTCTACATCGACGACAAACTAATTACATCCAAAAATATAAAAGAACATATCAAACATCTTGAAATATTTTCTGATGCATGTTATAAAGAATGTTTAGTACTTTTTGAGAAGAAAACTACTATAGCTGTCAATAAAATCGAATTTTTAGGAATTCTTATTGACGAAACAGGTATTGAGAAAATCCGCAATTTTCCAGACGTACTCAAAGATAAGAAGCATTTACAAAGCTTCTTGGGAGTGGTAAATTTTGCAGGTATCTTTATAAAGGATCTTGTAGAATATAGAAAGGATTTCCAACCACTTTTAAAGGAAACAGAAAGTGCAAGGTGAAAATGGGAGGAAATCCATACGCGAAGGGTTCGTGAGCTGAAACAAGTTTGCAATAACCAGCCAAAGCTTGCAATACCACAAGACGAGGATGAATTGGTGGTCTACACAGACGCCAACGATTATAGATGGGCAGTTGTGCTCATGAAAAAGACCACTACAGTGGAAGAGCCTTGTACATACACTGGAGGGTTGTTCACCGAACAACAAGCCCAAGTGTAGCACATGAACGAGAAAAGAGTTCTTTGCAGTTTGGAAAACTTTTAGAAATGGCCTTTATTTTTTAATTGCTAAAGAATTCACTTTGAAAGTCGATAATACCAATATTAAAGCTTTCTTGAAAAACAAATTAGAATCTAAGATTGAGAAAGCACGTATTATCATATGGCAAGCTGAATGCCAATATTATTGTTATAATATTGTTGTTATAAAATCTCATGAAAATATTCTTGCAGATTTTTTTATGAGAGATGGAGGCATCTGAAGCGAACTCCATCATGTTAAGGTTTAGGCACCTCAGAGAAAACCTCGAGGAGCTTAACAAGAAGTTTGGACCGCTAGTTGTGAATACACAAGTGGCCGGAAAAATCCAAAGAGCTGATCTTGACACTGTCCAGATCGCAATAAGAAATATCATGGTGGCTTCAATCTCACTATGGAATGACCTACAAGAACCAATTCGAAAGGCATCATCCTCAGAGATGACTAACGAGTTGCGGCAGCATGACCCAAACATGCCTCTATAGTACAGGGCTCTAAACCTGTAGCGGCAGATTCAAGTACTGCTTGCACAAGGCCATCGCCGGACTCTGGTGAAACAGCAATAAAAGAGTCACAGAGAGTGCAAACCTCTTATGATTCAAGTCAACCCAGCGCCTCTGGGGTAAAAGAGGAAGAAATTAGCCTTGGGCCAATGACAGGCACTTCTAACACCATTATTGAGACATTCAAAAAATATAACAGGGTCTGGATGTTAGAAGGGTCTAAACCTGAAGAAGTCCGAGAGTGGTATGAGTTTAGAGCTCTAGCTTCAGTTCATACTATGTCACCAAGCTTTCCGAAAATATCAAAGTTACCAGAATGGATTAGTGGGGCGGTATATAATTCATGGCAAAACAACCCCTACCTAAAAAGAGGAGATATCCTGGAGCTAAAATTTATATCAGCCACTCCAGAAACTGCAGGAAAGGGGTCGCATCAAGCGTTCCATTTCATCAAGCGACAGAGACCAGACATGGTAGCTTGTAACAGAATTAAAGCTGCCTCAAAAGAAGCTCCACTGGTGTCAGCTATTATCGAAGATGACAAATTCCACCAGAAGAGATTGGGTCTATGGGTCTGTCTCACTGAGATGGACAAAATCAAGTATCCATTCAAAATCTTCTCCAACAAGGTGAATGAATCATTCCTGTTAAACTCTATGACAGGGAAAGGTACTGAGTTTGCAGAAAGCATGTTCGAGAAAAAGAGAATGCTCATGGGAGAACAAGCTACCTGTAACTGAGGCCACAATGATGAAGACATGCAACATGTTGCATGTTAGGCAATGACATAACCATGTATGCCTTGTTGTGATAAACAAGAAAAAACCACTATTCGGAGCCAATCTACGGGTTACTCAAAAGAAACCCAATCCAAAGCCGGACGAGGGTAAAAGGAAGAATTTTTACAAGAAGAAGTAAGATTCAAAAAGTGTAAAAATTCAAATAGGAGACTGTCGGCAGAAAACAACAAGAGCCAACAGTCAGAGTAGATTAAAGGAGCCAGCTAGCAATTAAATCGCCGACAAGCCATCATGAATACTAGCTAGAAAGAACAATGATGAACGCAATGACGTCATCAAAAACAAGTTTGAAATCCTCATTTGGCGTCCGTGGATGGTTATAAATAAGGAAGCAACAAAGCAGAAGGGGTACATCAGAAAATTTTCTCCTACTCTTCAAAGCATAATACTCTAAGTATCTATCTTTGTAATTTTTCGAATTCTTAGTTTATGGGGGTTTCCCCAAAGAGTCTAGCCCTCTATCCTATGAGGCTAAAATAGTTCTCTTCCAATAGAGGATAAAATATCTATGTAGTATTTTCTATATTTCTTCAATAAAAGAAGGGTTTTTGTTCAACCTGTCGACCCAAAATTTTATCAAGTGTCTATATTGAAAATATCTCTACGCCCTAAGGTAGGAAACGAAATAGGGTTGTGCTGTTTGTTGCTGAAGGAGCCGAGGACCTGCGAACCATCTGTTGCGGTAGTGTGGTTGGAAGAAGTCCGTAAAACTGAGGACTTGGATTACCCGGCGACAAAACGGTCAATAAAAGTATGAACTTATAGAGACTTAATTTTATTTTGGAAACATGTTGGGCCTGATAGATTGAATAGTAAAGGGGAATAGTTCTGAAGGAAAAAAAAAAAGAAAAAAAAATATGGGGACTAAATTGATTATTTAGAAAGTTTAGGGGCCAAAATGGAAGGGAGGTACCAAAATTACAAGTCTCTGTAAAGTATAGTATCAAAATTGGCTATTTTGTAAACAATGGTACCTGTCTTGCAATATCCCTTATACTGTTGTACCTGAAATGCAATTACCTTTAAAAATATTATAGGGTGTTTATTAATTGACATCGGTACAAAATTTACTTTCAAAAGTTGGTAAAGGTTTTTATATAAAACTACATAAATTATAAAATCTAATTGATGTAAATTTTGAAGAAATTGAAAAGATTTTTTTAAAGTAAAAAAACTTATAATAAAAAATAATTAATAATTTAATATGAATGAATGGACTAAAAAAGTAAGAAATTAATGATGGAAAATAATAATTAATGAAAGTTAACATAATTAACTATTTATATTTATAGAAATAAGTGTATAGGGCAAATTGAATCAAAACTAACTTGTTCATCTCATATATTGCCATGTTTACCAGTTTATGAAGGCACTTGTGTCGAGGAGAAAGAAATGAAAGATGGTTTCATCTCAGTTGTTTGCAGGAGCCATTTCTATATTTTCTATGCCTGCTGTGTGTGGACATAAGAGACAGTGTCCCACTTATCACAAAGTTAAAAGTCCGGTAAAGAGGATTTCTTGGCAGTAAAACTGATGCAAAAAGGTTGGTTGGTGTTGTACTGTGGGATTATTTTCTTTTCATCTTATGAAATGCTCAACAGATAAAACTGTTGATTTTACTGCACATTGTTTTAGGCCTCCTTTACTTTTGGGGTTTAGCTATGATATTCCAACGAATCCTATTTCTCTTTTTGTCTACTTACAAAGCCCCTTAGCCCGTGACTTAAACCTCAGGCCGTAATTATTGGTGATTATAATGTGATATCTAACTCATCAATTTTCTCTTGTTAAAATTAACATAGGCCCACATCATTGATGATTATATTTTGTGTCCCAAATATGTTCTCAATTTTATTTTTGAAAAGTCCATATTACCCTATCTTGCATTTAACTTTCTCCAACATACCATTGCTTTTCCTTAATTGTTATATGACTTTTTGAAAATATAGAGATATATCTCACCTCCATCTCCTTTCTTATATGAAATTGTTCATTTTCCTTTTCTTCCGATCGTGAATGCGTTTATTACTGAAAAAAATACAGATTTTATTCTTTAATTGGAGATCCACTTTATATGTGAAAAAAATAACTCTGATTTTTTTTTCCTTTTATCCTCTTATTTTGTTTTGATCAATTGAAAGCAAATGGCATGGAGGTGGAGGAAAGTTGAGGGCATCGATTTGTTGCTGCGAGTAGTAGTGGTGGGCGACTCGGGGCGAGGGCCTGGTGGGTGGTGGTGTTGAATTGAGGTGCCACCGGTAGAATAAACCATTGTCCCCATTTTTATTTATGGGCTACATTTTATTTATCCCATTCGCGTCTGAAAAAGTGATCGACACTCGATTTTTCATTTTTTTCTTCTTTCCTTTTGTTGTCGTGTGGGAGCGCATCCATTTTGCCCAAAAAACCCACACAAACTGAGAAGGAAAAGAAGAAGGGTAAACATCACTTTTGGTCCCTCAACTATGTCACTTATCCAGATTTGGTCTCTCATGTTTCCCCCTCATCAGACTTAGTCCCTCAAGTTTATATTTTTCATCATTTTTTGTCCATTCCGTTAACTTTTTATTAAAACTAATGAAATTTAAAAAAAAAATATTTTTGGTATTTAAAGATTTCGAACCCACTACATTGAAATAAAATTTTAATTCCTACACCAATAATTTTTTTTTCTAACTGAAATGTTACTTAACCTTATAACTTATTTTGAAAACTATTTTAGTTGCTAAAAGAACTTGAACTCAAGACCTTAGGTAGAAAATTCAATGCCTTTACCACTCTACCAAATGAACCACATAATTGTTCTAATAAATAAAATGTTACATATTTATAAATATAAAAAAAACACGTTAAAAATATCTCAAAATCATACTAAAAAATCTCAAAATCAACCAAAAAAATCATTGACATCCTAAATATACTAATAAAAAAATAAAATAAAACCAACCAAAATAACACAAGCATCTAACAATGTCATAAATAATACATAAAAATACATTAGGAAAAGAAATAAAATCCCAAATAAATACATAAATGTGATGTCATCAAATACATAAAAACAATCTTGAAAATATTTTGAACATCAATTAAGACATAATTATAAAACTGTTCCATCACAACAAGAATATTTATTGCTTGCCGTTTGAATTGTGGTTTGGTGCAATGGTGAAGACTTTAAAAAAAATTCTCAATGTCATGGGTTTGAAACCCTTAGTCACCAAAAGTAATTTTTTTTTTTAAAATTTCGTTAGTTTTAATGGAAATTTAACGGAAGGGGCCAAAAATGATGAAATATATAAACTTAAGGGACTAAATCTGATGAGGGGAAATATGAGGGACCAAATCTGGATAAGGGCATAGTTGAGGGACCAAACGTAATGTTTACCCAAAAGAAGAACAAGTGTAGGTTGCGGATTGAAGAAAATGTGGCGGTGGAAGCAGGGTGGGGGAGGGAATAAATTGTAGGAAAGATGGGTTTCTTTTTATTATTATTATTATTATTATTATTTCAAAGAAAAATGATGAATTTTACTAATGAAAATAAATATTGAAAAAATAAAAGAAATAAAATGACTATCAAAATTGGAACCCAAATAGAACAAGAAAAATCCTAAGTCAACAGGATCAAAAAAATCCACTTCTTTTTATGAAAATGCCATTTGGATTCTAATTTTGTTTGTCTTTGAATTATTATTGCTAAAATAATTATGTTGGGGTAGGAAAAATATATATATCTTATTATTTTTGTTATTAGATAAATGTTATGTATTATTTTATATTATATATTATTTTTTATATACATCTTTACTTATATACAAATTAAAATGGTTAAAAATTTATACATTTTCATTTATGCAAATATAAGATGTATATACATAAATTTAGATACTTCCACATATTTTTTACTTTTATGATTTGACAATATGGCATTACTATTTTTGTCCTATATATAAGGCGATTTTGTCAATTTCATATTTTGTCCTCTATAACAACTGTTAAAAAATAAATACAATATAAAATTATCACATAATAATATTTTGTCATGTTTTATTATCAATAATTAAGATTAATATAATTATGATCCCCTTAAAAAGGAAAAAGAAAAAGAGGAAGAAAAATTGGGAAAGGGCTAAGGAAAATGGGTTAATTCTTGATATTTTTTTTTTTTTTTTCTGTTTCTTGGTAGCCTACTAAAGAATAAAAGGGTTTCATAAAAAGGGAAAATGCATGAGTATTTTTTTTTTTTTTTAACTAAAGAAGAAAAAAGGAAAGTTGCCTAAATTTTTTAATGGAAATTAATATCAGAATATATAAAATATTGTTGAAAAAATACTGAAAAATTACTTTTTAATTGATTGAAAATTTTCAAGTGAAAAATAAAAAAAGCAATCAAAAATAGCTGGAAAAAATCAATAATAATCTAAATATTTAATTATTCTTTATAGATTTTAGTAAAAATATATGTTTAATTATTAATTAAAAGGTAGAGGAGATAAAAATTTAGCTATCTAATTTTTTGTCTTATTTATGGGTGCAAGTTTAATTTTACGTATTAATTCCACAATTATCCCAGTGATAGTAAACATGGAAATTTGTTGTGGCTGGTGGATTAGTGCTTTCTTGATAATTTATATTCCATGTGTGAAACGGTCCACCAATTGGCGTTACCCTTCCATATCTATAGGTCTAGATTGACAAATTGCTTCAAGGGCATTTATCTCATCTATCAGAAGATTGTAAAAAAATAATAAATTTTAATATATAAAAAGTATTTAAAATAAAGCATGTGATATTATATAATATACCACAATTTGCAACATTGGTTCATCTCTAAGTTTATCCGCTTTCCCACGCGTTTGTCAGTAGACGACGATATGAAATGACGTGTTATATTATTGTACCATTCCCAATATCCTCGTTCTGTATCTCTTCTGTTGGAATTGGGTTGCCTTTGTATGATCGCGTCATATCGTCTTTGCCATCTAGTGATGTAGTGTATGTGTTGCAGAACCCAATCCGTGCTCGTACGATTGGAACGGGTGATCTTATGCAAGCTAATGTCCTAAGTATCTAGCTGTTTTGGAATATTTTGCCTCATCCCGAATTGGCGATCGATCCGTTCGGGTGATGCATTTCCACTATTGCATAAAATATTAAAGGACATATTGATCTCCATAGCTGGGGGTTAAAATCCCCTGCATATGCTATAATGACATCTAAGTCCATGTCATACGACTGTTAGATAAACTGTAATAAATAAAATAATGTAAGTTAATGTGCATTTAATATCCGTATAGATATACTTAATCTCATGAATATAAGATACCTGATCAGACTGCATCTCATCTAATATATCTCTAATAAATGGGTGAAGTGTTGTTCGGCGCCATATGGTGCTGCTGGGAGCAAATGGTTATTATCTATTTGGAACTGACCCATATGTACACATTCCATACCAAGTTTGGGACAAAGTGGAATGATACGTGTCCGACCCAAATCTACAAAGATAATGTAAACTCTTGTTATTACTTTAACAAAATATTTGTCTACAAATTTAATAAATAACATTACATGTAACAACTGCAACGCGCCACCTATTGCAGACTTGCCTTTGTGCTGGCATTACACAATTCACGGTATAAAGATACTAGAACAACATTGCCCCAACTGTAGCTCCTAGCTTCTACTATATCCTCTAATTTTGCAATATATAGTAACGATATCAGGTTTCCTGATGAATTAGGACACAACATTCCACCCAATAGAAGCAATGCAACTGCACATGCATACTATATGACAATTTGGTGCGGGATGTAGGGAGTGATTTGGACACGTGCTATGTGGGATTCGATTGCCTGAACCTGCAATTGTGAACCCTTGAACGCTCCCGCATCTGGCTGGAAACTTAAGTACTCCATGCAGTAGTCCTGCCATTGATTAGTAATCCGATGGAGATCAATCCCTGTCACAGGCTCGCCATCTATTGGGAGTGCCCATATTACCCAAACATCTTGTAGGGTAATTGTGACTTTTCCTACACGAAAATGAAAAGTGTGTGTTTCGGATCGCCACCTCTCCACCAATGTAGTGATTAGATTACAATCATATTTAATCCTTTCGCACCTATACACTCCATAAAATCCTATTTGGTGTAGGATTTGTTGCACACGAATAGGGAGATTGTTTGTGGCTCTAAAATGTACCATCGACACGTTTTGCCTACAGGACCTCATCAAGGTCACCATCGAGAATGTCATCAGACCTGTGTTGTGCTTATTGGGATAACACAGTTCTATCACATGGACCATATATTGTTCTTCTATCCATTTGTGAAAATATATTTTTTTTATCACAAGTGAAATACTAATGAAAACGTCTACACCTAAGCAAAGACAACTCAAAAGTTTGATGAAAATTAGAGCGATGAGGAATTGCATATAATGAAGGCCACCTATTTATAGAACATCATAGTAAAAATTTTATTGTAATTTTTTTAAAATATTTAAATTAAATGCAGCAGTTGTTGCATGCATTCGAATTAAATGCAGTAAATGCACCAGCTGCTGCATTTAATTTGAATGTAGCAGCTGCTACATTGATGATGCAGTGACAACTACATCATGGCTGCATCGCTGCAGCATTAACCGCTGCATCGCTGCATGCAAATTAAATTGCATACAGGTGGTGGTTGACCGCTGCATGCAATATTAAATTGCATGCAGCTGGTGGTTGATAATGCAACTGCTTTGAATTAAAGCTGCAAAATTATACTACAAATTCAAGACCCGTGATTTTTTCTCGTGTATAAATAGAACAAGTGTTGTGCTCGTTAAACACATTGGCATTCAAATTTTAATAGCTTTTCAAATATCAATTTTTAATGAGAATAATTTTGCTTTAGAAATTGTCAACTTCATCTTCCCACATAGAAATTTTTGTGTATTTTGGTGATGAGTTATCTAGCGATGGATGGTCTTTTACATATGATCAGATGCCTATTACGGCAATGAGGATATCTGTTCATCGATGTATGCTCAATTTCTATCAAGGATTTATCAGAAGATTTGTTGATAGCAATGAATACTTATTGAAAATATCTGTGAAACATTCATGCCAATATCTCAGTCGCATTAAAGAAACTCTCATACTAATAAAAAATGACGACACTTTGTCATTTTTCTTGGACCCTGCGTTGGCTTCCCCATTATGGTAGTCTACGTTGAAACACAACAAATCCAACTAGAGGCTACTCCATAAATGAGCCAACAACGGGAGAAGCTAACCCACAAATAAGCCAACAGTGGGGAGAAGCTAACCAACAAAGAGACAATAGTAGGCAGAGCCTAACCTAGAAATGAGCCAACAATAGGGAGAATATATGAGGCTTTTGGCCAACTAAGGATTCTCTTCTAGTTCTAACACCGATTGTTTGACAGGTACTTCTAATCCAAATTTTGGTACAAGTACTTCTAATCCCGATTTTGGTGTAGACACTTCTAATTATGACGCAAATTATTATACTCCCAATATGGTCAATGTTACTTCGGGCCTGGAAAATATTGATATCAATTACACAGAGCCTACCCAGACATATATCACGTATCACCTCACATTATTGGAAATGAGGATGATGCAGAAGACCCTATTGTAATCACTTTTGAATATTCTTCAGATGGTGCTTCTGAACTAGATGAAGTGGAATAACCATTTCCACCCGAAGATGGACCGAACGATGTTGACATAAATGTAATTGCTGAATATTTTGTACAAGGTATGTCATCATCTTTTGAACCAGCTATGCCAAACAAAACTACTTATCTAACACTTTATCGCTCTATACCATTTTTTGAACAAACATTCTCGGAGATATTTGCGGATTCCATTGATGTCCCAAAGTTGAAGTATGCAAAATTTTAAATATGAAGGAATACTTGATGCGGGAATGCTTTTCAAAAATAAAGAAAGGTGAATAGAAGCGGTGAAAGATCACTCAATACGACATGCACGTCGTGAGTATTATGTACTGAGAGTTCGCAGACCAAGTGGAAAGTTGTCTGTAGGCACAACACACCAGTTATATATATATTTTATATGTCGTATCTTATAAGCATACATCATTAGTTGATTGATGGATTTTTTTTTTCAGATATGTGGTGTAGGTAGGAGGTTCGAGGAATTTTAAAAATCAAAGATTGGACGTTGGATGATAACCATATATATAGGGGGACCCATCCATGTATTCCACATAATATGTCCCTCGAACATGGTAATATAGTCAAAGTTTATGTTGCTTTTTTGCATTTAGGACACGTGAAATGTAATCCCGCCTACGGAATAAAGCATGTCATTCAAAATGTGAAGGACCATACATGGTACGATATACCATACCATAAGGCATGGTACAATTTGAAGATAATACGTGAAATTGTTTATGGCACATGAGAGAGCTCGGTTTGAAAGCTACCCAAATACTTTGGAGCTATCAAAAAATATAATCCAGGAACTATTGTTGAATGGGAACACAAAACCTTCCAGAAGTCAACTGGTGCATATGTGATTAGATACGTCTTCTGGGCGTTCAAAATGTGTATTGAAGGGTTCCAATTCTGTCGCAAAATTAATAATATATATGGGACCCATTTATACACAAGGTACATACACAAAATGTTGATTGCAACTACCATGGATGGGAATCAACAGGTACTCCCTCTTGCATTTGCAATCGCCAATGAAGAAACTTATTTATCTTGGAATTGATTTTTTCAACAATTGAGCCGACATGTTATAAGAGGGCGACGTGGGATGTGCCTTATCTTTTACCGTCATGTCGGAATCAATAAAACAATTCACGAAGGTCCGGACTTTGTGTCACCTCATGGAGTGCACCGGTATTGCTTGAGACACGTGTGTTCCAATTTTAATAGCTGTTAACAAAATGTGGTATTGAAGGATCTTTATTGGAGAGCTGACTTTGAATATCAAATCAGAAAGTTCGATCGAATTATGGAACAAATAAAGCTAAAAAGTAAATGCGTTTGTATTCTTAGACCGGATTAACAAAAAAAAAGGACAACTTCTCATGATGGTGGATGACGATGCGGTATTTTGACGACCAATATGTCAGAATGCATCAATATAGTTCTAAAGGGGGCTCGCCGCCTGTCGATAAGTGCAATAGTTGAAATAACACTTGAACACACTATCCATTATTTTCGTGTGAGGGAGGAGAAGAGTTATATAATGTTGAGTAACAACCAATTATGGATGGATTTCGCATGCAAGAAGTTCATATATTGGCAACAAAAATCTATTGTGCATACTGTCACGAAATATCATCACTCTCAACAGTCCGCCTTGGTCGTTACAAATTGCCAGCATGGACAGGGGCTCAACACCCATGTTGTCAAAATTAACAACCGAGAATGCTCATGTGGCAAGTGGAATCAATTTGGCATACCTTGTTCTCACACTAAAAAAGTATGCGCTGCATACAATGTTAGTGTTGCATCAATGGTTAAGGATTATTATGATTTTGATGGCTTACAAAAACAAATATTCTAAGTATTTTGAACCTGTGCAATCGGAAGATTATTAGGATGTTCCAGAATTTGAGTTGGTCCACGATACTACTATTTGTATTTCCACACATTCTGGTCGAAACCATACATCACGTATTCAGAACGAGATGGATTGGCCGCAAATGCGCGAAAGGCAACAAGCCCAACAACAAGGAGATTTTTCAACACAGTCAAATGTGCCAGTTCGAGATTGTCCATAGTAATTGTATTTTTTAATTAATTAAAATTTTAACATTTGATTTATTGTGACTATTTAAATTTATAATAATGCAATTTATATTAATATAGTTTAAATATATTAAATATAATTATTACATTAAATATAAAAAAAATTGGATCCAAGTCGCAGTTGGCAACCGCGACTCGGAATCATGACTGCAAATCACAACTCCGCAACTGCGACTCGGGGGTAATTTTTTTTTGAATTTTTTTTAATTGTCGAGTCGTTGTTAGCAACCACTACTTGACGTAATTTCTTTAATATATTAAATTAATTACTATTTTTATAATTTTTTAATAAAAAAATATTTAAACCTGAACTTATTTGTTAGATTGAAAAAATATCATGGATACTAGATGAAATTTCTCAAACCACATAAAGTTTATATGTAATTATACCAAATTTCAAGAGAGAGAAGAGTATAATTATCTCTAAAAAAAAATTGTATTGGGATAATATAGAAAATTATTCATTAAAAAAACTAATTTAAAATAAATTAAAAATATATGTACTATTTTAAAATTGGAATTGAATGTTGGTATCACACACACAAGTACGGGGTGCTAGACTAGGGTTGGCAATTTCAACCCGAACCCGGAAAACTCGTCCCGGATCCCCGCCCCGTATGGGGCGGGTCTGGGATGCCATTTTTCGGGTTCGGGGCGGGTCCGGGGCGAGTTACAGGTCTTGTGTCGAACCCGCCCCATTGGACCCGGCCCCGGCCCGGTCCAACCCCGCATATTTTTTATAGTATATTATTAAGATATAATATATTATAAATAAAATTATCTTATTATATATATATGAATCCTAAATAATTTTTGCATATACCAAACTATATATAAAAATACCAAAATAAAAAATTAGTTGATAAAAATTTAATAATTTAGATGAATGTATTTTTTGTCTTATCCAATTCATTTTAGATTGAAATATATTAAATATTTAAATCTAAACTGATATTATTTCTTAAAAAAATATTAATTTAATGTATTCTTTGTATAAAATAATTAGGTCGGGACGGGGTGAAATATTTAGCATGGCAAGGCAAGGCGGGGGCGGGTTATGAGGTTGGCAAAAATTAAATGAAGCGGGTCTGGTATGGATCCAGGCGGGGCGGGGCGGGGGCGGGTTATGGGGCTGGCAAAAATTAAATGGGGCGGGTCTGGTACGGGTCCAGGTGGGGCGGACGGGTTATGGGTCTGACAAAAATTAAATGGGGCGAGTCTTGAATCCGGGCGGACTCGTACCAAACCCGCCCCATTGCCATCACTATGCTAGACCACTACCGCTAGTATTAATATAAGTATTATTTATTTCCGTATATAAATGCACGTATACGTAGGCAGAGTAAACCTCTGACAAAGCCAAGTATCATTCGCAGAATCCAAGACCCACTTCTGTCGCAAGTTGTATTCACACCCCAAACCCAGTCCTGCTCCTACTGTCGGAGTCAATCACAGGTCAATTCACTTTACACCGTCATGGACGACGGCAAACACCACCGTCCGGCCGATTGAGTCCGTGGAGAACGGGATTTGTAAGGAGCTCTCAACTCTGTCCCTCAATGGTGACGAGGAACAGCTGATTACCGAGAAGCCTGCGAAAGACCCCAGAAGAATCGCAAGAAAGTATGCTTTTTCCCCACCTTTGCTTTTCTTATGGTTGTTGTTTTTGTATCATGCAACTGCATTTGCGTTTCTTGGTCGTCTTGATATATATATATTTTTTTTTTCTTCTGTTGGTTTTTGTTTGGGAGGATGATTTTGCAAATTTGGTTTTTGACAAGATGTTTGTTCTGTTATGATGGGAGAGTTTTGTTTGAGTAAAGGATATGACAATGCAAGAGGAAAGTTCTGTAACAAGATTGTTGCAGAAATGGGGTGGGAAAAACAGAGAAGAAGGAAGAGAGAAAGTGCAGAAACTTCATAAAATTTTCATAGAGGAAACCCAAAAGTGAACACCCTTCCCTCTTAAGACAAACATTCTGGCAACAAAAAGAAATTACAATTCCCTAATTTTACTGAAAGTAACAGCATTCTCTTCAGACTTCTTCATTGGCTCTTGTTCACAGAACGGCTCCATGTTCAGCTGCAACTTCCTCAGCAACTGACGCGTGTCCCTCTGTCAGGCGAATACTCATTCTCAACGAATGGTCGTTTTTCTCCAAATCCCTAATTGGCTATGATAGATGGAGACAAAAAGGAGATCATGTAACTAATGCTAAATACACATGGATGAAAAGGTTAAGGATTTTCCTAATGAATCTTTTTGGGGGCTGAGTAACAAATTCACAAGAAAGATGGAAGAAATAGGTCTTTTGAGGTAGCCTGAATTTGGAGATATTCTAAAATGACAGCATGATCTTTTAAGTTCATTTGAATTTCTTTACTTTCGTGCAATTTTGTACTCCCCCCTCCTTTTTTCTTCATCTTTTTCTTTTTTGAGCAAATGTGATTTGTGTGGCCGCAGGATGTATTTGTTTGCCGCAACTCAAAGTTAAGGAACCTGTATCAAATCTGACTTGGAGGTCATTTAGATACTTATTTGATTCATTCTCATGCTCTTTAATTCAATAAACAAGAGTAGAAGCTATCCAAGTTTTTGTGTTTGTATGTGAAAAGGGAGAACTGAAATTTTTGGTTTATGATAAAGAAATTTCTGATTACGTGTATGACTGATCATTGAGCTAACTACTTACTGCGAACTCTGTTATATTCATTTTAAAAAGGAGAGTAAGGAGTTGCTTTTAATTTGAAATTTCTTGAAAAGATAACAAAACTATTGTGGAAGAAGATTTGAAATGTTAGGATAAAGTGACAACTCCGTAGAGATGAATTTTTGCCTTAGAAGTTACTTGTTCTAATAACTTGCTTGGAACCTTCTGTTTTGGCATCCAGTTCCTTTTCCTTGGTCTTTTCCTTCCTTGGATCAACAGTTGGGGCATGTTATCATTTCCTAGAACAAATTGCCCAAATAAGTGGAAGAAAAGAAGTGGAAACTATTTTTATTAACTTGATGTATTCGTATCTTAGTTGTAATCTGTTTAATGACCTTTTGATTAATATACCATCCTTTATAAACTTGTGATCCTAATGGGCTGCATTGACTATATTGTTGACTTCTTTAATTTGAGACAGGTACCAGATAGACCTTTGTAAGAAAGCTTTGGAGGAGAATATTGTCGTTTATCTGGAAACAGGTTCTGGGAAAACCCATATTGCCGTGCTACTTATTTATGAGATGGGACACCTAATCAGGAAACCTCAGAAGAACAAATGCATTTTTCTTGCTCCATCAGTTGCTTTGGTTCAGCAGGTTCTTTCCCTTGCTAGTTCTCCAATTTGGTTTGGTTGTACTCTCTGTTTCAAAGCTTTACACTATGGGATTAGTAATTCATGACAATATAATGGTTGGTTGGTAATCATCAAGCACTTCTCCCTCCCTCAATGTATGTATATATATGTTTGTGTGTGTGTTTGTGTGTCATGCATTTGGGTTTTCAGTTGAAGTTATGCTATCAGTTAGCATATGAAGATGATGATGAGGAGGATGTGGAGGAGAGAGAGGGGACTAGGAACATGGCAGGTAGGGATGGAGTAGGTTGGTTTATTCTCAGTGCCCAACTTAAGTGACATTACATAAATATTTAAAGTAAAACCTTTTCAAAGTTTCTTCTTTTTCCGCCATTCTTTTTGGAGAGTTAACTATGCTTTCTTTCCCTTCTAGGACCACCTTGCTGCCTTTTCTCTTTCCCTGCCCTCCTTTACTTGATGATCCTAAAAATAGCCAACAACACCAAAGGTGACAAGCTTCCAATTAAATTTTTCAAATAATGTAGGAACTATGAAAGGAAAGTTGATGAAATAGAAAGCAAAAGGAAAAAAAGATAAAAGAAAGAAAAGGATGAAGTAGGAATGAGGAGGAGCAGGGATTGAAAGAGAGAAGAGGCGGAAGTGTAGCAAACTTATTCTGGAAGCAGAAGAGAAGAAACAGGGGGAAAAAAGGAGATAAGGAATGCAGTACACTATGGAACAGAATTTTGAGTTTGATTAGGTTTAAATGGTTACTAGAAATGGTACACTAAATAACAACATTTTGTCTTTTTCTTAGTTTAAATGATTAATCTCTTGAAGCTGAAAAAGTATGTTTTTTATAGGATATCAAATTATCAATGTCTTTGTCATTTCTTGCTACTTTTGACTGGAACTATCACTTTTTCTAGTTGATGAGTGCAGTATCCTTCATAAACTATATCAATTGGATTTCATGTAATTACTCCAATGCCTTCTATTTTAAAAAACTTATATATTTTTCTCTTACTATTCTTCTTGTTGTAGAAAAATTCCAACATAAGGTTCTCATTTTAACAAGGGATGACAATGGGTCCGAGTCATGCGGGTTTCAAATCCGCCTTAAGGTCCCACCTGAACTTGGTCCTTTCTATATTTTTTTATATATTTATACATATAAAGTATATTAATATCTAAAGGGTATTTTTATACATATATGAAAAAAATATGTAAATATTTTATTTATACTTACACTAATACATAATATCAATATTTTTATAAATTAGATAATGATTTTAAAGTAGTTTATAGACATTTTAAAATATATAAATAAGTAAACATTTTAAAATTTTTAATATTTTAAGCCTAAAACTGCACATATAAATTTGAAAAGAATTAACATTTCATTAATATTATTATCTAATAGTTACAAAGTTACTGTATATCATTTCAAAAAATATATTTTAATATTTTGAAGATTTTAAACAGGCTTACTCTATCCAACCTGCTGGGTCCCATGTCCAAGAATTTCTTGGCAGGTCTGGTCTCAAGTTTTGGGAAACCTGCCACAGGCCCGACCTATTGCCATCCCTAATTTAACCATGCTTGATCTTATAGATGTCAACCAAACCATAAAGTAATTGCTAGTCAACTTTGAAGATATCTATACTCAAACTAGTATTAGTTATTTGGCCCTTTTTTTTTAATTGATAAAACACAAAAATGCATATACATGAAATATCCATTTCATAGAGATATTACTCCTTTAACATTGTACTCTTTATCCTAATTACAATCTACTTAAGTTTTGCATGGTGTGCCATTACTTATGTTAGAACTTTGATCTAAACATGTTGCATTCAATACGGTTGTTACGAGTTCCTTTGAGTTTATTGCATCATTGTTGGAAAGCATTATCCTATGGTAGAATGCACGGTTTTTCTCTTTCTTGGCAACAACCTCAATAGGTTCCTAGCTCCATTAAATTGGCACTAGTCAACAAAATAAATACTAGCCTCAAACTTATGAACTCTAAGTTAACTATGACCTTCTAAACCCCTCACACAATTGCCATGCAAGTGTGATATCCAGCGCAGTATACTACATTCTGCAGTGATGTTACTCGCCTCACACCATATATTAAAACTCATCAAACTTGCTAAGAAATTGAACATTGGCCTACTTCTCTATAATGATTAAGTCCATGTTTCAAAGTAGGAGCTAATTGACACCTTATAAAATAGTCACCGACCAATAAAGTGTAGGTGGATGCAGAATTAACTGAATTAAACGCCTCTATGATTTGCAATCTGACTCTACTTGTCCATGGATTGTAATTGGAAAAGAATGGCATTATTTTTTGAAACTACTTTATTTTTCAACTAAGTTTCTTGATGCATGGTCATGCATGGAACTGTTCTACCACTAATACTCCAAAATTGAACTTCGATTATTTACTCATGATTATGTAAGTTACAGTTGGTAAATGTCTATGAATTCTGTAATTATTTGATTTTGTTGTTTGATATGTACGAGCTTATATGTAGGATCATGCACCTAGCTTTTATTTGTCCAAAATGTAATAAGGTCATATTAAGGATACTAGAATGTTCTTGTTTAAGCCTTCCAAATTAGGACTGATAATGCCTAATTTGTGATGGCCTAATGGATTCTATAGAAGAGAGTTTGGGCTCAATGCGATGGGCTTAGTTTATAGGATGAACTACTCTACCGACTTTAGTTAATAATTTAGTTAAGCGAGGATGATAATTGACTAGTTTCTACCTCGGCCATTGTGCTAGAGTTAGCTTGTCGATCCCTTCCATGGGGCTGAGGTGTCAAGTAATGGTGTTAAAATCGAAGTCACATAGAGTGGAGTGAAGATCGCTACGGTGCGGGACCGTGTGAGCATCAAAAACTCACTAGAAGACTGGGAGAGGCTTAGAGCGTGAGTTGATGATAAACAAAAAATAAAAGTAATCAATATGGTATCTCCTATACAAGTGAATATGATATCCCCAATTATATTTTAGTACTAGTTGACATAACAACTAGACTTCAAATTAAATAATCAAATCATTTAATTTGTTATGATTCAATTCGATTTTAACCATTAAAATAAATTGGCCCATGAATGAATTATTTTTCTATCTTTATACGACATTTCTTAATTCTATATAAAATTTGTGTCGCTCACTATTAACTTAGACCTGGACTTGTATCACATATAGTTTAATTGACAATCATTTTACACAAATTAATTAAATCAAATTTAAATTAATGACAACGAAGAGTCCTTGTGAACTTGTAAGTTATGAATACCATGCAAAAACAATCCGTCAATTTGCTAATCCACGATCGAAGTCTACGACATTTGGAATCAGATAGGTTTCCATTCAATAGATATAAATCTGCTCTAAATATGTGTTACTCATTATCAACATAAGAAACTCCTTCCCGCCACGGCCTTGGACTTCATTGACGCATATCATAGAGAATATAGAGTTTCATTATCATTTCATGATAAAACAATTGATCCTTTCTCTTGTAATTCACCAGCCGCCATGCATGTTCTAACTATGTTTGGGACGTGGCTGCCGAAAAATATGCAAATGCTAATATTGTTAGTCATAATCAAGTCATGGCACAAGATTGTTGTGGAGCCTCAGGATTAAGGATTTATTGCTGCACTGTCATAACAAAGAAGAATTAATCATACTATGTCTAACGAGGATTCCATATGACATCTCCTGCGGGCTGCGAGTCGCGTAGTGAACTTAACGTCTTATCAAGTACCTACTGTTGTATAGACGTCATATGCCATTGTATACGAAATGTGACAATGATTATATAAAAGCAATATTCAATGTAAGCCTAGGTGAATTGTAGTCAATACCCCTATCTCCATTGATGTTATGACTTGGAACTATTTTAGATAAACCATAGTTGGCAACCCCATAGCATATATGATCTAAGGGTTTTAACCAAATGCATACAATGATGCATAAGATATATGTGGCAAAAGAACAAATCTCATAATTAACATTATTATTGACAAGATCTTTTGGAAATATGTTTACCAATCCTATTCTAACACAAGCATAATTTAAAATGATCATTTTTTCTTACGTGGGCTATAAATATGGTTTGTTAAGATGAATAGTTTTCTGAGTGAGCCTTAAGTTCTTTTCATGAAAGAAAAAAATATTAAGATTTTAAAAGAATTTTATTGGCCAAACTCATTGTATAACTTGTATCTTTTGGACCAGATTCTCTTTTTCTTTTTCCTTGTCAAACTTTGTCTTATTAGTCATAACCGGTTATCAGCAGTAAAAGACCCATATTAGATCACTTTTTAGGCTTCTTTTTCCCGTTTTCCTTGTCAAAATTTTTCTTATTAGTCATAAGCAATTGTTATCACTAAAGGAACCATATTACATCACTTCTTAGGCAGCTCTCCGGGTCACTGTCCGTCACCAATAATAAAATCCTCCATAAATTTTGTTTACCAGATGAATGAGCAAGAGTTTCTGCCACTGTAGAAGTGTGATTTATCAATTATTAGGTCGAGCATAAAAAATTGGAATGCAGTGAAGCAAACTCTCATTCTTAATTTGCTAAAGTGGGCTTGAAGCAAGAAACTGCTATCTCTAGGTGGAAAATTATGTGATCTAGGTCACAGGATATCATAGGTGTACTATTGTCTTCGCATCTCGACCTGATGTATATCTAGTGTGGTTTAGGAATCAGTTGGCTTCTGATCTCAACCTGATGTGGTTCTGGATTATGAAACAATAGCCACTGAGTGTGATATAATTTTTCCATGGATTATTCAGTTACCATTGGGTGGATTATCTTGGTTCCTAGTCCGCAATGTACTTTTGCAGAATTTAGCATCCTGGGTTTTATCAGAAATAAGTGATTTTCTGAGAATCAAAGAGTCTGTTAGCCTGTTACATGGAAGGACAGTAAGAAATGGACTGAAGCTTGTGATTCTTCAACAATAATGGTTTTGAGTGCAGAAAATAATATTTAATAGCATTACAAGGTATGGACCAAGATCACTATTCTATTGTTTAGCGAATATCTTGTAACAGCTTTAGAGAGCAGTTATATGCTGGTGTGTTGTCTATTACTAGCTATTATATTATTATATGCATTTATGACAGTATATTGTGGCATTCAGCTGTCTGTTAGTTGAATAAGTCTTTCTCATGGAATGTTTAGACTTTAATTGAAAGCACAGTCAACTTAATCATTGCATTGGCTTTATTTGAAGAATTCAGTATATTACAATAATATTTATGGAATTTTATTGATTATGTCTATTGAGATTATTGGTGATTTTTCCTTGTGGACATGAAAGCAAGCGAAGGTCATAGAAAAATCTATTGATTTCAAAGTTGGGATCTTTTGTGGAAGTTCAAAACACTTAAAGAGCCACCACCACAGGGAAAAGGAAATTGAGGATTATGAGGTTGGTTAAGTTAATTGTTATTTGCTAATATAAAGTATCAAGAGCATTATTTCTCAAGTAACTTTTACAATGGTTCATCTTTTCTTCTTGCTCTTACCCAAAAGAGACTCTCCCTGGTTTTCCAAGTAGATAGAGCTGAAATCCTTTTAAAGTTTTTCTACTTCTCTGTTTCTGCATTTATCTTATCTCTCAGTTAGATGGTGAATGCAGAACTGGTATCCTGTTCAATATAGGGGTCGACTGGGAGTCTAATGTTGGTGGGCAGGCTTTTAAGTAAAACAGACTCCTCTTTGTGTCCTGTAAGAACTTGAGTGATAATGCTTGATTTAGTTCACCACCATATGTTTTCCATGGGCAGGTCCTTGTTATGACACCTGAGATACTGCTACATAATCTGTCACATTGCATTATCAAGATTGAATTTATCTCGCTTCTGATATTTGATGAGTGTCACTATGCCCAACTTGAAAGCAATCATCCTTATGCTGAAATCATGAAGGTAATAAATTCAAAACGTCATTTATGTGAGTTTGTTATCTTATCATTTTTAAGTTTGTGTTGCCTAATTATTGAGATGTGGATTCTCATGGAACTATTGTAGATCTTCTACAAAATGGATGTCGCAAAACTTCCTCGCATTTTTGGCATGACCGCCTCTCCAAAATTAGGAAAAGGTAATGTAATGTTGTCTGTGTGGCATTCAAACATATCTCTATTCTCACATATGTTTTAACTATTAGCACAATTTTTGATGTCTAGAATCCAATTGAACTGCATTCGCTCCAGTTATGCACTCACCTATACTATGTCATATAAATGAAGCTGGTTGAGTTGGTGCTATCTTTTACTAGCTTGCTTAACTAGGGGAGTCATGTGAGTCATCAGTAGCTGCAAGATATATAGAAAGCTTTGATCCAATATAATGAGTGCTCCTTTTAGACAAGAGCTGTAATGCCTGATACTACACTTTATGTTCTCAGTTCCTAGTTTCAATATGTATATCACGAACTTGGTGAATGTGTTCACAACTTGCTCTTTTGCGGGACATGAAAATCATGTGAATCAGATATGTTGACATGGAAAACTACAAATGACAGTTGTAATGTGGTGCAATCTATACACTTGTGCGTGGATTTTGAATTTTTTTTTTCTCCCATATGTTGTGCCAAGAGTTGTTCCAATTGACTCTGTGGATCAGGTAACATGAAAATACTTACCGAATAAGATGCTGTCCTGTCTGCAGCTTAGTATGACCTCAGTTTTGCCTGGTTCTCTCAGTGCAATTTATCTTGTCCTGGCTCAGATCTAGTTTCTTGATCTATTAGACTTTGTATCTTGCAATTCTTTGTAAAATGATTTGATCTTTATGAACCTCTTTGGGGGTTTTCAGACTTCTGGCAATTTTGTACTCCGTCAAATGGGATGCTACTTAGCTGCATAAGTTTCAGTGAATGGCTAAATGTATTTGCTAATAGAATGATGTCATGTTTTCTTATAGGCTAGATAATACCTTTACCTTGATCTTTGACTGAGGATGCGACTTTCTTTAAATTGTCCACATGGTGTTTCAGCTTTTTAGCAATTTTACACTCCATCAAGTTAGCTGCATTAGGTTCATTGACAGGCTAAATATATTTACTAGTAGAATGTTTTGGTGTTGTTTTATTCAAAACATTATCTTGTTTTGCTTATTGTCAAATAATTTGGCTCAAGTGGTGCAAAACCTGTGTGAGAACTCAAAATGATGAAGTCCCTGTGACAATCCAAAATCAGCATCCACTGCTAAGTTATAATTTGTATTTATCATTTCAAAGGGAACAAAAGAAACAGTGGAATAGTTTGATCTCTCAAATGCCTTCCCTGCGTCTCTTTCATTGTATAGTTCCTTTGTCACTTCTTCCTTCACAATACTGCAGGTTGTCCAGCAAAGGACTCACAGCTCAACTACAGTAAATTTGTTTTCTTTTTTCCTTTCATTGTGTCAAGAGGGTCCCTCGAGGGAGACACCTCGATAATAAGCTCCTTATCATCTACTTCACAGTTATCATTAGCTTCCAGAAAAGGTCAATCCAAGTCTTTAGAGAAGCAAGTTATATTTTTCCAGCCACTTGGTGTATAACCACCCCCTTTTCAACATGCAATGTCATCATTGTTCTTCTGAGAATCTAGGATTGCCTCTCATTGCACCTCCTATTGCCGATAGTACCCTTTGAGGTCATCTCTAATACCATTTTGTAAATGCGGGTCTATAAGCAGGGGCCCCAAGTGGTATTCTGGTGCAGGTTGCTCTGTAAGTGGCTACTTCACATTTCATCTTGTCATGAAAAATTGGTTACTTTAAGTTGCTAGATGAGCTGATTTGATGACCTATACACCATTCCAAATTTGCTCACTATTTGATGTGGATTTTTACAATTTGTCTCTTCAATCTCATTTTCGGTATGATATCATTTCTTGAAAATAGCATCTCTTGCACTTTGAAATGCAGAAAGTTCTCTGTGATTTTTTCACTCAGAAGAATGGGCCTGATTTATTAACTTATTAATGCAATAACATACTTTCATGTTATTTTTCAGGTGGCTCGATTGATGGTCTTGAGGCTTTGCTGCGAGCAAAGGTGTGTTTTGATGGAAGGATTTAGCACTTTCTTAACTTCTTTTTACTTTAATTGAATAAGTGTGTTAAATGCATATCACTGACAGAACTATAGGGTAAGTGGTTTACGGGATTGTTATGTGAACAAGAAGCTCAATGACTTTCCCTCCCTCAGCCTCCTGTCTCAAAGATTTGATCATTTGACCTTGCTTTTCTTTTTCATAGGTTTATTCTGTTGAGGATAAGGATGAACTAAAAAAATTTGTCACATCCCCAAAAGTAAACGTATACTATTATGGTTCGAATGAGAATAGCAATTCTTCCCCTCACATGATCTATACTGGGAAACTTGAGGAGATAAAGCACCAGGTATTATATAATGGAACAGCAAACTTATTATTTTTAATCCATATGAAGTAGGAACTATTAAATTGATGCCTCTGTGATATAACAGTGTATGTTGGCACTTCGGATGAACTTGGTGGATCCTAGTATTCTCAGGAGCACCAAAAAGTTGCTTCAGAAGCTGCATTGTAATTTAATATTTTGTCTAGAGAACCTTGGATTATGGGGCGCTTTACAGGTAAGGATCACTATAATTAGTTGTTATCTGTAAACTCATTTTGCAATTTTATTTATACTTAATACTTTAACTGGTGGCTAATTGTGCCTCAACTTCATTGCCTTTATATGGTGAAAATGAACAATCTCCTCTGCTATTGTCGCCGCTCTTTCTGTTTCATGGTTTTGTCTCTCAAGGTTTTTGCCTTTTGTGGTTTTATTTGTGCATGGCATGGCAGGCCATATATGGGCCACTTGCCACTGTATTTGAGGTCTGAATAACCCTCGAAAATGAACTAATGCATCAATGTATTCCCAAATATTTTAACGAGCACTTCTATGAAACAGTTCAGAAGTATATACGTCTCCTAACTCAATAAAAGTTTCCTATAATACAAGTCCTGATAATGTATGGACTTATAAAAAATGAATAAAACTACTTCCTACTATTAATGTTGATAAATCTTTACCGTTGAAGAAGTCTTTCTACCCTTCCTTCTTTGCTCCAAAATGGACCACCTATTTTGAAAAAGTTGGGTAAGGAAGATTATTATTCCATACTTAGTGGATAATTCCTTGTACTTTCTACCAGATCTACTATACATTGTTGAAGTTTTTATGTAAATACACACAATATAAGTTAGATAGTAATGAACATAATTGTTTTCTGGCCAACACTTTAAATACAATGTTTGATCAAAAGAATCTTATGCAGCCCGCAACTAGCACTAGAACTACTGGTATAGCCCACTTAATAGGTCAGTAATTTAATACCCTGATTAAGATAAATATTTCATCTACATTCAAGCTGGAAGCAGAGATAAACATATAGAACTAGTTATAGTTTCAAATAGTTTGTTGGTCTGTCAGTTCTGAAAGGGAGAAAATGCTTCCCAAGAGAAATCTTATGTGAAAAGCAGAACTTCATTATTCCAGTTTAGTTGTGATCAGTGAGATTGATACAAGTATATCTTTTTAAATTGGTGACAATCTTCTCCAAGCTGCCAAACTTTTTACTGGGTTTAGAATTAGGCATATAGATTTTTATTTCTTCTCTTTCTTTTGGTATTCCTGTAAGATTATTTATCAATTTAGGGGATCCCTGTTTCATGTAATTGTTTCCTGAGCTATATGCTATCTTTACTTTTTATCTAAAGGAGCTGCACTGTGTTGAAAACAGATTTTGGTCTTATATAAATGAGTTATAAACAAAGCATCTTTTTACATGGATATGAACCTAGGCTCACTATTATTTGAAAGGCTATATGAGAAGGATTGCAAAAGAAGGTTGTATCTAAAGAGTGCACACCACAGAGATCAATGTAAAGATATTTTTCTAAGATTCTTAAGAATTATCCATGTCTTCTCTTCTTATTTCTATAGTAGGAGGGCTTAAGTTGATATAGATTCTGATATCTGTGACTTGTGAAACTGACTGCCATAATCATATGAGCTTAGGAAAGCAGTTACTGCAAGCCACCTTGTTTATATTTATTTTTCAGTCTGAGACCCTGCTCCAAGTATGAATACTGTGTTGCTTGAAGTCTCTAATGGGAGGTGATTGAACTTCTAATTTAGTCCTGCCTTTTTTCAAAGGCCAGCAACATCTTCCGAAAGGGTGATTATTATGAGAATACCGAACTGGTGGAGGCAGAAGAGAGTTGCACAGATGGCAACTTATGCAACGAGTATTTGCATCGGGCTGCTTCAGTCCTTGCTACTGATTGCACGGGAGGTATTTAATAATGCTGTCTTAATTGGTGGTGTATATGCATGGGTGTTTCCCCTAATATTGCAATAACGTAGTGCGTTTACCACCTTCGTGATTGATTTTGTATGCATTTTGCTTTAAGCTTATCTAAATTATTATTTCCACTAACAGGGGAGCCAGATTTGGTTTTGCTCCATTTTTGAAATTTATGTATGTGTCTCTACTCTGGAATTCAGAATTTTTCTCCTATTATTCACACAGATGGCATGGAAGCTGATTTGTCCTGTGTAGATGTTTTGAAGGAGCCTTATTTTTCAAGAAAGCTCTTACGGCTTATTGGAATTCTATCCAGCTTCAGGTTGGGTTTTTCTTGCTCTAAACATGTGACAACAAAACTAGGTTCTGCTAGCATCTCACCTCAGGAAATGTAATTGATTAAGTGCATCTACATTTTCTAAATATGATCACAACATTTTGGAGTCAAAAGTAAGAAGTGTCAATAGGAAACTGAAATATCAGCATCCGATAATTGCCTTGAAAGTCTCCTAAGGGCTTCTCCAAAATTTAAATATGAAATGCACAACGGTTGTACCATGTTCCAGTTACATAGGCTATGTGGTTATCCTAATCATTTTTGTATGGATTGCTTCCATGTTCACACTGTTCATTGATTGCTGCTGATGGTCAAAGCTTTGCATATTCCTCCATCTGATATTGAACTTCTGATTTGAATGATGAGTTGATTTTTAGTGTAACAACTTCAAGCCCACACTTTTAAAAATTTTGTGCTTTCAGAATTCAATTTTCCATACATTCACAATTCATGATCCTTTAGAAAGCTAATTTGGTTCTTTACATATTCTACTATGAATTGCATGCTAAAAAGTATGTATGCTTGATACACATGACTGCTTCTTTGGTGTGCAGTCAGTCAAGATACATAAAAGGTCCTTGTAAATAGTAACTGGTTGGAACTTTTATCACCATATATTTCGGGTATTTAAAATTCGGTAAATGTACAATTAATTATTACATTGAAAGTTCTTTTGTTATACTGCTGAAGGAATTTACTAATAGAGGTAGTACATGTTTATGATTGATTTTTTATGTAAAAAGTTTCTGAATACAGAAATTACTTAAAAAGGAGTGTTAAAGAACGCAGGCCAACTCTAAAGTAATTGCATAAATAAATAATTCTGCGTCGAAGATATTTTCATTTACCACATAAATGAGAATGCTCATGTTGGAATTGGGAAAGACATCTAACTTTTGTACAAAATTTATAGGATTATGAGTGTAGAAAGTGATGAAGAAGTAAGTTTGAGGTACCAAGGGAATTACTGTGAAGAGAAGTATGCCAAGGGAAGCTCAATGATAATGTGATCTGCAAATCAGACTATGCTTACCGATAACTTGCTAGTATATTTGTATTTCTATTAGGATTCCTCTTGCCTCATTGTTAAACATGATTATGTTTGAAATGGGATGCCTGTGTCCATGCATGCTTGTGTTTGAGATGGTATGCTTGTGACCATTCATAATTACCATTCAATCGAAGAGCACCCTGTGGTATGCTTCATCTTTGTAACTTAGAAACTTTAAAAATCTTCCAGAAGCTTATGACTTAGCTATGGTAGATGTAGACTAACAATTGCTTTAAATAAAATTAGAACATGTTACTTAGATGAGATAAACCACAATCTTAGACTTGAAGAATTTTCTGTCTCTTGATTTATGGTGTCTACCCTCTGCTTCTCCAAAAGTTTATATTACTAGAAGAATTTTCTTTACCAGTATTACAAGTACAAGTTAGCATGTATTGATAATAAGAAAAGCAAAGTCACCACTTAATTCTTGTTGTTTTTTTTGCTTTTGCAGTTCTAACTCAAGAACCTGATTCTTTTATGCTGTAACAATCTTATGGAAAGAACTATCTTTCTTCCATTACTTTTCATTTGTGTATTCTTTATGAATTACCAGTCGAGTCCCTCTACAAGATCATTCGGCCCGTCTTCATTTCTCATGAAGGCTGTTCCTATGGAAATTGATCTGAATCATTTCTAATCTATGTAAACATGATTGTTTATATCATGCGTAACAGATCGAGTTTTCTTTACAGGTTACAGCCTGATATGAAATGCATCATATTTGTTAATAGGATTATCACTGCTAGATCCCTCTCGAATATATTGCGGAATCTAAAGTTTTTATCTTCTTGGAAGTGTGGCTTCCTCGTTGGAGTTCATGCTGGACTTGTTTCACGTAAAAGTACAAACATCATTCTTGAGAAGTTCCGTTCTGGTGAGGTAATGCTACCTTGAGACATATATTTCCTTCCTTTTATAGGCTGCAAAGAAGTTTTTGAATCTAGCACTTGGGTTGCCTAAATCTTGTATTTACGCTTTTAGTATGTAATCTTTTCTCAGAAGGATTTATGGCCCAATTCTGGCAAAGCCTTACTTTCTAGTTTTCCTATCGACTTATTTTGGCAGCTAAATCTGTTGGTTGCAACAAAAGTGGGTGAAGAGGGACTAGATATTCAGACATGTTGCCTTGTAATACGCTTCGATCTTCCAGAAACAGTTGCAAGTTTTATTCAATCTAGAGGTCGTGCGCGTATGCCCCAATCTGAATATGCATTTTTGGTTAACAGGTGATTTTGTGCTAGCGTATGAAAATCTATTTTTTCATTTTGTCATGTAACCAAGTTAAATATCTGATACTCATAAAACTGCAGGGGAAATCTAAGGGAACTCAATTTGATTGAACATTTTAAAAAAGATGAAGCTCAGATGAATGAAGAAATTTCCTTGAGAAAATCTCATACACAATAACCGACTTTGAGGAGATAACCTATAAAGTGGATAATACTGGGGCCACTATCAGTTCTATATTGAGTATCTCGTTGCTGCATCGCTACTGTTCACAACTTCCTCATGATGAGTATGACCTTATTCTTAGTCTTAATTCTTCTGTGATGCTCTCTAAGTTGGAGTCATAGTGCTATTCATTTGGTTCCAAATTTTCAGTCGATATAAATTTTATCTGTGTTAGGTATTTCAATCCAAAGCCCCAGTTCTTTTACTATGATGATGCAGATGGAATGGTATGCAACATAATTCTCCCAGCCAATGCTCCAATTCATCAAAATTGTCAGCTCGCCACAACCTTCAACAGAGGCTGCTAGGAAAGATGCCTGTTTGAAAGCATGCAAGGCACTACATGAAGTTGGAGCATTGACTGATTATCTATTGCCGGAGCAAGATGATAAATATGACGAATCGACTGAGGAGTTATCTGATTCTGATGGCAGCGATGGTTAGTTGTCATACTTATGAGTTTCACCATCCTTCTATAGGCTGAAGGTTCTATAATTAACCTTTGCACTTATTGCAGAGGAGGAGTCACGAGCAGAACTACATGAGATGCTTGTCCCGGCGGCCCTCAGGAAACCGTGGCGAGAAGTGGGGAATTCCACTTACTTTTGTTCTTACTACATCAAGTTTTGTCCTAATCCTGCAGACAGGACATACAGAAGGTTTGGTCTTTTTATGAAAGAGCCACTTCCAGAAGAGGCTGGGAAAATGAAGGTTGATCTTTGTTTGGCCCGAGGTAGAATGGTGATGACTCAGCTTATTCCATCTGGAACTACTAGATTTGACAAAGATGAGGTAAAATTCTTCTCCTTTTTACACTTCAGCAAGATAATACATATTGTGGTTCTGAATTTGGTGCTTGGAATATACAGATCGCTGCAGCTGAAATGTTCCAGCAAATGTTTCTGAAAATTATTCTTGATCGGCGTCAATTTATACCAGAATATGTGTCCCTAGAAATAATGATGTCTACGAGTTGAGTTCCTCGACCTTCTACCTGTTGCTTCCTGTTATCCAGCATGAGGATGATAAAATCTCTGTAGACTGGACACTGGTCAACAGATGTTTGTCATCTCCAATTTTCAGACACCCAGGCATTGGCGGGGCTGATGAGACTTCTCAAGTTAAAAACTATTTGCATCTTGCCAACGGTCAGAAAAGTGTACATGACGTTGTGAACAGTTTGGTGTATGTCCCATGCAAATATACATTTTTCTTCATTTCGGATATTTTGCCGGAGAAAAGTGGATACAGCTTGTATAATGATTCAAAAAGTCATGTGGAGCACTACACTGAAATGTAAGTCCTTTCCTGCTCCTGTTTCCTTTTGATCTTCAGTTATTGTTCTGCAAAAATTCTGGATTTTAGGAAGATGGTAATATATAAGTTTACTTGAAATTTCATGTGCTAACTGAATTCTAAGATTTTGTATTAGAATGAGTATGTTAAGTAGTGTTAGCGGAGGAGAGCTAATGCACTCTGAACTGAAATTGCTTCCATGTAAAAAGAACCTGCATCAAGATCACAGTAAGCTCTTAGAATGCACCTGAGATTTAGTTTGCTTAGGTACATTCATGAAACGGCTGCGCTCATTCTAATGACAAGTGCAGTGGATCTGAACATAAAAATATTGTACATTAGTTGCAGTGATAATCTCAGTAATTATGCTCTACATGTTTCATGTGTATTTTGGAGATTCATTGGAAGGTTGTTAGATTCAATTTTCTCTAAACAATTTCTCTATTATATTAACTTTCTTCACAAGCATGGATACTTTGTGCTACTATTTACATAAACAAATTAAATTAACTCTTCTCAATCTTGATGGTTTGAGATCAGAACATTACTATGTAAGTATCTTATATTAATTGCCGAAAGTCTTTTGATGTTCACATGCATCTCATTCATTTGGTCAGAGTTTGTACCTGAGTTTTGGCATATAATATTTCCGAGCTGTCATATTATGGGTAAAATCTCATTTTTGGTCCCATAAGTTGAGCCTTGTTCACTTTTGGTCTCAATGATTACAGGAATCAAGGACAATAACTTACAATTTTTCTCACTTTTTCGTACTTTCGTCCTGTTGTTAAATATTTGACGGAAATGTCAATATGATATTCAATGTCATTAAGTTAAGTTGGGGCAGATTGGAGGGAATGCTGGCATGTGAGAGGCATATGGTTCGTTTTGTGAGGGATTATAACTGCTCGTTTTGGCAAAAGAGAGGGAAAGTTACAAAATTAGGGTTTCCACCATTTGAGTTCTTAACTCGAGAGAATTGAGCTTCCCAGTTTACAATATGGCTTCAACAAGTGACTGAACTGCTGTTATTGTGGTAAGAAAGCGTGAGAGGTGAGATTTGAAAAAAATCAAGTTCTTCGATTCTCCGGTTGGAAAAAAATCTGGTTCTTCTCCGATTCTCCGGTTGTTTGCGATTTAGGCTCAGATTAGGGTTTTTCTACAGAGATTTGGGAAAGAAAATTAGGGCTTTGAGAGTCTGTTGGCTTAAAAAACAAAGCACGTCCCTCTCACATGCTAGCATTCCCTCCAAAATGTCCACTTAACAAGCACATGATACTCACGTGGCCATTCCTCAAATATTTAACGGTAGGACGAAAGTGAGAAAAAAATGTAAGTTAGAGTGAGATTCAAGTAATTATTGGGACCAAAAGTGAACAAGGTCTAATTTATGGAACCAAAAATGAGATTTTCCTTATCTATGCACTTCTTTGTGGGTATATTTGTCCCTGGCAGTAATATTTCTTCCGCACTTTGTGATGGTTGAAATTTTACTTCATAGGTTTGATATTCATCTTTCATACCCTGATCAACCCCTTTTGAGAGCCAAACAACTTTTTATTTTGGACAACTTACTGCGAAAGAAGAAACATTCAGGTATAGTTTCTTTTTGTGCTTGACTGTCAATCATATATACTGTGAATTAAATTAAGCTTGTTAATATGGATAAGTTACTTTTGTTTCTTAATGATCTAAATATCTAATTGATATCTTCTTTTGGAGTGGGTTATACTAGGTAGGAATAAATTGGCAGAGCGTTTTTTTCACTGCATTCTACTTTTCTTGTTTAGAGAAAAATAAGAGTTTAATGTGTAATAAAATGTTACATAGTGGAGATAATTTCTTGGAAAAAAGTGAAGAGTTTTGGAATCCAAGATTGGGGTAAATATGCCAAACTGCTTATGAGACAAATCTTAGCCATTTTAACCTGTGTTATAGCCAAGGATTCCAGGCAAACACTTCTTCTGAAACAGTAGAACAATTGCTTTAAAATTTTTCTGAGCTTTTGAGCTAAATTGACCATTGACCAACTAATTACCCTCATTCTCTAATGTGCTTAGATGATATAAAGAAGCAATGCAGTATTATTATAGTGGTCAATGGCCAAAAGTGGACTTTTCCTATTTGATCACTTGGGGTAATTGGCTGTTTTACAACAGCTTTGCCTGAAGAACGTGATTCAACATTAGTGACTGCAGGAAGTTTTAGAGATGTTAACTAACTGATCGTACTTTCCTTCTGTGCAATAATCATGGGTCAGGAAGATTGCCTAAACTTAACTGTAATATTTGCTGCTACATGCAGAAGCAGAGAATTTGTAGGTATCAAACTGGATTATTTTCTGCTTAAAGAGAGCTCTCAGCTCTATTACTTTCACAATTATTTTGCGTGTAGGTTATGTTATGCCTTAGGTTGATTCTTTTTGTCTAACTAACTAAATTTACTTTTAGCAGATGAATGAAGTAATCTAATGAATTAATGGAATGGGTCTTCTTTTAACTCCCCACCCCCCAACACACACCACACAACAAAAAAAAAAAAAAAGGATCTGGATAAAGAGAAATCGTCTTGCCCCATGATTACCATTTTCTTGGTTGCATAAGATCTGTTGCTCTTGTGCTGAGCAGAACTGATCTTGATATCATATAGTCCCATCAGGCCATACCTTTCCTCCTGCGACACTGAAATGCACACTGAAGAAACGTTGCCATGAAAATACATACCAAACCCCATAACACAGTATTGTGCAGCCTAGGCTATTGGTCTGGTCAGGCAAAGAGATACAGTGGTATACCGATGGAGATAAATGATATCTGGACACAACTTTGATTGTGTGACTAGTTTGTATGAAATTGTGGGGTCCCGGTCAACATGCAATGACATTTGTTTACAAATCTTGTGAACTTAATTTGGTTTGCAAGTGGTATGAAGAGAGGATAAAGGCTGGGTATTATTTTGATTAGGAGGTCAATTTACAGAATAATATAAATTTAAAAAACCAACTTGACCAATGATTGAATTGAATTTGAAGTAGCTTAAGTCAAGGGATGGTTACATAAAAACTTGAGATAACAAGAAGCTTGAACCTCTTGAAACCATTGACTTCTCTACAAATGGGCAAATCAAATCGGAATGTCGTATTAAATGCCTTGTTAAATGAAGATTTGGTGGTTGCACCATAGAACAAATTCTTTTGCCAGAGGAGGGAAAAAAAAAAAAGAGAAAAATAGAAGAGACTAAACAATGCCATTGATGCCTTACAGAAGTCAAATGGATTTTAGAATGCATGTAGTAAGTGGATGATTATGAGTCCTAACTAGGTGAAATTATCACCTTCGTAATTGGACAAAGTTTCACCATGGACTGTGATTGCTTGTTGAGCTAACACATAGGCAGAGGATATTGCTATTAAGATTATCACCATAGTAATTGGTCAAAGTTTCAGTTTACATTGTAATAACTGTCTGTCAATGCTTCTTGTTTCTATAAAAGCATTCATTTGCTGAACAGTAATGTGCCTAATGCTCCTAACTTCATATAGTACGTGCATAGTGTTTGGATTCATTTTCTAAGTGTTTTGTTGAGAGTTTTGTGGAGATAGAGACAAAAAAACGCACATAGTATGTGTTGAACATAGTGTGTATGTATGGATTTGTTTTTAGACATAATTTAAAATAGTCTAAAATAAGTGTTGTATGTTTGATGATGTACTTTGGGAAACAAATGTTACTATTCATTGACAAATCATAATCATGTCTCTTTTATATATATTTATATGTAAGTGTTGTATGTGTAATGCTGTGTTTTGGGAGATAAAAGCCACTTTATATTGATGTCAAATTATATCTCTTTTATGTGTATTTATACATATATATATGCGTGTGTATATATATATGTATTTATGCCAAATGAGAGAAGAATGGTGCTTTTGCGTGAGGGCAAACATTGGGCATGTTTCGGCTCATCCCAGAGATGAGCTGAAAATGAAACCGAACAAAGCGCTGCAGGATTGGATAGGCTATGTCAAGCTCGGATCTAGCTAAAATGGCTTGCTGTAGGCCTAACTCTTCCATCATCACGAAGCTATCACCTGATTTTGCCTATTGATGACTTACGTATCCTGCACACATTTTTCCTGTGTATGCTTCTCAAATATCCTGGAAGATATATTCCATCTTAGCTTGGGGAGGAATCGGTTAATCGTGCTGTCCTTTTGGATAGGACATGCTGCTTACAGTTTGTTTGGTGCCTGCTGAGTTAGCAGGTGTACTATGCCAAGCAGGGCCTTCCTGGTTTAAGAAAGCAATATGTAAAAGCTTTTGTCAACAATTAACTAGTTCGTAAAAGCAATATGTAAAAGAATATGTAAATAGTATGTGCCTCTATTCTTGGCATTTTTAGTTGCTTTGTCTACATGTGCATGTTCACATTTGTATATTTTCTGAAGGCTGATTTTCTTTCCTTCCACACTTAACTTACGTATTGGTGATGTTGGCTTATCTGTTTGCTGATATTTAGAAGAATGGCGAGAGAAAAAGGAACACTTCATTGAATTGCCTCCTGAAATTTGTCAGTTGAAAGTTATTGGTTTCTCAAAAGATATTGGAAGTTCATTGTCTCTGTTACGTCAATTTTGCATCGGCTTGAAAGCTTTCTTGTGGCCATTGAGTTGAAGGAGAAATTGGTTGCTTCATTCCCTGAGGGAGCAGAAGTTACATCTGAACGTGTAAGATTTATATTAGGATTGGTCTGTCAATCTTTGGTTAAGTTAGATAATGTGCTGACGATTAACTTGAAATTGGATCAGATTCTTGAAGCTCTCACAACAGAAAGATGCTATGAACACTTTTCTCTTGAGAGGCTTGAAGTGCTTGGAGATGCATTTCTCAAGTTTGCAGTTGGTAGACATCTTTTTCTCAAGCATGCCGCCTTAGATGAAGGACAACTAACTAGAAAGCGTTCCAACATTGTCAACAATTCTAATTTACTGAAGCTGGCAACAAGGAACAATTTACAGGTAAATGTTCCCCATGTGCAGAAATAAGTTGATTTTTCAGGTCTGATACACTTTTGACAAATCTAGCGGTACGACTAGTTGCTATTCTTTGAACAGGACTTGTAATTTCTTCTTACAAGGATATACACCACATGGTTACCTTGATTCTTTTCACTGAAAAATATATCATACTCCTTGACTTGTCCATTTTGGATTGAATGGAATTTTGGACTAAAGTTAGAGTTTTGGGTATCTTCACAGTTTTTCCTTAAAAGTAGTGGTGAAAAATTAGTCAAGTTGCATCTTTATGCTATGCATGTGGGTACTTTTGGCAGGAAGAATTAGAATTTATGAAATGATATACCATCACATGATTCACATCCCAAAGTGGAAATAGGAGAATTTTTGGGAAAAGGGAGTATTGTTAAATGTTATCTATTTATCATGGATTTGATTCTGGAAAATAGTTTACTTGAAATTCTGACATTATCCTCAAGTCTGAACAACTCCTTTGCTTTGGTTCAGTATTTCTCAAGCATGAATTCGAGCTTATAACTAAGGCATTTAAATATGGTTGACTCTGTAATACCCTCTGGTATAGTTTTCTGGTTATAGACATTGCAGCAAAAGATCTATAGCGGGATTTATACTTGGTCAAAACTCAAAGCAATAGTGGATAAAAGTAAAACAAATAGAGCTTGATAATTGAAAGAAACCAGGGCCCATATTAATACAACTAAACAACAAGAAAAAGGGTAATTCATGTTTGCTAAGGATAAAAGATTCTTCAACCATACAAAAATGATGTCGTCTTTGTTGCATATGGTGAAAAAACAGAAAAATGGACAAGGGTAGAAAATTCTTGAGAGAATATTTGACTCGCTGTCAAAATTGGATATGAAATAAGTAGGTCTTGAATAATGGTAAAAAGACTATGAACCTACGTATGATAAAGGGAGAGAAAGGAATAATAGACAATATAAATGCATTTTCCGACATAAAGTTAACACTTAAGTTTCCCTGTTTTTGGCTTTTGTTATCGTCCTTGTGATAGTCCTTTGTGGTGTTATAAGCCTCATTCTAATTGATTTGATGATATAAGTTAATTAACCACAATATCATGGGAAGCGAATAATTCGGCTCTCCTTATTAAACAAATTTGCTTCCATATGCATATCTAATCTTCCCCTTGGACGTACGGGTTGCATAATTCATTTAACTTGAATTGCTTCATTTGTTTAATTTTAAGATTATTAGCTTAACAAAACACAATGTCTACTCATGTCATGAACTTTGTTAATAAAAGGAAAAAAAAAAAAGATTTGGAACATTGTGAAAGTCAGCAAAGGTGAGGCGTTCAAATTTTAATATTTGTGAAAATGCTTTCATCAATGGTATTTCTTGGTTATTATTTTATCCTGATAATTTTTACAAAAAATATATCTCAGGTATATGTACGCGATCAGTCATTTGAGGCTGACCAATTCTTTGCATTTGGCCGTTCTTGTTCTTTAAGTTGCCACAAGGAAATCGAGAAAACAATTCACCCTCGGAGTTATGACAAGAAAAATAGTGCAAATGCCGAAGTAAGATGCAACAAATGTCATCACTGGTTATATAACAAGACTGTTGCAGATGTTGTTGAGGCACTTGTTGGAGCTTTTATAGTTGACAGTGGCTTCAAAGCCGCAACTGCATTTCTTAATTGGCTCGGCATAGAAGTACATTTCACGCATTCGCAGATTGATAATATCTGCTCTGCTAGCAAGGCGTTTCTGCCACTTGCTGATCAGATGGATGTTAATGCCCTTGAAAATATTTTAGGATACAAGTTTGCCCATAAGGGTTTGCTCATTCAGGCCTTTGTTCATCCATCTTTCAACAATCATTTGGGAGGTTGTTACCAGGTATGCACTAATGGCCAAGTCCAACCCACTCTGAATTGTTAAAATTTCTAATTATTGGTGCTAATATATGCTGGATTGCTTGAACCAGAGACTTGAATTTCTTGGAGATGCTGTCTTGGATTATTTGATCACTTCCTATCTGTATTCAGTGTATCCGAACTTAAAACCAGGCCAGTTAACAGATCTAAGATCAGTATCAGTAAACAACACTTCATTTGCTGATGTGGCTGGAAGATGGTCCTTTCACAAATTTATCATTTGCGATTCCAGTGTTCTCCGTGAAACAATGACCAAGTATGTGAACAACATTGGAAGCTCAGCAACAGGGAAAGGGCACATTGAAGAGAAAGCTTGCCCAAAGGTTCTTATTTTCTGCTTGATTTGTCTGTATACATACAAGACTATTCCTTATTCTTCTGATATCTTTGACCTACATTGGAGCTTTTTTGGTCCTGTTCGTGTGATTGATGATTCTGCTTGATAAGTTGATAATTCTTTGGAGTAAGATTCTAGCATTAACATCTATGGCACCTTATTTTATAAGTCCCCCTGTGTTGAAATATGAAAATTGGTGGAACGTCGATCCTTAATATATTAATATGTACCTGTCTTCTAGAAATATATTCATGGCATGTGTAATGTTCTCTGGAGCATATATACTGCAACAAAACTATTAGGCCCAAAAACTCTTTCAGTTTGACACTGTCCTATTTTCTCACAGATTTTCTAAAATCTTATATCATAAAAATTTCTGATACTGTCTGCTTCTTCGCAAAATGAGTTTATGAACCAAAATGTTGGAAATATCTGAAATTCTCAAATCAAACTAAATATGCTATCGTGGCAGAGGGATTAACTCCTGTATCAGTATAAGTAATTGCATGTACATGAATAGAGTATTATGTACAATTACTGTTCATGTTAGTCTAAGTGAATTCAGTAGTACGTATAGATTGTTTGCCTTCTATTAAACTACTAAAGCTTTTCTTCATTCTAATAGAAGCAATTGCAACTGATTTTGTTGTAATCCAATTGTATGGATTCAGGCTCTCGGTGACTTAGTGGAGTCTTGTATGGGCCCGTATTTCTTGACACAGGATTTGATTTGAACCATGTTTGGAAGATAATGCTGTCCTTGCTGGACCCTATTATTAGTTTCTCGAAGCTGCCAATGAATCCTCTTAGGGAACTTCATGAACTCTGCCAATCCTATAACTGGGAGGTGCAGTTTTCTTCTTCAAAGAGAGACGGGAAATTCGTAGTTGAAGCTAAAGTGGATGAAGGAAAGGTCTCTGCCACTGCTTCAGCCACCAACATCAGCGGAAAGGTTGCCAGGAGAATGGCTGCAAGACAAGTATCCGAGTGTCTGAAGGTAATTCTTTAGAATACAATTTAGTGCTAATTGTATTAGTTCTCACCTTTTTCTGCTTTAAAGCCTGTTGAACTTGCCTTTCTTCTACTCTGAGCTGTAACAGTAGTCCTTTTTTACTCTTTTGGATATATCTCTTTTCTTTTGTATTCTCCTCAAGAGTTACTTGATTTTACCATAAGATTGATTATGTGCAAAGTCGGGCCATTGCCTTCTAATCTTGGTCCCTTCTTCTCATTGGCTCTCGTTGTGTAGGCTCAAGGTTACAAATCCAAGACAAAGTCACTGGAGGAAGTGCTTAGAAAAAGTAAAAAGATGGAAGCTGAATTGATCGGATATGATGAGACGCCATGTTATGGAACTGCTGAATTTGGTGGGCTGAAACTGCTGGAAAATTCTCAAAGTGATCATGATATAAAAGCGTATGCTCTTAGTGAGACATCAACCAGTAAATCTCGTTCCATTCCCAAACCTATCAGGGATCGTCCTTTTGCACACGAAGCTTCAGAATTCCCCAACATTCAAAGTAACGGCTACAAAATTGATTCACCTGACATCCATCTAACTAATGGCTGTGATGCTGGTACACAGGGAACAGGTACCAACTTCTGAAAACTTGGTTTCGATTTTATCACATTCTCTTACTTAAAATAATATCTTAGGTGCTTCTCCCACTGTGTCGGCAAAATCACGTCTCTATGAAATATGCGCTGCTAACTGCTGGAAACCTCCTCTTTTTGAATGTTGGAAGGAGACGGGACCAAGCCACATAAAGGAGTAAGTCATCAGCTACGACATTATATTCCCTGTATCATTTAGAAATGTTAAACTTGTCTTTCTTGCTTGATGCTGCGAATAGAAAACATGACGTTTCTCAAGTACCAAAGCAAAAGGAAATTTGGAACATTTGATAGACTTTGAATTTGGCGTCTAAGTCAACAATGTTTCATGGTCTTTTCAAATTTTGAAGTGGAGTTTGAGTCTCCAATCGATTTGAAACCGTTGCATTTTAGTCTTATTTCTACTCTTTGTCACCAAGGAAATTTCACATCATTTTGTTTGTTTCTTGATTTACGCAGATGTGGATATGTAGGTACTTCATTCCCAGGCTGAGAGTATTATTGGATTTGGATTCACCATAACATAGAATAATACTGTGAAAAAAAACCCATATTTGTGCTTTCTAATGCTCTAATTGCCTAACATGTCGTGCCACCTCCTCTTAACGAGAGAAAGTGAGATAAAAGTAGTTTGATTCTCTTGAGCATGTGTAGATAATAGATAAAAGGATAATTACATAGCCTTCTCCTAAGGTTTGTAGCCCCTTAGGGTTTGGGAATTTAAACCTAGCACATGACGTTGTTCTCTGTTGTAGATCCAATAAGATTCAAGAATTGTTGAGATCAAAAGGAAAAATAAAAATTAATGAAAATTCATATTTAATTAACCCACTTATTACCGACTTATCGACTAAGCATGGATTTTCATCCAATTGGTAAATTTTACTGACACATAGATTTTATTTGTTGGATGGGGACAAATGTGAGGGGATACTAAGTGTAATTCTCTAAATCATAGGGGTCTACATGTAATTATACCAAACTCTAGTGAAGGATTGTGTAATCATTCCTAGATAAATGATTAGAAATGAAATATAAAATTGTGTCAGGATTCGTTAGGTTCAAATGAGAGGAAAGCAGAAGTGAAAGGGGGAGAGGAAGGAATTTTCCTTCAAGTTGTTTGGTATGATTGAAAGGGTAGTAATTTCAAACAATTCTCCTTGTTTAGGGAAAAATATATTGAGAAGAAAAGACTAACTTTTGTAATTTTATATTAACTATTTTTCTTTATTTTGTATTAGAAAATAAACAAGTTAATGTTATACTAAAAGAATTTTAGTATATAAAAAAATTTGAAAACTTATTAATAAAATTAGTCATCAACAAGGACAAGAATTATTCATTAAACAAGAAAAGGGATACTTTTTATTAATAAAAAAATCCATCAAAATGAATATTGTTCATTTATTTTATAAAGTATTCAATTTACATAAAATAAAAATTGCTAACAATGCCCTCAAATAAAGAAATTAAATTCAAATATTATCATTTTTGTTAGTGATTTAGTTATCTTTTTAAAAGATTATGTACCAATATTATGAGCATGAATGATAAAAGAATTGAAAGGAAATTATATATATGATTAATAGAGTAAATAAAAATAAAATATATATCTTTTTGCTTTATACATTCACTTTTCTACGCAATTTTGGACATAAACAAAATTAGATTCCACAGACGTTTCATATAAATCCAGTTTGACTTCTCCTCCATTCATTCTCCCTAACCAACACCAAACTTATTTTTATACATTCATTTTTACTTCCTCTTGTTTTATTTCATTCACTTTTGACCCCAACCAAACAAATCTTTAGCTAAGAGATAAAAAGTGATGATCAGCGTTCATATCTATCATTTTTTTCAACTAGTCAAATCTATTTTTCAAATAAACTTGTCTTCTGAAGAAAGTATTTCACAGGATGAGACGAGATCCAAAATTTCCAGTACGCTTGAGTTTTTTTGTTTTTTTTAATCGTTACAGTTTCTTCTCAACCACATTTCAGTGAGTATCTCAACATCGGCTTACCGTTCGTTCTTGCAGATTCATTTTCAAGATTGTGATGGAAATTGAAGAACTGCCAAACCAGATATTCGAGTTCTATGGAGAACCTCGAATGAGGAAGAAGGATGCGGAGCATGCAGCGCAAGGCGCTTTGGTACCTGAAGCAAGAAGGATATATTTGGGATAAAAAGCTCGACCGCTGAGACTAAAACACATTAACCGTATAATACTTTCTAACTATTCTGTGGCTGTTATATATCCCTACTGTATAAAAGTGTGTACATAGGTATACATATGTTCTGGTGTAGATTGTATGAATATTTAATTGCCCAAACAAAGAACCTGCTGTATATGAACTGCACTATCTTAGGGCAAACTTGAAACTATAGCCTTCCTTGTTGCTGGCTACTTTGACAGTTCAATACTAATTGCTGTCTTCCTTACATGTACTTTAGTTCTACATATTAACGTTGTCACCTCATCTTGCATGTAATATGGAGCGGGAAATTCTTATCTAGTTTAATCTGAACTAATTATATTACAAATGTATTGTATTTGTTATGTCGATGATGCAATTCCACTTCCACAATTCAAGGAGAGTGATTACACATGTCATGTGATTTAGGAATGGCAACGGAACGGATTTGTTCAGATTGGAGGCCTGCCTTTGTTGAAAAATACAAAAATTATTTTAGTCTATTCATTTTAAATAATTAAATATTAGTATTTTATTTTTTTGTATGCTGTGTATTGTAAATTTAAGTTTGATTTTTGTCCAAGTTTCTATTTATCTGCTATATATATTTAAATCTTTTAAGTTTACAAATTTGGACAATATGATTATTTAAACACTAAATGTTGGATGAGAAATAAAAATTGCATGAATTTTAAGTATATTTACTTTACACTTCACGTAAATTTTAATTGACGGAAGAACTTATTTGTTAGATTAAAGCAAAATTTATATGAGTATTATATGTAATTTTCAAATCACGTGAAAGTTTTCGTGTAATTACACCAAATCTAAAAAAAACAATGTAATCCCTAAAAATTATAATTAACCAAACATATACACATATACATACACATATATATATATGGGATGGGTACATACTACAACCCAAGACTTGCCTCGAACCTGATCGGATTTAGAATATTTGATTCGCTTCCAGTTTCTCCGACCCCGTTGTCATTTTATATGTAATTGATTCAATTTAATCAAATTGAGTTTGGATAATAATTTTTCTAATTGAATTGTGAGTAATTAGTACTAGTAAGCATGTCACATCCTATTTATGCGCATAATTTTAAAAAATAAAGTGTTATTTTTGTAGAGCAAAAACAGTAGCTAAAAAAGGTATTAAGATAATATATATATATATATATATATAAGTTAATATAAGCATTTTGATTTATTAAAAAATGTTAAAAAAACAAAGATAATATACAATGCTTGAAAATAAAAAAGTGCATTAAAAAAAATTACTACCAAAAGGTAATTATGAATAACCATAATAAATGGAGGATTAAAAATAATTAATTAATTAAACTTTTTAAGAGTAAATGACAGGTTAAAATTGAGTGAGACATAAAAAAATACTCTCACTAAATAATAAAGTATAAATATATATTATTATTATTATTATTATTAGGAATGAAGTATAAATGTTTGAATATATTGTGTATAAGTAGTTCCACTCAAATTCAATCACTTGAGATTATGAGACGACAACTTTGTCGATTCGACGCTAAAATCTAGGGAGTGAATATGAGAAGAAAGTATACTTTGGATTATACGTTTTTCTATTTTTTCCACTAATTTCATATTTATACCTGACATTACTTTAAATTATATTTAAAAGTTTAAGGAGTAAATGTTAAGTATATAATAAAAATGGGAAAAATTGTATTTTACCCAAATACCTTAGTACCTCATATGACATATTCGTCCCACTTTATTAAGATAATTACACTCCCTTCTCTTGAGATTCAGCGTAATTATACGTAAATTTATTATGGTTTGAAAAATTATATCTAGTACTCACTTTCTTCTAACAAATAAGTCAATCCGTTAATCAAAATTCACTAAATTTGATGATACTAATAAAAAAAAATAAAAATTGATATTTATCATCGATTGATTTATTGCAGGTCAAATAATTTTTTTCGGACTAAAACACATATAACGGTGAAAATATACATCCTCACTTGCATTAGTGCATGAAGACGTATGAGGGTAGTTTGATCATAAAAAAATTTATTTAACTTGCAATAAGTCAGTAATAAGCCAATTATGGGTAATATATATATATTTTTTCAATTTTTTTTTGTAAATATCAACAAATTTAGTGAATTTTTATTAACGAATTGACGTATTTGTTAGACAGAAACAAATATCGAGAATGCTACATTTAATTTTCTAAATCATAAGGGGTCTACGTGTAATTACAACAAACCTTAGGAGGGTGGAGTGTAATTATTCCTAAATTTTATCCGTATGTTCATAAATTATCATAAAAATTTATAATTGTGCAAAATAATTGTTTGACTATATTGAATAGTGGATAAAAAGTAAGTATCGGTAAATTGCAAAAATTAAGATAATTGTAAAATTAAGAAAATAAGAATTAAAGTAAAAATGGTAAATTGCAAATTCTATGGCCATGCAGTTCTGATGTACGTATAATAAATAATATTTTACATTCTATTTTTTTAAATAAAATAAATACATAAATTAATACATTATATTAAAAAAAATCAAAGAACTAAAGAAAAAAATAATTTATCAAGTAATGTAAAATTTAAAAAATTGAATAAATTAGTTATCTCATCGGTTGAATGACAATTTTGACTTTACAAAAAGTTGGTGCAATATGTCATTAACTGTCATTTGTGAGTGTATAATTTTATTTTATTTAATTTTACACTAGTCATTATGACACGTTGTCCCTAAGTACATATAATCATCAATAATTTTACGCATTAGATTATATTATACACAAAAATAAAATATAACCGACATATCACATTTAAAAAAAAAATTAACTTAGGAATACTACTGATATAAAAGATTTGGTTTGCGGTGTCATAAATCGTTATTCGTGAGTGAAAAATAATCTATTTTTAATATATATATATATATATATATATATATATATATATATATATATAGATATATTAGTATAAATAGAATAGTATAGATTTGTAGATGATAACAAGAATTTGAGTAGGAGTGATTAAAGAATACATAAAGAATATTTTGATAATTTAAAAAATTAATATCACAGTGTAAGTAATTGTTGTTTGTGAGTGAAAATATGGTTTTCTTTTTATTAGTAGAGATTAATATAAATATAAATGACTAAGCAAACAAATAATTTTAAGTTTTAGCATAATAAATACCTATTTAAATATTTCCAACAATTTATTTCCTTTTTTACCCTTTGAAGTAGTTTTTTCCCTCTCGAATCCTGCACGTGCTCGTCACATGACCAGCATTTCCCGCCAAATCGTTCCCGCCGAAAGTCCCATTGTCCCCAAATAACCAAACCCTCCAAGTCCTCTTTCACTGACCATTTTTACGCACATACAAAACTCAGAGAAAGAGAATAGAGAGAGAGAGAGAGAGAGAGAGAGAGAGAGAGAGAGAGAGATGTCTGGTTGGGACGAGGGAGGCGTTTACTACAGCGACCAGGCGCAGTTCCCTCATGGAGGAGGCGGAGACCAGGCGGATACGGCTAACCGCCACACGGCGCTGCAGAAATTCAAGGAATTCATAAGGAATTTCCAGCACAAGAGCCAGCCCAATGTGTTTCCTTACAGAGAGGCTCTTTTGTCCAACCCCAAGTTCCTGCTTGTCGATCTGGCCGACCTTATTTCCTACGACCCCGACCAGACCCTCCCCCAGTTCCTGCGACAAAACCCAGCCGACTATCTCCCACTTGTAAGCAAATAAACCCTAATTCCCGCTTGATTTAATGTATGTATGGTCTTGATTTCTGGCCTGGTTGACAGTTCGGTTAGTGTGCTACTGAGAACAGAAACTAGTTTTATTTTATAAAACTGCAATTAGATAGAGTGTAGCATAATCAGTTCAGCTACTTGACACATGTATCAAAATGAATAGATTGCCGCCCAAAACTTGTTTGTCTCAGTTAAATATTGCGATTACGTTGAAGAAGTATTTTGTTGAAAGATACTTCCACCAACATCTGCATTAAAAGGAAGAATGAAATGCTCACTTGCGAACCTTTAAGTGCTCTGTTTGATTTACTTGTACGTTTGGTGGATGGACAAGAAAGTGCATTTTATTTGATAAAACTCTAATACAGAAATACATTTCTATCAGATTTACAAGTATGAATAATGTCTGCATTGAAATGCATATCATCTAATATTTTCCAATCATTTGGTACATGAATGTTATAAAAGATTGGTCTACTAATATTTTTCATCTTCTTTTGTTGTTTGTGAAAATAAACCAGTTTGAAACTGCAGCAGCAGAAGTTCTGGCAGGTCTTAGATCAGGGTAGCTGGGGAGACTGGAGAAATGGAAGAGCCAGTGCCTGGGGAAGTGCAAGTGTTATTGAGGTCAGAGCAGGATCCTGTTTCAATGCGGGCACTAGGGGTTAGTAGATTTACCTCAAGTTGGGTTCTTTTATCTCGTTTAGGGTACATATTACTGAAATGTTGCTCTCTGCAAAACGGTATGCAGGCACAATATATTTCAAAACTGGTAAAGATATCTGGGATTGTCATAGCAGCATCCAGGACTAAAGCTAAAGCTACATATGTGACACTGTTGTGTAAGAATTGCAAGAATGTAAAGCTTGTTCCTTGTCGTCCAGGGCTTGGTGGAGCTGTTGTCCCACGGTCTTGTGATCACAACCCTCAGGTTTTCATTGGATGCATTGGTTTGGACTTTATTTTCTTTGTTTTGTTTTATTTGAATGTCATATTAATTGATTGCACATTTTGCAGCCTGGTGAAGATCCATGCCCAATTGATCCGTGGGTTGTGGTTCCAGATAAAAGCAAGTATGTTGATCAACAGACACTAAAATTGCAGGAAAACCCTGAGGTGAGGAGTTTTTAATCTATTGCATATAAAATATTATAATTCTGTTGGTGATTTTTGCTTGGGTAGTTTTGCAATCTAATTCTTGTCAACATCTGTAATTTTTTTGTTTTCTCAATTTAAGGATGTGCCCACTGGAGAGTTGCCAAGAAACATGCTTCTATCTATTGATCGCATCTTGTGCAAACAATTGTACCGGGAACAAGATTGACGATTATGGGGATATACAGCATCTTTCAAGCTGCCAATTCAGCAACTTCGTAAGGATTTACGAGTTGAATGGTTTGAGAATTACTATAACCTGCATAGTTGCTAATTTATGTACCTTGGACTATTCAAGCAGTCAAAAAGGAGCAGTAGCTGTTAGGCAGCCCTATATTCGGGTTGTTGGATTAGAGGAAACTTCTGAGGCTAATTCTAGGGGTCCCACCAACTTCACCAGAGATGAGGTAACTGTATGAAGATTTCATGAAGGCTTTCTGCAACCGATTAGATATTATATCTTGGGTCAAATGCAATTTACCCCCTGTGCTAACCAAAAAAGAACGAAAAACAACCCCGTGTTTATTAAAAATGAGCAAAAAGCTCCTTCACGCTAGTCGTGGATTGCACGAGCCTTTTTTTTTGGTTTTAAATTTTTTTAAATTTCAATTATAAAATTACATTTATAAACTTATTTAAAGACCGTTGGATTTGATTTGAATCTATAGTCGAAATTTAACTAGTTGATCAACGTTTTGGATTTTACTTTATCTAAAATTTTCAAATATAAAAATTAAAATGAAAATTTATATATATATATATATATTTATATATATTTACAGTTAAAATATATTTTAACTATATGCATAAATATATATATATATATATATACATATATATATAAGATATATATATACATATATATATAATATATATATATATATATATATATATATAATATATAATATATATATAGATACATACTGAGGGAGGGGGAGACGATGGAGGCAGAGGGGCAGATGCCTGAGAGGGGGATGGGGGAGGGGAGGTGAGGGGGGATGCCAGAGAGGGGGATGGGGGAGGGGGCGATGGCTGAGGAGGAGGGGGAGCAACAGGGAGAAGGCGGGGGGGAGGCAAGGGGCGGCGAATTAGTGATGAAGAAATAAAAAATTATATTCACATTTTAATATTTTAAATAAATATATATTATGTATATAAAATATATATTAGTATTTACATATATTAATTAATATGTTGTATTTTATACATAAAATAATATTTTAATACTTAAAATCAAGTAAAGTCGCACACCCGGCGTGTGGATTGCACGGCTGTCCTTGGGGTTTTTTTTGCTCAATTTCAGAAACATGTGATAACCTACTATTTTTTTGTAGTGGGTTTTTTACACATTTTGTATATCACAAGGGGTAATTGCATTTTCCCCAGTATATCTCTACCATATTAAGTCTTGTTTCTGAAATAATTATAAACCTATTCTAGGGAAAGACTCTCATGTTAACTTACTGTACTCTCTCAGATCGAAGAATTCAAAAAATTTGCATCAGATAGTAATGCTTATGCTCAAATATGCTCCAAAATTGCTCCCTCAATATTGGCCATGGTGATGTGAAGAAGGCTGTTGCATGCCTTTTGTTTGGGGGATCGAGGAAGGTACATTATTAAATGGGCTTTGGTTGATAAAACTACTTTGTTAGTTCAATTGCTTGAAAATAGTTCCTTTGGAGCTGCAGACTTTGCCTGATGGTGTAAGATTAAGAGGTGATATCAATGTTTTGCTCTTGGGGGATCCATCCACAGCCAAATCACAGGTTAGTGCAGCTTTGCTTATTCTGTTATCTGTATGTTTGGATGATCACATAATCTGTGCTTGACTTTATGAACTTAATATTAGGATTTGAAGACTATTGCATGCCCTCTTTGCTTTAAACAACGTAATAAATAAAATAAGTTGTTGCTGAAGTTGGGTGTGTTTTATTGTGTAGTTTCTCAAGTTTGTTGAGAAGACTGCTCCAATAGCTGTATATACTTCTGGAAAAGGCTCATCCGCTGCTGGTCTTACTGCTTCCGTAATTCGTGACAATAGCTCAGTAAGTTGCGCACCTGTTAATTTATAAGGAGGTGCACAATGTCTTATATGTTGCTTTAGTTTTTAGTGAGCTTGCGGCCCCCTTTTGTAACTTAAATGATATTTTCATGGTTCTTACCTCACTTCAGCGGGAGTTTTATCTGGAAGGAGGTGCCATGGTCTTGGCAGATGGTGGAGTTGTTTGCATTGATGAATTTGACAAAATGAGGGCTGAGGACAGGTGATTTCTTTGTAATTGGATTAACATAAGAATTATGCATCCCTATCTGTATTTTTAACTTACAGATCGAGTTCTCAAATTATCATGTCTGTTTTGCAGGGTTGCCATTCATGAAGCGATGGAGCAGCAAACTATTTCCATTGCTAAAGCAGGAATAACAACAGTTCTGAATTCAAGGACCTCTGTGCTTTGCTGCAGCCAACCCTCCATCTGGGCGTTATGATGATCTCATGGTCCATTAGTTTCTATTAACTGATTGTTTTTTCTTCATCATGTATCTAGTTCCAAGCTTTTTTACTGTCATAGAATCTAACACGAATCATTTTGCTTTTCAGACGGCTCAAGACAACATTGATTTACAGACCACAATTCTTTCAAGATTTGATTTAATTTTTATTGTGAAGGATATCAGAATGTATGCACAAGACAAGGTACATAAATGTTGATCACTTCAGAGAACATGTTCTCCCACATCCTATTTTGGACTCCACATGGGAGCAACTCAATGTGGCGTTTTCTTGACCAAACTGATTATTTATTCCATTGAGAAGTCAAATCTTTCATGGACTTACATTAAGGCCTACAAAAAATGGATGCCTTTCAAATGTTTCTATTGAACATGGAGTTCATTGTAACTCAGAATGCTCTTAGCCACTAACCGAGCTCCCTCTGTGAAAGCCAAGTAGCAAGAATAGCAGCATCTAATCAGGCACTGTGTGTTTGCAGAATATTGCCAGCCATGTCATCAAGGTTCATGCATCTGCTGATGCAGCAAGTGGTGATGCAAAGCCTTCCAAAGAGGATAACTGGCTGAAAAGGTCTGCAGTGATTCTCTTTTTTTGCCCATAATGGTTGTGTACATGATGTTGGGTTGCCTTACTGAAGTATTAATTTTTTCTGCACAGGTATGTACACTATTGTCGAACCCAGTGCCACCCACGTCTGTCAGAGTCTGCAGCATCTAGGTTGCAGGAGAGTTATGTAAAAATTAGACAGGTAGTTATCCAACCATTTTCAAATGGTAGCCAAAAAGATTCTATGATTTGCCACTTGTAACCATCTTACTTAAACAGAAGTTAGATAATAACCATATACTTCAAATAGTAAGCTCAATATCCTGAAAATGGTCAGGCCTTCACTACATGTAATGGTTGCTAAGTGATCTGAGTTATTTGAGTATTGCCTATTGTTGGGTTCCGGGTCTGCACCAATCATCATTTGGAGATGAGTAACCTTCAACCACTTGGTCTCTTGCTGTGAAATTATAGCATGAGTATGAACATGTGCTGCTGTTGAGCTTCTTATCAAAATCTCAGATAAAGCTTGTTGAGTGGTTCTTTGACTTTTTGTTGACAAAATTGTTGGTAGGAGCTCCTTGTCATGCATAAAAAAACTCCGTGACACTGTCCAAGTGGCAAGAAAAACATTCAGTAAAATGTAATGGGACATTACTCCACTTTCCCCTGTTCCTCTTAGGGAATATACTCCTGTCCTGCTGAAGCAGTTTTTTTCCCTTCAGAAAAGGGATTTAGGTAGCTTCCCAAAGCCCGTGAATTTCAGGTGTATTTCACCTTGGGCATGCATACATTTCATATGACTCTAGTTGATGCAACAACTTTTGAGTATGATTGATAAGTTTCTCATACTGTATTTGATTCTTGTAGGACATGAGACGGCAAGCAAATGAAACTGGTGAGGCGGCAGTAATACCAATTACAGTGAGGCAGCTGGAAGCTATTGTGAGGTTAAGTGAAGCACTTGCTAGAATGACACTGTAAGTTGATATGTTCAGTACCCCATCGAACATGATTACTATACTTCCCCTTGCTTAAATCATCTCGGCCTTATTATGCAAAGCTAATGCAATGGTGAATGCTCAAGTATCAATTCTTTTATTAATATATATTACGATCAAATTTTATCCAGTTCATCATCATCAAGAAAAATCTGTTTCTCTTCAACCAACCACATTTTCAAATTATAGGTGCATTTATTAAAACAAGGAATAAAATGAGATTTTACAATTCTTGATTTAGTGTTGATCATGTGATGGTTTTTGTGTCATGAGCATTTGTTGTTGATTGAGTGAAATTCGAATGAAATTTATAGGAATCAACTATTAGAGTTGATCAACTCTCTGCGAGATTGGAAGAGACATTGCAGAAATATATTAGTTATCAACAAATTACTGCTAAAGAAGGAATATATATTTCGGCATCACAGTAGTAGTGGGCCACTTCACTATAATTTAGCTTCTCTTTGCAACGCAAATTTCTTAGGAGCATAAAATTTGAATTTATCCATGCTTTATTAGTTTATTATTTCCAGCTTCCTATAGCTGCAATCAGGACTGTTTTCCTGCATTATGTGGTTTATGCTTGCTGCTTTGTAGTTTGCACTAGTATAATATGCATGTTTACATTTGATCTTGGCATATAATTTTGCTGCTATTTAATCAACCATATTTTGGAACTTAGGTCTCACGTTGCAAATGATAACCATGTCATGGAAGCCATAAGGCTCTTTAACAACTCCACAATGGATGCTGCACGTTCTGGAATAAATCAACATATAAATCTTACTCCAGAACTGGCAAATGAGATAAAGGTGAGCACTATTTGGCTCTCTGCTAACCTGGTCCATCTGATTACTTATACCATGCTCAATCATTAAAATGTACAGCAAGCGGAAACCCAGAATAAAGAGAAGAATGGGGATAGGAAGCCATATCTGAGAGACGGCTGATTGATGAGCTTACCAGGATGGGCATGAATCAATCTATTGTAAGGATCAAATCATCTAATACTTGTTCTAAACTAAACTTGTAATTCATCTTATGTTTGACATGTACAATATCTAATATGATCATGCATGACTTGTGTGTATGCCAGGTTCGAAGAGCTTTATTAATCATGCATCAAAGAGAAGAAGTAGAGTACAAGAGGGAAAGACGAGTGATTGTCCGTAAAGCTTGAATGCTCGTGCTTGCTGTCCTGTCATCTGACAGTTCCTGGCCAATCCATTATGATGGAAGAATGCTTGTTCATGATGGTTTTTACGTCTCTTGTAAGCAGATGTGGCCATCTCATTATGTATAACATATACTCGTTCTATCCAATAGCATAGGGTGAAAGGGGGAAGGGGTTGTACTTGTAATCTAAGGACCATTAAAGGAATGTATGCGACTCGCTTGGAGGGAAGCTATTTGGTTATTTCCCCAGGTAAGAGCTTTCTTGTCAATTTAAGTCGTTGCTCTTTGTTATATCTAAGAAAATAGAACGTGGGTTCACTTTGCTTTATGGTGATAGGCTAGTACGTTTGGTACAAGGCAATGGTCGTCGTTACATGAGCTCAACTTTTCTATTCTCATCGTTCGATTGTGATTCGAGTCAAGATAAGGATTACTTGATGTGTTTAATCAACTTAGAATTATGTTCAGAATATTTAGGTATATAATTGAGAACAAAAGATCAAAGGTTTTGATTATAACTCTTAGACATTTAAGTCGATAAGGTTGTAGTGAATAGTCAGTAAGGTTGTAAGGACAAAGAGAAAACTCATAAGAATGCTAAATTTGTACCTTAAGTGTGGAGAGTGTGTCTATGTGTATTATGAAATTGTATTGTTACTCGTAGGCTATCTTTACTTTAGATGATTAGTCATGATATTATGGCTAAACACTTTTTATTTTTTATTTACTTCATTTTTTATTAGCTCGTGATTATTGCCTCAAGCTCGATACATGATATAATTTTCTCATGATACTGATTACAATTTAGAATATCTCATTTTAATCACATTACTCAGAGTAAAGGTGACCGTAGATATAGATTCAAATTTGATCTTATGATTGCAGTAATTCAAATACATGCTCAGGTTTAAGGTCAAATAAGTATGACCCCAAAAAATAAGAGACGAGTTTAGTTCATTTTAGTCTGGGACAGACAACGTAACCCCTGTTATGGTTGTTACCTTGACTTGAATTAGTCCAACTCATTCAATACAATTTTTTTTTAAAATTATTTTTTCAAATTCTAAAATAATAAATGTTTCTTAAATCAAATTATATAACATTGTTCATATGAATCATAAAAAAGTTGAGTTTTATTATTACTAATTGATCAATTCGTGTGACCTTTATAATTGTTATTTTAAATTTGATTGTAATAACTACTAAATATTTATTACATAGAATATAAAAGATAAAGAAAATATCTTATTAATCATTCAAGCATAAATATAAATCCATACATTAATTTATTATAATTTTCAAATAAGTAAAGTGAGTGGAAATAAGAACAACCCCTAAAACTCAAAATTTAGAAATAAATCAATTATTATTAATAATAATCGCATTTGAACCCGATCCATTACGAATCCACAACAAAACCTGATGTTTGTTCCCGAACCCGTTTAATCAGACCCCGGGACAGACTCCAGACAGGATTCCAATTTATCTAAACCCATTGACATGCATATTTTAGGCATTAAACAGTAGAGCCGAGAGTATTTAAATTATCTTTGAGAATGTTATGTGTGGTTCCCACGTCAATTTGGTACTCCGCAGATATTTCAAGACCCCACTTACATATATGCCTACTTATTTCAAAAATTATAAATATCATGTTCGTCTGACAATAAATTGATTCCATTAATTTCTATGAGGATTCCATTCCAATTTTGTATTGAATTGTCTAAAATATCAAAAATCAGCAACGGTAAAATAGTGTATATATTTATCTTACCATTCAAGGATTACATAATTATATGTCATGTGAAGAGTTGTGATAATTTCTCAAAATATAAAAAAAGTTGTAATTATACCAAATTTTAAGGGGGATGAATGTAATTTCCTAAGTCTAAATTAAACAATCAACTTTAGACCTCAAGGTAGAGCCGACTCTGAGAATGTGTATGCATTCAATAAAGAGTACAATTACGAATAATTCCCTTCCATTCTAGACCAACAACTTCCATTTAAACAACGTCATCAAATAACTAAACACAGAAAGTAGATCAAGCTCTCAGGCAACATTTGAACAAATTGCAAATAAAGAGAAGAAACACAAAAATAGTGATTAGGTGATAAACCAGCCTGTGGACATTAAAGATGAACATATAACCTCATAACATGCAAAATGCTACCTATCACCAGCTGATCTTCCACCATTTTTCAGTTGCACTTAATTGGAAATCATCAATTTACCTTACTTACCAAACTGAACTCATGTAATGCTTCGTTTGCAAAATTTGATGATTAGAGGGGGAAAAAAGAAAGAAAATATGAATAACGTGAATGATAGCTGGTGATATATAGAATCACTCTGTAATGAGGGAGAGGAAGAAAAGAGATTATTGAGATGAAAATAAGGGGTGTCGAAACAAACAAAACAGTAATCAGCCTGCTTTTGACGTTCTGGCTACCGGTGGTAATACAACCAAATCGAGGTTTCCAGGATAAGGCGTCCACAACCCTAATCCACCCCGGCTCTCTATCAACTCGGGGTGTTTCTTTAACTCCTCCATAGTTTTAGCCCATTCTATTTTAGATGAATGTTCACGAATGTGCGGGTGCAGTATGAAGATTGAGTTGTATTCACAATTAGGAAACATAAAAAATTTGAACAAACCTCCTAGCCTATAGACTACGTATCCAAAGCTTAGCTGGTCTCTTGGTGTAAAAAGATTAACCTCGTTGAACCACAAGCAACTAAACAGATTATTCAGTGCAGTGTGTTCGCGTATGATGATTGCTCCTTCAGGGACATCTGCATTTACAGAAAATTTCTAAGTGAGTAAAGAGAATCAATAGAATGACACATCATTAAGAAAATAAACACTTCTAGCTAATGGTATGGCTTCAGCTGTCTTGTGAAGATAAAGACAGAATAGAGATATAAATTGTAAAGCCTTAACATTACCACTTGGGGTGCGTTTGTATTGATCCCAGGGCTGCAGTCCCTCATAACGATATATTTTCATGTGTAGATCGATTAGAGGACGAGCATACCGCTTCCTTCTTTTGTTGGCATCTGCTTCTTCATACACATTGCGATGATGTTTATGCTGAGCAATGGCAAAGGTGTGCTTGTCACGCCATAAATATCTGCATGTTGAGAATAATTAGTTGACTGAGTTTCTTTACTTGTACATGCTGAACAAACAGTCGATGTTCTTTCAAACTAGATCATGAGCAAACATGACCAGTTACGGGATCATGAAGAGGAACTCCAGTTATTAACTAATCAGAATCTCGGATTATCATTTGAAAAATTCAGCTGCCAACATTGGTCAAGATTGACATGTTTTACCATTATATTCTTGCATAGAGTATATATTTAGCCAAATAATGTAATCATAAGTGTAGCAGATCCTACTCATATTAAGTTCTTGAGAGAGCATGCTCGAGTATAAGAATTTAAGAAAATCCACAAAAATTTAGAATTTTGGCTCAAAGTTTTGTGATACAGAACCATCTTACCTCTCCAATAGAAGCAAGGGGTCAACTATAAGCTCCATTTTGCCATCAATCCAGATGCTGTACCGGGCTTGAGGGAACAACCTATGTGTTAATATCTTAGGAACTTTCCCATTTCTTCTAGGCTCGTCATAAGGCTGGTGCTCAAGCAGAATCAAACGCCAGATACCCACCCATTGCCCTCCATCACTATCCTTTCTGACGCTAACATTTCTTCTTATGAATTCAAGAGACACTTCATCAACCACCATTAGGAAACAAAATAGTTCCTCTGATCGTTTACTAATATTAGATGGCTGGTGAGGCATCATATGCATCAAAGATGCCAGTTGCAACAACAAACGTACATTTTTTCACATATTCAATGTCTTTCGAAGCCATTTCTTCACCTCCACCTTGCATAAATCCACAATGTACCTGAAGGTATTTTTACACCTATATTAGCTAGCATCAGATAATTAGGAGCACAGCTACTTATGATATACAACAATATATACCTAGTGCTTGTGAGAAGGGGCAATGTGAAAATCTGTAAAATTTAAAAGAGTTAATCTTTGCCTCGTCATTCTACTAACGTTGAAATCATATCCAGAACATTCTTTGGCCTAAAACTAAAACAAGCAAGGAAAACTAAAAGTAAGTTGGTAGTATCTTTTCTAATTCAGCAATCTGCAGAGAAAGAATGTTTCATACAGGCAAAAGAATACTAGAACTTCTACTAGTCTAAATAAAACACCTTGTGATTACATGTTCCAATATCTGAAACCAATTGCTTTTCCAAGAAAGGCATTGCTGTGACTCTTAATTCAGTTTTTTCTAGATAAATTAATGCGGAAAATCAGTTAACAAAGTTTTAAAAAATCCATTATGTTTTACAACAAAATCCCCATATAAGATTCTTTGCGCTAAAAAAAATGAGAATATTTATGCTTATATGATCATAGAATATTATTCAGCTCTAAAAACTACAGTCTAAGCAGACCCATAACCCAGGCTTGTCACCTTCATGGTTGGCTTTATCTTGAAGCTTTCCTCTCTCTGCTGCCAGGTCTGATGCCCACCAAAGAGAGGAGAAGATTGAGATCCATTGGTTGCAATGTCTTCTACAATATAGGACAGTCTTTGGACCAGCTTTTCATGTGATTTCTTTGGAATTACTATACTGTATGGGTCATTAGCAACTGGGATTGTACAACCTGCAGGTGAATCAGAAAAAAGCATCCCAAAACATCAATTAATAAACTAAGATTAAGACAAGGAAAAAGTAAGAAGAAAAACCTCTAGTCTTACGTGTGGTGGTGTCACAAATCCCATTGTGTTTAAACATGCCATATACTTTGCTGTCTTTGTTACAAAGAGCTGCAAATCAAACGAATAAAGCTGCAATTGTACATTATGAAAGTAAAGTAAAAGGTAAAGTCGTTAAGAATCATTTGTCTTCATTGAGAATAAGAATCAGTAGGATTGTTCGAGTAAATGACAACCTAATAGCATATGATCCACGCATTTCTATTGTTAGCAAATACATACGTTACAGGTATAACTTTATAATTTAGCATACAAGATATATAAGGCATGTGAAACATTTTTCTTATTGTAAACATGCAAGATTTCAAGGTGACCATTGTAAACATGCAAGATTTCAAGGTGACCATCCGAACATAACTCCATCCTCTTCAAAGTTCCGTTCACAAAATTAGTTCCTCAAATTATGTCAATCGCTTTTCTCTGAATAGTATTGCAACACTAGAATAATCATTGAAGTATAAGCCCACAAAAAGTTTCCCACAATTGCGTCAAATGATACTTCCAGATAGTAACTCATAATTCTTCACATTAAAACACTATTGCCTAATCTATTCTTCTCAGTTTTTCGCAATCAAATATACAAGGAAGCAAGGTGTTGACGGTTGATTTGCAGTTAATCAACTCCTGACTAACTAAAAATTCTTTGCGAGTCAGTTTTAGAAAATCTCATAAACAAGCGGTAGAATCTTCTTAAGAATGATAAATGCTATAGTACCTGCAAAAAATGCAACAGAAGATTGGCAAGACCAAATATGAAACAACAAAACAGTGAAAATTAACATCATCCAAATAATTCCTCCGGTGAGAATCAACCGAATGAGACCCTTTTTCCATGTAATCCTCATCGTATACTCTTGCGATAATTTCCCAGTGTGCAACAACCCTCCTCTAGCATCTGCATTCGCAAATACTTTCAACGAAAGCCCTCCAAGAAAGCAACATTATAGTACGTGAAATAAAAGGAAAAATTATATCTAACCTTTTGTTTGTTGGAGCTGACTTCTTCGCGCAGCCCGCGAAGAAACCGACCGGTGAAAGTCATTTTCCATTGTATTGAAACCTCAGGAGAAATTGGCCACGCTTGTTCTTCAAAGACAATGAATTTACAATCAAACAGATGTGAATTACGAGTAGAATCACAAAGATCTAATCTTCGTCTCCATTTTCACTGTTTCTAGGAAACATTATCGTAGAACATAGATGTCCACTGTATCTAGATCTGACACAAATTCACTTCAGAAAAGGATTACCATTGAAGAATTGATTTCACTATTTCAGTAATTTTGTCTACAAATTTGTGTAATCTTCGGAGTAACTGTGTGTTGTGTGTGTGAAGGAGGCATTGTTTTTCATTCATTTGGATCCAATTCCAGGTGGGAAGGAGATGAGAACTGAATACAATTTAAACCGGGTAAATACCACTTTGGTCCCTCAAATATGCACTTATTTAAATTTAGTCCCTCATATTTTCTTTTCATTAAATTTAGTCCTTTAAATTTAAAAATTTCATCAAATTTGATCCTTTTGACGGATTAGATTAAAAAAAAAAAACCACATCAATAGACTGCAAAGAATTAGAACCTGCAACTTTGCCTTAAAGTAACAAGTTAATGACCTCACCACCTCACCAAAGCAATTTCTTGATGTTTTAGTAACCCAAATTTTACTTACCGCACAGAATTTTCCGACAAAGGATGAATTAATGCCAAATTTCCGACAACAATAGAAAGGATATTTTTTTTTTTTTTTTTCCAAACCCTAGCAGCCATGCGATTGGATTGTCAAGTGAAAGTGGAAATAAAGAGGGGGAAAAAAATAAATACTCTTCTCGTGACGAAATTAATTTTTAATATGTTTTAATTGATGATTAAAATATTTTTCAAATTATTGTTATGTATTTGATGATATGGATTTATGTATTTGTTATAATTTTTATGTCTTTGTTTTATGTATTTTTATGTATTGTGATTTATGATATTGTTTGGAGTTTGTATTATTTTGGTTGGTTATATTTTAATATCTTGTTATAAGGTATATAGGAATTTATAAAAGTTTGATATTATTATTAGAATAATTGATTTTGAGATTTTTTAATATGATTTGATATATTCTTTTAAATTTATTTGTAATCATATTTGCAGTATGATTATTTGATATAAATAACTTGTCTTTAGTGAAAAAATGTTGTGGGATTTTGGCCCTTTATTAAAAAAAATAGTACAAGAGTGTAAATAAAACAAGTACAAGTACTATACCCTAATACAAAGGATTTAAGGGCAAGGTTACGGAGGTTTAGGGTAATACAATTTCTACATTTAATTATTCAATAAGAACCAAAAAATTAAAAAAAAAATTAAAAAAATAGTTTTTGGCTTAGTTAATGATACCCATGCAGGCTGCAGCTTACTTGGTGCTTGACATGTGGCAAAGGGCACTTTTACAATATTTTTGTCTTTTTTATTTCTTTATTTTTCTTCTAGAAGATCTAAAGTGAAGAATTTGGTTTTTACCCACAATAACAAAATTTTAATCCAAACCACTAAAAGTTTAAATTCTACAATTTAAATTTATTTATATATACAATTTATTTTTTTTAAAGTAAATAAAAACCTTATAAATATGGTGCTACAAATGAATCTTTTACACAAAATAAAATTTTAATTTTTAGTGAGTAAAAAATAGTAGTTTTGAATAGATAGATTGCTTTTATATATATACTCAGCCCTATATAAAAATAAAAAGCAAGAATTAGTTAAGTATATCGCTTGTTTATATAATTAATCTTCCTAAAAAATCTTACATATAAAAAATCAAATACAAAGCAAGAATAAAAACTTCTATTAATTAGTTATAAGAAAGACAACAAAAAGGGTGGGAGGAGGGGGTAGAGGAAGAACAATAAACGATAAAAAGACAAACTAATTTAAAATAATTTCAAAATCTCAATATCATATTCATCAATTTGAACCTAAAAAGATAATGAGTGGGAACGGATCCTCTACTGGCTGAGATAGGGGGCATCCCGATAACCACCTGCATGAAGGAATTGGATCAGCACGGTAAGCGCGGCGGAAACACGAAAAATTGAAAATTCGGTAAATTAAATGGTTAAATCCTGATCAAGGGGTGTACCCTTGATATTTTTCCAAACATTTGGTGTATTAATAGCAGATCTAATCATGCTAAAGGCAAATGAATCAACGAAAAAGACAAGCATAAAATAAAAGGGAATACGTACATTTTCTCCTCCAATCGGCAATACGTGTAGATCTCCTCTCCGACGTTCGTTCACGCAAGACTCTAATGTAGGAGACCTCTAATATCGTCCACTCCACACTAAAATGTTAGATTTATCCTTCTGTTAGCAAGTATTAATCCGTGGAAAAAAGAATCGAAATCACACTATGAATTAGTATGTTTCGATCTCCTTTGTTCTTCACTTGGTTCTAAACCAAGAAGACCTTCAAGAAAGGGAATGAGGAAAATATTTTTCTACTGATTCTATGGAAGAGAGCACGAAATTTTAGTGTAAAAAGCTAAGAAAAATCGGCTAGAGTTAGTTAATTGAAGAGTTGGAATCAAGAGGTTGAGATATAGAAGGAAGACCTAGTCTTCTAACTTCCATATCTCACAACCACTTCCCAAAACTCCTCCACCACTTAGCCTCAACCTTGTGCACGAATTTTCACTCTATTTTTCATCCAACTAATTATTTCTAGCCCATTCACTAATTAATTAATGGATCCAATTCACTAATTAGATAGGTTCATCTACTAATTAATTAATAAATTCAATCCACTAATTAATTATCCCAAACCTCTTTTAAATTAATCCAATCAATTTAAAAAGCTAAGTCTAAAATTTAATTAATTCAATTAATTAAATTCCGAACTATCCATCTAATGGATTATTCCTCATACATGATCCAATCATTTATAATCTCCAAAAATTAATTTAATTAGATTAAATTAATTCACCTCTTTCGGAATTAATTCCCTTACCTTTCGTAATTTGTGTATGACTCTTTAGGTTCACCCTCAACTAAACTTGGGCGTGCGACGAACATAATTAATTAAATTAAATTAAGTTCATTATTTTTTATTATCCCATAATTAGAAATAACCCATTACCATGGGTGGCCGTCTAGCAACAGTCTATGGCACTAGAGACTAGGTGAATAGTGGTGTGAACATTTAGGCTCCAATTTCATACGGGTACAGTCCTACTGTCAACCATCTCCCGGCCTTAGTCCAGGGCATGGAATTGGGCGTTGGTTCCCATCCTTGACTAGGTACATATGCTTCATACTCGAGATGCATTTACTCTACTGGTCATCGTAGGAAATTCCTTCCCACTCGATCAATCGCTATGGCCATAGACTTAAAGAGTCTAAACCATCTCAGAGCGCATAGGAGATCTCGCTGTCACAATACTGACAGGGATAGATTCTTTCTTGGAATCCACCATCTTCGCTACGTACTTCGACTGTACTAAATAAAGCTTATGACGACCATGCCTTATAACACATCCACCTCTCGCTATATTCAAGATACAGTTTTCGTATGCACGTAACTGCCATGATTTCTTAAGTCCGAAGATTAATCTCGTACTATGGAAACTGAAAATCCAGTCATATCGATCAAGTCTTAAGAAGATTCCATATGACGATTCCCGTGAGTTAGTTCAGCTAGTCGACTACCTTACTAACTAACCCACAAAAACTGCATACATGACCTATGTCTCCTGCCAACGAAACACGATTGCAGTACTTAGTGCAAGTCTCTATAGGACTCTCGATGCGTTGTGTCGAGGTCCTCGACTTGGAACGTTTCAGACCGACCCTCAGGAGTTGGTTTCATGGTTGCCAAACCAATGTGAAGGAAGTGGATTGGCCTGGGAAGCGCGGCGGAAGCGCGGAAAATCGAAAAAATGGTAAATACAAGAATTAAATCCCGATCAAGGGGTGTACCCTTGATCTTTTCCCGGGAGTTTGGTGTAACAATTACAGATCTAATCATGCAATTAGGCTAATGAATTTGATAGAAAAATAAAAGCATAAACTAAACAGGGTTACCTTTCGTTTTTCTCCTCCAATCGGCAATTCGGTAGATCTCCTCTCAGGCGTTCGTCCACGCAAGACTCCAATGTAGGCGGCCTCTAATATTGTCCACACCGCACTAAAAGGTTAGATTTATCCTTGTGCTAGCAAGGATTAAATCCGTGGGAAGAGGAATCGAAATTACACTATGAATTAGTGTATTTCGATCTCCTTTGTTCTTCACTTGGTTCTAAACCAAGAAGAACTTCAAGAGAGGAGGAGAAGAATATTTTACTGATTATTGGGGAAAAGTGCACGAAAATTTTTGTGTTTTTTCACAACAAAAACGGCTAGGGTTTGTGAGAGCAAGAGTTGGAATGAAAAGGTTGAGATGTGGAAGGAGACCTAGTCTTCCAACTTCCACAACTTTCTCAACCTCTTCCCTAAACTCCTCTCCCACTTTCCACACACCTTATGCACGAATTTGGCTGATTATTTTCAGCCAAATTTCAACTATTTTTGACCTAGCAAAAGTCAACATGGGCTAGGGCTTGATGCATTTCGGACCGGATTCAATTTGCTTGTCCAACGAGTCAAATTGAGCCCATATACCATTCCTGTTGGACTTAATATTTAATCTAATTAAATAAAATGCCCAACAAAGAAAGTTCAAGTAAATATTTAATCCAATCCAATATTTACAATTCCAAAAGACACTTAATTATTTAAATGAATCAAATCCACTTAATTAATTAAGCCCAACCAAGCATAACTAGTCCAACTAATTATTTCTAGACCATTTCTAATTAATGAATCCAATTCACTAATTAGATAGGTCCATATATATTAATTAATTAATGGATCCAACCCACTAATTAATTACCCCAAGCCTCCTTTAAATTAATCCAATCAATTTAAAAAGGCTAAGTCCAAAATTCAATTAATCTAATTAATTAATTTCGAACTATCCATCTAATGGATTATTCCTCATAAATGATCCAATCATTTATACTCTCCAAGAATTAATTTAATCTAATTAAATTAATTCACCTCTTCGGAATTAATTCCAAATTAATCCCCTCACCTTTCATGATCTGTGTGTGACTCTTTAGGTTCACCCTCATCTAGACTTGGGCGTGCTATCACACAATTAATTAAACTCAATTTAATTAATTATTTCCGATTATTCCATAACCAAAAATAGCCCGTTACCATGGGTGGTCGTCTAGCAACAGTCCATAGCACTAGAGACTAGGCGAATAGTGGCGTGAACATTCAGGCTCCGATTTCATACGGATACGGTCCTACTGTCAACCGTCTCCCGGCCTTAGTCTAGGGCATGGAATTGAGAGTCGGTTCCCATCCTTAACTAGGCATCTATGTTGCACACTCGAGATGCGTTTACTCTACTGATCATCGTAGGAAATTCCTTCCCACTCGATCAATCGCTATGGCCATAGACTTGAAGAGTCTAAACCATCTCAAAGCGCATAGGAGATCTCGTTGTCACAATACTGACAGGGGACAGATTCTTTCTTGGAATCCACCGTCCTCGCTACATACTCTGACTGCACTAGATAAGGCTTATGATGACCATGCCCTATGGCACAACCACCTCTCGCCATATCCAAGATACAGTCTTCGTATGCACGTGACTGCCATGATTCCTCAAGTCCGAGGACTAATCCCGTACTATCGGAATCGGGAATCCCAATCATACCGACCAAGCCTCAAGAGGCCTCCATATGACGATTCCCGCGAGTCAGTTCAGTCAGTCGACTATCTGGCCAACTAACCCGCTAAAACTGCACAGACGACCCACGTCTTATGCCGACGAAACATGGCTGCAGTACTTAGTGCAAGTCTCTATAGGACTCTCGATGCCCTATCTCGAGGTCCTCGACTTGGAATGTTTCAGACCGACCCTCAAGAGTTGGTTTCATAGTCGCCAAACCTATGCGCAGCCCAACTCCGTGGGTTTAATCTTTCAGTCTGTGGGCATTTCGTTGTGACATTGAAATTCCATTCAATGTCAGTGGTAAGCACAACGAAAACAAATTGCCAACATGACGAATTCTTACCGTATTCATCAGTCTAATATTATTTGATAAAGATTGGCGAATGGCAAACAACCAATCCAATTGGCTTTTGGTCACCCATTCCAACACAATGTACAACCCAACTCCATGTATTTAACCTGATCAGTCTGTGGGCATTTCATTGTGATATTGAAAACTCCGTTCAATATTAGTGTTAAGCATAACAAAACTTACTATCAACTTGATAAATCTTTATCGTATTCATCAGTCTAATATTATTTGATAAAGATTGGCGAATGGAAAACAACAAATCTAATTGACTTTTGGTCACCTATTCCAACAATCTCCCACTTGACCATTGAGCCAATTACGCATGTCCCTTAAAATTTTTTGAGTACAACAATCTACGATACCAGCACTCTTTCGTGGTCTACTTCATTTTCTGCTAGATCTACACGGTCCAATCGTGTATTTCCTTTACCACAGCTGCCTGCAGATAGTTGTCTAAGAATTTTGTAGATCTTGCGATGAGATCTCGGGCCCACAAGGCTCTTCCCTTAGCTTTGTTATTCACCTCTAAGGCTACAACTGGTTCAGTCGTGCTAGGCACCACATCCATCCAATAGATGCGGTTTTTTTATCCAAACCACTTTCCAAACACGACTTGTTACAGTCGTCCCACATTCAACTTTTAAGATGAGGTATCTGCTTGAAATCCTTTCAACCAATCATGCCTACCATCAGGTCCGAACGTGACTATACTTTGAGGACTTATCCATTATTCAAATGAGTTTGGAAGCTAGTATCTCTTTAACCCTCCAAAATAAACTCTCCACAAAAAGTGTGTCATGAACACTTCTTTAATCCTTATCCAGGTATTAAACACCGCTCTTGACAACTGTCTACTACCAATTGGTGTACTCTCGATATACGTTATATCATGCCCAAAGCATACACAATTCGTGTTGTTTTCGGCACAGACGTAGGGGATGTCCAAAACATCTAAGCTTCTCATCAGTTAGATGTAACTGAGTCTTGAATAGCTTAAACTTTCTCATCAATCAATCATAACTGACTTTTGAACAGCTCGACCCTAATATAGGAATCCAATTCTTATTATGAAGAATTTCGTGAACGATTTTATTAGTGTCTTAGTGTTCTCCAAACATCTTAACCTCATTCTAAATGAGTAAGATGTTACACATCAAATACATTGGAACTCACACCAACTCCCACAAACCTCGGGCCCATTCTATCATATCATATCCAGTATGATCCTTTGATAAATCGAATATTTTAATGTTAAGAAGTCAATTACTTTGTAGGATGAGAATTTCATCATACAATAAGGGTCAATTTATTTCAGTGAATAACCGATCAAACAAAGTCCAACTTAATTTGATTTCTTCCTTATCAGAGACCGACCAACCATGGTCCTTTCAAGAAGAACTTCACCGAAGATCCACTACACACCCTCTGGATCGAATTGAAAAGTAATCCGTTTGGTTCACATCCTCATCAAACAAAATTAGACTTGTGAACCCTTACACTGATCTGGTGTATTTTAGTGACTTACAGATATCACATTGGATCCAATCCAACACACAACTGGTAAGCTAATTTTATCCCACAAAAAAGCTTTTCGGTATTTCTCCTCTCAATAAAAGTTTTGAAAGCTAATGGATCCAAATCGTCTATTTCTAGTACTCTTTGAACCCATCAATCTTTTTCATTCTCAACTAGAAAAGATTGACCTAAAGATTGACCTACCATGACTGTAAATTTTGTTCTTAATTATCATTTTTATTATTTATTTGAGTATACATAATACAATTATGAGATAGTAAAAGTTTTATGATCAACCTAACATACATGAATCCCATTCAACGTCAAATAAAAGACTTTATTGATCAGAATATGTAATAAAAAATTGTCCAACAATAATTAAAAATACTATTTTCGATCATACTAGGTTACATAAGAACTATCCTACATGATCACCACTAAGCCTAACAAAGTCCTTAGTCTTCGCAGCTACAGCTTTGTTATCGCTAAGCCTTAGGGAACTTTCTTATTTCGACTTTCTACTCCTCATCATTACCTGCAAACCATTTGCAGATTTATGAGTTCGTTGGTATCCAATACAAAGAGTAGGATGGTGATTATGCTAATACACAATTTAAAGATTTTACCTTCATCGAAGAGGAGCTTAGGACATTCCCTCTTCCAAAGGCCTTTCTCTCAGCAATAAATGCAAATATCATTTGAAATCATTGACTGACGAACCTCTTCTCTTTCCTTTACCCCCGTCTAGTGGTGTAACAGGAGCACTCGAAGTGCTAGCAGTAGTAGAAGACGTCTAATATTTTAACTTGTCCAACCAAGTGCGAGTTCATTAATATATGACTGAGACCATCACAATATTAGAATTTTGCATGATCAATATCCAATATATTAACGCATTAAATAAAATGCATCGGATGCAAAAAAAATAAAAGCATAGCATGCCCCTGTTGGATGATCACAAGCCCACAAACCTATGCGACCCATTGAGCCCATGGTGGATCTATGGTCAGTTTAAAGGTAGACCTATACTATTACAAACTTTTTAACCCATTAACAGAGAATGAGCCTTGTAAATTTCTCTTTGTTCTCTTGGGCTCCACTGAGCCTCTTCTCCATGGATCTTTACCTCCTATCTACTCTCATTGCATCATAAAAATTAAGAAACCCCAATCAGCTGTTGGGGGGAGTACAAAGAGAGAGAGAGAAAGCAAAACTTATTATTCCAAGACTAAAAAGAGAGGTAAGAAAAAAATTAAGAGACACACAGGACCCAACCCAATAAAAATAAACCATAGATGCAGTCCTAGGGCTTTGTAATTATCCCATGTTAAGAAGCAAAACTCTTCGTTCTCAGAGAATGCAAACACGAACTGTATCAAGGTCACAATCTAAACCTCCTACTAAAGATGATTATTAGCACTTTTTGTTCGATAAAAACAGAGAATGTGGAAATCTTTGGATTCAAAACATGAACATTGGCTTTTGGAAGTTTTTGTGGTGTTGGAAATTTTTGAATGGAAAAATAGATATTGGACCTCTTTTTTTGTGGCTAGTGGACTGAAATGCACAAGTGAGCACAAAATTGCTGAATGTTGTTCTTGGGTTAGACCTGTTTCAATTTGCTGAAGGTTTGGACTAAGTGACCAGAAAGCCAATTGAATTGGCTGTTTTGGAAACTATTCAAACAATCTTTATTCAAGTGATGTTGCCATGATGAATATGGTGAGTATCCATCTTTGGTATATATGCCTGTTGTGCTTATTAATTACGTTAAGCATTACTTCAACATCACAATAGATGCCCACAAACCATTTAGATAACCGATGTAGTTGAGTTGCACATTGGGTTGAGGCTATGAAATCAACTTCTGAGGGTTGGTGTAAAATATTTCAAGTTAAGGACCTCGAGACTAGGCATCGAGAGTCCTATTGAAACTTGCAATAATTACTGTATTCATTAGATGAATTCCGTATTTCATCGGCGACAGACGTTGGACGTCTATGTAATTTCAGCGGGTTAATTGACAAGGTGGTCAACTGACTGAACTAACTCTCAAGGATCGTCATATAGAAGCTTTGGAGGCTTGGTCGGTATGATGTGAATCCCTGCATCGATAGTACAAGAGTAGTCCTCAGATTTGAGGAACCATGGCCGTCATGTGCACACGAAGACTGTATCTTGGATCTGTTCGATAGGTGATTGTGTTACAAACATGACCATTATACGTCTTGGCAGTGCAGTCGGAATGTGTAGTGAGGATGGTGGGTTCCAAGTAGAGGATCCTTCTCTTGTTAGTATATGACAGAGGTATCTCTTATGGACTTGAAGAAGCATTCACGCCTTATGAACTTGTGACCATAGTGGTTGATCGAATAGGAAAAAGAGATTCCAATGTTGAACAACTTAGTGTAACGCGGTCTCAACTATTAACGGTAGATGGAAGGACCACACCCATATGGAATCGGGAGCCTAAATGTTCACACATATATTCACCTAGTCTCAAGTGTCATGGATCGTTGCTAGACGGCCACCTATGGTAGCAGGCTTACTTGATCAATGGTTGATTAAAGATGATTTATTAAATTGAATTTAATTAATCATTTGTGTTGGATACTAGCCAAGTTAGCTAAAGGTGAACCTAAAACGTCACATGCAAATCACCGAGGAAGAACAAGGAATTAATTTCGTAAGGTGTAAGTAATTAGATTACTTACACGTGGGGTGATCCATTGGATGGATAACCCAAGATGAAATTAATTGGATTATTAATTCAATTGGGCTTGTTTTAATTAATTAATGAATTGGATTTATTAATAAAAATATATTTTGGACTGGTCTATTTAATTGGATTAAATGACACTAGGCTCAATTTAGTTGGATTTTATTACATTGGATTTAATTAAATTTAACGGGCCTTGAATTTATTTCATAAATTCGGTCCACTAATTGATGCCAATTGATGGAAGGAGAATTGACCAAAAATTGCACTTTTGGGAAGTGCAAATTTGGCCATAATTAGAACCCTCTCTATATGGCATAATGGGATTGTACCATATTGATGGAGGGTTTACCTTCTAGATAAGTGGAATGTATCTAGATAGATTTCCACTTATCTATACAAGACATATATATATATATATATATATATATATATATATATATATATATTGTGTATAATTGTTTGGGAATAATTTCATAATACCCACACACAAAAACTCTCTCCTATCCTCTCATTTTTGGCCGCCCCGTTACTCCATTGGTGAGAGTTTGGTATTGATGTTTTCTAGCAAATTGATCAAAAAAATTTTTGTTCCGGTGTGGTGTGGACTTTACTTTAGAGGATTCCAATGTTGGGATTGAAAGGAGCAAGCGGATCGGCCCAAAAATGCGATAGCGAAAGTGAGAGAGAAAAGCGATAAAATAGCGTAAAAAATTAAACATCAATCGTACGAACCAAGAGGTGTGCCCTTAGTGTTCTCGGGCGTTCGATGTAATATGAAAAGAAACAATAATAAAAAACATTCATGCGAGGCTATGGTTGTAAAAAAAAAAAGTACATAATTTTAAAACGAGGTCACCTCTTTCATTTGATTCTAAATTGGCCACTTGCTCACGCGAGATCTCAGCGTGGAATCCTCAAAAATAATCCACACCACACCGAAATGAACAAGACCTTGATTCCTTTGCTAGAAGGGATCAAAGCCAAACTCTCACGTAGTAAAAGAGGGGAGGGGTGGCCGAGAGCAAAGGAGATTCAGATAATTTTTATTTTTTTTTGTGTTGTGCATTGTGTAATTATTTCTTAAATAATTATACACAATACATATATATACACCTTGTATAGATAAATAGGAATATGTGTGACATCCTTAGAATTTTATACTTAATTGGGTGACTAATTGATAACTATTATGAAAATTTTACAATAAATTATAGGTAGAAATTGGAGTACAATAAAACTTGAATGGAGTGAATTGGAGCTCATTATACTAATTAAGAGTAAATTATATTAATTAAGAAATTAGGAAGGACATAAAGGATATTTTAAAAAAATTTAAATAAAAAATAATAATAACAACAATAATAATAATATAAAATATATATAATTATATTATATATATATATATATATATATATATATATATTAAAAAAGTGGTGGGTGGGTTCACCACTCCCCACCTCCTCACAAACATACATATATATTTATTAATATAATCCCCTTCCCCATGTTTAACCCCACACACACATGCACATTAACACACATATACAGTAACTCCAACTTTTAGACGAAAACAAAAAATGTATGATTTTAATGTAAATTTTTTTATTAATTTATATAATTATATTATTTAATTAGTCCATTTATTAAATATAGTTTATACGATTGATGTACTACTTAATCGGAGTATGTTATGATTTTTTTAATTTATATTGGTGTTGAATTAAATATTCCAATTGACTTAAAATATTAGTTGGTTAATTAAATTATTAAATTTGGTAGATTTAATTATTACTATAGTTAATGTATTCACTTTCATCGGGCCTATTAACCCAATGTGTAATTATATGTATTCGGGTGTAATTAAATTGTATAATAACGAGAATTAATAGAAAATTCATAGAAATACCCCGAAAATCATATTTAAGGACTATTATATTATTAGAAAGGAAAATGAGGGTTTTAATCATAATTTAATTTAGGAAATGTTATTAAGAACGATAATTATAAAAAGATATAAGGGGTATTGTTAAACGAATTCTTATGAATTAATCGGTAAATTAAAATATTTACCTGAGAAGCTAGTTAGTTAGAAAATAATGGTACGAAAAATTTATATTTCGATAGAAATGAAATACTAAATGATAAATTAGAAATTGTAAAAATAATATGTAATATTATATTAAGAAATTATAATAATTTTAATATATTAATTGTATGCATTATAACTCGTTACAGGATTCGGAGATAAAGTAGAGGATTGGACAACTCCTTGTTGAAGGAAGCGGATCGTCCCGGGAAGCGCGAAAAATCGAAAAACGATTTAAACATGTGAATAAAGCAATAAATAAATTTCGATCAAGGGGTGTACCCTTGATCTTTACCGAGCGTTCAATGTATAAAATAAAACATATAGGCCAAAGAATTAAATCTCTGTGTAGCTCTGTTGCCTTAAAAGTTTGTTGCAGATCAAGTTGATTCTGCAGCAGAATTTTGTTAATCGTGCAGCAGAGTGACACTAATTGAATTCAGCTTCTGCTTTGAATTCAATTTTTTTTTCTATATAAATGGAGTGCGTTTTGCATATATAAGTTAAAGAATTACTTGATGATGAAAAGTTGTTTGAATTCTGTTTAATGTATCTCTATGCAAGTGCTTTTGTTTATAGACAAAAACTCATGAACTTTCTATTCATGTGGATATAGTGAAGTTATTCACAAGTTGGGAAAGAAGGATTGCCACTATTGTTGTAAGGAGAGATTGAGGTCAAAACGTACTTAACTTGCTCAAACGGTATGTTTTGTTTGCCTTTACTGATTATATTCTATAATGTGCGGCTAATTGAAAGAGTGATAGAAGAAAATCACCGACCTGTCCCATTTTTAACTTTTCATGTTTGAATTGGAGTAACTCTTCACTCATATGGACTTGTAATCTTAGTTGAAAAATAGTGACAAAAGTTTTGCGATCATTCTCTTGGAAAGGTCAGTAAATTTTTTTTGTGGCTTTACTTAAAATATATTACATTTTCATGCTAACATTTTCTCCTGCCAAAGTGGGCAAACTTTTGGTGGTTTTATTTAAAATGTGTCACATTTTCCTTCCATTTTTTCTTGACTAAGTATTTTTGTTTTCTGCTTATGTATTTTGGTGGGAAAGCATGTGGCTAAATATTCCTAGAAATTTACTTTAATCTATTGCTTTTTAATAGTTGTGTGCGATCAAGGGTGCGTGATCATATGAACGTTAGGAGACGCGCATGCTCTTTCTCCACTCTTGTATCTATATATATTAATATTATTTATCAGGGCTCATCCGTCCCGGTTATCATGATATTCATTGACTAACATATTTTAAAATTTAAATAATCTTTTAACAAGATAATTATATCTAGTTAATTGTCCAATAATAAACTTTTTTCATGCTCTATCAATATATTTTGATAATTTTCGGTATTTTACTAAAAGTATGTTTTTGTTATATATGGATACATTGTTGCAATTGTTAACTCTTGTTCCTTATATTTGCATATACGAGTGAGAAACTGGAACTTAGTTTACATATATGGTATACATTGTTGTTGGAAATTTTAGCTTCTACTCTGCTGTGTGTCCTTTTTGTCAAGTCCATATGCCCTGAAATTAGAAGAGTGCTTATGATGATTGTTAGATGCTTATCATACCTCATTTGTTTGCTAGGAGAGTACTCGAGACTTTTAGATGCTTATAATACTTCAGTTGAATAGGTCATGGTACTATGCTTGAGAGTGCTTGAGATTCTTAGATGCTTATAATACTTCATTTGAATAGGTCATGGTACTATGGTTGTGATTCTTCATTCATATGTATATCTCTGATATGTAAATAATTCTGGACCTTATTAAAAATTGAACTTCTCAAAAATTCCAACTTTGTAAATAATCTCAAATCTATCTCTATCGTTGCTTGTTAAATTTCTTTCAATGAAGGTTAAAGTTTAAACACATGTAACATAATGTAGGGAGGATGGCATGTATCTTTATTTCTGTTCTGATTTTGCTGGTGGAGTTATTTGAGTTGACATATGTGAATGTTATACCTTTTTTCGAGGGTTCCACCTCTTGAAAGCTCTTAAAAAAAAATAACAATAGTTATAGAAAGAGGAAATATTGAATCTTATTGGTCTAAATCTATTTTGGAAATTTCAAGGAATAGATAGAGGTTCTTTCTGTCGTAATTTGGTGCATGAGTGATTGTTGCTATAGTAATTGGAAGAGTGATAGAAGAAAATTATCAACCTGTACCATTTTAACTTATCATATTTGAGTGGGGAGTAACTCTTGAGTCGATGCATTTTCAATCTTAGACCAAAAGCATTGACAGAAGTTCTGCGTTCATTTTCTCTTTGGAAGATTAGTAAATTATTTTGTGGCTTTACTTAAAATGTGTTACATTTTCCTTGCATTTTTTCTTGACAAATGAGTAAGTGATTTAGGTCAATTTTGTTTTCTATGGGAAAAAGCATGTGGCGAAATATTCCAAGTAATTCTCTTTAATCTATTATTTTTTAATAGTTATGTGTAATCAAGGGAATGTGACCAATGGATATTTGCAATGCCATCATGCTTGAAAGGTGACACTTCCATATATCTGTATATTAATACTATTTGTGGATAATTACATCTTCCTTTGAGTTTTAGTATAATTATGTTATTATGTTTAAAAGGTGACACTTCCATGCATGCATGCTCTTTCTCTATCTAATATCTATATATTAATATTATTTATCAAGGTTGATCCGTCCTAGTTATCCTTATATTCATCGACTAATATATCCTACAATGTAATTAAGTTTTGCACAAAATAACTATCTCTAGTTAATAAACTTTTATTCATGCTCTACGAATTCATTTTGAATACATTTGGTTATTTTACTAATAGAATTTTTTGTTAATATGGATAACTTGTTAGCAATTTTATATATGCATATATGAGTGAATAGCTGGAACTTAGTTTACAAATGTCGTTTACAATGTTTGTTGGAAGTTTAGTTTTTACTCTGCTATGTGGATCCTTTTTGTCAAGTCCACGTGCCCTATCAGAGAGTGCTTGATATGATAGCTTTTCTCAGTGAATTTTTTGGTGGCTTTACTTAAAATATATACATGTTCTTACTATCATTTTCTCTTGCAAAGGTGGGTGAACTTTTGGTGGCTTTATTTAAAATGTATTACATTTTCTTGCATTTTTTCTGGATAAATGAGTAAGTAATTGAGGTCAATTTTGTTTTCTACTAATGTGTTTTGGGAGAAAACATGTGGCGAAATATTCCTAGTAATTTGCTTTGATCTATCACCTTTTAATAGTTCAGTGTAATCGAGGGAACTTGGTCGTATGAAGGTTTATCAATGCCTCATGCTTGGAAGGTGACACTTCCATGTAACCATATATTAATACTATCTGTGGATAATTACATCCTTCTCCTCTGAGTTTTAATATTAGTACATTATCATGTTTAAAAGGTAGCACTTCCATGCGTGCTCTTTTCTACTCTTATATCTATATATTAATATTATTTATCTAGGCTCATTCATCTTGGTTATCATGATATTCATTGACTAATATATCGTCTATTGTAATTGAGTTTTGTACAAGATCACTATCTCTAGTTAATTATGTGTTAATGAACTTTTATTTATGCTATGTCAATACATTTTAATAGATTTGGGTTTTACTAATAGAATTTTTTTGTTAAATATGGATAAGTTGTTGCTATTGTTAGCAATTTTATATATGCATATATGAGTGAATAGCTGGAACTTAGTTTACAAATGTCGTTTACAATGTTTGTTGGAAGTTTAGTTTTTACTCTGCTATGTGGATCCTTTTTGTCAAGTCCACGTGCCCTATCAGAGAGTGCTTGATATGATAGCTTTTCTCAGTGAATTTTTTGGTGGCTTTACTTAAAATATATACATGTTCTTACTATCATTTTCTCTTGCAAAGGTGGGTGAACTTTTGGTGGCTTTATTTAAAATGTATTACATTTTCTTGCATTTTTTCTGGATAAATGAGTAAGTAATTGAGGTCAATTTTGTTTTCTACTAATGTGTTTTGGAGAAAACATGTGGCGAAATATTCCTAGTAATTTGCTTTGATCTATCACCTTTTAATAGTTCAGTGTAATCGAGGGAACTTGGTCGTATGAAGGTTTATCAATGCCTTGTCATGCTTGGAAGGTGACACTTCCATGTAACCATATATTTAATACTATCTGTGGATAATTACATCCTTCTCCTCTGAGTTTTAATATTAGTACATTATCATGTTTAAAAGGTAGCACTTCCATGCGTGCTCTTTCTCTACTCTTATCTATATATTAATATTATTTATCTAGGCTCATTCATCTTGGTTATCATGATATTCATTGACTAATATATCGTCTATTGTAATTGAGTTTTGTACAAGATCACTATCTCTAGTTAATTATGTGTTAATGAACTTTATTTATGCTATGTCAATACATTTTAATAGATTTGGGTATTTTACTAATAGAATTTTTTTGTTAAATATGGATAAGTTGTTGCTATTGTTAGCAATTTTATATATGCATATATGAGTGAATAGCTGGAACTTAGTTTACAAATGTCGTTTACAATGTTTGTTGGAAGTTTAGTTTTTACTCTGCTATGTGGATCCTTTTTGTCAAGTCCACGTGCCCTATCAGAGAGTGCTTGATATGATAGCTTTTCTCAGTGAATTTTTTGGTGGCTTTACTTAAAATATATACATGTTCTTACTATCATTTTCTCTTGCAAAGGTGGGTGAACTTTTGGTGGCTTTATTTAAAATGTATTACATTTTCTTGCATTTTTTCTGGATAAATGAGTAAGTAATTGAGGTCAATTTTGTTTTCTACTAATGTGTTTTGGGAGAAAACATGTGGCGAAATATTCCTAGTAATTTGCTTTGATCTATCACCTTTTAATAGTTCAGTGTAATCGAGGGAACTTGGTCGTATGAAGGTTTATCAATGCCTTGTGCTTGGAAGGTGACACTTCCATGTAACCATATATTAATACTATCTGTGGATAATTACATCCTTCTCCTCTGAGTTTTAATATTAGTACATTATCATGTTTAAAAGGTAGCACTTCCATGCGTGCTCTTTCTCTACTCTTATATCTATATATTAATATTATTTATCTAGGCTCATTCATCTTGGTTATCATGATATTCATTGACTAATATATCGTCTATTGTAATTGAGTTTTGTACAAGATCACTATCTCTAGTTAATTATGTGTTAATGAACTTTTATTTATGCTATGTCAATACATTTTAATAGATTTGGGTATTTTACTAATAGAATTTTTTTGTTAAATATGGATAAGTTGTTGCTGTTGTTAGCAATTTTATATATGCATATATGAGTGAATAGCTGGAACTTAGTTTACAAATGTCGTTTACAATGTTTGTTGGAAGTTTAGTTTTTACTCTGCTATGTGGATCCTTTTTGTCAAGTCCACGTGCCCTATCAGAGAGTGCTTGATATGATAGCTTTTCTCAGTGAATTTTTTGGTGGTTTTACTTAAAATATATACATGTTCTTACTATCATTTTCTCTTGCAAAGGTGGGTGAACTTTTGGTGGCTTTATTTAAAATGTATTACATTTTCTTGCATTTTTTCTGGATAAATGAGTAAGTAATTGAGGTCAATTTTGTTTTCTACTAATGTGTTTTGGGAGAAAACATGTGGCGAAATATTCCTAGTAATTTGCTTTGATCTATCACCTTTTAATAGTTCAGTGTAATCGAGGGAACTTGGTCGTATGAAGGTTTATCAATGCCTTGTCATGCTTGGAAGGTGACACTTCCATGTAACCGTATATTAATACTATCTGTGGATAATTACATCCTTCTCCTCTGAGTTTTAATATTAGTACATTATCATGTTTAAAAGGTAGCACTTCCATGCGTGCTCTTTCTCTACTCTTATATCTATATATTAATATTATTTATCTAGGCTCATTCATCTTGGTTATCATGATATTCATTGACTAATATATCGTCTATTGTAATTGAGTTTTGTACAAGATCACTATCTCTAGTTAATTTTGTGTTAATGAACTTTTATTTATGCTATGTCAATACATTTTAATAGATTTGGGTATTTTACTAATAGAATTTTTTTGTTAAATATGGATAAGTTGTTGCTATTGTTAATTTCGGTTTTTTTTATTTGCAATTATGAGTGAAAATGTGGAACTTAATTTACAAATATAGCCTACAGTGATTGTTGGAAATTTAGCTTCTACTATGCTATAAAATCCTTTTTGTCAAGTCTATGTGCCCTGAAATTGGGAGAGTGCTTGAGATTGCTAGTTGTTTATCATACCTCATTTGCTTGCTCTGAATGGGTCACGGTACTATGGTTGTGATTCTTCACTCAGATGATAATTATGTACCCTATTGAAAATTGAACGAACTTTATTTCAAAATATTACAATTTTATCAATAGTTTAAAGACATGAAACATAATGAAATAAGCAGGATGGCATGTATCTTTAATTCTTGTTTTGGTATTGCTGGTAGAGTTCTGTGAGTTGAAGTATGTGAATGTTATAGCTTTTTTGTTTGTGGGTTCCACCTCGTAAAAGTTATTGAAGAAAAGAAATAACGATAGTTATAGAAAAAGGAGATATTGAATCTTACTGCTCTAATGCTGTGACGAATCGATTGAGGTTCTTGTCGTCGTATTTTATTGTATGAATAATTGTTGCTGTAGTAATTGAAAGAGTGATAGGAGAATATCACCGCATGTCCATATGTAACTTATCATATTTGATTGGGAGTGTGACTCTTCAGTCATCACTATGTGGAGTTGCAATCTTTCTCCGAAAGCAGTGATACAAGTTCTGCCATCATGTTCACTTGGTAAGGTCGGTATTTTTAGTGGCTTTAGTTAAAATTTGTTATATTTTCAGGCTATTATTTTCGCTTGGAAAGGTAGATAAATTTTTGTCGGCTTTAATTTGGTTTTTGTTTTCTATTATGGATAATTATATCGTTTATCATGTAAAAGGTGACACGTGATACTTCCATGCATGCTCTTTCTCTACTCTTATATCTATATTTTAAAATGCAAATAATTATAATTATAAAAAAAATATTTATAAATATAGAGTTCTTGGTGTTTAATTTAAATTAAAATATTATTTATTATTATTGTGGTCAATGTTTATTATAAAAAAAATTATTTGTAAGTAATAGATTTCTAAATGTTTATTTAAATTAAATATTATTTATCATAATTGTGGTCAGGATATGTAAAAAGTTCAAATTTATCTCTTAAAAGGCATATTTAATAGAATCATGTTGCTATTTATATTTACTGTGCCTATTTATATCATTGCTATTAATTGATTACTTAGTTGTTATGTGGTTAATTTTGTTTGATAATAATTATCTCTTTACAAATTGCTAAAATCATTGATATTCGTATTTATACTTCACTCTTACTAATTATTTGAAGGACTTGCTGAAAGATTTATTTAAAATGCAATAAGTTAGTAATAAGTCAACTTAAGGTAAAATATTTTTGGTTTAAATTTTTTGTTATATTAATAAATTCTGAAATTTGATTTATTAGAACAAATCTCAAGAGTTCTAAACATAATTTTAAAATATTGAAGATTTTTGTGTAATTATATCAAGTCTTAGTGTCGAGCAGCGTAATTAGTGTAATCTTGGGTCTTTCAGCAGCGTAATTATTTCTTTATTATATGGCGGCCTTACTAATATGCATTACAAATTACTTGCATTTCTTGACAAAGCAGTATTTGGTTTCTATTACGGATAATTATATCGTTTATCATGTAAAAGGTGACACGTGACACTTCCATGCATGCTCTTTCTCAACTCTTATATCTCAAATAATTATAATTATAAAAAAAATATTTATAAAATATAGAGTTCTTTGTGTTTAATTTAAATTAAAATATTATTTATTATTATTGTGGTCAATGTTTATTATAAAAAATATATTTGTAAGTAATAGATTTCTAAATGAATCGTTGGGTTATCCGGTGGTCAGGATAAAAAGTTCAAATTTATCTTAAAAGGCATATTTAATAGAATCATTCGAATGTTGTGCTAGTTCATTATATTTACTGTGCCTATTTATATCATTGCTATTAATTGATTTGATTACTTAATAGTTGTTATGTGGTTAATTATTTTTAATATCTCTTTACAAATTGCAAAATCAATATTGTCTTCGTATTTATACTTGTTTCTAATTTATACTTCATTATAATTATTTGAAGGATTGCTGAAAGATTTATTTAACATGCAATAAGTTAGTAATAAGTCAACTTAAGGTAAATATCGATTTTGTTTAATTTTTTTTAATATTAATAAATTCTGAGAAATTTGATTAACAGAAGTGACCTATTTATTAGACAAACAAATCTCAAGAGTACTAAACATAATTTTTAAAATATTGAAAGATTTTTGTGTAATTATATCAAGTCTTAGTGTCGAGCAGCGTAATTATTTCTTTATTATATGGCGGCTTTACTAATATGCATTACAAAATACTTGCATTTCTTGACAAAGCAGTATTTGTTTTTTTTTCTATTACGGATAATTATATTTATCATGTAAAAGGTGACACGTGACACTTCCATGCATGCTCTTTCTCTACTCTTATATCTATATTTTAAAATGCAAATAATTATAATTATAAAAAAAATATTTATAAAATATAGAGTTCTTGGTGTTTAATTTAAATTAAAATATTATTTATTATTATTGTGGTCAATGTTTATTATAAAAAAAATTATTTGTAAGTAATAGATTTCTAAATGTTTATTTAAATTAAATATTATTTATCATAATTGTGGTCAGGATATGTAAAAAGTTCAAATTTATCTCTTAAAAGGCATATTTAATAGAATCATTCGAATGTTGTGCTAGTTCATTATATTTACTGTGCCTATTTATATCATTGCTATTAATTGATTTGATTACTTAATAGTTGTTATGTGGTTAATTTTGTTTTAATAATAATTATCTCTTTACAAATTGCAAAATCATTGATATTGTCTTCGTATTATACTTCACTCTTACTAATTATTTGAAGGACTTGCTGAAAGATTTATTTAACATGCAATAAGTTAGTAATAAGTCAACTTAAGGTAAATATCGATTTTGGTTTAAATTTTTTTGTTAATATTAATAAATTCTGAGAAATTTGATTAACAGAAGTGACCTATTTATTAGACAAACAAATCTCAAGAGTACTAAACATAATTTTTAAAATATTGAAGATTTTTGTGTCCGAGCAGCGTAATTATTTCTTTATTATATGGCGGCTTTACTAATATGCATTAAAAAATACTTGCATTTCTTGACAAAGCAGTATTTGGTTTTTGTTTTCTATTACGGATAATTATATCGTTTATCATGTAAAGGTGACACGTGACACTTCCATGCATGCTCTTTCTCTACTCTTATATCTATATTTTAAAATGCAAATAATTATAATTATAAAAAAATATTTATAAAATATAGAGTTCTTGGTGTTTAATTTAAATTAAAATATTATTTATTATTATTGTGGTCAATGTTTATTATAAAAAAAAATTATTTGTAAGTAATAGATTTCTAAATGTTTATTTAAATTAAATATTATTTATCATAATTGTGGTCAGGATATGTAAAAAGTTCAAATTTATCTCTTAAAAGGCATATTTAATAGAATCATTCGAATGTTGTGCTAGTTCATTATATTTACTGTGCCTATTTATATCATTGCTATTAATTGATTTGATTACTTAATAGTTGTTATGTGGTTAATTTTGGTTAATAATAATTATTAATAATAATTATCTCTTTACAAATTGCAAAATCATTGATATTGTCTTCGTATTTATACTTCACTCTTACTAATTATTTGAAGGACTTGCTGAAAGATTTATTTATCATGCAATAAGTTAGTAATAAGTCAACTTAAGGTAAATATCGATTTTGGTTTAAATTTTTTTGTTAATATTAATAAATTCTGAGAAATTTGATTAACAAAAGTGACCTATTTATTAGACAAACAAATCTCAAGAGTACTAAACATAATTTTTAAAATATTGAAGATTTTTGTGTAATTATATCAAGTCTTAGTATCGAGCAGCGTAATTATTTCTTTATTATATGGTGAGTAATAAGTCAAAATTAATATTAGTAGCTAAATGACATTTTCACTAGAACCTAGGTTAGTAGTCCTTGTATGTGTATGACTATGTCATATATATACCTTCATTAAACCCTAGTCACACACACAACACATACTAGCAATAGTTTCTGAAAATTCGTGCCTCTCTCTCCCTAACATTTTCCATCCTCAAGTTTTTCATTTGGTCATAGAGATCAAAGAAAATCAAAGAGAGATCAAAACACATTAATTCATAGCGATTGTTTTGATCTCTATCTCATATGTGGAGATTTTGCTAGCACTAAATCTCCACATCCTTTAGTGGTGGTGTGTCATTCTTGGGAGGGTCTCAAGATCGAGATCTTAACATGGACGGATCCGAAAACAAAAACGGAGAGGAGAAAACTCTTGTAGCCGTAGGAAAAAAACAACGGCGGTAAATTTCTTTTTGCGTTTTTTGCATGTTGTTTTTCTCATATTAATTCTTTGGCCTATATGTTTTATTTTATACATTGAACGCTCGGTAAAGATCAAGGGTACACCCCTTGATCGAAATTTATTTATTGCTTTATTCACATGTTTAAATCGTTTTTCGATTTTTCGCGCTTCCCGGGACGATCCGCTTCCTTCAAACAATAAACAAAAGCTACCGCACACAAAGAGAAGGAACACAATTCAAATAACTTTTGTAGAAAGACAAGTGTCGTATAAGTTTGTTTTCGTGATTTTCGGCGTGACTCAGAAAAGATGCAGAGATAAGACTGACTGGTATGAGCATTTTCTGTATGACTGCCACTTACCACATTTCCGTTAGTAAGAAGATATGCAGTGTCTAGCTTCATTATCCTCGTCATCTCAATCTTCTGGACTTTCAAATTCACTTGCACAAGCAAGAGGTGATTCACGAGAAGTGGGTCGAATAAATGTCCTGAAACAAAAACGGTTGGTTACCAAATATTCCAAAGCAACAAGGTTCTGAGGATCAACCAAAAAGACAAGAATAACAAATAAGGAATGTAATATCTGCAGACTCAATGATTAGCAATAGTTAGGCAGCGGCAAACAAAAAGCTGGTTTTGTAGCATGCATAACCAGTTTACTCCAGCAAGACAACAAGTACAAACACAAGTCTATGTTATAAAAAGATGCAACATATTCCTTAATCAGAAATCGCAGATACCTCCAAAGCATTTGAAAAATGCATCATAAATTCCTCTAACAAAATATCTCCTGAAGAATGAAGCACTGTTGACTATCGTAAATTAACACTAATCCAACATCAGAAACCTTGAAACATGATGAAGCAAATAATGTCATGTAGTTATAAGTTCATGAAAGTCATATTCCTTTGAAGTTATAGAAACAATGTCATTTGTGAAGAGAATGCCAAAAGAATGTCATATTTCTTAAAATTTACAATAGACAAATGTCATGTAAGCTTGTTTTTGTGCTTATTCGCGTGACTCACAAAAGGGGCAGAGATAAAAGACTAACTGGTAAGAGCATTTTCATTTTCAGTATCACTCCGACTTACCACATTCCGTCGGTCATAAGATATGTAGCGTCGTTGTTGTAAGTTTGGAAAGTACAGTTTCTGGCCTTGTTTTTGTTTTGCGCACAGTCGGCTCACCACTGATGATAACCATAAATAACAGGAGCAATGACATCTATTAACGATATGGAGACAAACACATCCGCACGATTCAAAAAGATAGAGAACGAGGCACGTACGTCTTATCAAGGAAATGTATCGATATATCATTGACCTCTCATTGTCAACCTTGTAATCTCCACAAATGTAATCGGATCTTGAAACTCAGTGGACGGTGATACCCCACGGGAGACAGATTCCAGCCATGCAAAAAGCTCAAGATTTTCCACCACGACTTAAGTTATGATAACTCAGTGGATATCGCTTTTTTTTCCAATATTGCTTTCTTTTTCTTTTTCTTTTTTTTTTTTCTTTTTTTTTGTTGTTGGATTCTTTTTTTTCTGCTTTCTAATTCTCTTGAGCTTGTCTCCCAATGCATCTTCGGAAATGTGCTCTTGTAATCTGAAATATGTGAATAACAAACAGAACAAGAAGTCAGACATGTAAGACAACCTACCACTTACAAAATCGTTGTTGCAGCACAATAGTATGCAACAACCATAATTAGCAAACGCAGAATTTCTGCTGCGGAATGGGAATTCTGCGGCATTTTGATGCACCATAATCAGAATGCTGCTACTGAAGAATTGAATTTCCGAAGCAACAGAAATCAATTGTGTACCAGAATCCAGTTAAACATCACGCGTTACAACAGAAAATATAAGATCTCAAAGGTTGCAGCAGAATTTGATTTTCAATTGTGCAATTCTTCTAATTCTCGAACAACAGAATGCGGACGCGATGCAATATAACACAAAAGTTTATTTCCACATCACACATGCACAAGAGATAGTTAAGCGTTTCAAGGTTCTTACCTGAGCATCACTTTTCCACTCGCCCCTCTTCCTTGGGATTCTTAGCTTTGTGTTCTCAATCTCTCACCACGCCACAAGCGGCATTCGTTCTTTCCAGATTCATGAATAACTTTGTTGTATCCACATGAAAAGAAAGTTCATGAGTTTCTTAACAAACAATAAACAAAAGCTACCGACACAAAGAGAAGGAACATAATTCAAATAACTTTTGTAGAAAGACAAGTGTAAGTTTGTTTTCGTGATTTTCGCGTGACTCAGAAAAGATGCAGAGATGAGACTGACTGGTATGAGCATTTTCTGTATGACTGCCACTTACCACATTTCCGTTAGTAAGAAGATATGTAGTGTCTAGCTTATCCACATCAGTCACATTATCCTCGTCATCTGAACCTTCTAGGGTTTCAAATGCACTTGCACAAGCAATAGGTGATTTAGAAGAAGTGGGTTGAATAAGATGTCCTGAAACAAAAAGGGTCGGTTAGCAAGTCTTCCGAAACAAGATTCTGAGGATCAACCAAAACAACAAGAATAAAGAATATAGAATGTAATCTCTGCAGACTCGATGATTAGCAATAGTTAGCTAGCTACAAACAGAAAGTTGTTTTTGTAGTATTGCATAACCAGCTTACTCTAGCAAGACAAGAAGTTACAAACACAAGTCCATTGTGGATGTGGCAGAGAGAACAAAGTTAATATAGTAGTAACATCCAAGCAGTACACAGTACAAATTTGCTAGTCTCTCATCACAAGATCACTTCAACTTCATTTTTATAAAGATGAAAATCTAATTTGAAGATAATGACAGAAACATATTTCTAGAACAGCAGTAGTACAATATATTACTGAAAAGAAGAGGTATTGTACCAGCATAACATTACTTTACCTGTCAAATATTTGGCTTGAAGGAACCACTGCAACATAATTTGCAGCTACCTGGGAAGATGGATATGTTATTAGAGACGAAAAGAACACTGTAATTTTTTAGTGATGCTGCATTTACTGAAGGAAAGAAAAATAAATAGAAACGGCTGTATTTGGTATCCTGAATTTTTGCCGTCTGGCTTATCAAAGTCAGAGCTGTTTCCCATTATTATCCTTAACTCAATCCTTTAGCTTAATATTATCCTGAACTCAATCCTTAACTAAATCATTCACAATTAAGAGAAAGAAGACAATAAGAATGATTTGGCTCCATTGCAACTGAAGTATTGTCCTGACATAAAACATACGTTACATACCTGAATCCAACAGGAGGACTACGTCTACCACCAACTTTGATATCCTTGTATTGCAAGCCAAACTTGGAGTTATCATAGGTACCTTCAAGAATAGAAAATTTTTATAGTTAATCCAGCATATTGGTGTGAAGTCTCCATAAAGTACAGCTTCAACTTTGCACTATATTCGGAATCCGCCCATATATACTAAATCAACTTAAAGCTTCAAGGCTCTTTAAGCTCCATCAGCATACTACATATATCTCCAGATTAGACTACAACATTTTTCACAATGTTCAGTGCTTCTAAAAGGATTGAGTTAAGGATAATATATCATCCCTTCTGACCAGAAAAAGAAATCCTGGAAAATTATGAACTCAGTTGTTTGTCCTCTCTCACATGACAGGTGTTGAACAACATTTGCACATAAAGGATTAGAAATTAGAATTATGGTTGCAAACTAATTAAATAGCCTGAATCATTTCTTTATAAATATCTTACACTAAGGATATATACCTGATCAAGAACTTCTTCAGTTATAGCACAACCAAAACCAGAGAATCATATCCAGTACCAGCAACTAAACATAAACATAGGGAAGTTCAACTGCTAACTCATCCTCTACTTTCATCACTGAATGTATTGGAGTGGTAAACAACAATTCGAGAGCCACATTTAATAGGTAAACATAGGGCTTATTCTACTAATCAGTAAACTATGAATGATGATGAACCCGGATGTTGGAGCTAAATCCCCTTCCCCACACAGCATTCTTCCAACAACAAATAGGTAGATGCATACAACCTTACATATCGTGGTACTATTCCCCCAAAGAAGCACTCTCTTTACAACTCTTAACTCTCCTCTGAAACTTCCCACATCATCATCAAATGGAGAAACCCTCTTCACAAAAAAATTCAAGAAATGAACTGAAGAAACCCTCTTCACAAAATATTCAAGAAATGAAATGAAAGGAAGAGCACAGTGATTTTGAGTATTTTTACCAGTGGCTTTTTTCTTTCTGGGATTTTTCTGTGTTGTACCCAACCTCCGCCGCTGCTTGCCTTGCACAGGGGCAACATCACGTTCGCCTCCTTGACTCGGCCATCCTCGGCGCACTCCACCGTGGCTCTTTCACAGAGACTACACATGCAGATTGGTGAAGGAAGACGCCATTTTCTTGATTTTCTTTCCTCTATTTTTGTGGGTGAAAAAGGAACAAAAGGAAAACCATCGGAGGGGGTGAAAACATGTGATTTTGTTGGGAAGAGGACAGTGATTTTGAGGATTTTTACGGTGAACTTTCACTTTCTTTAATTTCTTGATTTTTCAGCGCGGTGAAATGGAGGAGGAGGGTTTGATGAAGGCAGTGAAATGGAGGCGGAGGGGGTTTGATGAAGGGTTTCTAAGCAGCGATTTTGGGGAGGGAGGGAAAAGGGAATGAGCAATTTAATATTTTACAACAATATCCTTTTGTTTCTTTTTATTATTTTTTGTCCTCAAATTTGGTATTATGATTATTTTGATGTATAGAAATGTTAGCAATTTTTATTAATGAATTAATTAAAAATTATGTTTTAAGTGTTCATTTAATTTTGATTTCAGAGTGCAAATGCAATTTTATGGTTTGGTTATTTTTTAAAAATTGCTTCTTAAGATTGAATTCTATCAAAATCGCATTTTGATAAAACTTACAATTTTTTTAATTTTCAATGCAGTAATTATTTTTTATATACTTACCATCATTGCCATTAAGTAAATTCTTTTAATTCCTTTATTAACGTTACAACTTACAATATGTTACTTTTGAAAATTTAACTACAATTTGTATTTGTATAATTAATTACGAATCCAGAATTATGATAATTCTTTTTAAATTTAATTATCCCGTAAATAATTTGTGTAACCAACGGCACAGACTGTGTGTCCAAAATTTTAATATACAACGGCCATCATAAATAAATTATTTTGCATACCGTTCGTGTTTACAGTTAGAATTAATCAAAGTAGCAATTTGTAGGACAACAATTCAGAAGGAATCAGTATTTTTAATAGATTTCTACAACTATTTACTATTGTTTTTAATATTCCGAACGAATTTATGACTTATATATTCTAACCATCATGGAGGTGATGGTTGCTTCGTAAAATTTTATTAAATTTGATATCTATATATGTGTGTGTAAATACGTAGGCAACTTAATTTATAATCCAAACCACTAAAATTTTAAATTCTACAATTTAAATTTGTTAACATCTATTAATATATATATCTTATCTTAGATCTATATTTTATATCTATCTTTTTTTATCCAAAATTTAAAAAAAAAGTTTAAGAAAAAATATGAGTTTCTTGAACTTCGATTCTTATTGTTTTTGCTTTCCATTTTTCCTTATTTTTAAAGTTAACTTTTTTAGATAAAGAGTTGCATTCAAATAACTCAGGAGTTTATAATATTGGGATAATTATGTTGACCTCCCCTATTACTATGGGAATATACAAATCCCCCCCTCTTACTATGAAAATTATATAAACCTACCTTGTTAGTTTATTACCATTACAAATTGGCCCCTCAAATAGTCAAACTAACGGTCAATACTGATTTTAGTCCAAATATTTATGTAATCTTTCTATATTTATAATAAAGCCTGTCAAAAAACCCCTCGTCTTCCTTCTCTATCAAACTTCCCTTTCATACCATAAGAACCATTCCCCTTCCACAAGAGCCATGGTGAGAAATCCGTCGGTGGTCGTAACTGATTTTTAAATTTTGAAGACTCAAAATAAATTCACTCTCAAGGGTATTTTTTTCAACAAAATTTATAAAAATCCCAACCAAGGTAAAAAATATAAAGATTAAATAAATAGTTGAATTTAAATTAGCATTGATCGTTAGTTTGACTAATGGAGGGGCCAATTTGTAATGGTAACAAATTAACAAGGCAGGTTTATGTAATTTTCATAGTAAGAGGGGGAGATTTGTAAATTCCCATAGTAACAGGGGGGTCAACGTAATTATCCCTATAATATTTTATAGGATTTCAGTGGAATTAGTATATGATAACTGGAATTTTTAATATATTAATAGAATTAATTTCCATAAAATGACATACAAATATAAATAAGCTTCTAGTCTTCTAGTAAAAATGTAATGAGGTTTGGCTACTAATATTTTTAATGAATTTTGATTTATTATCTATACTAATTATAAAAGCAAACCCTCTTTTGTGTCTAAAGAGGAAGTTATTTTATGAATTTTACGGAATTTGCCCTTTGCTTTTAGTTAATGCATTTGCTTATTTTTTCTACAAAATGAAATTAATAAATTATGAAGGACAAAAATGAAAATTTTGCATATTATTGATAGTTCTCATACCAAAATTTCAAACTACCAAATATACCCCTTGGTCAAAGTAGTCCGCATTCTCAAAACCAACTTCTTTCTTTCTTTTTTGGGTAAATGGTAAATTGCATTAATGAAGTAAATGTGTACACTCATACATGGCTCAAAAAAATTATGAACCCTAATGCCCCATTGGCCATGCTATTTTCCAAATTCTATACAAAGCTCTAGTTTGTAGAGTAGGAATAAAATCCTGACTCATACGGACGTTCTCCATTACTCTAAGAGCTACGTTTTCTGCTGATGATGATGTTGCAGAGAATCTTCTGTTATTCCGTTCAGTCCACAAATGGTAGACCAATGCTGCCAAGGCTGCACGTGACACCGCATTAAGTAATTGATTGTTTCTCCATCTCTTGCTCGCCCACTTAATACCCTGTTGCCACTCCGAATATGGCCACTGAAATCGAATTTTGTTGTTTAAAATAGCCAAACATCTTCTTGAGTACCATCATTTGAAAAATAAATGGCCATGTGTTTCACTAAATTGTCCATCACAAAGTACACATCCATCTTCCTCACGGGAAACCCACGGTTTATCCATTGTGGATAATTTTTCCAATATAGCCATCCATAAAATAAAACAGTGTCAAGCAATCTTATACCTGCCTTAAAGAATGCCGTGCCATATGACATGTGGTGTGGACGGTTGAATTAATGTAATTGTTGACTCTATAGTGAACCGACCCGAGCTGTTCCTCCAACATATAGAATCAGGTTCAGTTGGGAAATTATGAGGTAATCGTGAAATAATTTCATTAACATCAGCATCTGTTGTGGAGTGCCAGTGCCATTGACCCTGTTGAAGCACGCATGATAGGGCCGAATTAAGCTGTAAACCCGTAGCAGCTGGAGCTCTCGGGTAAGACATACAAAGGGGGCCTTGCTCATGCCAAATATCATGCCAAAGTTTGAATGTAGCCCCATTTCCCACTTTGTATATTACACCTCTTTTTAATAGTGGTCTCAATTTGAGCATTTTCTTCCAGCCCCAGGAACCTGTTGAACCATCAAATGTCCAAATGGAGCAGTTTCGAAGGCGGTAATTCTGAATCCAATTAACCCATATCGAAGTCCCATCATTCTGTAATATCCTCCAAAGATGTTTAAGCATAAGAGCCTGATTCGAGGCAAGTGTGCTTCGAATGCCCAATCCTCCTTCGTCTTTCGGTTTACAAATATGTTCCCAAGCTACTTTAGCAGTACCCCTTCCACTCGGTCCTTGCCATAGAAATTTCCTCATCTTGCCTTCTATGACTTTGAGGATGCCTTTCGGTAAAATAAAGACTGATGCCCAATATGTGTGTAAAGTACTCAAAACTGACCTGATGAGTTGAAGCCGACCTGCATAGGATTCCAGTCGGCCAAACGAGTGTCCATTCAATGGCCTGCAGTCAGCTAACGTGAGTCTGGAAGATGTCAGGGGGACACCCAAATATTTGACAGGAAGAGAGCCCTCTTGAAATCCCAAGAAGTCAATAATCTGTTGTCGCTCTTGTTGTACAGCACGGGAGAGTATGATCTGGCTCTTTGTCGGATTGACATTAAGACCTGATAGGTTTGCAAATTCACTCAATGAACCTTTGAGCACCTGAATTGATGGGATATGTGCTTTGCAAAATAAAAGAACATCATTAGCAAAACAAAGGTTCAAAATACCAAGTTCCTTGCATTTCCAATGGTATTGACATTGATCTGTACGTTGAACTCTGTAACGCAGAAGAGAACTCCAAATTTCCATAACCAGAACAAATAGGTATGGTGACATAGGGTCACCCTGTCTAAGTCCTCGGCCACCTTTGAAAAATCCATAAATTGAGCCATTAAGGGATATGGAAAAAGAAGCAGTTGTCACATATTGCGCAATCCATCCAATAAATCGAGGCGAAAAATTAAATAATTTCAATACCTCCAACAGAATGTCCCATTCCACCGAGTCATATGCTTTCTGTATATCCACTTTGAGAGTACATCTTGGAGGAAGTTTAGCTTGATTTTATCCGGCAAGGAGTTCTTGTGCTAAGAGAATGTTATCAGATATGCTACGTCCTGGAACAAAAGCATTTTGAGAATGGTCAATCAGCATATGGAGTACTAGTTGCATCCTTTTAACAATGATTTTGGTAATGGTTTTGTATATGACATTGCAGCAAGCAATAGGTCTATAGTCCGAAACTTGAGTAGGCAGATTAACCTTCAGAATTAAGGCCAGCAAAGTGGCATTGACCTGTTTCAATAACTTCCCTGTTCTGAAAAATTCACCAATAGCCTCAGAAATTGCTTGTCCAATCACAGGCCAAGCTGCTTTAAAAAAAGCAGAGGTATAGCCATCAGGACCTGGAGCACTCTCATCATCAATCTCAAATAAAGCCTCTTTAATCTCATTTCTTGTGACAGGTGCGATCAGGAGGTTTGCTTCTTCTTGTGTAAGGATGTGTTTGGGCGTGTTAGAATATTCAGGATTTATCATTTGTGCATATCTTTTGTTAACTATTTTAGATAGGTATCTTTGGTTGTTATCCATTAAGTTGTAGTTATCTTTAATTCCACCACTATATATAGAGGTGGAATAATCAATAATAAGTATATAGGCACTCTCCTTTATTTTATCTTTCTACATGGTATCAGAGCAGGTTTAAAAAAAAAAAAAATAACCCTAATTAGGTGAAACCCTAATCACCCACCCGCTGACACCACCTTACTCCCTCGCTCCGCCGCGCCCGCGCGGTGCATCTGCTCGCGCTCAGATGCCTCTACACTAGCGCCGCCGCGCCTTTGTCCCGGCCTCTATTCACACCGCCGGCACTGCTCCAGCGCCTTTGTCACCGCTGCCGCGTCGCTCGGGCCGCCAACCAACTGATGGCTTCGAAGCCGTAGAGAGCCTAGACCTCTTCTTGGCCAAGCTCTCGCTCCGCCTTTCCCTTTGTTCCTTCAATCATGTAGCTAGAAGCTTCTGCTACTCAACAGCTTCAGACTTGGCATTGGCAATCCTCTTCTCTGTTATTGACTTTTTATTTGCCCCTCGATAAACTGTTGATTGGTCTTTTGAACTGAGGTGTTATCCTCGGGTTTGTTATTTCCTCCCACTGTCTACACTGCTCCACCAAGCCTCTACTGATGTTGTTCTACACCTAAACTGGCTGTCTTCTATGGGCTGAGTGCCTTTCTGCTGGTGTCTTGCACCTAAAACTGGTTGTCTTCTATGGGCCAAGTGCCTTTCTACTGGTGTTTTGCACCTAAAACTGACTGTCTTCTACACTGGCTGTCTTCTATGGGCTAATTGCCTTTCTACTGGTATTTTACACCTACAACTGTCTGTCCAAGTTTTCACTTCTTTTGTCCAAGTTGAACATTACAATCAAAATCTCCATGTCCAACTTGAGGGGAGTGTTAGAATATTCAAGATTTATCATTTGTGCATATCTTTTGTTATCTATTTTAGATAGGTATCTTTGGTTGTTATCCATTAAGTTGTAGTTATCTTAATTCCACCACTATATATAGAGGTGGAATAATCAATAATAAGTATATAGGCACTCTCCTTTATTTTATCTTTCTACAGAGCTCATGCTGTAAAAAGCTAATATCAATGGTCCTCTGTGGGCTTGTGCCTCCCATAGTGAGTGAAAATAAGAAACAAATTCTCCTGTAACATCATGCATTTCCGTGAGCTCCTCACCAGTAGCTTTTGTGATTGACCCTTTGCTTAGTCCTTGTTGAGTTAACCTTCCTAAAGAAGACTTTTGAACTTTGATCTCCGTGCTTCATCCATCTCAATTTAGCCCTCTGTTTGAGCATGCTTGTTTCCAATTTAACTGCCATAGAGTATACCTGGCGACAACATTTAACAAGTTAGAGTAGGTAGTCTTCTTTATAGGCTGCAAACAGCTCCTGGGCTTTATCAAGGAATCCTTTGGCCAACCGTACATTTTCAGTCAAGTTTCCTTTAAGTTTTCGCTGTTGACGAAAAACATTTTTCAGTGCTTTAAGCTTATAAACAACCTCATACATTGCAGTTCCTGTAATCCGCTGTCTCCAAATACCATAAACAGAATCAAGAAAGCTTGATTGTTGTGTGAGGTAATTGTCAAAACGAAATATAACATGTTCAGCTCCTCTATGTGTACCATTGATGATGAGTGGGGAATGGTCCGATGTACTCGGTAATGAAATGATGTAGGAAGAATCCGGCCATGTTTCCAGCCACATCTCATTCACTAACATTCTGTCCAGACGTTTCCACAAGCTTCTTGTCCCTTCACTACAATTATGCCATGTAAATGGGCAGCCAGTAAAAGGTAAATGCAATAGACCTGTATCCAGAATACAGTTATGAAACTCTGCCATCGACACACTTGTATCCGCAGCTCGCCCACACACTTCACTATCATCAATAACAGCATTGAAGTCACCCAAGACCAGCCAAGGTTCGTAGAAATACTATTAGACAGTGTTTTAAGAACATCCCATAGACCCCTCCTAGGAATTAAGTCACAGTCACCATACATAACAGAGATCAAACACCTGGTGTGCAAACGTTTATTAAAAACCCGACAGTGAATAATCTGAGGTTCAATCCTTAAAATATCAACACTGACTTCCAAATTGAACCAAGCTAACCAAATTCTCCCAGCCGGACCAGAATAATCCGCAAACCATGACCAATTTTGTAGAAGATTGGACCTAACCCCGCTGTATATTAGCTAGACTCACACGGGTTACAAGCAAGCCAATTGAACTTCCTAATGAATCCTTCGGCTCCAAGCCACTGATTCAAACGATGTCCCACATCGCTCATTCTTATGTCATTTTGGATTTAAAAATCCAATTCCAAGGACAAATAAGGACTGGAACATGGTCAGTTAGAGATGTCATTAGATTATGAATGATGTTTTTGAGAAGTTGTATGAAAACCTACTCCCATTATTTCCTTGACGTATATAGGACCATCCTATTGACTCAAGTACTTTGTGGGAGGAGACTTTATCATACAATAAGGGCCAACTCATTTCCTTGAAACACCGATCAAATAAAGTCCAACTTTATTTGATTTCTTCCTTATCAGAGACCGGTCATTCCGTGGTAATTTCAGGAAAAACTTCACCGAGTGAGAATCACATTCTCAATTTTGATATTAAAAAACCCCCATTAAATATACACACCCTCTCGAAAGGTCATCAGTTTGGTTTACCATTCCTTGTTTAATTCTTTGATTCTCATCAAACAAAATTAAACTTGTGAACCTATACTGATCTTGTGTATTTTAGTGACTTTACAAACATCGCAATGGATCCAATCCAACACACATAAGGTAAGCTCATTTTGTTCCTTAAAAGAGCTTTTGCGGTTTTTCTCCGTCTTAGTAAAGGCTTTGAAAGCTAATAAATCCAAATTGCCTATTTCTAGTACTCTTTGAACCTATCAATCTTTTCATCCTCAACTAGAAAAGATTGACCTACCATGACTGTAAGTTTGGAATCTTTTATTATCATTTTATTCTTTATTTGAGTATTCATAATCCAATTATGAGACAATAAATGTTTCACCCAGTAGACATGAATCCCATTCAGTGTCAAATAAAAGACTTTGTTGATCAAAATATGTAATCAAAATTGTCCAACAATAATTGAAAACATTATTTAGATCATGCTAGGTTACATAGATACTATCCTAAAATGATCACACCTAAGCCTAACTAAGTCCCTAGTCTTTGCAGCAACAACCCTGCTATCGCTAAACCTTAGGGGACCTTCTTATTTCAGCTTTTCTACTCCTCATCTTCACCTGCAAACCATTCACAAATTTATGAGTTCATTGGTATCTAATACCAAGAGTAGGATGGTGATTATGTTAATACTCAAGTTAAAGATTTTACCTGCATCGGAGAGAAGCTTAGGACACTTCCTCTTCCAATGGTCCTTCTCTCGACAATAAATGCAAACATCATTTGGAATCTTTGACTAATGAACACTCTTCCTCTTTCCTTTACCCCCGCCTAGTGGTGTAATAGAAACACTCGAAGTGCTAGCAGTAGTAGAAGACGTCTCATCTTTTTTCCTCTTCTCGCGTCCGGCAATTTTACCCTTCGCTTTAGAGGTTGAAGCCTCTCCCACTAGTACCGATGGAGCAGATTTTTCAATCGTTGCCTCGTATTGGACCAACATGTTAATCAACTCATGAAGACTTTTCTCAAGCCCATTCATGTTATAGTTGATAATGAATTGATCGTAAGAGGGAGGTAGTGATTGCAGGATTACGTCAACGTACGTTTCCTCCTTATCGAAATCAACTTGGAGGTCTTTGAGCTTTTTCACTAGGGATAGCATCATCTCTCCATGCTCTCGTACGGACGATCCCTCAATCATTCTTGCGCCAAAGAATGCCTTGGTCACGAAATATCTAATATTGCGGTCCGGTACCGCATAAAGCTCTCTCATGCGGTGCATTATCGACTAGTCGTCCTCATACCTTTCGTACTATTTCTGGATCTTGTTACTCATCGAGCTCAGTACGATACTGCGAACTTTTTGATTGTCCCCATGGCATTGAGTAAACTTTTCGAATGTCAAACATTCTCCGGGCAGAAACCCTTCCGGCAACGTCTGAGGTAGAGACTTATCCAGAACATAAGTTTGGTTCTCGAAATTGAGGACTATCCTCAGATGTCTCAGCCAATTCGAATTAGTTGTTTATAGTATTAGGTGGATTCTGAGACATCTATAATAAAAAAAAATATTAGCAGATTATCACAATATTAGGTTCAAGTTAAGGACTTGGACTTCAATCATTAACCCTCCCACTATTTCTACAAAAGCCAATCAGTCTCAAATGGGGTTTCGGAAAACCTTTTCCTAGTGGGCTTGAGGTCCACAAGAGAAATTCTCCATGCCCCACTTTTACGATTCACATGGTAATAGTCTTGTGGGAGGTACCCAATACCGTTTTCGTCTTACGAGATCCCTAAGATATTTTGCCTCACTGTTTTCATGTGATTCCGAGGACTCCAAGCAAATCATATTACTTGGTGTTAGACCGACCCATCAATCGAATCATAGCACAGACTATCGCCCCCACGACTCGTGAGACAGGGAAATAGCAATGTAGTCTTAATAATGGACATAAGTGCAACCCATGCAAAAATTAATTCTTGTTTGAAAAACCATTCAAATTAATTTTAGTAATTTAATCTTGAGAAATTCCAAATTTCAACCAAAATTTAAATTCACAAAAATTAATCATTCAGAAAAATATGTAGAAAAATCAGAAAAATAAAAAATTGAAAATTCTGAAAAACAGAAAAATTTGGTCAGACGGCCTGCCGGCAGACACGGCTGTCTCCTGTGTTTTCCTCAATTTTTCTAAAATCCTCCTTTTTTTTTCTGCAATTCTGAAACAACAAGCAAAAATCAATTTTCAGAAATTTCAAATTTCAAAAAACTCTCATGCCCAAAATTAAATGCAAAGTTAAAACACAAAATTCTCATGCCCAAAATTAAATGCAAAATTCTAATTAGTCCAATTAACTAAATTTCAAGTCATCCATCAAATGGATTGGTCTAAATAAATGATCCAATCATTTATTCTCTCCAAAGATTAAATTAATCCAATTAAATTAATTCAACTCTTCTAGAATTAATTTCAAATTAATTCCATCCCACTATAGTGGTAGGGTGTGACTCTTTAGGTTCATCCTCAACTAGACTTGGGCATTTGTGAACAACAAAATTAATTAACCTCGACTTGGAACATTTTAGACCGACCCTCAGGAGTTGGTTTCATAGATGCCAAACCTATGCACAGTCCAACTCCACGGGTTTAACCTTCTGTCCGTGGGCATTTCATTGTGACATTGAAACCCCATTCAACATCAGTAGTAAGCACAACAAAACACGTTGCTATCTTGATGAAATATTACCGTATTCATCAATCTAATATTATTTGATAAAGATTGTCGAATGGAAAACAACCAATCTAATTGACTTTTGATCGTCCCAAACACTTATTTGCTAGTAGAGCGTCGTTAGATCGAGGTAAGTGAATAATTAGTATTATCTATATATGTTCCCTTTTTTTGTGGTATTATGTTTATATAAATATGTGGTTTGTGCTGAAGCTAATTTATCTAGATGATTTAATTCGAATGATGATATTGTGTACGTGGTATGAATATATTGAAATATTATATTTGTTGAGTGGCGTGTTGTTGTTGCTGACAAATGAAAGTGAGTTAATATATGACTTCATTTTACTAGCTGCTTACAAGAATGATGATATGGGAAATGAGATAGTTACGGGAATTAAATATAATTATTATGTGATTACCCATTTGATTGGTGCCAAAGGCTCTTCGTGGAAAAAATAATTGGCCTTGGTACTCTTTGTGGATGTATTGGCCTCGGTGGCTCTATGTGGGAAAAAAAAATGATTCTAATGACTCTTCGTGGATAAATTGGCTTCGGTGCTCTTTGTGAAAGAAAATAAACAACACCGCTGGCTTTGTGTGGTTTATAAATGGGTAATCCACTTACAAAAGGTGGAGATGTGAGATTGAGTTGGTGGAGGAAAATACTATATCACCTTCTGGGAAGCAGACTAGGAGAAAAGGCATTTAATGGACTATTTTATCGTGAGTTGATTGTGTTGTGCAATAAAGTTGATTATGCTGGGGTTAAAGTTAATTTGACTGCATATTAGATAACGTTTATTTTGTTGAAACTGAATTAAGTATACTATACGTATGTTGCTTATTTTATTTTATTTGGACTATTTCACGTACATGTATAGATAGTGCTAGTTATTTGCTTATTGAGTTGCAGACTCATCCCTCTGCTAATATCTTTCAGGAGTAGATCTTGAGGTGTCTGCCTGTCGAGGGTTGGGTCCAAACCCCGCGCTCTGTCAGGTCGGGCCGGTATGTGGTTTTTCTCCTAACTCGTCAGTTAAAATATAATTTATATTTTGGGATGTATAGAGGGGAAATAAAAAGTGTGGACGGTGAGCTACTAGATTGGTTTTACTTTGTGATGTATGATATGTGCATATATATAATGATGTGGGTTGTGATTTTATTAGTTGTGACGTTGTGATTACATGTGCGTAATGATTTGTGCATACTTATACATATAAACAGGGTGTACTTAAAGTATGATAATTATGGGAGATATAGCCGTAGTATCCATAGCGGGTGCTACAATATGTCTAGATACATTTTGTAACCCTTCCATCTATTTCAGATAGAGATGATCTAATTATGGCCAAGTTTGCACTTTCCAAAAATATAATTTCTTGGTCAACTCTTCCTTCCATCAATTTGCTAGTGGGCCTCAATTAGTGGGATGAATATACATAAAATAAATTTAAGGCCCAATGAATTTTAATTAAATTCAATTTTGAGCAGAGTAGACATTTAATCCAATTTAGTACACAAGCCTAAAATATTTGTTATTAATTAATAAATTCAATTCATTAATTAATAAAGACAAGCTCAATTTAAATTATCTAATTAATTTAATTTTGGGCTTATTCATCGATTCTAATTACTTACACCTTCTAATTCAATAATTACTTGTTCTTTCTCGATGATTTGTGTGATTCTTTAGATTCACATTTCAGCTAGACTTGGGCTAGTGTCCAACTACAATTAATTAAATTTAATTTAATTAGTTGTTCTTGATCAATCATAGATCAAGAGCTCCCTACCATGGGTGGACATCTAGCAATAGTCCATGACACTAGAGACTAAGTGAATGTCCCGTGTGAACATTTAGGCTCCCGAGTTCATACGGGTACGGTTTCTTCCGTCTCTCCGGTCTAAGTCTAGAGCATAAAATTTGATGTCGGTTCCCATCTTGGACTAGGCATATATGGTTTAATACTTGAGACCGCTTTACGCTTAATTGTTTGACATAGGAACTTCTTTTTCCTATTCGACCAGTCACCGTGGCCACAGGTTCATAAAGTTCCAAGTGCATAAAAGATACCTCTATCACATACTGACAGAGGATGGATCCTCTTATTGGAACTCACCGTCCTCGCTACATACTTCGACTGCACTGGATAAGGCTTATGATGATCATGTCTGCGACACAATCACCTCTCGCACAGATCCAAGATACAGTTATCGTATGCATGGGACTGCTGTGATTTCTCAAGTTTGAAGACTACTCCCGTACTATCGGAGTCGAGGACTCAAGTCATATCGACCAAGCCTCTAAGGATTCTATATGATGATCCCTGCGAGTCAGTTCAATCAGTTGACCACATGTACCGCCTCTACAAATCATTGCATGTAGTCTCTCAATGGCTCGTTCTCCTTTTAGCGGATGGTAAATAGGAATGCGTTCGTTTTTTAGGACCTTCTTGTTTATGGAAAAATGATGCAGAAAATGTTGAGTCAACTGCTCGAGGCTGTAAATAGTTCCAGCGGACAGTTGGTTGAACCACGCCAAGGCGCGTTTTGAGAGCGTGGTGCGGAAGATCTTGCAATATGCGGTAATACTCAAGTCGTACCAATTAATTTTAGCGTAGAATTTATCCAAGAGTTCCTGCGGGTCCCCTGTTCCGTCGTATTCTGAAAGGTTGGAGACTTTAACGCCTGCCAGAAGTACTTCGGCAAAAATTGTAGGGGAGAAAGGGTTTCACCGTGGGGGAGCGACGACAATTCGCAAATAAGCATCCTCCACACCGTGGTGTATGGAATTATATAGTGTGGTAGGGTGAATATACTTATTGTATGACTTATACATAAAAAGTACTCTTTTTCCTTCAAAAATAAATATTTGTTATTAATATACACATCAGGAGTAAAGGATTTGGGTTGCGTGTAAGGCGCAATCATGTCCTCGTGAATCAGTGGGTGCACAAAAAGCTAAGGCTGAAAATTTGTTGTTCTCAAAAGTTAAAGATGTAGAGCCGCTACATAATAACCAGGGGATAAAAAACAAATACCACTTTTCAATTCACTATTGTAAGCCTTTCAATAATCTTTTTGTTGCTAACTTCAAATTTCAAAGATCAGAATCTTTTCATGAAAAAAAGAGTGGATTTATATGAAAAAGGCATTCACCTTTCTAGACAAGATTAAACAATAAAAGGCAAATAAAAAGAAAAGTTGAGCTGTATGAGAGAATGACTTCTTTGACTCATGCATTACGTTATCCTACTAAAAAACTATCCAACTGGTGATACGAGCATAACATTCTTAAATGATATAAAGCAACTACTCCAAACCCCCTCAAATTTGAAGCTACCTCTACCAGTGAGAGTAAACTTACTACATCAAACTCAACTCAGGGGTGGCATAAAACTTACATTCAGAGCAGGCCGACAAAAAATTTCACATCCAATTTCAGCCTCCCAACTTACTACCACATATATACATTAAACAATCAAAATCATCTCTAAATTCGGAATTTTTCTAGTTAAAATCAAAATGTATTAAATTATTAATTAATTTTGTTTTTAGATAATATAAATCAAAATATTATATTTTAATATCATCTAAAATCAAAATATGATATATTGATTAACAATTCCGACACATGGTGAATTTTAAAAATAAATGTATTTTGTTGTAGCGGATATGAAAAATTATAACAATAAAATTTATATGCATTAATTAAATATTTATGTACATAAAAATTATCAAAATATATTAAATTATTGATTAAGCTTTTTTAAAAATAATACAAAATAAAATACCTTATTTAATATAATCTAAAACTAAATATGATATATGGACTGATAATTCTAATATATAGTAAATAAATGCATTTTGTTGTAATGGATTAAAATTTATAGCGATGACATTTATGCATTATATTAAATATTTATTTATAAAAAAAATTTGATTAAGCTTGTTTTTAGATAGTATAAATTAAAAGACCATATTTTGATATCATCTAAAATTAAAATATGATATATTGACTAGCAATTCTAATATATGGTGAATTTTTTAAAATAAACGCTTTTGATTGTAGTGGATATTGAAATTATAACAATAAAATTCAAATACATTATATTAAATATTTATTTACAAAAAAATTATAAAAATGTACTAAATTGTTGATTAAACTTTTTTTAGATAATATAATATAAAGAGTACTTGAATAAAAATGAGAAAGGGCTCCTTGGTTGTAAAGTTAAATTATGGGTATAAATGAAGTTTGTGCTGTCGTCGTTGCCCGTTGTAGCCAAGGTGGCGTTTGAGGGCCTTTTGAGACGCTTTAGACTAAGTTTATGCTTATTAATTTAACTCTACGTAAATTGTTCCTCATTAACTCTTCCAATTTTATTCGTTTCTTCTTATATTTATCATGATACTTGTTAAAGTTTATTTTATTTGCTATCTATCGCCTTCCGCCTTTATGGCTGGATTTTATGGCGAATATCGATCCTTGAAAAATGGTACCAGAGCAAAGTTATCAAAGTTGACATGGATAATTCAACAGTATCTCTTTGATTTGCATAATATGGAAAATATTTTTAACATATGTATTAATTTTGTTAAGAATGCAACTAAAGAAGAATATGAAATCCAAAAAATTTAAATCAATTGAATAAATGGACAATTCCTAAAATTAGTCCTAAATTAATTTATAATTTTGGAAGATTTGATTTTATAAAAATCAAACAAATAGTAAAAACTACTAAAGAGTCTATTGCTTAATAATGAAGAAAAAGTAATAAATTTTTTAGATACAATAGATATAAAACATTATCAAGAAGAATATAAGTTCTTACATATAGAACCTATTCAAATTGCTTTTAAACCTTTAACCTTAGAAAGGTTACCAGAAAGCTTTCTAGCGGCTGTTAGAGATGCCAGAAATTTAGACTGACACAAATCTTTGATTGATATAATACTATCTAGCCTTGCACATGGGCCAGTACATTTTAATGTCTATCCAAATTTACTACTATCGTTGTCTGACATAAATATTCTAGATGCTTTAATTTTAAATGTTAAGACACATGGGTATAATTATGCACTGGATCTGAATTAATTTGTACATGTTATAAAATATATTATAAGCTTCTCCATACCCTAAATCCTAATTGTAGGATAAAAGATAATAAATCCTTAGAACAAAAAATATTGTTTGAAACTAATTTTCATAGGTCAAAAATCAATACTAGAAGATAAATAAAATGGAATGAAATAGAATTTCCAGAAAGTTGGATAATAGGAAGGGAAGTGCCAATCTTAAGTAATACTGTCAATAATTATGATAATATTAATCCAAAATCCAGAAGGAAATGTTCAAATAAACTTTACAAATAATCATACAAGACTCATAAGAAATAATTCTTTAAAAAATTATGTCATGTCATACATATCATCTATTGGCATAATAATTCCATCTAGCGCATCTACTTAGCCAAGATGATTCAAATGTAGATAGTGTAGAAGAAATAAGAACCAATTGAATAATATTGCTAAAGGAGTTTATAACCCAAGAGAAAATGAAGAATTAACTTCTGAAATAGATTTTTGTTTATAGATGAATATACCAGATTTAATTGATTTTAAGACAGAGATTCCTATTATTGATTACTCAAAACTAATGAATTTTAGCCCTGGATCTTTGACTAGAAAAGAAATTCAATTTTTTTTATTTTGAAAAAATATGGGAACCATTTAGAAAATGATTTTTTTTTAAAATTTCTCATATAAAGAAAAAAATAATTTCTAATCAATTTTATAAGGAGTTAGCCATATGAAATAAAAAAGTTGCTTTTATCCCATAGTTTATAACTAAATATTCAAAATAATATTTAAATGTTCTAGAAAGAAAATAATTTCTAGAAAATCGAAAGGTAATTAATAATATACTTCCTCCTCGACGGCCCTTTGAGATGAATTCAAATGAGATTGAAATTAATTTTAATTTTTTTAAAATTAATTGAAGATGATACTTTAATGGTTACAATAGCCCAGATACATGAATTATTAAAAAAGCAAAATTATACAAACCTTTATTTAAATCTTATAGGCGAGCAACTTCTAGATTAAATAGTTAGATTTAAAGATTTCGAAGCAAAACCACCTCTCATATAAAGAATCTAAGAGTTAGCCATATGAAAAAGTTGCTTTTATCCATAGTTTATAACTAAATATTCAAAATAATATTTAAATAGAAAGAAAATAATTTCTAGAAATCGAGGTAATTAATAATATACTTCCTCCTCGACGGCCCTTTGAGATGAATTCAAATGAGATTGAAATTAATTTTAATTTTTTAAAATTAATTGAAGATGATACTTTAATGGTTACAATAGCCCAGATACATGAATTATTAAAAAAGCAAAATTATACAAACCTTTATTTAAATCTTATAGGCGAGCAACTTCTAGATTTAAATAGTCAAATAGACATAATATTTAATTGGCAACAAGAAACGACCACTAAGAAAATATACAAATATCATTTGAAGGAGCAAACAAAGAAGTAGTAGCTAGCTAGACCTTCAATACAACCACCCCAAGAGATAATAGGTTTTAATTTAAAACCAATAAAGGAATTAGAAAAATTACTTGATAAAAAATTTAAAGATCTAAAACTAAATACTTTAAATAATGAAATACATTCAGAAAATTATAAAAATTTTTTTAAAAGAAATAAATAAACTGGAAAAAATTGTTAGAATATCAGTACAAACAAAATTTATTATCCTAGACCTATGCCACAGGATATCCTCTATGAAGAACAATAAATAATTGACCAAAATAATTATAATGAAAAATAGATCTATGGATGGAATATAGATGAGTTTACATAAAGACAAATTTACAATACTATACATAGAATGGTGATGTAATCCCTATTAGACCCAAATTTTCGGGTCGGGTCTGTTTTTTTTTTTCTTTTCCCTTTTCTCTCTTGCTGCTACAGTGTTGTAGCCCTTCTTGGACCTAAATCTCTCTCTCTCTCTCTCTCTCTCTCTCTCTCTCTCTCTCTCTCTCTCTTGCTGCAACAGTGTTACAATGATCCAAACAAATAAACAATACAAACAAACTCTAGTCAATGATCCAAAGAGTGAATACGACCATAAATAAAGAAGAATGTATTTAACTTCATACAAAGACACACATGATGTAAAAAAAGATTTAAAGAACTAAAATAAACCACTAATAATATTATATCCCAACAATATATACATAATACATGAAGTAAATATGATGAAATTACATTGGTAGGTACGATGAAAAAGTTCCAACAAATTCAACTTTACACATGCAAATACAAGATTTAAAAGTGCAACATGTCCAATATAAAAAATAAAAAAAAAAGTATTAGCAACCAACTTCACTCTCTTTCTTCCTCCACAGTTTGCAATAATTGAGCATTCGTGACACCACCTATCATGAAAATGGAACTAGTCATAGCAGTTAAAATATAAAAATATAAAATCAAACGCGGTAAAAGAACATAAAAAGGAAAACAACTGCCAACCTTATATGTCCTAACTTTAAGCGTTATCTGTTTGAGTTCCAGATGATTCCATATGAACAGCTGCATTAGTCAAAATATAATAGAAAATAAATTATATTAATAAATACAAGATTAACAATACTAAAAATGTATTTAATTTTACTTACTCCTTTTGGGAATTGATTTGATCCAATCATCAGCTACTACCAATGCTTCTACTGCATCTGGAAGCAAGCACGTACGTGATTCATCAATAATACGACCACTGACACTAAATGCCGCCTCTGATGCAACGGTAGTGGTTGGGACTGCCAGAATGTCACGTGTTATCTTCGCCAATACAGGTAGTCTAGGACTATTGATTTTCTACCAATTCAAGATATTAAATGTCTCTACTCTTGGAAATCTAACCTCCTCTAAGTAGCTCTTCAATTCAGACTTTTGATTGTTCGAACCCGTGATTCATAACACCACCATGAAAATCACGTAAAGAAGCACGTGTTTCTACTCCCGAGCTACTTGTCACATTTGATTCATTCACGAGATGGCGCAGCTACCCCCGTAATCAATGAACAGATTATCCAACTTATCGCGAACTCTTTGAATATATGAATGAGCATCTGTACCATAAATCCTAGAATAAATATATTCCACCAAATTCATTTTAAATCTAGGATCAAAACCACAGCAACAGCCAAGACCAATCAACATTCATCCCAGTATTTTTCAAACTTCTGTTTCATTCTACTAACCACCCTTCTAACATAATCATAGTCACTTTTTTCCCACTCAGTCATTTTCAAATGAATCTCACAAACATCAGGAAAAATACATTCGAAGTAGGATACTTGCGACCGCTAAAGTGATGAGTAGCTTCATAAAAGTTTTATAACCATTCGTGCACAACTCCGGCTACATCCCATTCAGACTCAGATGGATTACAATGATAGTTTTTGTCTATTCTTTGTAATCGAGAAAATGCTTCCTTTAATGGAAAAGCTGTAGCAAGTAACTCATAAGTAGAGTTTCATCTATTAGGCACATTCATAGCGACTTGTCTCTTATCAGTTAAGTTACATTAGCTTAATGCCATTTCAAATTTTTGACTGGCAGCAGGGGACTTGTTCAAATATCTCACAGTTTCACGTATTTTATCAATTAGTCCCCTTATTTTGTTTAATCCATCTTGCACAATCAAATTTAAGATATGTGCACTACATCTCACGTGCAATAAGTCCACATCACGTACAACCAACAAGTCACAAAGAATCCAATCTTTCACCTTTCTAATCATAACGTCATTATTTGTAGCGTTATCACAACAATTGAAAATAACTTCTTATCCAAATTTCACTCCAAGATCATTTTTTTCATAAAACTAAACAATGTTTCACCATCATGTGGATATGGCATCTTTCTAAAAGCAAGGATTTTTTTTGCAATTCTCAACTATCATCAACAAAGTGCACAGTCAAGCAACAATAGGCAACATGTGATTGTTTGGAAGTCCATATATCCGTAGTCAAAGACACTTTACATCTAAGCTCATCCAACAATTTGTAACTCTTAACCTTTTCTTCCTCATATACTTCAATCACATCACTCCTAATGGTATTTCGGCAAGGAAGTTTAAAATCTGGATTCAAGCCACTCAAAAATATCTCAAAATACTCATGTTCTCCTATATTAAATGGATACTTGTGCATAATGCAAGCAATTGCCAAGTCTTTTCGACTTTTAACTAGGTCAAATTTAAACTCATTTCTAGGACTTCCACTTAAACCAATTATGTGCTCTAGTTTGAATTTTGGATAAGCATTTTTCAAGTGCTTTTTCAAATGGGCAGTCCCGTATGTAGAACCACCCGATAAAAGTTTCTCACAGTAATTACACTTAGCATGTAGAGAATCATTTACCCTTACCTTCGTAAAGTGTTCCCACACAATTGATTGCTTTCTTTTACTACTTCTAGATTGATTAGTGACCTCTTCGTTGTCCTCACTATGCCCAGAGCTATGAAGTGATGTTGGTTGGCTAGACTCACTACGAGATGTCGACATTGAAAAACCTACAAAAATGATATATGCTATTATTAATTATTTGTTAATCTAAATTGAAATGTTAATAAAAAAGAAAATTTGCACTTATATTCTTTCGAATAAACATGTTTTATTTGTTAATCTAAACTGAAATGGTGAATTGTGTGTACTGTGTAGTTACTGCAGTAAATATTCATACTAATCATATAACATATTTCTACAACAAGAACAAGCTATATATTTCCACAACAAATAGGCTCCTCTCATTTATCAAAAGTTATGAAAAGAATTGTTCAACTAAAGCAAAAAGCAACTAAAAAAACCCCACTACTAAACTCAAATTCAATGTTTTTTTACAGACCACAACTAATTCCAAGTTCCTGTATGCTTACAGCCTTATAACATAAAATCCGGAGTTACACAATTTAGAAGTTCTCTTCGAAAATTGGTTATAGCATAATAGCATAATTCTTTGCACTATCTGATCAAACCATGAAATGGGATTTTAAAATTTATATAGAGTTTTAAAAATTGTAGACTTAAACCCTATATTACAAGTCGCAGATATAAACCAAACACGGTAAAAGAGTTCACATATAAATTAATAAATTTTCTAGCTTTGATCAAGAATTAAGAGAACCCATATAACAAAAAAAAAAAAAAAAAAAAAAACCCAAAAGTTTTAGTGCAATGAGATGGAATTTTTCTTGGTGTAAAATACTTAACTTTCTTCTTGAGGTTGCAGCGAAAACAACGACGACGGGTGTCGGCGATAGCGGAGGTGGTGGCAGCATCAATGACAATGGCGGTGGAGGTGGTGGCAGAGGCAGGTTTTGAGAAGGATTGAGCAATCGTGGAGATGGGTCGCAAGAATGAGAGAGCAGCGAGCAGATCGATTATCGATGAGAACTGTTAAGTCTGAAGATTAATTTGGGGATGGGTTTGGGTAAAACGGGTCAAAGCGGGTCTTTTACCCGACCTAGACCCAATTATTTTAATTTTATGGGTCTGGGTCTGGGCCTGGGCGAATTTGGCCCGTTGACAGGCCTAGCTGGTGCAATAATTACCTATGCCAAGCAGACAAATATGACATTTTAAATACAATCAAAATTGAAAATAATATCCAGGAAGAGAGGGCAGTATAGACCCTTGCTATCAATATTGTAGAACATTTCACAGGAAGATGGTCTGACAACAATGAAGATATTAGGATCTCATTACAGAATTTGAAATGTAAAACCCTCACCTCATTTAGGTGGTATAAAGATGTTTTCCTTAGTAGAATAATGAAACTCCTAGAATCAAATTATCTTCATTGGATATATAAATTCATAGATGGTCTTCCCTCGCTACTTGCGGAAAGAGTTAGGAATGTCCTTAGAAAAGGGGAAATGCAAATTAATTACAACCAATATACCTATGGAAAGTTAATAGGAACTTGTATTCAAGAAGGATTAAATTTATGTAATAAAATTAAAATAAATCAACAAATTAAAAAATAAAATTTAACTGAGAAGGGTCAATTAGGAAAATTTTGTGCACAATTTGGAATAGAAATGAAACCATCCAACAAATATAAAACCCCAAAACATAGCAACCCAGAAACTAGGGAAAGCTTTATAAAAGAAAAAAATAAGGCAAGAAAATAATGCTAAAAATGACTTAGTTAGAAAAAATGAATGAAAAGTTAAGAAAAAAAATAAAAAAGTAAGAAGATGTTACATATGTGGGGAAACTAATCATTTAGCTAATAGGTGTAAAAAAAAAAGAGCAAGGAAATTACCAGAAGGAATTAATAATCTAAATCTAGAGGATAAAGAAAAACAAAATATAATAAACACAATATTTATTGAAGAAAAAACAAAATCCTCCCCAATCTGAGCCAGAGTATGAAGAACTAGATCAACTAAAAATCATAAATGAAAATTTTGAGTATTCACCAACCTCTTCGGAAGATTTAGAAGAAGAAGAAGAAGAAGAAGAACCATCTTGTTTTTATAAACAGGAAAAAAATGAAGAAATTCTAGCAAAATATTTTATGAATTAATTACTAAATTTCAAGAATTAGGAAAAGTGAATGTCTTTAATAATTGGTTTATTGAGGGAAATTAAGGATCCTGAATTAAGAGAAATATTACTTAATAAAATAGGGACTAATGATAATAGTACAATATCATCGTCAGAACCAAATAAAATATACGAAAAGGTTATTAACAAACCTTTTGAACCTTATACAATTTCTTAAGTTAAAAAAAAAAAAATGCTTGATGAAAAGCATACAATTAGAAATATTCTCAAAATCCTATTGTTATAAAATTAGCCCAAGTTCGATTCAATCTACTCTTAGTTTGCTAATTATAATGTGGTTTTAAGTTGGCTCGATCAATTGGGATAGTCTAATAGGAGTGTTCATTTAATAAAATCAAAGAGAACCAAATCGAATCAAAATTTCGTAAATAAAGAATTTCGTTACATCGAAATGTTTACCAAATATTGAATTGTATTAGTTGGTTCAGTCTCATTTTTTTTTTTTTGTTGAGAAAAATGCAATTTTACTCTGGTAAGTTAGGGGGTTGGAAATTTTGGTCCTATTGAAATTAAAAATCTCATTTTCCCCTATAACTTTAAAATTTGTGGCAATTTTAGTCCTTTTCGATCGATTTGGCCGAAAAATTTCACATCATCAATCATGTCAACTCTTAAATTGGGGCTTTCGCTGAATTTGATGATATAACAGTTCAAGTTGTAATTTTTTATCGTAATTTTGGTCCTAAGGGGTTGACAATTTTGGTTTTCTAATTTTGGATATAGCGATTTAGTTATTTTAATTTTTTTAAAACGGTTTTGGTCCTTAAGCTCAATTAGTGACCATCTTGCCTTTTTATGATAAAAACTTAATAGTCATATCACATTCTTTTAATTAGACACAACATGCTTTCAAAATATTATACATCGATAAACTTCATACATTGGTTTGATTGCTTTATCACTAGGTATTCAAACTTCTTACAACTACAATACCGCAACAGGTGATTCACATATACTTGGCTCATTCACCAACAAACAATAACAAATTCAGTAGGATATTCATAATCCATTGAGATCTGCTCATAGCACCATGAAGGAGAGATCTCATCTACCTTATGATTCAAGAAGTCTGTTTATAGGTATATGATTAACCTATGGCCATAATTTTGAAATAATATTTTGCATCACTCTTAGATCTTGAGAGAGTTTTAAGGTATCCGACTCGAGCTTTTTCAATGATTTTCTTTTATCATAATATTAAGAACTGTAGCATTTTATAAGTTTATCTGATCAATCACTCTTTACTAGTATTCTACCCTCGACCCACGATCTTTGTGTATTGTAAACGTCTCACCTAGGGATAGCAATGGGACGAGTTTGGCAAAATCCTAGACTAGCATGCCAAGAAAATCTTGGACCTGGACCAAGACCCAAAGCCACCCCGGTCCTGCAATTCACCAAATTGGACCTGATAGATCCAGTTAATATTTTTAAAATATTAAATAAATTGAAAACAATACTATCATAATGCTATAAATATGACATAATTTATTGAAATGTTTATAAAGTAAAAAATATTATCATAAAGTTAGGCATTACAATATTAAAAAATTTAGAATGTTTATTTATATAGATATTAAAATATTTATTAAAACTATTTATGTAATTATTTTAGTTTATAAAATATTAAATTTATTTATATAAGTAGGTATAAATGAATTATACATAGTTTCTGCATATGTATAAATATATTTTATATAAGTATGCATAAAATATACAAAAATTAAAAAAAAAATTGGGTGGGCTCGAGGCCAAACCACTAAGACCCAGGCCTATCTTGAGACTCATTTAAGGCTTCAAATTCCTCCTTTATCAAGACAGGACCCGGATTCATTGCCATCCCTAGTCTCACCATATTTATTGTTGAATTAGCTAAGTACCTGCGTACTGTATGTTGTGTTAGCGTAGCTGAAATAAATGTAATTAAGAGCTTGGATCCGTAACAAGGCGGTCAAACCAAGTATGAGGTTTATGAAAGCTTAATTTTATTTTGAAAGTATATTGGGTCTAATGAAAAGCATGTAGGAAGCGGATTGGCCCGGGAAGCACGGCGGAAGCGCGAATAATCGAAAAAACGATAAAACAAGCGATAATTAACGAAATTAATTCTGATCAAGGGGTGTACCCTTGATTTTTCCCGGGCGTCGGTGTATCAAATAATACATAGGCCAAGAATAATATGAAAAGAACAGAAGGAGCAAAAAACAAAGTTTACCTTTTGTTGTTTTCTCGTACGGCTACAAGCATTAATCCCTATTCAACCCGATTCTTCTCCGCGAGGTTTCAATATTGAAACCCTCTAAATCCATCTACTATAATCACCGTGGATCTCCCTTTTTCTCGTGCTAGCAAGATAAAGAAAGGGAAGGAAGAAATCAACAACACGTTATTAGTTAACGACATCGATTTCTCTTTGTTCCTTCTCTGATTCGATAAACCAAAAAACGAAGAAGGAGAGGAGTATTTTGGGAGAGAAAAACCAAGAAGAAAGCTGATTTTTGGGAGTGCAAATTCGTGGGTTGAGGGTTCATTGAGTTAGGAGAGTGTGTTAGTGTTTTTGACCTAGTCACAACAGCACACTAGGTGAGACCTATCTCATCCAAACTCTCTCCTCTCTTTTCCTTGAAACCCTAGCCGTTTTTTTCATAAAAATTAGCTGAAGATTTCGTGCACCTCATCCTTTAAAACCAACCAACTCTTCCTTTAACTTATACAAAGTCAAAACGGGTCATGGGCTTGGTCTAAAGTGGAGTAGGCTCCAATAGATTGAGCCCATGTCCAATGGCCCTAAATTAAATCCAATTTAATTTTTAAGTCCATCACTTTAAGTCCTTTAATCCAATTAAAAGACCCAAGCCCATTCTCTTATTTAATTTAGGAATCCAATCCATAAATAAAATCAATCCGATTAAATTAATCCAATTAATTCAAAAGGCTTAAAGCCCGAAATTAACTAATTCAATTAATTAATCTTTGGGAAAATCCAACCTATGAATTTATTTATAAATGATCTAATCATTTATCCTCTCCTAAAAATTAATTTAATCCAATTAAATTAATCTCTTGCTTTCGGAATTAATTCTAAACTAATTCCATCACATGTCGGTGATTAGAGTGTGACTCTTTAGGTTCACCCTCAACTAGACTTGGGCGTGTGTGACCAGCACAATTAATTAAATCTAATTTAATTAATTATTTCTAGTTATCCCATAATTAGAAATCGGCCGCTACCATGGGTGGCCGCCTAGCAACGGTCCATAGCATTAGAGACTAGGTGAATGTTGGCCTGAACATTTAGGCTCCAAATCCATACGAGTACGGTCCTACTGTCAACTGTCTCCTGGCCTTAGTCTAGGGCATGGAATTGGGTGTCGGTTCCCATCCTTGACTAGGCAACTATGCTTAACACTCGAGATGCGTTTACTCTACTGATCCGATCTAGAAAATCTGTCCTTGATCGATCAATCGCTTTGGTCAAAGACTTTTAGAGTCTAAACCATTTCAAGGTGCATGGGAGAACTCTCTGTCATATAATGACAGGGGACATATCCTCTTTTGGAATCCACCGTCCTCGCTACATACTCCGACTGCACTAGATAAGGCTTATGATGACCATGCCTCACAACACAGCCACCGCTCGCCATATCCAAGTTACAGTCTTCGTATGCACGTGACTGTCATGATTCCTCAAGTCAAAGGACTAATTCTCGTACTATCGGAATTGAGAATCCCAATCATACCGACCAAGCCTTAAGAGGATTCCATATGATGATTCCCGCGAGTCACTTCAGTCAGTTGACTACCTTGCCAACTAACCCACTAAAACTGCACAGACGACCTACGTCTCCTGCCGATGAAACACGGCTGCAGTACTTAGTGCAAGTCTCCATAGGATCCTTGATGCCCAATCTCGGGGTCCTCGACTTGGAACGTTCCAGACCGACCCTTAGGAGTTGGTTTCATAGCTGCCAAACTTATGCGCAGCCCAACTCCACAGATTAACCTTTCGATCCATGGGCGTTTCGTTGTGATATTGAAATCCCGTTCAATATCAGTAAAGCACAACGAAACATATTGTCATCTTGATGAATTATTTTTCTTACATTATTCATCAATCTAATATTATTTGATAAAGATTTTCGAATGGAAAACAACCAATCCAATTGGCTTTTGATCACCCATTCCAACAAAATATATGATAGGACTATTGAACTTTTATCATAAAAGACAAAAATGCTCACTAATTGGGCTTAATGACACTTTTTATTTATTTTTTTAGTTTTTTTCATAGGTATATTAGAAAACAAATATAAAATAATTATTATATAAATAATGAGTATAAAAATTAAAAAAGCAATAAAAAGTAATATTTTAGCATTTGGTGCGCTTTGGTAATTCGACAGTAAAAATCAAAATTAGACCATGAATACTAAATTTTCAAGAATATATAATTCAAATATTAAGCCGAATTTTTTTATTCGATTTCAAGGCATATAGAATTCTGTTCGGGATAATTATATTCATATTTCCTTAAATTTGGTATAATTATATATAAATGCTCTATAATTTAAAAAATTACATTTAGTGCTCTTAAAATTTATTTTTATTTATCTAAGAGGTCAATCCATTTGTCAAAATATTATCAAATTCGTTGAATTTTGATTAATGAAATGACTTATTTATTAGATTAAAATAAATTTAAAAATGCTAGATATAAATTTTAAAACTACGAACAATATACATTTAATTACACTAATTTTTTTTTAAAAATATAATTTATTCTCCTTTCTTTTTATACTTTCTTATCAAATCATGAACTCCCCTACGATGTAACGTTTTTATTGAATACTTGTAAATTTTGGGTTATGGTGGAATTATATATGGCTGGTATTGTGGGGTAGACGTGGCCTGAAAATAACGCAGTCTTGTGAGTGTGAGGGGTCGTATCAGAGGCCCCATCCTAAGACAATATTGGTCAATCACTCTGTAGGGTTCTTATCATTAGTTATTATTGTTAGTTTGTCTGAACAAATAATTATTAATAGTCAATCCATTTGTCACAATCGGATGTTATATCAAACCAAAAATCTGTCCGCATTCGCCCAATTATTGTCAACTCTAATTCACTACTTGCCACTGCTTCTATGCATGCCTCTAATTAGTTAATGGAATAATTAGATCATTATTTTTAAAATTTGATGTAATATATAGATAATTTGTAGTTTGTAAAATTGCATTTTATATTTTTTACATTTATTTTTATTTAATAAATAAATGCCCTTCATTAGTAAAATTCAGCAAATTTATCGATTTTAGCAAAGAGAATAAGTAAAAATTCATATTTAGTTTCAATTGAGTTATGACTCACTTACTCTACGCCAAATAATTTTTTTTTTTTATCAAATTGCCCTTATACATCTTCACATACTAATGTACGTTATGAGACACATTTTGACTCTTATAAGGATAGTTTTGTCAGAAAATATCTGATTGTCCTACAATAAGTTAGTTTTAAACCAATTTTATTCAACTATTTTGTCAATGTCAACAATTGCGTGGATTTTATCTAAAGAAGGGATTTATTTGTTAGATAAAACAAACATAAGGAATATGAGATATAATTTTTCAAACCACAAAAATATGGAAAAATGCTATTTTAGTCCCATAAAACAAGAGTAGAATTCGTTTTGATACTATAATTATGGCAGGTGTTGTTTTTAGTTCTATAAAACTAATAATTACATATTTTAGGTCCCATAAAACATATAATTACGTTCTCTATTTTAACAGCCACTTGTATTGTTTGACCTCAACCCTCAGGATTGCGTATACCATTTTGTAGATGTTACATTTGTCTTGATGTCAAATATATAGAATAATTAAATAATTGTTATATATTTTATTGTTATTAAAAATAAAAGGTATGTAATATTTATACACTGAATACATAAAATAGCAGATGTAGCATGAATTTGACATAGAGCACAGCATCTGCCTGCTCCATGCACCATTTTTCTCCCTCTTAACATACACTTTTATATAATAATCGAGTGTGTGTTTGAATTTGATCAGTTTGTTCGCACGATTTCTTGCCTGGATTTCAGGCTTATTTCGCTGGTTTATATATATATTATATATATATTATTTTAGCTAAGGTATCTTAACTACCACAATTATCTTTCATCTAATTATGGTTTTAAATTTCTTTTCATATCATACATTTATAGGGTTAAATGCAATTTCCCCCGTGTTAAGAGAAATGAGCAATTTATCCCCATGTGAAAAATAAAGTAGCAATTTGCCCTCCTGTATTATAAAAAATAAAGCAAAATACACCCTGACGTTGTGTGAAGTACACGCGTTTTTTTTTTAATTTTTTTAATTTAAAATATAAAACATCATTTATACCCTTATTTAAAAACCATTGGATCTTGATTTCAATCTAAGGTCCAAATTTAATTAATAGATCAATGAACTAGATTTAATCTCATTTGAATCAACGGTTTAGATTTAACTAAATAATAATTTAATTTAACTATATATGATTAAATTTGAATATTTATAAATATATCTATATACTTATATAATAATTTATATTTAAATATATCTAATATATATGTATATATGTAGAAAGAGAGAGAAGAAATGGTGCCGATGGGGCGGAGGGGAGCGGCGACGGCGGACTGATGAGGAAGGGGAAGGGCCGGGGGGCTGCGGACGGGGCTGGGGATGGTGGGCGGCGCTAGGGGCTGGGAGGTGGGTGGGCCGCGCTGCGCGAGGGGTTGCAAGGTGGGTGGGCGGCAGGTGCGAAAGGGGCTGGGGAGGGGGCTGCCAGGCGTGAAAGGGGCTACGGAGGGGGTGGCCGGCGCGAGGGGCTTGGGAGCGGGTGGCCGGAGCGAGAGGGGCTGGGGAGGGGGGTGGCCGACGCGAGAAGGGTTGCGGAGGGGCGGTGGCGGCTAAGATGTAGAAGATGATTATATGTATATATTTATATATAAATAATATACATATTAATATATATAATATAAAATAATATTTTATTGACTAAAAATCATCCCACTAACAAAGGGAGTGTGTAATGCACTCATGGGTATAAGGGGGTGTTTTGCTCTATTTTTCATAACAAAAAGGGGTAAAATGCTATCTTTTTTTTTTTTTTTCACATGGGGTATTTTGCACATTTTGCTTAACACAAGAGGTCAAATTGATTTTTCCCTATATTTTTAGGATATAGAATAGTGTGTCTGAAAAATTTGATTTTCAAACGAAATAATCTTACCTAACGTTATATTTGTGTGTTTTTAAAAAAGATATGGTTATGATAATGATAGATTTGGAACATGGCCAACTACATATATATACATATATACATATATGTATATATATATATGTTACTGGAAAAATATTTGTATCACCTGCCTTCTAATTATAATTTGTTAAAATAAATGCAAGTGGACTCCAGATCGATTAAAGTAAGTAATCCTACTCAAATTTGAGTCACTATGGATGATTGAAGCATATCTATACTATTTATTTTTTTAAAATAAAAAGAAATTCTAAATTAATCACTATGATTGGCAAAATGTGGACATATAAATGCCCTAAATATATTAATTTCTATACAAAAGAACTATATTTTTTATTAATTAATTTTATCATAATTTATTATTCATTCACATGTAAAGATGATTGATTTTACTAGTTTTATTTAACTATTTATTTTAAGTTTTATTTAATTAAATAAATACTATAAAAAATTAATTTACATATATTAAAATTTTCTTGTGTTCTTAAAGACATTACAGGAAGATGCATAAAGCTTCTCTATCAATGAACATCAATATCTCAAATTCAAATAATTAATAATTTTTGGTTATTGCTTCTATTTTGTAAGAAATTCTTCAGCAAACAATAATGAAAAATACTAAATTTAAAGGTGATATGACCAAAAAAAAAATGGTTGGCCCAATTCAGGACCTATATACAAGAGCCCAACATAAATAAAGAAGTACAAGGAAGCAGCAAGCCCAAAGAGTGCCTCAAAAACTCTCACCCAAGCCTTTAGCGGATCCCCCACGTAATAACACTTCGTTATACACTTCATCCAAAATGTTGCCTCCAAGGCTATTGGATACGCAAACAAATGATTGCCTCAGCAGTGCGGGTGTAATTTATGGTTGTAGCTCAAGTACCTATGATGGCCCTCGTAGCTATTGAAGCACCAAGTGAAGGTGAGGCGCCCTTGGCCCGAGGGCCAATGGCCCCCTTGGGGGAGCAGGGCTTACCCCCATAGCCTCTAGAGGGGATCCCTCCTTAATAGATTGCTCGCCTGAAATTGAAGAGGTCATGATGGATGAGCTTCCATTAAACTCTCGGACCCCTAATATTGTGCAGTATGATGACACCATGCAACCCTAAGAATATTTATCTCATTTCGAGAGTGCAACACTCTTGCACCATTACACCAATTGGATGAAGAGTGGTGTCTTCGTCACCACTTTCGCTAGGACCGCCTAGCAATGGTTCAACAAATTGTTGGCAGGAGCAATTATGAGCTTTTAAGAATTTCGATACTTGTTCTTGCATCAATTTGCAAGTAGTAGGAAGCATCGGAAGACAGAGCTTAGCCTCTTCGAATCCTGTTAGAAGGAAGGGGAGTCCTTGAAGGACTACTTGCAAAAGGTGTCTTCAGCCACCCAAAAGGTCAAGGCTAATACCTTCTCCCAAGAACTGTTGGATGAAGATTTCTTCAAGTACTTGGCCAAGAACCCCGCCTCAAGGTAAGGATCTTCCAAGAATCTAAGATGAGAATTTCGAGACAAAACACTATTGAACAAACAGGCAATCCTATGTAAACTCCTTTGAATGCCCCTATTACCTAATGATTGATGGCAGTTGAAGGCAAAAGCTTATTAGCCTGGCCTAGGATGGTCACAAATGGGCTTACTAGACCAAATATGATATATACTATTACTTCCATAACGATTACGAGCATACTTTGGAAAAAAAAAGACAGCATTTGAAGAATGAAATAGAACGGGTTATTCAAAATGAATACTTACAGGAGTTCTTAGGTTGGGAAAAAGCTCAGGAAACAGGTGCCTACCAGAAATGCAAGCCTGCTAAGGGGAAGGCTCTAGAAGAGTCTAGTCCGAACACCCCATGAATGATGTACGCAAGTTCTTGACATCTTAGTGCCCCGAGAACCTTAATCCCCCTCGAAAAGGGGTGATCTACAAGATTGTTGAGGAACCCATGGGAGCAAACTCCTATAGAGAAGGGAGGGCTCAAATACAAAAAATAGAAAAGGTCATCCCTAATGAAATCTTGAATGTAGAGGAGATTAGGGATGCCCCGATCGTTCAATTTGGGCATGCTAAAAAGACTAAACTAGGAGTGCTCCAAAACGATGATTTGGTTATCACAAGCACCTTGGCCAATTATGAAGTAAGTTGAATTTTTATAGATTCTGACAACTCACTTGACATTCAATTCGGAGAAGCATGTGACTTAATGCAACTAGGGGACACCCCCTTTTAGTCAACTTGGTGTTAACCCCCAAATCAGGGGTCAAATAGATGATGTGCGTGAATTTTGAGATCTTAATAAGGCTTGCCCAATCGATTTTTTAATTTTTTACCCTCTCCCAAAAATTGATCAACTGGTATGCACCACCTATGGGTGTGAGCTAATAAGCATGATGGACGCGTTGTGGAGGTACCATCAAATTATGTTAGCTCTCGAAAATTCCAAGAAGGCTTGTTTCATTTGGTTGTGCCTTTCGAGCTTAGAAACGCAGGGAACACTTATCAACACTTGGTAGATTTGACATTCCAAACCTAGAAGAAACATTTGCGGTAATTCGAAAGTATAAATTGAAGCTCAAACCTAGCTAAGTGCGCATTTGAGGTCTGAGTTGGATAATCTTTGAGAATCATGGTAACAGAGAGGAGCATCGATCCCCCACAAAATCAATGCAATCCTAGACATTAAAGACCCGACTATTGTGCACAACGTACAATAGCTTACGGGAGGATAGCAGCTCTCAGCCGCTTTATCTCTAAATCCCTTGAAAAGAGCTTATCCTTTTCCAAGGTGTTGAGGAAGGCCAAGAACTTTGAATCGGGCCTAGACTTTCGAAAGAGTACGAAGAACTCAAAAAATACCAGGTAGGACTCCAATTCTTAGTAAAACCTTTCTTAAGGGATACTTTGTACCTTTACATATTTGCGACCCTCAAGTTGTAAGTTTTTTTCCTTCTCTAAGAAGAGGAAGGGAGACACATGCCTATAGTTTATGTGAGCGAAGTACTTAATGGAGCGGAAGGTGTTATACTCCTTTGAGAAAATGGTTTTTTCCCTGGTGGTCATAGCCTAGAGATTGCTACCGCACTTCTTCTCACACCTATTGGGAGTGAGAACCAACCTTCCCCTGAAACAAACTTTAGGGAAGACAAATATTTCAAGAAGACTAGTTAAATGGGCCATGGAGTTGAGAAAATATGATATCTCCTATTTACCTCGAGTAGCTGTCTAAGCTCAAGCCTTGGCTAATTTTGTTTCCGAAATGACAAGACACTCTCTCAGCGAGTCTCCTAGCAGGGAGGTATGTTGTTGCATGTGGATCGGTTGGCTACCTCTCAGAGGAGTAGGTTCGGAATAGTTATGACTTCTCCCAAAGGGGAGGATGTCGCACCCGCTATTAATACTGCGGCTATATCTCCCCTAAATATCATACTTAAAGTAAACCCTATTTATATGTATAAATATGCACATAATTATTATGCACATAATTATTATGCACAACATCACAACAAACACAAGCACAACCCACATCATTATATATATGCACATATCAAATATCACAAAGTAAAACCATTTAGTAGTCCACCATCCACATTTTTAATTCTCTTCTATACATTCTAAAATGTGATTTATATTTCAACCAACGAGTTAGGAGAAAACCGCATACTGGCCGCCGACCTGACTGGACACAAGGTTTGGACCTAGCCCTCAATGGGTAGGCACCACAAGATCTACTCTTAAAAAATATTAGCAGAGGAATGAGCCTGCAATTCAGTAAGCAAATAACTGCCACTATCTATATATGTACATAAAATATTGTCCGAATAAACAAGATGAGCATCATATGTAAGGTATAATCAATTTAGTTTCATTACAAATAAACTTTATCTATTATGCAGTCAAATCAACTCTAGTCTCAACATAATCAACTTTATTGCACCACATAGCCAAGTCAAAATAAAATAATCAATTAAACTCCTCTTCTCCTAGTTTGCTTACCAGAAGGTGATATATTATTTTTCTCAACCAACTCAATCTCACCTTTCCACCTTTTGTAAGTGGATTACCCCTTTTATAAACCACGTAGAGCCAGCGGTGCCGTTTATTTTTATCCATGAAGAGCACCAAAGTCAATTTATCCACGAAGAGCTGTCAGGGCCATTTGTTTTTCTCCCACGAAGAGCCACCGAGACTAATATATCCACATAGAGCACCAAGGCCAATTATTTTTTCCACGAAGAGCCTTTGGCACCAATCAAAGGGGTAATCACATAATAATTATATTCAGTTCCGGTAACACCCTTATTTCCACATATCACCATTCTTGTAAGTAGCTAGTAAAATAAAATCATATACTAACACACTTTCATTTACCAACACCAATAATATATCATTCAACAAATGTAATACTTCAAAGTATTTCCCCACTTCATTTTCATAGCACAATCACTCCAATTAAATCATCCATCACTCATACATTTTCAAATAAATGAGTTTCAGCACGAATCACTGATTTATGTAACAATAGTATCACACGAAAATAAAAACATATGTAGATAATACTAATTATTCACATACCTCAATCTTTCAATCTTTACTAGTAAATAAGGAGTTGTTCAATCCTCTATTTTTGCCCCCAAATCCTATAATGAGTTATAATGCATATGAATAGTATTTCAAAAATATCGTAATTTCTAAATATAATATTAAGTATTATTCGTACAATTTTCAATTATTCTTTATATTTCATTCTATCGAAATATAAATTTATCGTAATTTCTAAATATAATATTAAGTATTATTCGTACAATTTTCAATTATTCTTTATATTTCATTTCTATCGAAATATAAATTTTTATTCTGTTATTTTTAACTAGCTGGACTTTTTTAAGTTTTTCAGTAAATATTTTAATTTGTCAACCAATTCATAAAAAAATCATTTACTCAAACCCCTCATATTTTATAACTACCGTTCTTAACGATATCCCTAAATTGAATTATTACGAGAATCCCCTATTTTTCTTGAATAAACACAATATTTCCCAAATAATATTTTCTAATACTTCTTAAATATAATTTTTGAATATTTCTATAAATTTTCTATTAATTTTTCCTACTATAGAATTTGGTTAAACACTAATACTTATAATTAACCATTTGGTCAACAGGTCCGGTGAAATTGAGTAAATTTACTATAGTAATACTCAAATCTAACAAATCTAGTAATTTAATTAACCAACTATAATATTTTATATCAAATGTGATATTTAATTTGACACTAATTTATATAGCCAAACTCATAAAAATTTTGATTGAACGCTAAATCAGATAATATAAATTACATTTAATAAATGAGTTGATCTAATATAATTATATAAATTAATTAATAATTTAAAATATTATTACCTACCTATACTGACGGAGAACACAGTAGACGAGAAGAAAGGTATCACCTGCTTGTTTTCTTAATTGATGAGATGAGGACAAAGCTATTTAATATACTTGTTATATATATTACTCCTATATATAAGTATATATAATTGTATGTGGTGCTAATTCCCAATCAAATCACACGTGCCCAGCGAGAGCATTCTCATCCCCCTTTTTTCTTTATATATATATATTTATATTATATATTGTTTCTTTTAATAGTTGTTGATAAATTACCAATTAGTCCTTTAAATTTTAACTTACATAATTCAACCCTAGAAACTTTTAAAAGTTCCAATAAAGTCCCTTAAATTTCTAATATATTCAAATTTCAATATATATTTATTTATAATTAAATCTAAATTTTATAATATTTACTAATTAATCCCACACTTATGTATTATAATCTTTGGGGCGTTCCAGAGGATATGGAATTCGCTATCAGATTTGATTTCAAAGCATCAAAAAATGAGACTGTATATGAAGTCCTCGCAAGGGGTATACTATAGTTGTGAGGCTAGAGTTAAGCACCTAATAGCCTACTCAGATTCCCAACTTATGGTCAATAGATAGAAGATGATATGAGGCCAATGAGGATAGCACTACCTACGACAAATAGAAGAATTAGAAACGAAGTTCCAAAGTTTCCAACTTGTGCAAATCTTTCGAAAAGAAAATACTAAAGCCGATTATTTATCTAAACTAGCTAGTGCTCTAGAAGATTATAAAACTAAATAAATTACTATACAACATCTGACGGGGTTAGGTGCTTCATAGAGATTCAGGGTATCCTCCCTTGGGAGGATAGGAGACGTGCTCCTCCTTACGGACCTCTAAAAGGCAGATAGATCAGGACTCGAGCCACTCGCTTCTTACTCTTGGGAGACACTCTTTATAAGAAATCCTTCACGCATCCCCTGCTAAGGTATCTGTCCGAGAAGAGGGACTGCACATATTGAAAGAAATCCACAATGGATTTTATGGGGCCCATGTGGGGATTTTGGTCCTAGCTAACAAGCTTTAAGAGCTGGCTACTTTTGGCGCACCATGAAGCAGGATGTTAAACAACTAGTAGGTAACTGTCAACAGTGCATAGGACATCCACTCTCATTCACCGGCTAACGAAACCTTTCACCATCTTGCTTTCCCCCTGCATGTTTTCTCAATAGGGGATGAATATACTAGGACATTTTCCCCTGGCTCCAGGCTAGAGAAACTTTATGCTGGTGGTCGTTGATATTTTTACAAAATGAGTGGAAGTAGAGCCCTTCAAATGAATCATCGAGGGAGAGATTATGAAGTTTATATGAAAGAATATCATCTATCACTTTAGGCTCCCACGAGAAATAATTTCTTATAATAGTTGACAATTTCAAGGGCATAAAATACAAGACTAGTGCAAAGGTTTACGCATCAGATAAAAATTCACGTCTATAGCTCACCTGCATGTTAATGGATAAGTAGAGGTCAACTCGCATACTAATACCAAGAATCAAGAGAATGGTGGAACGAACTTGAGGGAACTGGGTAAAAGAATTAACCAATATCCTCTGAGCTTACTGGACCACCCCAAAGGCCTCTACAGGGGAAAACCCATTTACCTTATTATACAGGAAAGAAGCTGTCATCCTTGTAGAAACAAGGATGCCCTCCCACTGAATCATACACTACTCAGAAGATAGTAACACTGACCTACTCAGAGAAAATTCAAACCTCATCAAATAACTTCAGAGAAAGGCTTTTCTTTAAATGTAATGATAACAAATCATGATAATCAACGCTCACAACAAGTGGGTAAAACTATGAAATTTTCAAGTACAGCTATAAATTTCTTGTCATCAACTTTTTATGCTTATTGGTATTTATTTATTTTTTTGGGTAAAGGTAAATATCATTAAAAAGAAAAGGTACATAAGTACAATGCAAGATCTGGTCATGTCATGTTATGAGTCCATGGAATTTTTCATAATCTATACAAAACAAGTGTACTAATTGAAAGAGGTAATTCACTGTTGATGATATGTTGTTTACATTTCTCAACTATGATGTGTTCAAGACTAGCTGTCGTCCATTCAATGCCCTGGAATCGTGGTGATTTTTCTTGCCACACGTGGTAAGTCAGTGAAGCTAATAGGCACCAGTAACTAGCATTGATAATGTGTTTATCCCACCATTTCCTTGATGCCTAGTTAATGCCAACCATCCAATCGCGATAAGGCCAAGAGAATCTCACTTGCCAACGTATTTCCAATAAGCAAAGCTGTGAGTATGTACAATCAAAGAATAAGTACTGGTGCGTCTCTAGATGTGTGTGGCATAAGAGACATGTGGCGTCCATATTACTCAGCCATGGCTTGTCCATGGTGGAAAGCCTCCCTAATATCGCCAGCCAAATGATGAATCTATCCTCAGAATTTTAAGAAGCCCTAAACGTAGTGAAAACCAGACTACTTTTAGGCCTAGTGGATGAAAAAGATCATAAGCTTCTTTGTTTGAGAATTGGCCTCCATTAACCCTGCAATTAATGCGATCAACATCATTCCCAATATGATAGATAGTATTTCTAACAGCATGTCTCATAATTGAAGGATTTTCCTCCATCCCTATGACCCCACAGTTAGGGAAACAGTACACACTGATTTGTTTCACAGTTGAATATAGTAGATCCATTGGACCCACAGTGAGGACGAATTTCGTTGTATTACCTCCTGTTGCCTTCTTGACATAAAAGCAAGTTTGAGGGATTAGATGTCCCTCACTCCAAGTCCTCCTTCATCCACCAGATTGCAAACTTGGGGCTATGCAACTTTTGAGTAACCCGTCCCAGCTACACCCTTCCACAGGAAGTTTCGTAGACGCTTTTCAATCTCTTTGATGATATTTTGGCAAGATGAAGGTCATTGCCCAATAGGTATTCAGTGCCATAAAAACTGACTTAATAAGCCGAACCCGAGCTGCAAAGGATAGTGAAATTCCACCTCTGTCTTGAACGCGTTTGTCAATTTTATCCAATAACGGTCTACAATTCGCCAGTGACAGACGTGATGAGATAAGTGGGAGTCCGAGGTATTTAAGTGGTAGATGATCATCTTGAAAACCGAGGGTTGCAAGTAATCAGGCGCTACCATGTCGTGCGGCTTTTGATAGAATCAGTTAGCTTTTAGCAGGGTTTACATGTAGTCCTAACAGTGTGTCAAACAGCTCGAGTCCTCTTTGAAACATAGCAATGGATGGGTTTTATGTACCTCACAGAAAAGTAGAAGGTCATCAGCATATCCAAGTTGAAAGAGGCTAAGTTCAACACAACGCCAATGATATCTAAAAGCAATCTCTTGTTCTATCATCTATTGAAGTATCACACGTAACACTTCCATAACAAGCACAAATAAGTATGGAGACATAGGATCTCCCTATTTGAAACCCCGTGCACCTTTGAAGAAACCATATGCCGAACCATTAATGCATACAGAGAATGTAGGATTGGTGACACACTCCTCCAATTGAATAAATACCTCTGGAAAGCCAAAAAGTCTCATGGTTGCAAATAGGAAGTCTCATTCAACTATATCATAGGCTTTTTGGAGATCAACCTTTAAAGCACAACATTTAGGGAGGTGTTGCTGGTTATAGCCCGTGAATAACTCCTGAGCGAGAAGTATATTATCACCAATCTTTCTTCCTGGAACAAAAGCATTCTGTGATGTGCTAATAGGGCCATCAAATATGTCACGTAAACGTTGCACTATTATTTTCATAATAGCCTTATACAACACATTACAACAAGATATGGGCCTGAAATCCGACACAAATGAAGGAGACTGAACTTTAGGGATCAATACAAGTAAAGTGGCATTTACCTGCTTAAGTAGTTGTCCATTAGTAAATAAGTCCACGATGGCCCGTGTAATCTCACCATGAACAACAGGCCACGCCGCTTTATAGAAAGCCGTCGTATAACCATCTGGTCCTGGTAATTTGTCCTCAGCTATGTCAAAGAAAGCCAATTTGATCTCCTCCACACTTACTGGGTGAGTCAGTTTGACGCCATCCTCATGGTAAAGGATACATGATGCCCATGCCAATATCGTGTCAGGTTAAGTGTTCATGAGCTCCTTGTACCTCCCAGTAGTTGCTCATAGAACGCAATAAATTCAACAACAACCTCATCAGAGTTGGTGATGGTATGTCCCACGGCATTAATTATTTAGAACACGCGCATAGAGGCTCTCCTCATTGCCACCCACCGAAAGAAGACTTTGAAGCACTGATCTGCTCCTTTTAGCCATTGTATTTTGCTCGTTGCTAAAGCATACACTGTTCAAGCTTAACGGCTTTGAGATATAACAATCGATAACAATGTTCCGATCTTATTAGTAACGTGTTATGTCTGTCAGTTTTCAAGAGATTCTAAGCTACATCCAAAAAATCTTTAGCCTGCTTGACATTTTGTGAGAGATCACCTTTCTTCTTATGCTGTTGTCTGAACAGTTGTTTTAGTGTCTTCAGTTTCATCATCACTAAGTACATGCTAGTGCCAACCACCTGATTACGCCAGATGTAATGAACCACAAGAATGAAATTCGGAGAGGACGCCTAGTAATTGTCGAACCTGGAGAGCATTACAGGCGGGTTTTGGAGCTCGCCCTTCAACACAAGAGGTAAGTGATCCGATATTCTGGAATTGACACTAACATAGTGTGTTCCCGACCATAATTCTAGCCATTTGTTATTCACCAGCATTCTGTCCAGTCTCTTCCACAGACTTTGACAATTAGTGTTGCAGTTATGCCATGTGAATGATTACCCTGCATAGGAAAGGTAATAAGTCATGTCTCTGTAAGACACCCCTTGAATTCATCCATTGCTGCACTATTATCCCAGACGCCCCACAAACTTCCCTCATATCCACAACCGTATTGAAATCCCCCATCACCAACCATGGATCAAAAATATTATCCGCTAGTTGTGTAAGACATTGCCACAGAGGACTACAGTCACTTAATACATTAGCTCCATATACCACATAAACCAGAACATGTAAGTGTGTCTGTCTAATCAAAAGACAACAGTGAATAATTTGAGCAGGCACTGTAATCTCAACATCAATATCATCATGTTTCCAAGCAAGCCAAATTCGTGTCCCTGGCCCCGTATAGTCAACAAATAATTTCCAAGTATGTGATAGTAAAGATTAGATACGAGATATATTTATGGCAGAAACTGCAATTTCAAGTAGGCATATAAAAGCCAGATAATTCAGAAATCAAGTCACGTACCGCCATTTGGTGATCACGAAAGTTCAATCCTCTGACATTCCATACAGTCGCATTAATCATTAGTCACCCTTAAGGGGTTGCTTCTATTAGGACCCCGGGTAGAGCATTCTGCTATTTCCTCTTCTTCCGCTAGAATGTCAAAAGGGTTATACAGCACAATCTCTTTGCCTTTGTTTATGTTTTCTGATGGTGATCTCGTCATGTGTTGTGTATTGCTAGCCTGCACTCTAGTTGGCATTCTAGACCCCTCCTCACGTTCAACTTATTTTTCGGTGCACTTGTTGGCCCATCATTCAATTTTACCATTGTCGGCTTTTGCACATAGACGCTAATCGGTGGTTTACGTTATGGCTGTATGGTAGGATAGTTGTTCGTGCAGTGACCCAGACTATTGCATGCACGGCATTTTGGGGGCACCTATTCATATTCGACATCCACACGACATGGTGTCTCTGCTCCTTCCTCGATCAGCATAATAATAATAATTTTTTTGGTAGTTTAGAAGAGATGTCTAGCATAATGCATACACGAGCGAAATCCAGTCTTGTGCATGCCTGAGTAATTGCATCGAGATATATAGGAGACCTATTCCACTTGCCACCATGCTAAGACCCTCGTTGGTCCAGAATTCAACAGGAAAGTGTCGCAATTTTATCCATATGGGCACTTGAGTGTGTTTATGTTTTCTAAGTGCCATTCCCGGTTCCCATCGTTGTAGTACTATTGACTGGCCTTGAAACAACCATGGTCCTCCATATATTACTTCTTCCATCACAGCCTCTGTCTTAAATTTGAAGAAGTAAAAACCATTGACAGTTGCAATGACCTCGTAACAAGCAGCCGTATCAATCTCACATATTCGTTAAGATGGTGAAAAAATGATTTTTTCCAAGAAAATAGCCAATTGTCGTCGTCTTCCATTCTTGTGAACCATCATGGATAACGTCCATCGAAGGATGAATAACAATTTCATCATTTTGCGACTCATGAGGGATATAAGATAATGTTTTACACGAAGAGTTATTGAAAGCCTAGCAAATGTATCAACAACAGGAGGATTATTAAGTAATGGAATGTTACCTATGAACAAGCTAGTTGCCGTCGGGTTGTGGCTGGGAATATTTGCCGCCATATATTCACCAATTCCTGGTGTGCGAGTCGGGGACTCAGGAATAGTCATGGTTGTCACTACGTCAATCATCATAGGCAATTTGTCCCGCCTATCCAAAACCTTGGCCATTTCTTTGGAAGGCTGCACTTCAAGACATGGGGGCGCCGTGTAGATGGATATCGCCCCAGTGAGAGGAAACCTAGTAGGTGGCGGTAGGGTTTCTAAGTATGTCGCTGCTTGTGTTTTCATCAGGATCTGAGGCATGCGCAAAGCCAGACGAAGAGGAGTCGGTCGATATGGTGTCAGTTGCTGGTCGGATACGAGTTTCAATTGATGGCTATCACCAAATTTTGTTTCCCATCGTGTTTTCAAATCCATGAGATCTTTCATGGACTCCACATCTCCTTCGTCGATAACTTTCCTAGCCAAGGAGTAGAATTCTTTAAAGTTGAACTCACATTGAACGCAAGGTTTAGTCTTCACATCCTCCCTCAGCGGTCTTGATCGTCATTCAATTCGTTATCCACATCATCATACAACAAAGCCAAAGCGTATGTCTCATCATCGTGGGGGTCATCCTCTCCATCGCTGCATCATGATTGGAGTTGGTGTGTGCGTGTTTTCCAATGTGTGTGTAAGGTATTGTGTGAGAGAGAAGAGAGATAAGTTTTGAGAGGATCCATTGATGCTTATTGTTATTTTACATGCTGAGATTTTTTTTTCAAAATACTTTAAATTCAATTTTTTTTCTTCTTTTATTTTGAAATGCTCCAAACTTTAAAAAACGAATCAATTTGCAACTTCTTGGTATAATTTATTTCCACCTCAGCAGCATAAACTATTGTAGAAGAACCCCTAAATGTTTTCGACCTTCAATCAGGGAGAAAATGGAAACAAACAAAACTACTTTCTCATCAATACCCTAATTTTCAACCCAAAATATCTTCAAGATTCCTTGTTGGGCCAAAGAGAGAATACAACCATCAAAGAAGATAAAACTATTTGAATGGATATCAGATATTCACTAATTAGTTTGGATGTCTTCTTATAAAAGAGCTTTTTTTTTTTTTTTTTTTATTGAATCGGTTATAATTACATTATAATTTTTGATCTTGTAATTTAGATTATGTATTATTTTTATCCTTTAACCTTTTAGTATAGTATTTTGGTCATATATATATTTTTTAAGTTTCGTAATTTCAATTATTTTCTTCACCAAAGTTCACCATTTTCGCTAGAACAATACATATGAATTTCACGTGACCATTTAAAATGGGGCTACTGTTCCTATTGACATATTGTTTGCCAATACTTTATCATTTAACTTTCTGGTGTAGTATTTTGGCTCTACATTTTTTTTATTCATGCGATTTCAGTCTTTTTTCTCGCTGGAGTTCACCCTTCTCTTTGGTGGAGAAGTACTCCATTGACAAGAGGACTGAAATTGCAATAATTAAAAAGATGCAATACCAAAATGCTATCCTAAAAAGTTAAAGGATGAAAATTCCAAATGGCTTAAGTTACGGTACCAAAAATGCATTAAATACTTCAATTATCCATATCAAATATGTATAACTAATTAATCAATAACTACTATTACAGTAGACCATCAATTATTATTAAAGTAGACTACCTGCATATTGGTGGGACGAAAATTATTTATGGTCAAAATTTAATTTTTTATATTAATTTTATTTCGTTGTGGTAGATAGTACTGATTTTTCATGTTTTTAAATTCTGACATATATAATGTAACGAATAATTCACTTTTTTTAATGTATTTTTTATTTTTTTAAAGGAAAAATGAAAATTAAAGAAATGGATTTTAAAATGTGAAAATTTAATATAGAAGTATGTCTTTTCGATTTATAGACAAAAAAATATAGGTGATAGAATGATGAATGTGAAAGTCACTTAGGATAAAATATTAAGTACACTAGGCTTTTATTATTTTATTACTATAAAAAGATAAGTACTAATAATAAGATATTAACTAATCGATGTCCAAATTTTCTTTATTATATATTAATAGGTATAATGATAATCTTTGCAACTATAACATTAACTAAAATAAATATGTACAGATTAACACTCTTAAATATTAATAAATTAGGATTATGAGAACTGACGAGAACCCGCGGAATCAAAGATCAAATGTTCGGGTTACTGAACCAAAGCCAAAGCCCTATTCTACCATCGTCCCCCAATACAGCAGATAGACCCAGTCTTCTATTTTCTTCCTAATATCCATCTTTTGTTGTAAGCCTTCGATGTGGATGAAAGGCAGAGATGAGAGCGAGAGAAGATGAGTGTAACGAAGCCTGAAAGGTAAAGGCGGAGCTCCATCTGTAGCTGCAGAGAGAAATCCCTGCACGAGAGAAAGATTTTGATGAGTCCAGGCATGAAAGAACAAAAACATCTTAGTTAGGATCGTGAATTATTAGTTTGAGTTCTGGGGTGGAACTATCTTATCTAACCGAGCGATAGGGTTCTGTTCCGTATAAAGTTTATCATGACGAATGTGACGATTCATTCGTTTGAAAACTCTTTGAATCAGTTGATTAATTGAAAGATTCGTGCACAATTTGGATTTGAATTGATTGAGATACAACAACTTGACTAAGTCTTGTCATGTCTGCTTGAAATCTAGAATTGGTTACCTGTAGATTACCTGCTTGTTTTCCACCAATCTACAAAGTGCTACCTAGAGATATTTTAGGATGACGTGTCTTAATGCGTTGGCAAATTGTATGACGTGTCCGTCCAGCTGTATAATTGATGTGTCCTACTAGAATGGGTTTGTTTTTCTAGACTTGTCAATTTAGGAAAACATATAATAAGTTTGTAGGCTTTACCTTCCTAGCGAATCACCAACTAGGCTGGTAGACGACATTTTTTGGGCTTTTAGCCACGAAGGATTTTGGGGTCATCATCACCCTCCTAAGGGGTGCAAGCTGGCAGAGCTGGACGACTGGAGCAGGAACATAGTTTGCAGAAGAATCTTCCTTGCTCATGCCGTCAGCAGGGCATATCCTGCAGTATTAGCCAGAAGAAACAAGCTAGATTCCTTATTTATTCGAGTAAAAAATTCCCAAAATTGCCTTTTAAATTCAACGCATCAGCAAAAAATGGGGCATGAGCAATAATGATTATAAGAGATAAGAAATAAGAAGAGCTCCTGCTATCTTGAGGAGTCCACGTGTTCTTTAATTGGTGGATAGTAGCCAATTGGCTGCCGAGTCCTCAATTGATAAGACTATTGACAAGCTAGCATATATGAGGAATTTTCCTCTCCAGTAGCCTCGCACGTTCTCGCACCAAGGTAAAAATTAGACAAGATTAATTGGGATATCATGACTAAACCTCACAAGTAAAAGAGGCCTTAATTTTAGAAAAACTTAATTTAATTCAAAATTAAATAAGAAAAATTTATAATTTTCAGAAAATATGCAGAATTAAGAAAATTTAATTTTTTGGAAAAACGACAAAAATCGACCCAGTCGTCCATCGTTGGCCTGCGGTTTCGCCTTGCCAGCCTCGCTGGCTCCTTTGGCAGCATGCGCGCGCGGCTTTTGCTGCATACTGGCAGTGCGCGCTAGCCCCCCTGTCGGGCGCACACACTGTGCAGTGTCGACTGACAGTGTACTGCTATAGTGCCAATTAACACATTTTTTTATTCTACACAATAAATTGAAAATAAAAACCAAGCATTTACAGAAAATTCAGTTTTTCTTAAACACTTATATCATCCAAATAATCACAAAATTAAACAAGTTAATTTCTACATATAATTATCAATAATATAAGCAATAAAACCATACTTAAAAATCCGTAAAACAAGTTTCATGCTTATCACACAACCAATAGCCTCTAAAACTGGGCTCTAATACCTCTTGAAATGAACAAGCGGATCAACCCGGGAACGCGCTAGCGAAAGAGCGAGAGAAAAGCGATAAAATAGCGTAAAAAATTAAATATAAATCGTACGAACCCAGGGGTGTACCCTTGATGTTTCCGGGTGCTCGATGTAGTATGAAAAGAAACAATAATAAAACATATTCATATGACGCTATGGTTGTAAAAAAACAACGAAAGAGATACATAATTTCAAAGCGAGGTTACCTCTTTCATTTGATTCTCAATCGGCCACTTGTTCACACGAGATCCCAACGTAGAAATCCTCCAAAGATGATCCACACGACATCGAAACGAACGAGGCCTTGATCCCTTTGCTAGAAGGAATCAAAGCCTAACTCTCACCTAGTGAGAGAGGAGAGGGGTGACCGAGAGATTTTTATTTTTTCTTTTTGTGTTTTGTATTGTGTAATTATGGCCAAGTTTGCACTTTCCAAAAATATAATTTCTTGGTTAACTCTTCCGTCCATCAATTTGCAGGTGGGCCGAGTATATATAAAATAAATTCAAGGGCCAACAAATTTTAATTAAATATAATTTAATAAAATCCATTTAATTGAGCCCAAAATAGGTATTTAATTTAATTAAATACACAAGCCAAAATATCTCTTATTAATTAATAAATCCAATTCATTAATTAATAAAGACAACCCAATTTAAATTAATTCAATTAATTTAATTTGGGCTTATCTATCCGATGGACAATCCTAATTACTTACACCTTACGAAATTAATTCAAAATTAATTTCTTGTTGTTTCTCGGTGATTTGTGTGTGACTCTTTAGGTTCACCTATGAGCTAGACTTGGGCTACTTTTCAACACTAACGATAAATTAAATCTAATTTAATTAATCGTTCTTGATCAACCAATGATTAAGAAAGCCCATCTACCATTGGTGACCGTCTAGCAATGGTCCATGGCACTAAAGGCTAGGTGAATGTCCGTGTGAACATTTAGGTTTTCGAGTCCATACGAGTACGGTCCTTCCATCTACCGTCTCCCCATCTAAGTCTAGAGCATGGAATTTCGTATCGGTACTCATCTTGGACTAGGCATCTATACTTTAATACTTGAGACCGCATTATGCTTAATTGTTCGACATAGGAACCTTTTCTTCTTATTCGACCAATCACTATGGCCATAGGTTTATAAGGCGTGAATGTGTGTCCAAGTGCATAGGAGATACCTCTTTCACATACTGACAGGGGAAAGATCCTCTTCTTGGAACTCATCGTCTTTGCTACAAATTCCGACTGCACTGGACAAAGCTTATGATGTTCATGTTTGCAGCACAATCACCTCTTGCACAGATCCAAGATACAGTCATCGTATGCACATGACTTTTGTGATTCCTCAAGTCGTGGACTTCTTCCATACTATCAGAGTCGGCGACTCAAGTCATACTGACCAAGCCTCCAAGGATTCCATATGACAATCACCACACGTCAATTTAGTCAATTGACCACCTTGTTAACTATCCCACTGAAATTGCATAGACGTCCAACGTCTGTCGCAGATGAAACACGACACTCATTCAATGAATGTAATGCTCAGTGCAAGTCTCAATAGGACTCTTGATACCCAGTCTCGAGGTCCTTGACTTTGAACATTTCAGACCAACCCTCAAAAGTTAGTTTCATAGCTGCCATCCCATGCGCAACCCAACTACATGGGTTATTTAAATGGTCTGTGGGCATCTATCGTGACATCAAAATAACGCTTAACGTAATTAGTAAGCACAACAGACACATGTACCAAAGACGAATACTTACCATATTCGTTGAGATAATATTACTTAAATAAAGATCACTTGAATAGTTTCCAAAACCGTCAATCCAATTGGCTATTTGGTCACCTATTTCAACAAGGATCTTGGAGAGAACGATTTGCCGATTAAAACGAAAATGAAAGAAGTAATAATTTTGTTATGCCTGTTTCATTCTTTAAACATAGCTTCATATGAATGTTTTAATTTTCTTTTATTTCATACTACTTCGAACACCCGTGAACACCCCTTGGTTGGATCGCTTTAGTTGTATGATGTATGAGGTTTGAGTTTTACGCTTAAATCCACAGACTTGCTTCCGCTAGCACGTTCCCAGGCTGATCCGCTTCCCTTCAAAGGTATCAGAGCCCGATTCAATATAAAAGCTATTGGTTTTTAGGTGTTCTTTATATGATGAGCATGAAGAACGTGTTTTATGGTTTTTTTGTAAAGCATCATGATTATATGTTTATATTAAATTTGTTTAATTTTGCACTTATTTCGATGATTTGAGTATTTAAGAATATTGGATTTTTTTATAAAATACTTATATTTTATTTTCAGTTTAATGTGCACAATTTTTTTTTGTTTGAGGTACTGTAGCAATGTGCGTGCACAGGCAGAGGCACCCATGTTTACTTCAGCATACGCCGGCCCAATCCAAGTCATACGGACCAGTGATTTGAATCCTTTTTGTGAGATTTGAAATCCATCCAAACCTTTCACATCCCACTTAACTGATTGCTGATGATATGAATTAATTTGACTATTTTATCCCCTTTATAAAAAAGAAAAAAGGAAAAGGAAATCCATGTTTCCTCTTTATATAGAATGACTCCAAATTAATCTTTTAATATATGTTTATGCATAATTGAGTTCCCTTATATTTTCCAATCACATTTTTTTAGTCACTATTATGAGTAATGTGCATTGCACGTAATGCTTATTACCTAAACAAAATATTTATATTCTTTAAAAGTTTAATTAAGCAACAAATATAAGGTATTCATAACGTAAGAAATATTATTTTAAAATTTGACAAGTATTTTATAAATGGCAAGAACTTATTATGTAACATTCGCAAATTTTCATCGATACATAATTATGGAATTAATTGATAAATATTTTAAAAAATTGGTTAATTAGCTAATAAGTCAGAAATTCAAATTTAGATAATATTAAAACATGAATGGGGTAAATTGGAATTTTATAAAATATTTGAAGGTAAAATATATAATTTTAGAAAGTTGGGGGTAAAATTATAATTTAATGAAAGTTAAAAAAAAGAAAAAGAAAAAGAAATGGCTGCCACTAACTTTGCTAATAGAAGTACAAGTGTTGCTATTTGGTACCACTTTGACTTTGACTTGAATAGAATAAAATTTATATACATATATATATATATATATATATACATAGGGTAAATTGCATAACACCTCGTGTTTTGGCGAAATAGCGTGACATCTCCCTATGTTAATTTAATAAGCAAAAAACTCCACATATTTTATAAAACACAACGAAAACCCCATTCTTATTTTGCCCATTTATTTTATATATAATTATTGTTTCAATTGATTTATTTATATATTTAATTAATATAAATATTATTTATTCAAATACATTACATAATTATATTTATTATGAGATATATAACTTAAATAAAAGCAACTAAAAAAAAAAAATTTAAAAAAATTTAAATTAAAAAAACACAACACTAAATGTTATATACTTTTGAATTAATAAGAAATAATTAAAAATCATTTGTAATAATTATATATTAATAAAATTCAATTATTATTGATTGAAGTATATTTAATAAGTTTTATTTTTTAAATATATTAATTAATATAATTAATATAAATTGTATTATTTTTAAATTATATTATTTACTATTTATTTTATTTAAAATAAAACAACTAGTGGCCAGCGACGACGCCTGGTGATGGGGCGATGCGCCAGTGATTGGGGGGGGGGGGGGGGGGTGTCGCGCAGGGCGATGCCCCCTGGATTTGGGCCGCCGCCCTTTCTAGAGGGGTGGCGGATGGGGCGACACAAGGTCACCCCGTTGTTGCAGGGCGACCTCAGCGTCGCCGTCCACATAGTCGCGCCAAATACATATATATTAATTATATATGCATATATAATAGTGTGTGTATATATATTATAAATAATATATTATATATATTGTATGTATAATAAATATATTTTAAATTATTTAAAATTTGGACTGTTCATTTTTTACATTAGAATATCAATGGTTGTTAGAAGAGGTGTAATGGTCAATTCTGCAAAAATTTAATGCCGTTAGGGTTTATCTAATGGAGGGGAGTGTATGCAATATTTTTTTAAAACACAGGGGGTTTTATGCAACTTACCCATATATATATACACACACATTATAATGAGATAAAGAACTGCAAGTCCTTTTTAACTTTTTATTTTCTAGGTTGGGTTTCCTCCGTTACAGTGAGAGTTCTCTTATCTAATAGGTAAGGATTATTATTATGTAAATTTTTAATCAATTCATATAATTATGTTATTTGATTAAAAAATTTATTAAATTAATTTTAACTATCCGATATAATATTAATCGGAAAATTTTATGAGTTGGCTATTTAAATTAGTTCTTATTAAATATCATATTTGAATGTAATAGTTGTTAGTTAAACTACTAGATTTACTTGATTTAATCATTACTATGATTAATCTACTTGTTTTTATCGGGCTTATTGATCAAATACTTAACTATACATACTCGTATTAATTAAATTCTATAATAGAGAGAAATTGATAGCAAATTCATAGAAAATTTAGAAATTATATTTAAGAACTATTAGAAAATTTTATTTGGGAAATATATGCATCTATACTATTATAAAGAAAACTTTTTTAACTTTTAAAACTGAAATTTATTTATTTCATTCTTCCCTTTAAATTGTTTTGATTTAATTCAATTATAATTTTTTTATAATCTCACAGTTATATTTTTTTTCTCTTAACTACCCACTACTCCACATTGTTTTCATTTGCTACCCATTATATAATTTAACATTATATTATTAATTTTATTAATTTTTTTTATCATCTCATACCAAGATTTCTTTTTATATGCTCGCGGAATTGCGTGCAATGATAACTAGTAAAAGAAAATATGATATTCTCGTAATAATTCAATTTAAGAATGTTTTTAATAACGATAATTAATAAATATGAGGGGTTTGAATAAATGAATTCTCATGAGTTGGTTGATTAAATTAAATATATACTTGGAAAGTTTAAAAAATTTAGTTAGTTAGAAAATAACGGAACGAAAATTTTTAATTTGGATAGCAATGAAATATTAAAATTGTTGGAAATTGTACGAATAATATTTAATATTCTATTTGAAAATTATGATATTTTCAAAATATTGATTTTATGCATTACAACTTATTATAGGATTAGGGGATATAGTAGATGATTGAACAATTCTATATTTGCTAATTAAAAGCGTTGTAATAAGATCGAGGTAAAGTTAATTAGTGTCATCTATATGTGTCTCTTTATATGGTTATTACTTTTATTGTTAGGCTCTGGTTTGTGCTCCTAATACCTCATGAGAAGAATATGAATAATTGTGGTTTAAGGTGAACGATTAAATTGGTGAAAGTAAGGTAAGTAAATAATTAGTATTATCAATATATGTAACATTTTCTTTTGATATTAATTTTGTTTTAATTTTGCGAATCGTGCTGAAATTGATTTATATAGAATTGTAAGAGTGGTGGATGATTTAATTTGAATACTATATGTAAAAGTGAAATGAGAAAAGCATTGAAGTATTACATTGGTTAAATGATGTGTTGCTGTGCTTGTAAATGAAAATATATTGATATGTGGTTTTATGTTACTAGCTGTTGAAGGAAGTGGATCGGCCCGGGAAGCGCGAATAATCGAAAACGGTAAAACAAGCTATAAATAACGAAATTAATACCCGATCAAGGGGTGTACCCTTGATCTTTCCCGGGCATTCGGTGTATTAAAAATAAAACATAGGCCAAGAAATCACGAGAAAAACAAGGAGCGAAAACTATAAATGGAGTTTTACCTTTGTCGTTTTTCTCGTACGGCTACTAGCCTTGTCTCCTCTCCGTGTTCGTTTCCGGATTCGTCTAGGGTTGGCAATTTCAACCCAAACCCGGAAAACCCGCCCTGGACCCGCCCCGTATGGCCGGGTCTGGGATGCCATTTTCGGGTTCGGGGCGAGTCTAGGCAGCTAAAAACCCTGGTCGGGTTCGAGGCGGGTTACGGGTCCTGTCTCGAACCCGCCCCATTGGACCCAGCCCCGGCCCCAATCCAACCCCGCCTCTTTTTTATTGTATATTATTAAATATACAATATATTATAAATAAAAATTATCTTATTATATATATGAATCCTAAATATTTTTTGCATATACGCAACTATATAAAAAATATCAAAAATAAAAAATTAGTTGAAGAAATTAATAATTTAGATGAACGTATTTTTTGTCTTATCCAATTCATTTTAGATTGAAAATTATATTAAATATTTAAATTATTTTCTTAAAAAAATATTAATTTAATGTATTCTTTGTATAAATTAATTAGGTCGGGACGGGACGAAAATTTTAGCATGGCGAGGCGAGGCGGGGGCGGGTTATGGGCTGGCAAAAATTAAATGGGGCGGGTCTGATACGGGTCCAGGCGGGGCGGGGGCGGGTTATGGGTCTGGGAAAAATTAAATGGGACGGGTCTTGAATCCGGGCGGACCCGTACCAGACCCGCCCCATTGCCATCACTAGATTCATCCACGATGAGACCTCGATCTTGAGATCCTCCCAAGAATGACACACCACCACTAAAGGATGTGGAGATTTCGTGTTAGCAAAATCTCCACAGAAGAGATGGAGATCAAAACAACGCTATGAATTAACGTGTTTTGATCTCTTTATCATTTTTCCTTTTGATCTCTAAGACCAAATGAAAAACTGATATGGAGAACATGGGAGAGAGAGAGAGAGGCACGAAATTTGTGAGGTTTTGAGAGGCTAGTATGTGTTGTGTGTGTGGCTAGGGTTTAATGAAGGTATATATATGACCTAGTCATGCACATACTAGGAGTCCTAACCAAGTTAGGCTCCAAAACAACCATCCTAACCCTAGCCACCCCTTATGCACGAAATTTGCATCTTAAATCAGCCAAAGACCTTCAAAAATTGTCCTCATTGACTTAGCCAAGGGCTAACCAAGGCCTTGGGCTTGTATTTAATGAACCGAGCTCGATAGGATCAATTCCACGTTTTATGGACTTATATTAAATCTAATTTAATCATAAACCCAAAATTAAACTCCTTATCTTTTAGTCTAATTAAAAGATCAAGCCCATGCTCTCTCTTTCAATTTATAAATCCAATTTATAAATTAGATCAAGCCCAATAAAATTAATCCAATTAATTTTACTAGCTAACTTGAAATTCTAATTAATCCAATTAATTTAATTTCAAGTCATCCATCCAATGGATTGGTATAAATAAATGATCCAATCGTTTATTCTCTCCAAAGATTAGTTTAATCCAATTAAATTAATCCAACTCTTCTAGAATTAATTCCAAATTAATTCTATCCCACTATAGTGGTAGGGTGTGACTCTTTAGGTTCACATTTAGCTAGACTTGGGCATGGTGACCAACACAATTAATTAAATCTAATTTAATTAATTATTTCCAATTATCCCATAACCGGAAATGGCCCGCTACCATGGGTGGTTGTTTAGCAATAGTCCATGGCACTAGAGACTAGGTGAATGTTGGCGCGAACATTTAGGCTCCGAATCCATACGAGTACGGTCCTACTGTCAACCGTCTCCTGGCCTTAGTCTAGGGTATGGAATTGGGTGTCGGTTCCCATTCTTGACTAGGCAGCTATGCTTAACACTCGAGATGCGTTTACTCTACTGATCCGATCTAGGAAACCTATCCCTGATCGATCAATTGCTTTGGCCAAATACTTTTAGAGTCTAAACCATCTCAAGGTGCATAGGAGAACTCTCTATCATATTATGACAGGGGACATATCCTCTCTTGGAATCCACCGTCCTCGCTACATACTCCTAGTGCACTGGATAAGGCTTATGATGACCATGCCTCATGACATAGCCACCGCTCGCCATATCCAAGATACAGTCTTCGTATGCACGTGACTGCCATGATTCCTCAAGTCAGAGGACTAATTCTCGTACTATCGGAATCGGGAATCCCAGTCATACCGACCAATCCTTAAGAGGCTTCCATATGACGATTCGCGAGAGTCACTTCAGTCAGTTGACTACCTTGCCAACTAACCCACTAAAACTGCACAGACGACCTACGTCTCCTGCCTACGAAACACGGCTGCAGTACTTAGTGCAAGTCTCCATAGGATCCTCGATGCCCTATCTCGAGGTCCTCGACTTGGAACGTTCCAAACAGACCCTTAGGAGTTGGTTTCATAGTTGCCAAACTTATGCGCAACCCAACTCCACGGGTTAACCTTTCGATCCGTGGGCATTTGGTTGTGATATTGAAACCCCGTTTAATATAAGTGGTAAGCACAACGAAACATATTGCCATCTTGATGAATTCTTACCATATTCACCAATCTAATAATATTTAATAAAAATTGTCGAATGGAAAACAATCAATCCAATTGGCTTTTGGTCACCCATTCCAACAGCTGTTGACAAGAACGGTGATATGTGGAAACGAGGGAGTGATGAAAATTGAATATAATTATGATATGAATACCTCTTGATTTTGTTGGATAGCTAGTGTGGAGAGATGAAATGAAGAGAGATATGATGCGATATGAAAAGAGCTATGATGCGATGTGAAAAAAGCTATGATGCGATAAAAAAAAAGCTATGATGGGATGTAAAAAGAGCTTTGATACGAATTTGAAAGAATTATGATGTGAAATGAGAATGATGAGCATGTGTGGCGTGTTAAGGGGATTCATTTAAACAGTATGTAACGAATGGTTAGGTTCAGTTGGTGGAAAAAACACTATATCACCTTCTGGTAAGCAGACTAGAAAAGAGAAGTTTAGTTGACTGTCTTGTTATGAGTTGACTGCGTATGAAATAAAGTTATCATGTTGAAATTAAAGTTGATTATATTCTACTATGTTTCTCATTTCATCTTGTTTGAAACTATACTTGATATACATGTATAGTTGATTCTAGTTGTTTACTTACTGAGTTGTAGACTCATTTGTCTGCTAATATTTTTCAGGTATAGATCTTTACCAACCAAGGGCTAGGTCCAACCCTTGCATTTTAGTTAGGTCGGGCTAATATGGAGTTTTTCATTTGTCAATAAAGATAGAAATCACCTTTTAGGGTTATGTCAATATGAATTAAAAATGAGAATGACTTGTGAATAATTATAAGAGTTTCATGTTGTGGTATCTGATAGATATATGTATAATCTTATGGTGAGATGATAAATTTGTTAGTGGTGATGTTAAGATTACGTGTATATATATACTCAACAGGGATGATTATGTTCTTATTTACATGTTTAAAGTAGGGTTTATCTTAAGTGTGATATTAGGAAAGATATAGGTGTGGTGTCGTTAGAGGGTGCTACATTTTGTGGTATCAAAGCAGGGATTAGATTCTTTGGGGAATATCGATGAAAAGTGGTATTATATATAAATATATATTACGTATGTGAATTGAGTCAAATTGAGTCATTAGAGTCTGCACTTGATAATATAGACCATTATAGCATTATTTATGTGAATTTGTGCCCATTAGGGTTATGTTTGTTAATACAGTAGTAAGCTTTTTCAGTAGTAGTGCACTTGTGTTAATTGACCCAAAAATATACTTGTCATTTGTAAGATATGAGTTTGCATCATGCAAACATGCTAGTATAGAATCTTTGGGGTATAACCTATGTGTTTCTATGCTTGCTAGTGCGATTATATTCGTTAATATAGGTTTGAAAGCTTGTCCTGTAGTAGTTGATGGTGTCACACTATATGCACATTTGGTTGTGATGAACCCTAGGGAATTTGAAGTTATTCTAAGATGGATTATTATCTAGTAACCATGCTTTGTGGATTAGTAAAGAAAGAAAGTGATTGTAGAATTCAATAGACAAATAAAGACGGCAATCATGGTAAAATGTAAGTCATATCTAATTATTAAATTTTATCGTAACCGCTTTTAATTTAATTAAAAGAGGGTGTGAGGCATATTCAGTGAATGTACATATACTATGATGGTTAGTATGGGTGTATCAGATGTTCCGGTAGTTAGACAATTCCCTTATATTTTTCTAAGGAAATACCTAAGTTACCTCCCTATTAAGGAATAGATTTTAAAATAGAGATTATTTCTAGAGCAACATCTATTTTGGATGCACTGTATAGAATGGCTTCAAGAGAATTAGGGGAACTTAAAAAATAAATAAAAGAATTATTAGAGAAGTTATTCATAAGATTGGCTACGTCATTGTGCGGTATATTAGTGCTACTCACGAAAAAAACGGTTGGTTATATGAGGTTGTGTATTGATCATTAGCAACTGAATACGGAGATAATGAAAAACATATACTCATTATCAATAATTGATGATTCGGTAGATTAATTGAAGAGAGCCACAATTTTTTCGAAGATTGATGTGAGATTTGCTTATTGACAATTGAGGATAGTAGAGAAGAATATACCTAAAACACTTTTCAATACTCGTTATTGACAATTAAGAAACGCATGGAGACTTTCATGACATTGATAAATCATACATTAATTTTATGAATACTCAGGTCAATTTGTGACAGTATTATAGATGACATGTTAATATATGAGGAGTATGAAAGACCATAAACAATATTTGAACTAGTGTTGCATATCTTGAAAGAGTAAAACTGAATTTAAATAACTGTGAATTTTGGGTAACTAATGTAGTTTTTCTAGGTTATGTGAAATTTGGCTATTAGGCTATGCCTAACCCTGTAAAGGTGAAAGCTATCATAAAATTGAGAAAACAGGTAAAAAGAAAAAGAAAAGAAAAAAGCAACTGAAGTACGGAGTTTTTTAAGACTAGCTAAATATTATAGGAGATTCACTAAGAGTTATTTTTTTAATAATTGTCGGTCATTTGATAGAGTTGTTAAGGAGGAAGGGTAATGTTTTAGGGGATTGAATAATGTCAACACGGTTTTGATGAGTTAAAGAAAATATTATATCAACTTTGATTTTAGTCTTACCAACTTATAGTGGTCGATAAATGATGTGTATAGATGCTCTAAAATGAGGTTTAAGGTGTGTATTAATGCAAAATAGGAAGGTGATCACGCATGCATCTCGTCAGTTAAGGTATCCATTAGTTAAAATTACCCTATGTATGATTTGGGGTTAGAATTGTATATGCATTAAAGGTTTAGAGGCAACAGTTGTGTGGAGAAAGATTGACCAGAGAGTTTGAAATGTGTTTAACCCGTGTCGAGTTGAACTTGAGGACTAATGGGGTGTATAGAATTATTAAGGGATCATGATTGTATTATCAATTTTTATCGTGAAAAAGTGAATGAAGTAACACATGGTTTGAGTAGGAAGAGTTCAAGCGCCATAGCTAATTGCATAAGTCATAATTTACCAAAGTGATGTTCGACTTGTAATAACTGTCTTGGGATAGACAATTTACCAACTAAATTTTACGTAAGTAATATTATTACGATTCCTTAAGAGACGATTTGAACTTTAGCATTTCTGTTGGACAGATGAAATGATATTTTGATACTTAATAAATTTTTATAATAATATATACGAGAGATATTGGGGGTTAAGGGATGATAATTTTGGTAAAATTCTAATGATGAGATATAAGAAAAAATAAATGTTGAGTTTAAAGCTAACTAATAGAAACCTTATTCGTGGACAAGTCTTAGTGTATAAGAAAGAAAATAATGAAGTAGGATTGGTTTAATATGATATTATTATTGGGAATAATATCTCAAATCTTGGATAAGTAGTCTTGGATAATGTATTCTACTCATTGCTTTTATATGTTGGGAAGAATATCTCGAATCTTATAGATGGTAAAAATAAGAGGTGACGATATTAAGATCCAGTTGGATCCTTTTTCTTACGTATGTTAGAGAGAATATGAAAGGAGCTCGTGGATCGGCCCGGGAATAGGCTAGCGGAAGCGTTGATAAAAAAAACGTAATTAAAACAATATGATGATTAAAACCATAGATCCAAAGGGTGTATCCTTGGAATTCCCGGGCGTTCGATGTGGTAAACGAGATAAGCCATTTAAATTTGTTAGGAGAGAGGGGCGGCTGGCTAGGGTTCTAGGAAGGAAGATGATTTTTCTTTTTATTATGTTATGATTACTTATTCCAAATAATTAACCCTGTATATATATATATATATATATATATATATATACCTTGTATTGAACCATTAAAATATGTCTAGGTTCATTTTAATGTCCACAAGGTAATATATTCTTTATTCCAAATAAAGAATGACTAACAATGCACTTTCAAAAGTGAAAATTGCTAGTCAATTATTTCCTTTCTAGAATTTTTCAAGTGTGCTTTAATAAGGGTTATGGGCGATTTTTATTGAATAAAAATACTAGGCCCACTTGATTTTAATTAAATCCAATTTAATTGAAATTCACCTAATTAAGCCCATCATGCTTTTAATCCAATTAAATGCATGAGCCCAAATAGTCTTTATTAATTTAATAAGTCCAAGTTATTAAATAATAAAGGCAAACCCAATATAAATTAATCCCATTAATTTATTCTTGGGCTAATCCATCTAATGGATCTCTCTCATTTTTAGTAATCCAATTACTTATGGAATTAATTCTCAATTAATTCCTTATCCCTTCTCGGTGATGTTGGGGGTGACTCTTTAGGTTCACCTTAAGCTAGACTTGTGCTATTGTCTAACACTATTATTAATTAAATCTAATTAATTAATAATTCTTGATCAATCCTTGACCAAGAAAGCCCGTCACCATGGGTGGTCCTCTAGCAACGGTCCATGGCACTAGAGACTAGGTGAATTTCCATGTGAACTTTTAGGCCTCGAGTCCATATGGGTACTGTCCTTCCATCTATTGTCTCCTGGTCTTGGTCTAGGGCATGGAATTTAGTGTTGGTTCCCATCCTGGATCAGACGTCTATGCTTAAATACTTGAGATCGTGTTACGCCAGATTATTCGACATAGGAACCTCTTTTTCCTACGCGACCAATGACTATGGCCATAGTTTCTTAGAGCGTAGTCGCATCTCCAAGTGCATAGGAGATACCTCTGTCATGTAATGACAGGGACATATCCTCTTCTTGAAACTCACAGTTCTCGCAACATACTTTGACTGCACTGGATAAGGTTTATGATGACCATGTTTGTGACACAATCACCTCTTGCACAGATCCAAGATACAGTCATCGTATGCACGTGACTGCCGTGGTTCCTCAAGTCTGAGGACTACTCCCGTACTATCGAATCTAGGACTCAAGTCATACTGACCAAGCCTCCAAGGCTTCCATATGATGATCCCCGCGAGTCAGTTCAGTCGACTTGACACCTAGTCAATCGACCCATTAAGATCGCATAGACTTCCCACGTCTGTCACCGATGAAATACAACACTTATCCAATGAAGGCGACTCTTAGTGCAAGTCTCTACAGGACGCTCGATGCCATTCTCGAGGTCCTCGACTTCGAACGTTTTAGGCCCAATCCTAGGCAGTTGATTTCATGACCGCCATCCAATGCGCGGTCAATTATTGCATGGTTGTTGAATTGGTCTGTAGGCTTTATTGTGATGTTTGAAAGAAATTGTAAACATGCATGATGAGCATAACAAATCAAATGCCAATGTTGAAATACTCATCTTATTCACTTAATAATATTACATAAAGATCAAGTTGTTTCTAGATTGAATTACATGTATGCCAATCTAATTGACTTCCAGGTCATCTATCCTATCAGAATAGACCTGGGGTAAGAAGTCATATTATTAAACAAGAACTTATGGAGTGATATTAAATGAGAAGCAAATTGTGTGCTTGATGTGGAAAGGTTATGTGAGCAAATCATGAGGGAAGCACACAAAACTCCATATGTGATGCATCCTAGTATGGGAAAAAATAAAAATAAATAAAATTAAAAGTTAGGTCGGAATCTATGACCCTAATATTGGTGATAGATGATGAAAAAGAATGTAGTTGAGTTTGTGACTAAATATTTGACTTGTCAGCAAACAAAGGTATAGTGGATTAGAAGAGAGGTTTAAGAGCCTAAATTATTTTTAGACTTTGGGTTTAGTCAGAGGAAAATTGTTATAGGTCACTGCCGGTGCGGCCGACTAGTATGCGATTTATTGCAATTGAAGTACTTGACTATGTTGGTATAGTTCCCTTTGGATTAAGGAGACAGGTGTTGTGATGTCGACATAATTTTATATACAATTGAGAGACTAATTGATAATTATTAAAAAAATTAGATTTAATTATAAATAAATTATAAGTTGAAATTGAAATATATTAAAATTTGAACGGAGTAAATTGGAGCTCATTATAATATTTTGGAGCAAATTATTTTAATTAAAAAATTAGGTAGGACATAATGATACTATTTGAAAAAAAATTAAATTAAAAATAATAATTAAAAAAAGGGAAATTGGTGAGTGGGTTGCCACCCCACCGCCTCACCTACATATTTTTTAATATATGCTTATGGTTAGTTTACAAAGCGAAATTTAATTCTTCGCACACTCACACACACTCGGGCGTGATGAACAGGTATGAAAGTTTTGGTTTTTAATTCTTATTAATTTATATAATTATATTATTTGATTAATCTATTATTAAATATAGTTTATATTGTGTGATGTAATATTTAATCAGAAAATTTAATGAGTTTGACTATCTAAATTACTGTGTAATTAAATATCACATTTGATTTAAAAATATCATAGTTGGTTACTTAAATTACTCGATTTTTGAAATTTAAGTTTATTATAATTAATTCCATCGGACCTATTGACCAAATACTTAATTTTATGGTGTTTAATTATATTATACAGTAGCCATGAATTGATAAAAAATTAAAAGAAATATTAAAAAATTATATTTAAGGAATATTAGGATGTTATATTTGAGAAATGTTATGATTATCGAAAGAAAATATGATATTTTCATAATAATTTAAGTTAGACATATAGTTAAGAATGGTAGTTATAAAGATATGAGGGGTTTGATAAAATGAATTCTTATGAGTTATCGATATGAAAAAAGTGTCTATACGAAGTTTTCCAAACACTTTGTTCATATGGTAGCAAGCATATAGCATGTACCTAATTGACAAGATATGAATTAAAGTTTATGGAGAAATTAGTCGCACAATATAGATTCTTTGAGAGGAACCTTTTTGAGATATGTGATTTTGATGAGAATCTTAACTATGAGAATGAAGAGGCACCCATTTCTTTGCAATAATGATATTTTATTCATCTCCAATTGCAAGAGATAATAAAGCGATTTAAAAGTCAATGGTAGTGTTTGACTAGAATAATGATTCTTAAACTCCATAAATGAAGAGCCCATCGTCTATATGGATGTTGATGAGTCAAGTTTGAGAATTGACTTCACTTAACACTTCAAGTGGATTGCTTAAAGGGAATTGATAACGCTAATGACTACAAATGAAGCTAAGACGGTAGGTTGATCTTCTATCTACCTGCAAGATCATTGAAAACAAGTAGATTCTGTTGTAATTTTAGTTAAATTACATGAAATTCATAAATTTAAAAAAAAAATGAGAGAGAAGAAATATTGCAGCAAAACTTTGGGTTCATTTTTTGGTGATAAATTCTGATTTTTGAATACTAATTTTCGGTTTCAAAAAGTTTTAAAATCTGAAATTGGTCTTCAAACCAATTTCTTGATTGCCACTTCAATATTTAGCCGTTAGTGGCTGGAGGTTTCATTTGCAGATTAAAAGGCCATTATGGGCTATTAAGTGCTGCATTTAGTGGTGGAGTTTTGGGCAAGCCTATATAAACCCATGCAATTTCTCATTTTGAAGATACACAACAACACAACACCTTTCTCTCTCTAGTTTTGTGTTTCTCTCGGCCCCTCTCTAGAATTTGTAGAATTTGAACTGAATTTTCGATAACGAGCTTTTGAGTGTTGTTCGAGGTGTTCTTCGGTATAGTGCTAAAACCGAAAGAACTAAAACCGTCTTATCCTGGGAGAAATGACGTAGCACCCGGCGCACTACTGATACGAGACGTATATTTCTTCAAGGCAAGCAGTGTATTCTGCAATTCGGTTAATTCTTACGATTACCATGGACTGAGAATTGTTACGATACAATTATCATTGTAAGTTTACTATTTAATTTACTTGTCGTAATTACGTTTCTAACTGTTATCTTTTATTTGTTCCAACTTGTCTTTAATTGCTTTTGATTTCTAAATTCGATTGTTATATTTCAAAACGTTGTTTCATTACTTGAAACTGAAATTTTTTCCAACAATCTTGAAGAAAAATATACAGGTTTTGAAAATTCGGATTTTTGTTGGAATGTTTAAAACAGTTTGTAAACGTTGTTTTTGAAAACTCGTTTTTCTTGAACGCAACTTTCAATTTCCTAAGATATTAAGAATGGCCGAGCCAATTTCTGTTGCAATTCCGATCGCACCAAAAGTCGACTTAACCGCTTTACCGAATAAATTTTCGGGCCAATTTTTCAAACGTTGGCAACAACGAATGAAAATTTGGTTAACGATGAAAGGATTTTTAACAGTGATTTAGGTGACCAGACCAGAACCTACTGATACAGATCCTAAAACTGTTGAGATGGCGCAGTGGACTGAGAGGGATCAAATAGACCGAGGAGCGATTTTGTCAGCCCTGTCAAATAGGCTCTTCGACATCTATTGTTCCGACTCCTATACTGCCAAATCTCTGTGGGATGAGTTGGACCGGAAATATAATACTTAAGAGCAAGGGCTCAGAAAGTATTTTATTTCTAAGTTCATGTGGTATCAGATGGTTGAGGATAGGTCTGTAGCTGAATAGACTCATGAGATTATCAACCTTGAGCATGCTCTGGCTGATGCTGAGATGAAGCTTCCTGAGAAGTTTCTGGTCATGTCCATAGTGGACAAATTTCCCAAATCCTGGGAAAATTTTGGCATGACACTCAAACATCAGAAAGGGAGATTGTCTCTGGATGATCTTATGATAGCTATCAGCATTGAGGAAAGCATAGAAATCAGACCCATAAGATGCCAGTTGAGCATCAACCCAGGGCCAATCTAATAGTGGGGAAACAAAGAGTGAATAAGATTAACTCGAACTCAAAAGCCATCAATAAAGGCAAGACCACAAAAATAAGAAACCAAAAGCAAATAAACCATGCTGGAATTGTGGGCAGGTTGGACACTGGGCCAAGCTTTGTCCTAATAAAAAGGCCAAGACTGGGCAGACAGTTGTCAACATGGTTGTGGGAGGTTCTAGCGGTGCTAGCACCTCAGGAGCAACTGAAGGGTATGTGTCTGTACAACCTGAACTTCTAACTATTTACAAACCTTGTGACTGGTTGATTGACACTGGAGTGAATGTGCACGTTTGTGCTGATAAATCTCTCTTTGTGTCTTATCAGGCCATCACTAGAAAGACAGTAAGCATGGGGAACTCCAGTGCTGCTGAAGTACTTGGGATAGAAAGCGTGGACTTGAAGTTTCCTTCAGGGCGCATTCTGTCGTTAAAAAGATTTCATCATGTTCCCATTGTCAGAAGAAACATTATAAGTGGTTCTGTAATAGTTAGGGAAGGATATGAATTAGCTTTTAAATTTAATAAAGTTGTAATTCAGCAATTTGGTATTTTTGTTGGTAAAGGTTATTTAGACGATGGCTTGTTTAAAGTTCGAGTTGAGAATAATAAAAATGTTATATCTGATTCTATATATTAAATGTTGAAACATCTACTTTGTGGCATAATAGGTTAGGTCATTTGAATTTTAATTCAATCAAACGGATGATGAATTTAAATTTAATTCCTAGTCAAAATATTGAACGAGATCACAAATGCCAAGTTTTGTGTAGAAGCTAAACAAGTTAGGAAACCCTATCAGTCAGTTGAAAGGGATTCAGAAATACTTGATTTAGTACACATAGATATTTGTGAGTTCAATGGGGTTTTGACCAGGGACCACAAACGTTATTTTATCACTTTTATAGATGATTGCAGTAAATATTGTTGTGTGTTTCTCATAAAAAATAAGGATGAAGCCTTAGATAAATTCATTTTGTTTAAAAATGAAGCAGAAACCCAAACTGGTAAGAAACTTAAAAGACTAAGGTTTAATAGAGGAGGAGAGTATGAGTCGAGTAAGTTCACTGAATATTGTCAAACTTTTGGCATTATTCATGAAGAGACTCCTCCATATTCCCCTTCATCTAATCGAGTAGCTGAATGGAAAAATAGAACATTCAAAGACATGATTAACAGTCTCATACTAACCTCCGAGTTACCAAAGTATTTGTGGGGAGAGGCTTTGAATACGGCTTGTGATATTCTGAAACACAATATGAGTACTCCTTTCGAATTGTGGAAATGTAGGAAACCAAGCCTCAAATACTTTCGAGTGTGGGGGTACCTAGCAAAAGTGCTGGTCCCAGAACACAAACGAAAGAAATTGGGCCCTAAGACTATTGATGCAGTGTTCTTGGGCTATGTGGAGACAAGTTATGCTTTGAGATTTCTGGTTATTAAATAAAAATTTCAGGCATTGAGGTCAACACAATAGTTGAATTTCGTGATGCTGTATTCTTAGAAGATGTTTTTCCTATGAAAATAGGAATACCTTCAAGTTTTTCACTTGATGATTCACTTACCTCTACATCTATTCCTGAACATGTGGAAAAGATGACTAATGTGGGGTTAATCCTAATAGTACTAGTCTGACACATGAAGAGTCAGATATACCTAGACGGAGTAAGAGAGCTAGGGTTGTCAAGGATTTTGGAAGTGACTTTGTCACTTACAATATATAGGATGATCCGGTAACTTTCAAAGATGCTGTCTTTTCGGAAACTAAGCAGTGGAAAGAAGCTGTCAAAAGTGAGATGGACTCCATTGTTTCTAATGGAACATGGGTGCTAGTCGATCTTCCTCCGGGGTGTACTACTATTGGGTGTAAGTGGATTTTAAGAAGAAACTGAAACCTGATTGATCTATCGATAAGTTTAAAGCCAGATTGGTGGCCAAAGGTTTTAAACAAAAGAGGGAATAGACTATTTCGATACCTATTCTCTGGTAGCTCGATTGACTACAATTCGGGTGCTTATTGCACTGGCTTCGATGTATAACCTTTTGATTCACCAGATGGATGTGAAAACAGCCTTCTTGTATGGTGAACTCGAGGAGAAAATATACATGGATCAGCCTGAGGGATTTGTAGCTCATGGTAACGAGCGCAAAGTTTGTAAACTTGTTAAGTCTCTCTATGGACTTAAACAAGCACCCAAACAGTGGCATGAAAAGTCTAATCAAACTATTCTTGCGTTTGGCTTCACTGTAAATGAGAATGATAAGTGTATATACTGCAAAGTTAAAGGAGATAGAATAATTATTTTATGCCTGTATATAGATGATATTCTGTTAATAGGATCATGTATAGAAATCATAACTGAAACCAAGTCATTTTTAAAGAATAAGTTTGAAATAAAGGATATGGGTGAGGCTGATGTAATTCTTGGTATTAAGTTGATTCGTTCAACTGATGGGATAACCATTTCGCAATCTCACTATGTTGAGAGATAATTGAGAAATTTGGTTATTAAAATAGTAGAATTGCAAAAACGCCTTATGATTCTTCTGTAGCTTTATTTAAAAATGAACGTGGTGTTTCGATTGCACAACTAAGGTATTCCCAGATTATTGGGAGTTTACAGTATCTGGCAAATGGTACGAGACCAGATATTTCATTTTCTGTCTCTAAGCTGGCTAGATACACTAGTTGTCCTGACAAAACCCGTTGGGGTGCTTTGGATAGGGTACTAAGGTACCTGAAGGGCACAGTGTCACTAGCCATTCATTATGGCAGATTCCCTGTTGTTCTTGAGGGATATAGTGATGCTAGCTGGATAGCTAAAAACTCCGGGAGTAATGGGTGTTCAGGGTATATTTTTACCTTAGGTGGGGCGCAGTCTCCTGGAAGTCTGCAAAACAGACTTTGATAACCCGGTCTACTTTTGAAGCCGTGTTATGTGCATTGGATACAACTGGTACCGAAGCAGAATGGCTATTTGGGTTGTTATTGCAACTTCCCATTGTAAGTTAGCCTCTTCCACCTATTGTTGTACATTGTGATAGTCAAACCACAATTGCAAAGGTGAGAAGTCGTAAATACAACCAAAAGACCAAACGACACATCCAAGTTAGACTAAAGTCTATAAGGGCATTAGTGTCAGACAGAGTAATTGGCATTGACTTTGTGGGAACAAAGGACAATGTAGCTGATCCTTTGACGAAAGGATTGGATATGTCAAAAGTAAATAAATCTAGATTGGGGATGGGACTGAAAACCCATCAATGATATAACCACGATGGCAACCCAACCTACTAAGTGGAGATCCCACAAATAAGGTTCAATGTGGTATTAACAAGTCGTAGGTATGTCAGAGCACCAAAATAGATTGATACTTTGTATCTGGAGTTTATCCCCTGTAATTCTGGAAGGTGCTGGTACTGCAAGTATAGTAAGAGTTTAGCTCTGAATGGGGTCAAGTCTATTAGACGAGATGCTAGCAGTGCATCCCTAGAGACGCCCAACTAAGTGAATGTAGTTGTTTGGCCGCAACTAAGAAATTGGGTTATTCCTGAAAACATTCATGAACTGGATCAGGACACATGGCCTAAAGTGTCAACCCTAAAGATCAACATAAAGCTGGTGGCTTATTGTTACTAACAGACGTTGTCACACTCATATGCTCAAATTCAAGGCATAGTTCCATTTGACCTGGTGATAACTGACGTTAGATAACTTAGACAGTGGTTCAAACCGGAAGGTACCATTGGTGAAAGCAAGTCACAGAAACTTGAGTTCAAATCTATGAATTTGTGGGGGATTGTTGTAATTTTAGTTAAATTACATGAAATTCATAAATTTAAAAAAAAAAATGAGAGAGAAGAAATATTGCAGCAAAACTTAGGGTTCATTTTTTGGTGATAAATTCTGATTTTTGAATACTAATTTTCGGTTTCAAAAAGTTTTAAAATCTGATATTGGTCTTCAAACCAATTTCTTGATTGCCACTTCAATATTTAGCCGTTAGTGGCTGGAGGTTTCATTTGGAGATTAAAATGCCATTATGGGCTATTAAGTGCTGCATTTAGTGGTGGAGTTTTGGGAAGCCTATATAAACCCATGCAATTTCTCATTTTGAAGATACACAACAACACAACACCTTTCTCTCTCTAGTTTTGTGTTTCTCTAGGCCCCTCTCTAGAATTTGTAGAATTTGAACTGAATTTTCGATAACGAGCTTTTGAGTGTTGTTCGAGGTGTTCTTCGGTATAGTGCTAAAATCGAAAGAACTAAAACTGTCTTATCCTGGGAGAAATTACGTAGCACCCGGTGCACTACTGATACGACGTATATTTTCTTCAAGGCAAGCAGTGTATTCGCGATTCGGTTAATTCTTACGATTACCATTCGACTGAGAATTGTTACGATACAATTCTCGTTGTAAGTTTACTATTTAATTTACGTTTCATAATTACATTTCTAACTGTTATCTTTTATTTGTTCCAACTTGGCTTTAATTATTTTTTATTTCTAAATCCGATTATTATATTTCAAAACGTTGTTTCATTACTTGAAACTGAAATTTTTTCAAACAGATTCTAAAGGGATAAATGCAAAGTAGACAGTTTATAAAGAAAACGCCTACTATCTTTTGAGAGAAAAATATTTATACTTACAAAAGGTAAGTGGAAATATTAAGTAAAAAGTATGTTAACATATGGAGATAAATAGTCTTTAATCAATTAAGCTTATTTAAAAATGTTTTTTTCAAGCATTACCCAATTTAGCTTTAATCTTTTTATTTTTTTTTTTTTACAAGAACTATCAACTCTTGATTCTGATATGATTTTCTATTTTTTCTACCAAAATCCCTTCTCAAAAAGCTGAAATTTTTGTGAACACTCCTTACGAATGAAAGAAGACTTCAATGGCTTTTTAACCTTAAGTGACAGACATATAAAGTACTTATTATAAGATTATGGGTAATTGCACTTTTAGTCCCACAGGATAAGGGGTGTCGCACTTTTGGTCCTTTGTTTTTCGGGGCAACAGATTTGGTCCTCTAATTTTCAAAAAAATTTGCACATTTAGTCCCACTCATCTCCTTTTGCAAATTTTGTACAGTGCTCCGTCAAAATGGTATTGGAACCTAGGTTTATTGAAAAAATACATAGGTTAATATTATATCCAGATATTTTTCCACTAACGGAGGAGACTTTTTCAAGAAAATGGAACCGAACAAAAGTTCGAGTTACAATTACAACAGGGAATACTTCCAGATTATAGAAAGACAAAAGAAAGAACTTCCTTTTGGGAAATTCTAAAAAAATGTGATAACAGTCCCAAAAGGATTGACTCGAAAGTTCTTACAAAGGAAGAGGTTGAAGAAAAGATGAGAGCTTTTCAAGTCCGTCAAAATTTACCAGGAAAAGTGGTGAGGCGTTTGCATTCCACCAAAGTACATGATACAATTCCAGCCAGAAGGAATGGAAAGGGTAAATTCTTGCACCGATTCATATCTAAAAATTATGATTAGAGGAATTGCTTGGAAAAAAATCGAGGCCGATGCCTCGAAAATCTCTCAAGATCTGAGGGAAATTAGAGACGGTTCAAGACTATGGACATAGGTTATCTAATATACCTATGAAAGTAGATTCTTTGTGCCACAAGATGGACGAGATTCTTAAGATCCTCCCGATCTACACAAGAATCTTACAGATCTGAAGATAGAAATTGCAGATCTAAAAAGAAACCAACGGGAGAACCCTTAAACATCCATATCCAGATAAGAACGTATCAGGGACGCCCTTGGAACAGTACCTCTTTTACATCAGAAAGGGAAGGCGAAAGAGATTCCCAAGCCAAAGACTCGGGATGAACAGATCTGAAAAATCCTTAACTCTATAAAATAATGGAGGTAACCAGAGCGGATCTATCAGATCTACAGGAATTGGCTGAATCCTTTTCCCAACTTGGGATTGTGGAATTAGTCAATGTTCAAACCAACGAAGTTACTCCAGCACTACCACGCCGGAGGGGAGCACATGTTCCAACAAGTCTCCACAAGATCACCCAATGAGAGAAAGTGCAGATTTCCACACCAACGCAACACCAACGTTTGTGGGAACCAGACTTCGAGAAAATCCAGGGAGAAATCCTAGAAGAGCACCTAAAAATACACCTTGGGCAAGAACAATGCTCCAGCCCTTGCATCCATATGGTGCTGTACTAAACCTGGATGTTATCGACTTTCGAAACATAGAGAAGCTGATAGATGAATGGGTAGCAGCATAAAGATAGCAGCAACCACCCTAGAACTCGATAAAGAAAACTTCATAAAATTAGTGGAGTTGAGCTTGGAGGGTTCTGTGAAAATCGGATGGGATAATACCCCAGCTGATACTAAAGCCAGTATCCTTGCCGGAGATTCAAAGAGTGCAATAGCAGATCGGGTAAGGAGGCTTATCAAGATACACTTCATTGGAGATGGATACTTCGAAGGAAGTAGAGCAGAAAAAGCTAGAGAATATGCACAAGCTCTCTTTAGCCTTGAATTAAGAAGTATTTGCGAGATAGATGAATATATCTATTGGTTTCGCAAGTATTTCTTTCAGAGTGGAGTAGCAGTGGAAGTAGGAACTCCAATGTTCTTTGCAAAGATCTGCAGTCCATGGAGGGAAATGTTGATCCAATCATACAAAGTACCTGAACGACAGATGGATTAGTAGCAAGAAGAATGTCTTTCCTCAAAGACAAGTTGAAGGATTGGTGTTATCAAGCATCCATCCAGAAAAACATGAAAAGACTGAGAGGTACGATTAACGAACTCCTCTCTGTTGTGATAATAACAATTTTCCTACTATTTTAGGAGAATTAGGTGAGCCAAGGAAAAGGAAGAAGCAGAGTAATGACTCATACTCTAGGAATTCCAGAAGAATCGCCAGAACATACAAATCTAGGCAAATGAGCGGACCAACAAGGGCTTCATCCCAAGGATCTAGACGAACAGATACGAGATCCACAAGAAGAACCCCTAAAAGAAGAACTTTCAGACGGGCCCATACCTGGGCCAATGAAAGTTTCAAAGACTGCAACTACTGGACATGTGGAGCAAGAGGTCATATAGCCCCAGACTTCCGCAGAAATGTGGTGAATTAAGAAAAATTGAAGCCACAAACGACATCCTAGACGCAGTCTACTATGGAGATTTGGTACCAATATACCAATTTGAGGATCTTCCTTCAGACGAAAGCGTCTATGAAGAGGAGACAGAAACTGATTCGGATGGATCTTCAACCGAGTCAGAATAATTACAATGAAGGAGATAGGCTTCAAACCTTTGAAAGCCTGTCAGGATTCTTTTTCAGAATAACGGTGTCAAACAAAACTATGGAAAGAATCATGCGTCAAGATTCCAACCTCAGTCCATATGATGGATTTAGAATTGGAGGGATCGGTAAAGTCCTCAACTAGATAGGACTAAACCAGAGAAAACATCACATAATCTACAAAGTAAGTTCAGGTGAGTTTGCTATCCCATGGAATTTACTGGTAATGTGATGGAGATGCAGCTTATTCCTAAAGAAGAAATTCTTGAGGAATTAAGTAGGCTTAGAGAAGAAATAGCAGTTACTATGAAATGGATCCAATAGGGACTATTGAAGTAGTAATAAAAGCAACTTTTAAGGAAGGAATTGATTCAGAAATATATTTATCAATAATGGATAGGAGAATCAACAACTTAAGAGATGGTTGTCTTGGAACAATGATAGGTAATCTGTATGCAGGAAAATTGATGTTTGATATTCATCCTAGGATCACATACAACCTAGCTGACCAAGATTTCAGTAGAGTCTTAACCCTTCATTAGGATTTTAAAAAAAAGATCTAATGAAAGAAGGTAATAGACCATATTCTATAACTTATAGAATTGCGTATGCCCTTTCCAACACACATCATTCTGATTTATTCCTTAGGAAAGAGTATATCGAGATTCCCAAAATTTCCAAGGAATTCGCTAAGGTAATGGCACCAGATCCAATTACGATACCTAGAATAGGAGGCGTTGATATCGTTATTAAAGATCACTCAGTCTTAGATCAAACAATTAGTTCTAGGACTGAGTTTAGTAGCAGAATGTCCTTTTCGGAAGATAGGATCATAGGCTACAAGGGAAAAGAGAAGGACTTGTTAAAAGCTTTGACTCCTTAAGAAATTAGGGTAGAATGTAAAACTTAGATGCCCTGAAGGATGGAAAGAAATACAAGTTATATTTGACATCACTAAGAATGAAAACTTTTTTCCTTGTGATGACTTATATCATTTGCAGCAGCCTGTTGTTCGTAGATATGAAGGCATGTTACAAAATGCAGGTTATGAAATTCTAGTTGCAGGTGTTGCAGGACGAGAGAATGGAAGTATGACTTTGGGGTTAAGTTTCCTCGATGATCATAAACCATGGGGAAGAAAAGGGAACGGTATGGAATTCAGTCTTGATGGAGTTACCATAAGGATTGAATGACAAGCCCCTTTTCTATATACATATCTGTGGGTATGTTATACGATCAATATAGGACAGAATATTTTGTAGCTTATATTGACAGGATCCGGAATTTGCACAGCAAAACCTGGAGTTTTCCCTAAAGAATCAAAGGAAACCTTACCTGTTATTGCAGGAAGAGATTTTTCACAAAAAATCCTAATACTTAATACGGGAATTCGAGAAGCCAAAATCATGATCGGAGGAGCATTTGGAACACCCTGATTTAGGGTAAAAACACCTTCCATTTACTTTCATGATACAGGTGTTGATATCTTGCTAGGTAATAATTTTATTCAAACATTTGCAAGATATATGCAGGATGATCAAAGAAATCTGTTAATCTTTACTACTAACTGTGGTAGTGAGATACAGGTTTTGCAAAGAGAAAAGGCATTTAACAGGATAATGCCTATAAATTTTCGCAGCAAGTGTGGTGATTTTGATGCCAAATTAACTCATCCGAAAATGCAGGATTAAAGAAAATTCGGTAAAGTTCTTTTGTCTTTCAGGCAACAGGGACTCATCGATAGCGATAGCTTCTACGAGGAATCTGAGAAAGAGATTAAGAACCTCAAGGAAACATTCCAGGAATTAAAGACCATGGACATAAGCGAGGAAAGCAAATTTTCTCTCAAAAATGTCAAGAGGCTTATCCAGAGAAATTTCAGTGAGAATCCTCTGGCATGGTGGGATAGGAATAAGATCGAAGCTACTCTTAAGATTAAAGAGGAATGCAAAATATGAGTATGTTTGATATAAGCCTATCCAGATGAACATGGAAGATAAGAAGGATATGCAAATTTGATTAAAATGTGTTTTCCAAATTTGATTGCAAGTCTGGTTTCTATCAGATTAAAATGGAGAGTGAATCAAAGAAATTTACTGCATTCTCCACATCACAAGGACAATATATCTGGAATGTAGTGCCAATGGGTCTAGCTAATGCACCCAAGATATTTAAAAAAAATGGATAATCTTTTCAAGGATTATTTCGAGTCTATGTTCGTCTACATCGATGACATACTGATTGCATCCAAAAATATGAAAGAACATATCAAACATCTAGAAATATTTTCTGATGCATGCTATAAAGAAGGTTTAGTACTTTCTGAGAAGAAAGCTACTATAGCGGTCAATAAAATTGAATTTTTAGGAATTCTTATTGATGAAACAGGTATTGAGTTACAGGAGCATATTGTGGAGAAAATCCGTAATTTTCCAGACATACTCAAAGATAAGAAGCATTTACAAAGCTTCTTGGGAGTGGTAAACTTTGCAGGTATCTTTATAAAGGATCTTGCAAAATATAGAAAGGATTTTCTGCCACTTTTGAAGGAAATAAAAGTGCAAAGTGGAAATGGGAGGAATTCCATACGCAAAGGGTTCGTGAGCTAAAACAGGTTTGCAATAACCTGCCAAAGCTTGCAATACCACAAGACGAGGATGAATTGGTAGTCTACACAGACGCCAACGATTATAGATGGGCAGTTGTGCTCATGAAAATGACTACTACAGGGGAAGAGCCTTGTAGATACACTGGAGGGTTGTTCACCGAACAACAAGCCCAAATGTGGCACATCAACGAGAAAGAGTTCCTTGCGGTTTAGAAGGCTTTTAAGAAATGGCCTTTATTTTTACTTGCTAAAGAATTCACTTTGAAAGTTGATAATACCAATGTTAAATCTTTCTTGAAAAATAAATTAGAATCTAAGATTGAGAAAGCGCGTATTATCATATGGCAGCTGAATGCCAATATTATTGCTATAATATTGTTGTTATAAAATCTCATGAAAATGTTCTTGCAGATTTCCTGACAAGAGATGGAGGCATCTGAAGCGAACTCCATCATGTTAGGGCTTAGGCACCTTAGAGAAAACCTCGAGGAGCTTAACAAAAAGTTTGGACGGCTAGCTGTAAATGCACAAGTGGCCGGACAAATCCAAAGAGCTGATCTTGACACTATCCAGATCGCAACAAGAACGACCACGGTGGCCTCAACCTCACTATGGAACGACCTACAAGAGCCAATTCGGAGGTGCGAAAGCATGACTCTAAACATGCCCTTAGAGTACAAGACTCTATACCTGTAGCGGCAGATTCATGTACTGCTTGCACAAGACCATCACCAGACTCTGGTGCAACAGCGACAAACGAGTCTTAGAGAGTACAAACCTCTGATGATTCGAGTCAACCCAGCGCCTCTGGGGTAAAAGAGGAAGAGATTAGCCTTAGACCAATGACAGGCACTTCTAAGGCTAATACTAATGAATTATCTTCTTCTTCTTTTGCTTGGCAGGTTATCAACGGATGTGGAAAAAATTAATTTCCTGCAAAGGAGTTAACCCAAGCAAGACCATTATCGAGACATCCGAAAAATATAATAGGGTCTGGATGATGGAAGGGTCTAAACCCGAAGAAGTCCGAGAGTGGTATGAGTTTGGAGCTCTAGCTTCGGTCCATACTATGTCACCAAGTTTTCCGGAAATTTCAAAATTATCGGAATGGATTAGTGGGGCAGTATATGATTCATGGCAAAACAATCCCCACCTAAAAAGAAGAGATATCTTAGAGCTAAAATTTATATCAGCAACTCCAGAAACTGCAGGGAAGGGGTCGCATCCAGTGTTCCATTTCATCAAACTGCAGAGACCGGACATGGTAGCTTTTAACAGAATTAAAGCTGCCTCAGAAGAAGCTCCACTGGTGTCAGCTATTAGCGAAGACATTTCCACCAGAAGAGCTTAGGGTTTATGGGTCTGTCTCACTGAGATGGACAAAGTCAAGTATCCATTCAAAATCTTTTCCAACAAAATGAATGGATCATCCTGTTAAACTCCATGACAGGGAAATCACTGAATTTGCAGAAAGCATGTTCGAGAAAAAGAGGATGCTCATATGGGAGAACAAGCTGCCTGCAACTGAGGTCACAAGGATGAAGACATGCAACATGCTGCATGTTGGGCAATGGCATAACCATGTATGCCCTTGCTGCGAAAAAAAGAAAAGTCACTGTTCGAAACTAAAATACGGGTCACCCAAAAGAAACCCGAACCAAAACCGGACAAGGGTAAAAGGAAGAATTTTTACAAGGAGAAGTAAGACTCGAAAAATGTAAAAATACAAAAAGAAAACTGTCAGCAAATAACGACAAAAGCCAATAGTCAGAGAAAAATCAAAAGGAGCCAGCTAGCAAATTAAATGGCCTGTCCCATCATGAATACCAGCTGGAAAGAATGATGACAAATGCAATGACGTCATCCAGATGACGAACGCAATGACGTCATCAAAAATGAGTTTGGAATCCGTATTTGGCGTCCGCGGATGGTTATAAATAAGGAAGCAGCGAAGCAGAAGGGGATCATCAGAAATTTCCTCCTACTCTTCAAAGCATAATAATCTGAGTTTTTTAATCTTTGTAGCTTTTAACTTATTCAGTTTATGGGGGTTTCCCCAAAGAGTCTAGCCCTCTACCAAATGAGAGGCTAAGTAGTTGTCTCCTCCAACGGAGGAAATAATATCTATGTAATATTTTCTATATTTCTTCAATAAAAGAAAGGCTTCTTTCCAAATAGCTGTCCAAAATTCTATTAAGTCGTTGTATTGGAGTATCTTCTACACCCTAAGGTAGGAAACGAAATAGGGTTGTGTTGTTTGTTGCTGAAGGAGCCAAGTATCTGCGAACCATCTGATGCGGTAGTGTGGTTGGAGAAAGTCCGTAAAACCGAGAGCTTGGAATACCCGGAAACAAGGCGGTCAGAAAAATGTTCGAATTTATGAAGGCTTAATTTATTTCGGAAGCATGATGGGGCAAATTCCAAGCATTAAGGAAGGAAAATAAAATGATTTGAGTTTGGGACTAATACTGTCAAAGTTCTGAAAACTTTGAGACCATATGTGTAGACCACATAAAGCGGGAGACTAAAAGTGAGAATGGCCCTATCTAACGGGACCAAAAGTGCAATAAACCCTATAAGATTATTATAGATGTTTAAAACTAATTCTTTTATAGTTCGGCATATATGATGTGATACTTTTATGATTTTTTATACTAATTAATTATTTTACATCTATTCTGAAGTACAAATTAAGATTAATTTATAGTAAAAAAAGAAGAAATATTATAAAATGTAATGCTAGAGAACCTTGCTACTAAATAAAAAAAATTAATGATTAAATAAGTAAATATTAATATAATATTATTTTGATATACACCTTTTCAATTATATTTTCCCAATTAATTGTTCATGATTTATTAACTTAAATAATTATATAATCATTGTACTACAACTTAAATTTTATAGGTACATATCCATATTAACGAGCCCCGGTAGGAAATAATTTTGAAAGAATTTTTTTGTCTTAGATTTTATATATTCAGATATAGAAAAAATTGAGAAAAGTAAATAGGTTATCTTTTAACTATTACATTTTCTTTTCATATTTTTTCTTCATTTGGATAATAAAAATATACGGCCTAGATAAAAAAGATAAATGATAAAAAAAAGAAAGACAAAACCAGTTAGTATTTTTTTATTGATTATTTCCGATATATTTTTCTTTTGGTGTATTTGTAATTTGATTTTATTATAGAACAAATAGAATATTTTAATGCATTTTCTGATTTTACTTTCACAATATAATTATTCAAATTAAATCATCCACCACCATACATTTTCATATAAATTAGTTCCAACACGAATCACAGACCTACATAGAAAGTAGTATTACAAAAAAAGGAAACAACACACACACACACACATATATATATATATATATATATATATATATATATATAATACTAATTATTTACTTACTTTGCTTTCACCAATTAATCGTTCACCTTAAACTATCAATCGATCATATTCTTCTTATAGATTATTAGCAATACAAATTATAAATTTACGATAAAACTTTAACAATCTATAATACATTTAATCAATATATCGAGAATGTCATAATTTCTAAATAGAATATTAAATAATATTCGTACAGTTTCCAACAGTCTTTTAATATTTCATTTCTATGAAATACCAATCGTCATTCCATTTGCGGAGTAACTAGCAATTTAGGCTTTCTAAGGATATATATGATTCATTATTATCTCATAAGAATGTATTTCATTAAACCCCTCATTTCTTATAGTTATCGTTCTTAATAACAATTATAGACTAGCTTATTTAAAAAAAAAAAAGAAACTCATATTTCTTGTTAATAAATACACTATTTTCAAAAACCACTTTCTAATATTACTCGAATATTATTTTAAAATATTCCTATTTATCATTGATCAGTTTCTCACTATAAAAGGAAATAAATAAACATCTACCCGTATAATTAATTATTTTATTAATCAATCCGATTAAATTAAAAAAAATCAACTACATACAATTCATTAAAACTAATAAATTAGGTAATATAAACAATTAATTATGGCCTCCCTAATTTCACTGAGACATTAACCGATCATTAAATAAATAATTACTCAAACTCATAAAACTTATCAAGTAAACAATGAACCAATAGTATAAACTACATTAACTAAAGATTCTAATTAAATAATATAATATATAATTAATACTGATTAAATAAATTTTCTTATCCGAATATTTTCGACAAAACAGTGCTGTGTGTTTATTTGTGTGTATGCATTTATGTGTGTGCGTGTATTTGTGTAGTTTAATTGAAGGTGGGCGGTGGCTGCCCATTCTCAATTAGCTCAATTTTTTCTTTTTGTTTTTTAATTTTTTATATATCCTTACGTCTTTTTTTTAATTTTCTTAATTAAAATAATTTGCTCCTAAATATAATATATAGCACTAATTTACACCATTCAAATTTTAAATATAAATCAAAATTTGATTCTATAATTTTTACTAATTAACTAAATTTTATAAATACTTATCAATTAATCCCACAATTATGTATTAGAAATTTTTAGACGTTACACCATGGATTTTATAGATCATCATTTATGAGTGAAAAATAACTACTTTTTTTTTATATTTGTATAGATATAAAATATGAATATCAATGTGCCAAATGAAATTTTTTAACAGCCCTTTAAATAGTTGTGATAATAATATGACCGTATGCAAAATTACATAATTTAATGAAAACTCACAATTAATCATTATAAATCGATGATAATTGGGTTATATAAATATACAAAAATATAATAATGATCACATACTTATTAAAGCTCTTAAATACCTCAATGTGTCAAATGAAGTGTAAAGAATACTTATTAATTATAGCCTTTAAATAGTTGTAAAATCATACATCTAGAGAAAAAGATTAAGGATTGAAATAAAAAAAAATGTGTAAAAATTTTATTGTAAACTTTCCTTTTAGACGAGGTTAATTTAGTTAATATATTTAATGCACATAAAAACTAGTTGTTCTAACCTTTCCTCATAATTAATATATTATTACACTGAATGTGTGTGTTTAAATATATTCTATATAAAATAAAAGAATATCTATATTATAATTTTTTTCATTGTTAAATGTTTCTTAATTAAGTATGTGAAATATGGTTAAAAAGTTGGGATGGCAAAGTTGGAGGGGAGAGAGGGAAGAAACTGTAAGGCCATATTTACTATGTTAGATTGGATTAAAGTGATATGAATTAGTGGATGATAAAATTTGGAATATATAGCGATGGATTTTATAGAATTTTTTTTATACTTTATTAGATCAAGTATCGAATTATTGTGTGATAAGTTTAGTTCATGTTTATTGGCAATTATTTATTTGTGATAAAATTAAATGATACCAAAATTACCCTAAAATAAGATAAATTAATAATTATAAAAATATCCAGAATTTTTTCGTTAGCAATTTTCATATGTTTTATTAAACTCAAAAGAAGGGGAAAAAAAACAAAAAAAAAGATGTTAAAAAAATAAAGACTTTTTCTTCCTATACCATAGGCAATTGAGAGATGAAAATTGAACAATCTTCAAGGGCATTTAAGTGATTAACAAAGACTTGAATAAGGATATTTTGATAACTGAATTTTTTTATCTTGAGGGGGGGGGGGGCGACGGTTTATAATCAGCCCAAAATGGCATGAATTTTTATCATCCAATAATCCATCATTTAGCCCAACTATACCGAGCCTGCAATTTAAATCTCGGGTTGGGCAGTTTGTAAGTAAACGCCCAACTAAGTTGGATTGGATTGGACTGGATATCCAACTTAATCTGGAATAGTAAACATGCCCTAAGGTTAATTTAGTCAATAAATTAAAATACAAGCGAGGTAGTTACATCAATCTCCTCATGCTTAATATACAACATAAATAAATAATGAACTCATGGTAAAAATTACGAAGTACAAGCTTTTTTCAAATAAAAATAAGTGGTTGAATATTATATTCATACTAGTAATTTGTGGCACATTCTACTTGTGCATAATTCTTTAATATTAAAATAAAATTTTTATTATTTTATAAAGTATATATAAAATATATATATATAATAAGGTATAGATTTATGAAAAAGTGGTGATAAAGAAATGATAATGATATAATATAAGAAAGAAAAAAAAAGATGCATGAAAAATTTAAAAAAAAAATTAACTACCTAAGAATAGTGAAAAGTTAAATAAGACAAGTTAAAAAAGGTGAGACACATAAAAATCCTCCAACAGATTTTGAAATGGCTTAGTCGAAAATGCCAAAACATTGGCCCAACTCCACTACCTGAATATTAAATCATTAATTGGTAGGCCCGGGCGAACGCAAGTCTCCTCCATCACAAATTATGATGTAGGCTCGACCACTTGAGTCGACTTTAGATGGCCACCCCTCCCAAGTACAATGGAAGTGGCCAACCTAGGCCAGGGACTTTCTTGATCGGCCATTATGGGTGCAAGATGAATCGAGCCGCTCGCGACTCACATTCAAGCTCCGCAAGCTCGAGTTGGGCCGGGCGAGCTCAAGCTTGGTTCTTTCTGTTCGGCTCGCAAGCTAACATTCCTATTTTTTTTATTTTAAAAATTTTTTATTTATAAAAATTATTTAAGTATATATTCAATATTATATCAAATTTATATTTAAAATTCATTATTTATTAGAATTATTAGACAATATATCTCATATTTTAATTTTATATAATAAAAAATACGATACTTTTATTTATATTGTTTAAAAATAAGTTTAAGCAACAATGTTGATAGTCTTTTTTTTGTAAATATATATTTAAAATTCATCATAAATTAAAATTATTAGTTTATATCTCATATTTTAATTTTAGATGATAGTAAATATGGTATTTTAGTTTGTATTATCTAAAAATAAGCTTAATGAATAATTTAGTATATTTTGATAATTTTTTTGTAAATAAGTATTTAATGTAATGCATATGAATTTTATTGTTAAATTTCAATATCCACTACAACAAAATGCATTTATTTCAAAACTCGCCATATATTAGAATTGTTAGTCAATATATCATGTTTTAATTTTAGTGATATTAAATATGGTATTTTGATTTATATTATTAAAAAACAAGTTTAAAAAATAATTTAATATGTTTTAATTTTTTTAAATAAATATTTAATATAATGCACATGAATTTTATTGTTATAATATCAAATTCATTACAACAAACTACATTATTCACTATATATTAGAATTATTAGTCAATATCTGAAATTTTAGGTGTAGATGATATCTCATTATGGTATTTATATTATTTATAAACAAGCTTAATCAATACTAAAGTACATTTTGATAATTATTTTATAAATTAATATTTAATATAATTCATATGAATTTTATCGTTATAATTTTATGGTTAGTCCCTTAGGTTTTCATTTAAAATCACTTTAGTCCTTTAAGTTCATTTCTTGACTTTAGCATCCCTAACTTTAATTTTTGTCCCAATTTGGTCCATATGACCATTTTTAGGCAAAAATGTGGCCGGAATTTAACTTTTTGGATGGTAAAATGGTCAATTTAAGTTTGATTTTATTACTTTAGTCCCTTAAGTTTGTAAAATTATCAAACTAGTCCTTTTTTAGAAAGGAAACCATTTTTTAAAAATATTTTTATATGGTGAATATGATGTAATTATCTTGTATGAAAACTAAAAATTTGTACTCTTGTTGACATAATAATAACATATTGCTTTATTTAAAATAAAGTAGTCGTTTTCTTTTTCTTTTTCAAAAGTGACTTAGAAAATCCAAACTATGAATAAATTTTATAAAATTTATCTAGTCTAAAATATAATTAAAAAATCTAAATCATTTTTTTAATCTTAGCAGTTAAAGATAAGTCTAGTAAAATTAAATCTTAACAATGTTATATATTAGCAGCTACAGTTGTAAAGAAAAAAGTTGGTAGAATGTACTTTTAACTAGAATATGTATTTGGTGGATTCCAAATACATATATAAAATTCATTTTAACAGGTTTTTATAGAACTGTTTCTATTAAATTGAACTATATATATATAGAAAACCTCTAAAAATGAATTTTATATATATACATGAAATCCACAAAAAAATCTAATTAAAAAGTATATTCTACCAACTTGTTATTTGAAAATTTAAATATTTAATAAATATTGTTAAGGATTAACTTTTCTAGACATCTCTTTAACACTTAAAATAAAAGTTTACTGACTCATATCTTTTTATTGTATTTTCATATTAGATAAGTTTTATAAAATTTATTCATAATTTTATTTGTTCGTAACTATTGAAAAAAAGAGCCTATTTATTTTAAGTTAAGCAATATATTCTTATTATATTCACAGTTCAAAATTGTTATTATTCACATAAGATAATTACAACATACATAGCATAAAAATATAAAAATAAATTATTTTTTTTTCTTTAAAAAGAGGACTAAGTTGATAATTTAACAAATTTAAGGGACTAAAGTGATAAAATCACATTTATTGACCATTTTACCTCCAAAAAGTTAAAATCCGGCCACTTTTTCACCAAAAAATAGTCAAAGAGACCAAACCGAGATAAAAAACTAAAGTTTAAGGATGCTAAAGTCAAGAAATAAATTTGAGGGGCTAAAATGATTTTAAACAAAAATTTAAGGGACCAAATATAGTGTTTACCTTTAGTTTTAGATGATATTAAAATATTGTATTTTGATTTTTATTATTTAAAAAACAAGGTTAATCGACTTAGTATGTTTTGATAATTTTTTGTGAATAAATATTTAATATAATAGATATGAATTTGTTGAAGTTAGTTTAAAAACTAAGTAATGGTGTGAAATTTTGGTTACTTCTAATTAAATGATTGGATCGAATGACTTTTCATGGTTGTCAAGTTTCTTTCATCGTTTTTTTTTTCTTTTTTGGTCTTCTTATGAAAATTTTCTTCCTGGTCGCTCTCTGCTTCTGGGCACCGATGGCCCCGTCGACCCTCTGCCGGGGCGGCGGAAGGGGGGGCGGGGTTGGTCTCGGGTGGGGAGGAGTGAAAGGGACCGGTTGGGTGGGTGGGAGGGGTGGGGTGGGGTGGGGGTGGTTATTATTTTTTTTAAATAATATTTTTTATTTTTATAAATTATAATAATATATATAATATAATAAGCATAATTTATATGTACTGTTATAAATTATTATTTTTAAAATAATACTTTTATAAAAAAATAAGCATAATTATTGAATTAACATTAATATTTGGGCATGCCATGTTATTTTTTGATCAAAAATTAAAATTTCGGGTACTGAAATTCTAAATTTCATCAATTTAACATTTAATAATTTTAAAAAAATGGGCTATCGAATTAAAATTAATATTGAGAATATTTAACGAAAAAAGAAATATAATTTTTTAATATAAAATTTAATAAAAAATATTATAGGTATATTTTAATAGCTATTTTTTTCTATATATTTTTTCTATATAAACTTTTTCTAAATAATTTTTATATATTATAGGTATATTTTAATAGGCATAGGTTGATCAAGTTGACTAAGAGAGACATTTTAGTCATTGTCCCTGTAAAATTAGGCTCTCTTTGACCAGGGGGCAGTGTGATATATAATTTGTAACACATGGGTGAATCTGATATTTGATTCTTCACAAGGTCTTTCTATATTTTTGGATAGCATAGGGGCAAAACGAATTTAATTCGTATATTATTTAAAATTCAAATATTTTAAAAGAATCAATTGTGCGTAGATTTGGAGGAAATCTTTCCTAAGTACTCGTTCCGAATGCTTTTCTTCAGCTCGTAAAGAATGTTTCTTCCTATGGGTGCCTTCGGAACGAATCTTTGAGGGATTGTTCGCTTTTTCAGAGCTAAAACAACATACATATATAGTTTTTAAGTTATTCTTTCTGCCCCTCGTGTTCTTAAGGTATCATTTTCCATGATAGGTCATATTTTCCTTTCCAGAAACATACACATTATTTATTTGGAATTTCTTGATTATGATTGAATTTGAGTATATTAATTACAAAAAAACATCAACACCTTATAAAAAGATTATATTAAAAAAATAGCTTGATTAAAATTACATTCCAATCCTTAAAACACTAAAAATGGACAAAAATTCGAACTTGGAGTTGGAGGGGTGCGCCAGGCCAAGGCAGCAGTGCAATGCCGAGGCGACGCGCGAGAGCCCTGGCAGCAAGCTGCCGGGATGGGCTCTCCCCCTAAAAAATTAATTTAATATCATGTGAGCCAATGGCTCACGTATCAGATATTAAACTGATAAGAACAGATACTACACTTGATCTTAGCCAAAAGGCCGAGAAAGGTATGCTTAATTTAGAACCACAGCTCTCAACTTATACTCGACCATCTGCCTACACTGCTTTAACCCTCCAATGTGGGACAAATTCAAGAACTATGCTATGCTACTTCATTCAGCCTTGTGCAGTGTACGTGATAACTGATACTAATAATTGTATTGGTGTTTATTTGAAAATATTTTAATTGATGGATTTGAAGTCGTGCATTTCAAATCTTTATTAACAAATACTTTGGCTCATGGTAGTTCGGATTCAGTACTAGTTTTATACGCACCATTCGACAGTCTTTTGAGTTTTAATCTTTATCATTTTTAACACCTGAACTAGGTTGAAAGAGGGTGTTTAATCATTCCTACGGTCTACAATATGGTCTGTGCTGCAATAAGATTGTTTTTTGTAGCTTCAGTTTCATATTTAGTTCAATACAAAGGAAGCAACGACATTGTCGTTGGCATTCAGGTGAGGTTCATAGGATTGTGCCTGATTCTGCTTTGGAGAAATTCATGGGTCTTGTGCAGTGAGTTTCCTTTTTATACACTCCATGAGATGGATCCTACATAAACCCTAACTGAGACCGGTCCAGTTTAAAGCAATTATATCTACTGAATAGGCCATTTTGTTGTTGTGTTTGATTATTTCCCAAGGAGGAACCATTGATTTTCTCAAGCATACATGTATACTGCAATTATGCTAGTTTCACTTGATTTGAATCTCTGTACATAAGATGAAGAGATTCGACTGCTGAGATGTGGGCATTATGGTTGATGATTGATTGAATATTTGGTTGTTCAGTTGTGAAAATGGCTTGCTCTTGAAATGAAGCTTTGCAGGTCATGAAGAGATCTTCGATGTCCCTACATCCGATACAAGCCTTGCTGTGAGCTTACTCATGCATTGAGGTGTATGGATGTATGGTTGTAGCAACAAGCATAATTATGAGAATCAAGAACAGACTCATAAAAAATAAAAAATCAATCTGTAAGATCATAAAAGAACATACGTATGATTAACAAAGTCAGTGTGTATGTCTATATTTACCGAGGCCTCAAAGAGTGTCCGTTCTTCATCTTTGCAGGTAATTGAACTTTGATTTGTCATATTTGAACTTAAAGACGTATTCGAGGGGATCTCTTGGGTCAATGCTTAAACCTTTTCAAGGAGAGTTCTTGCCAAAACCATAGGAGCTATCTTTTGAAGTACAGTTCTTACCACAATTATAGGAGAGTTGACGAGTTGGCTGGTAAAAGCGGAGGATTTTCTCATTTCGTCAAGATGGTTTAGTCAAGTGAAGGTTGATCTTTTACAGATAATAGAGTAGGTATCGGGAAGAAGCATTCAAAATTAACTTCTAGTAGAAGCTTGAAACATCACCGAGGTAATTCTTGTGTAATTGTCAACATATTGACTGAACAAATTCTACAGAACTGCATATATTTTGACTATCTGGACTTCTGCATGTTGAGAAAGCCGGCATGTTAGGGACCGTCACACTATCTGTCTCATTTTTGAGCATTGACGAGACCTCCAGCATAGACGGCCTATCTTCCCATCTTTCTTGGACACATAACAGAGCAACCGCATGCACGTCTTCATTTTGCACGTCGAGTTAGTATCGTCCAAAGATTGATCCATAAAATCCATGCTATTGTCATTCTTCCAGAGCTCATATGCCTAACCAAATTCAGTGTTGAACCATAACTTTGAGTTAGTTTCTCAACATGATTACTATAGAAATCAACCATAACGAACCAATTATCAGTCTCATACATGCTGTAAAAGATTTATATTCTTGTGTAGACCGTATAGACATGATGTCTTCTTCCCACTTATGATCTGTAGTAATAGTACACCAAAACTATAGACGTCGTACTTCTTTGAGTAGATTCCTCCTTTTACATACTCTGGTGGAACATAACCACTAAATTGCAAGAAGTAAACAAAAAACAAAACATTAAGAGTATGAACGTAACTTTCGGTATCTGAGAGCTTTTTATGAGCAATTCTACTTACTAAGTTCCAATAATCCTGCGTGTGCTTGCTGCATTTTCGTCTTTCTGGAAAATTCTAGCTATTCCAAAATCTGATATTTTCGGTTTCATTTCTTTGTCCAGTAAAATATTGCCAGCTTTCAAGTCTCTGTGAATTATCGTGACTTGTGAGTACTCCTGGAGATACAACAGGCCTTGAGTAACACCGTCAATGATCTGAACTCGTTTCTGCCAATCTAAGGACAACCGCTTTACCGGATCTGCAATACACTGACAATGTTGTGAAAGCAGGTATGTGTATTAGTGTTTATAATATGTGATGTTAAACGTCTCATTCTGAGACGGATGTTAAATTTCCTCTGTTGAAGGGTGTGATAAAGTGAAGTTCATTAGCTGCGCCTAAACATTAAAGTTCTAAAGCCCAACTCAAACTCATTTCTGTCAATCTAAGCAGACGTCTCCAACGGGATTTGCAAAGATACTCCTATGGATCTCCTGCAATAAGATAAGATGTCAAGGTATAATAGAAAAGAGAGCAATCACTGACCAAAGAGGTACATATCCAAGCTCCTATTCGGCATGTACTCGTATACGAGCATCTGTTCTTCCCTTTCTGTACAGATTCCAAGAACTTTCACCAAGTTGACATGTTGTAATCTTGTTGTAAGTGCAAGCTCATTCTTGAGTTCCTCTGTCCCTTGTGTAGAACCTTTTGAAAGTTTTTTTATAGCAATCTGAAGTCCATTGTCTAATTCACCCTAAAAAACATCATGCAAGTAGTTGATTTGACATTGAATGTTGTCGAAATATGATAAAATTTGTCGTGTTGAAATGCACAAATCTATTGCTACTGGCAAAGAATAACCTTTGCATGGGCTGATGGACCAACAACATACATAGCCAACAGAGACGTAATGATAACATTTTACCTTGTACACTGGTCCAAATCCACCCTCGCCAAGCTTGTTTTCACATGAAAAATTATCTGTCGCCGCTGCTATCTGAGCTAAACTGAAGACTTGCAGATTAGTCCACTCTTTTGTTTTTCCTGAAGCTGCTTTTCCTTTCACTGAGAGAAAATCGAAGACAAAGAACAAACAAGAAAACAGTTATCCTCCTCCTTTCTTGGTGTACACAGAATGCTATAATGTGGATTGGTACCTTTCGTGATTATAAATTTTCTTTTCAGGCAGCATAGCATTGTCCCAAGTAGGAGAATGGCTGCAAATGTTGTCCATAGCAGAATCACCCAAAATTCGTGTTTGAGGTTTTGACCTTCCTCTTCTTTGGCTGTGAATGAGGTCATGAGAAATCTGTTCAGAACATGTTTTTGGTTCAAGTTTGAATGTGTCTGTCTCTCACCAATACATCCTAGTGATCCTTGTTCAGGTTGTCTAAATATGATTGAATGTCCTATTTCCTACACATATAAAATATTCTTACAATCTCATCTTCAAACCTGTTCTGGAAAGAATCCAATCCGTATCATCGTTGGGTACTTGAAACACGCTGTAACCAAGAAGCCCCTTCTCCTTTGCATAAGAAACTTTGATCTTAACTACTTCTACATCATCGAAACCAATCCAGAACGAACCAATCTTACAGTAGTTCACCACATATGTGGAGTTAAATGTCGATTGAACTCCATAGCTGTTAATGTACCACTTAATGTATCGGTAGCTGATGGAGCCATCCGCAGTCATGGCCAGGCCTTTTGCCGGTGCACCTATTGCATAGTCGTTGGGGTTTACTAACGTCCATGCATATCCATGGTATGGCAATCCGATGACCAGTTTGTTGGCAGGTAATCCTCTACGAATCCATTCATTTATCCCATAATCTGTACTTAGATTGCTTGATGGATCATACAAAGCAGCATGTGCTCCTGTGAATCTATCTTTTGATGATAGATGATAGTCAAATGACAGGACATGCACCCAATCAAACATTCTCCGAATCGCGTTTATAGGGTAGATCATAGATTCGATGACTGGCGAATATTTAGCTCCCATAGTCAAGATCAGAGGTGAAGTATCAGTATCTTTTGGTTCAGAATCTATAGCTTCTTTCCACTCATCAAGAAAACTTTCCATATTGGTCATATTGGCAGGTGTACTTGGAAAAACATGGTGTAAATCGAGTCCCATGAATCCATATTCCCTGGCGGCCATTATAGAAGATTCAATGAACGCCCTCCTGCCCGATGATCGGTTGATCATGTTGTATAACGTTGAAGAGCTATTAGCTCCAGCCCAGATGGACAAAAGTGTCTTGGCCGACGGATTCTTTCTCCGAACAATCTCTGTGAACGTAGACATGTATGGTTCATCAGATGGTGAAATATTGATCTCATAAGTCGAAGTATTAATATGCACAAAAGCACAAACTAGATGTGTAAACAGCTCCGAATTGATGTCTGGAACTGGAAATTCACTGCCGGAATACCAGTAACCTGATCTAATCCAAGTCTCTGCGTCAGCAAATTTGAGCAAAGAGAGGAGAAGAAGAAGACAGATATTGATCTTGAACATAGTAGAACAAGGAGCAGCTTTTCTAACACAACTTTCCAGGTAACTACTTTGTGCGTTGTGTGTGTTTCTCATTTCTCTGCCTGCAGCTCATACATTTTCCTTACATATACGACTCTTATCTATGCACTTTATTTGTATTGATATATGTAAGAGTTTCATATTGGTTGCAAATGAGCTACTTGAGTAGTAGAATCTTTAAGGTCTCGTCTCTTTAGTGAGGGCCCTTTTTAGGACAAAAACCATGTGATGTATATGGAGTCAGAACCAATAATATCTCGCGCAACAGTACGCGGGTCAAATTGCAAACCACATCAAGTTTCTTATATTGATGAGGTTGTAAAATCATATTCATGTATCTATGTACGGAAAATTCTTAAAATCAGGTTTGGCTAATCAAACCAATCACATAGCAAGTATGATACAATTAGGATGTGATTTGCCACTTTTCTTAAACAGTATAGTAATTATATGACAAGCGTACTTCACTTATGCTATATAATTTGTTTAAATTTGAATAAAACTTACTCGAGTTAGAATTTTTTTGTGTATGTACATGTGTAGTTACAAATAGCTAAGGTTGCGATGGGATCCGCTAAGACCTTGACGAAGAACTGACAAGTTCACAAAAAGTAGAACAAAATTTATTGGATGACCCCCAGGTTTAATGCAATTTACCTCCTTATGATATCGCAAATGAACAGATTACTACTCTCCTATGAAAAACAAAAAAAAAGCAATTTACCCTTTATCTAGGGAGGTAAATTGCTTCATTTTTTAAAAATAGGGGCTAAATTTCTATAGAGGAGTAGTTTGTTCATTTATATGGAGTATTTGCAAAAACTTCTGCTTTTAAAAAATAATTTTTGTAGAGAAGTTGAAAGTTGTAGAAGAATCAAAAGTGGGTGGTGTTTGTAAAAAAAGCGAAAAACACATAAAAACTAAAATAGATAGTGTATGAAAAAAAACCACTTTCAAAATAAAGTTAATTGATGAAAGACTATTTTGTCCCTATATGTTAGATACTATCTTTTTGTTTATTATTTCACTTGTTGTTTGTCATTAATATTTATTTTTCATAAAAAAAAGATAAATTTTATTTTGATTAGTATTTTATATTTATATCTTTAAAAATATTAGAAAATATTTAATTTCATAATGATCCCATTAAGTAATATAACTATTAATCATACAAAGTAATTAAAGCATGATTGCAAAAATTAATTATTTTATTAATTACTCAAATAATAATATGTGAGAGAAATTATATAATTAGATTATAACACATAAAATATAAAAAGTTTAAAATATAAGTATATGAAAATAAATTTAATTATTGTTAAAATTTAAATCATTTGAAAACTTTGATATCAATAAATCTATAATTTTAAAAATAAATTAAAAAGATAAAGTTGAATTAAGATTATTATAGTGGTAAAATAGTAAAAAATAAAGTTGGATTTATTTACAAAAAAACCAAAGCAGCTAAAATCACCCCCCAAGGTGCTTCTATCTTTTGGCTTAAAAGCGTTTTTTTTTTAACCATTTCAAAAGCAGAAGTTGGTATCCCAGACACTTCAAAAGTGCTTTTTTGAAGCTAGAAGCTGAAAAGCGATTTTAAAAGCGTGTGCAACACTCCCATAATATGACAGGAAGATTGCTTGTATTTTTCTCATTTATAGCACCCATAAAGTTAGGAGATGCAGGAAGCCACATGGCAAGCCGACAATCCTAGGATCCTGGCATAATCAAAGGATCTTATTAGCAGGTCAGATCGGGTGGTCATGTGTTCGAGTTTTAATGAAAATTGAAAAATTAATCTTAATCCTCTTTAATTAAAAAAATAAGTCAAATCAAATTAGGTCAAGTCCAACTCTTATAAAAAAACATGCACGGACTTTTATGGATTTTGAGACTTTTATCATTTTTGAGACAATTCTAAATATTTAATTATTTATTAAAAAACCCCATCATCAGCATGTGAATTTCGTTTCCGTCGAGAAAGAAATTGAAGTTTGAGCTGTCTACGTTTGCATTCATGTGAAAATGAGACTTTTGAGTTGGGACATGAAACGAAAATGCAGCACAACTTTTTCTCGTATAGACAGTCAGAGAAAACGAGTTTCCTCCACTACCCGTCGAAGAGTACTCACCACATGTTTCCTTATATTTATTTAATATAATTATATATACATTCCATAATTTAATTTATTACACAAATAGTTCTTATTTTTATATAATTGGAAAGCCATCGTATGCTGTCTCAATGAGTATAATATCTTAAACTAAATAAAAATAAAATATAAATTTTTTTAATTCAAAAATAAAATAAATAATATAATTTTAATTTAAATGCACACAATTTGTGTATTTATATGTTCTTAATTCTAACTCATTTTTTGAAATAATATCTCATTACTTTTAATATTTCATGGCAGGTTCATAAGAGAGTGGAATAGAGTTTGTGAGGAGGATGGAAGTTACCAAGAAAAAAGAATCATGGACCAACAAATTGAGAGAAATTTGGGGTAGTGGATTGTGAGGGGAAAAAAATTATATGTGTGAGGTTATTTGAAAATATTAAATTACTATTATGGACAATTATTTTTTGAAAAAATAGAATGAATGAAAGGGTAAAATGGACGAATCAAAAATTAGTAAGCTTGAAGAATTTTCTTTTACTAGTCATCGTTGTACGCGCTTTTCGCGAGCATATAAAAAAATTGTGATATGAGATGGAGAAAAAAAAGTCATAATGAGCAAAAAGAAAATAAAAGTCCATGAGAATAAAGAAACGTGGGGTAACATGACAAAAAAATAATATTTTATAATTAAAAGTTTATAAAGATATATAAATTTATATAAAAAAAATGGAGAAGTTTAAGAGAAACATGGAGTAGTGGGTGCGAGAATTTTTTTTTATAAAATTTATTAAAAATTTAAAAATTACTATTTTGACTAAATTTGTTTTGAAGAAAAAAACCTAATTTGAGGGTAAAATAGGGCATTCTAAAGTTGGTATGCTCACAGGGTTTTTTTTTTGTAATAGTACTAGTTTTCGATGCACGCGGTTCCCGCGAGCATAAAAGAAATGATATGAGATTAAGGGAATATATTTATTTTTTCTTAAAACAACAATCATGACTTCCGAGTGAGGAAAAAAAAGTCTTTTAGATAAAAGAAATGTGAGGTAACACAGAAAAATATACTATAATTGTCAATTTAATAAAAAAAATTATAAGCAAAAGAAATATTGGGAAGTTTGATGTGAGAGAAATAATGGAGTAGTGGGTGAGAGAAAAAAAATACATGTAATAGTGAAATTATAAAAAAAAAATTAAAATTACTATTCTAACTAACTTTTTTTTTTAAAGAAAAAAGTAAACGAAGGGTAAATTTGTGCATTCTAAAGTTTGTACACCAAATGAGTTTTCTTTTATAATAGTACAAATAATAGTATAGATTATAAAAATCACCCATAGTAGATAAAAAATAGGAATAGTTTGTGTAATACTATTAATGTTTTTGGGGGTGTATGTGTAATTTTTTAAACAGTAGAGGTGGCTTGTATAATTGATATTGACGTTTTAATTAAAAAATAAGTAATTTTTTCAAAAAAATATAAATAATTTATATAAATAGATCACAAATAAAAAAAAGTATAAATGCAATTTTCCTATTTTTTTTTCTTTGTGCAGAATTTTGGACCACTTGAGACATATCTGACCTAAAATTCTTGGGGAACAAAGAGATGTTAGAAGACGGGAAGAAAAATATTTTCTTGTGTTTGGGGCCCACTAATTAATACACTAAAAATTTTTGAAGATCAACAAGACTACATAACAGTACAAGAATCTGCATGCTTTTTCTCTTCTTCTTTTTTTTTTTTGTCAAGTCAACTCACATAATATCACATTTAATCTGTCTTACAATGATTTTAACTTAATAGAGCTTAATGTTACATGTTAATATGTATAAAAAGGTAATACGAGGTAGAGAGGGGATACAAATTACAAACCGTAAGAGAAAATATCTTCTTTTGCATTTCGAAAGGTAATGCGAACTAGGGAAAAAATAAGAATTTCGTAAGCCCCATATGATAATATAGAAGCAAGAAGTAGGCTGCTTGGATTGATTCATAAAGAGGACATACCACGAAGCGACACAAGCTATCTTGAAGCACAAAGAGTGTACAAGCTGCCCCCCAAGCATGAAGATATACGAGCTTCCCCTCCCTAAGTTAGAAGAGAGCACAATAGCAAATCTATGAAAGATTCGAGAGGATTCAATAAAGTCTCAACGTGAGTCCCAAAATAGATAAGATACACTAAAATTTTGTACAAAGAGCCCCACTGGAGATCATAAATGAAGGGCAAAACTAAAGAAGGAAATGAAAATTTTTCAACTTGAGTTACGGAATTCCCATCACATGACATATCATATTGAGTCTACTCTTATCTATTTGTCACAATTATATTGATCTAAAAAGTTATTACTAAGGCCTATTTAGTACTCTCTGACCGCCACTTTTGGACATAAAATGTATTTGAGGACTTGTGTGCATCCACCGAAGCTAGGGTTTAATGAAGAAAACTTTGACAAACATATTATAATCAAATTTAAGATTCAAACATAATTTAGAATTTCTAAGATGCACATATCGCACAAAGAGTTTAATGTAATTTATCTTTTGTGATATTATAAATAAAAAAAAATAATAATAAACTGCTTCCCTATCTTTTTTAAAATGGGTAAAGTGAAATTTACCCCCTACGTTATTTGCAAGTAGGAAAAAGCCCCCTTGTGCAAGAAAAAAAAATCTCAATTTACCCTCATGTGTTTTTAAAAAAGAGCAAAAACACCCCCCTCACGCGAGTGGTATAATACACGAGCTTATTCTCTTATTTTTATTTTACAATTGTTAGATCGTATCTAACACAAATCAACGATTTATATTTCATTCATAACAATTTACGGTTCATATAAAATTTTACTTAAATCAATGGTTGATATCTTATCTTCTAAAAATCAATGGTACAGATTCAATTTACATATATAAGTTATTTACAATTTTTCAAAATATATTTTTAAAATAGGTTTAGTATATATACTTATGATTATATGTATGCATGTGTATATTTGTATATATAGTGCAATCTCCCCCCCCCCCCCCCCCCCCCCCCCCCGGGACCTTACCCGTTGTCGCTTCCCTCTCCCTCCCCTCCACCTGTCGTGCTTTCTCCTCCCCCAACAGACACCCCTCCCTGTCGCCCCTCCCCTGTTCTTCCCCTCTTCTCTCTGTAGTTGCGCCTTCCCTCCCCCCTCCATTACCCCTGTCGCAGTCACCCACCTCTTTCCCCCTCTAGGTTTTTTGGATGTATTTTATTATTAATATTATATGTATATATTATATATATGTATGTGTATGTGTAATTATAATTAATTTTTTGTAAACAAATATTTTATATTTTTTATTCTTATTGCTATTTATGTATATATTATGTATATATGTATGTGTATATATACTTTATAATTTATTTTTATAATTCGTATAGATCTAAACCATCAATCTAATTCAAATAAATATTAGCCATTGATGTTATATCAATATGAACAATTGATCAAAATAAGAAAAGATCTAAGTCGTCATTGATTTGTTTATTAAATTTCAATCATTAATATATATAAAGTTGATCTAACAATTTACATTTAGGGGTATAAATATCATTTTATAGGTAAAATTAATCAAAATCACGTATGTTGCATGCACACCATGCTTTGATGGGGCTGCTTGGATTGATTCATAAAGAGGACAAACCACGATGCGACACAAGCTATCTTGAGGCACAAAGAGTGTACAAGCTGCCCCCAAGCATGCAAATATATGAGCTTCCCCTCCCTAATTTAGAAGAGAGCATACGAGCAAATCTATGAAAGATTAGAGAGGATCCAATAAAGTCTCAACGTGAGTCCCAAAATAGATAAGATACACTAAAATTTTGTACAAAGAGCCCCACTGGAGATCATAAATGAAGGGCAAAACTAAAGAAAGAAAATGAAAAATTTTCAACTTGAGTTTCTCAATTCCCATCACATGACATATCATATTGACTCTACTCTTATCTATTTGTCACAATTATATTGATCTAAAAGTTATTACTAAGGCCTATTCAGTATTCTCTGACCGCCACTTTTGGACATAAAATGTACTTGAGGACTTGTGTGTATCACCGAAGCCAGGGTTTAATGAAGAAAACTTTGACAAACATATATTATAATCAAATTTAAGATTCAACCATAGTTTAGAATTACTAAAATGCACAAATCGCACAAAGAGTTTAATGTAATTTATCTTTTGTGATATTATAATAAATAAATAAATAATAATAAACTGCTTCCCTATCTTTTCTAAAATGGGTAAAGTGAAATTTACCCCCTACGTTATTTGCAAGTAGCAAAAAGCCCCCTTGTGCAAGAAAAAAAAATCTCAATTTACCCTCATGTGTTTTTAAAAGAGAGCAAAACACCCCCCTCACGCGAGTGGTATAATACACGAGCTCATTCTTTTACTTTTATTTTACAACTGTTAGATCGGATCTAACACAAATCAATGATTTATATTTCATTCATAATAATTTACGGTTCATATAAAATTTTACTTAAGTCAACGGTTGATATCTTATCTTCTAAAAATTAATGGTACAGATTCAATTTACATATATAATTTATTTGCAATTTTTATAAATATATTTTTAAAATAGGTTTAGTATATATACTTATGATTATATATATACATATGTATATTTGTATATATAGCGCAATCCTTCCCCCCCCCCCCACCCCCGGACCTTAGCCATTGTCGCTTCCTCTCCCTCCCTCCACCTGTCGTGCTTTCTCCTCCCCCAACAGACCCCCCTCCCTGTTGTCCCTCCCCTGTTCTTTCCCCTCCTTTTCTCCGTAGTTGCGCCTTCCCTCCCCCCTCCCTTACGCCGTCGCTCACCTCTTTCCCCCTCTAGGTTTTTGAATATTTTTTTTATTAATATTATATGTATATATTATATATATGTATGTGTATGTGTAATTATAATTTATTTTTTGTAAAAAAAAATTTTCTTATATTTTTTATTAATTATTGCTATTTATGTATATATTCTGTATATATGTATGTGTATATATACTTTATAATTTTTTTATAATTCGTATAGATCTAAACCATCGATCTAATTCAAGTAAATATTAGCCATTGATATTTATATCAATATGAACAATTGACTAAATAAGAAAAGATCTAAGTCGTCATTGATTCGTTTATTAAATTTCAATCATTAAGATATATAAAATTGATCTAACAATTTACATTTAGAGGTATAAATATCATTTTATAGGTAAAATTTAATCAAAAATCACGGCTGTTGCATGCACACCATGCTTTGACGGGGTATTTTGTTCCTTAAAAAAAAAAAAAACAGAAAATGGTAAATTGAGAATTTTTTTTATAAGGGGGTAAATTTGCACTTTCAAATGACTTAGGGGCGAGATGCATTTTGCTGTTTTTAAAATAGAGCAATTTATTCTCTCCTTTGATTCATGTACTTCAAACATTTTTCTTCAAAAAAAAAAAAAAAGTTTATCCTAAACCTGTGTGTAGTGCGTTCATAGAGGTTAGCCTTCTATTCCAAATTTATGTTCAACGAAGCTAGATGTCAACATGGCACAAGAATTGGAAAGTAGTGTCGCGACCATCTTGTGCAACCTTGAGAAAATTCTACCAGCTTTCTTTGACTCAATAGAGTACCTAATTATTCATCTGCCATATGAAGCACACGTGGGAGGGCTCGTGCAATACAGGTGGATAACCCATTTTAGAGGTAAGTACACGAGTTATTCTAGTTTTTTGAAATATTTATACTGTCATATATATGTTTTCTAATAAATATTCTTTCATTTAGATTTCTTTGGGACGTGAAACTATAGAAAACCCTATGACCTTAATAAGTCTAAATCACAGAATTCTGTTTCTAGGATTGTTTTATCAACTCTTTTCCATTTAGATCTGTTGCAACTTTCAATTTAAGTAGAAAATTCTCTTTGTTCCTCCGTTCGTACATAGTTCATACATTTCATTCCAAATATGGAGTTGGGTAAAATTTCATGTGATTCAGTAAACAAAACAGAAATTCCATCAGTACTAGATCGTTGATCTAATTCGATGAGAAAGTACTTAATAATATAATGGGATTTTTTGATAAATGGGAAATTCAAAACGTTGAAGTTGAAAACAAAGCACAAGTCGAGATGTCAATTGTAGAGGCTTACCTTGAAAAAATCGATCTATTCACTTAACTCTACTTTGAGCCACAGATTATTTGCAAATAGAACAGGCTCCATAGAAATGACGACCTAACAATGAATTACAATCGTATCCAACGGTCTATTTTCGATCACCCTGACTAAGTAAGTGGTGCCTCAAAGAAGAAGTGGCTTAGCAGCTCAGAGCGTCACATAATTGAGACGTACATCTTGTGCAATTGTGTAGTAATCACGCCATACTACGAGTAGGTGTTAAGATATCAATAGTTTATTCATATTCTTAAGTACACGAGTTTGAACCTATATATTGATATGTATATTTTTTTTTTACATACATGTCTTATTTTAATGAATTTTACGAGCACCACAGGTAAACCAGAACCAGGGAAAGCAGAGTAAATAGCCATTCAAATGACGCCAACATTGAGGAGCTAGTAGCTACTGAATTCAAGGATTGGTTCAAAAGTCATGTATGTTGTGCCTTATGAATTGTGTCATAATTGTGAAACGGACAGTCGTCAATGGTTTCTCTAATATGTGCAATACAGGTTAAATTCAAATTGAACTACATGGATAACGAGCTATTGAAGTTGCATTATTAGGGTCCTACAGCTGAGGTCACAACATTTCTATGTTATTTTGTGAATGGTTATAATTTTCACACTGAACATCGTAGCGTAGCCAAGTCAACTATGAACTTTGGGCTGTGTGTCAAAAGCTCATCATATACAGACACGAACTATGAAGATAGATTTGACGAGGATTACGAGACTGAAGAAGACAATGGTTGTGATTGAAAGTTCATTGTTTATGTAAACAAACATCTGTAGAAATTTCTATAAAAACTAATCACTAAATATTTCTATGATAATTATGTATGAATAATTATAAGTTTTTTTTTTAAAAAATAATTGTTGAAATTAGGTACAGTCACAAGTAGTCCAAATCGTTCCCACACCTTTCTTAATAGGAACAATCACAACTAAAACCATTCCTTAATATACGGGAATAATATTAAATTTCTAATAAGAACGGGAAAATAAATAACAACCATGCCTAAAGGTATTACAACATCCTACAGAAAAGAACGGTCAAAATAAATTGACCGTGCCTAAATAAGTTCCAAATAAATTTAATTTCGCTCCACGTGAAATGTGGAGGGAAAATCACAACTAGGAATGGTTGTTAAATATTTGACTGTTCCTAATATGCATTTAGAGCAAACCATGGCTAATTGTATAAAATAACTGTGCCTAATATGAATATAAATAAAACCTTGCCTAAAAGAATAATGGAACCGTTCCTAATAATAAAAAAAATTTATAGTTCCCTTCCCAGTTATAATGTCTCTACATCCATGAGCCTGATTAATTCTAAACTTTAACATATAAATACTATACATATGTGAATATATTTAGCAATCTGACGTAAAGTCACATGGTCTAATGGACAGTTGCAGAGTTTTCATCCTTGTTGATTGTGAATCAAACACTACTAAAAAATGCGGTATTAGTAATGGCTTATTTGTAACTGCCAGATGCCGGGAACAATAGTAACGGTCGTTGTAACTGTTTTATAACGGTTCGTGAGGGATGACGTCATATGAGAAAAAATTATTTTCTTAATTTGTAACGGCTAGAAAATCGTGCATAGGGCCGTTACAAATCGTGTGTTGTGCATAAAACCGTTACAATATTTCCGCAGTTACAAATTTGAACCGAATTTTGTAACGGCCGAGGCATTTTATCGAACTTTTCGGTTAAAATTAAGTCTGTTTCACAAGCTGATATAAAGACCGTTCCAAATGTCATTATAAAAAACTGGCCGCTACAATAGCCGTTACAAAACAACGGCTATATTGTAACGGCTACTTTTCAACGGCTATATTAGGAGTTACAAAGGCCGTTACAAAAGTCGATACAAATTATCTTATATATATGTGCAAGATGTTTTTTTCATTACAATTCATGTTTTAAGAAATCTCACTAACCACAAAAACATTCTCAATACTCAAATTTTTTCGCATATTTACTTTAGTGGCTTTGGATTAATATTGAATTAATAATATCACTCGAATTCTTGGACCGTCGATTAGTTAGCTAGTGGTGATCGTCTTTTGAGTTGGTCAACCACGTAACAACATACGACTAATTTAGTATTGTACTGTATTTACTTAAATTAATTATAGTTTGCTACGTACATAGTGATCATTTAATTAGTTTTTATGATCGATTTTTAATTTTTAATCATATATATATGTTAGTTAATTAATATATTGTTAATATGCATGTATTCACCTAATTAAGTAGTGTAATTCATGTAATTAATATTTTTTAAATTTATAAGTCGTGATTAAATTAGCTAGAAATTAGCTTAATTATATATTGCATACGTGTGAATTTGCAATATATATATATATATATATATATATTATATATATATATATATATATATATATATATATATATAATATCATCATATTACGAGAATTGAGCTGATGGATTTATAATAAGAACCTTTCGAGGATGACAGGTCTTACACCAGAGTTTGAGGATGGGGTTAAGACTTCTATAGAATGAGCTAAGGGTCAATATAGACATATGGATGGAGACAAAATTAGGTGACTTTGCCGAAAGTACAAAATCACAAAGTTTGGAACACCCGATGAAGTCAGTTATCATTTGTGTATGCGAGGGTTTAAGGATGAATATTATAATTGGACTTCACATGGCGAGGATATTGTGCAGGATTATTTTGAGGCTCCTAGTGTCCCTTAAGTATCGGAGGAGCCAACCCCAACTGGCCATGTTGAGGGTAATTATCCACAGTAGGGTGATAAACAACATATGGATTGGGCGCAGAGGATGGTTTTTTATGCAGTCAAGTTATTTTGCTTCTTCTCACGAAGGTGTCTTTGATGATGGTACAAGGTCTTGCCCTGTGGATGCCTGTACTAGTTCATACGTTTACGGCGGCGATGACCCGTACGATTATGATAAGTCAGGGTTGGCAGACCCTTTTTCAAGTGTAGTGCATGATGCAGACTAACCTTTGTGGGACGGTTGCAACCAATCTCAATTGGGTATTGTTGTTGAATTGGTGGATATCAAGACGGATGGTCATATTTCTGAATGAATTTATGATACAATATCACAATGGGCTAATAGAATATTGCTCTCCGATCGCACTCTGCCTGAGATTACTACAGCACGAAGAAGTTGGTAAAGAATTTGGGTTGACCCATTGAGAAGATTCATGCGTGTAAGAATGGTTGCATGTTGTACTGGAAGGACGACGTGGATTTAGAGTACTGCAAATTATGTGGGGACGGTAGGTACAAGCTTGCTCGAGGGCGAGACCCACACCGGAAGAAGTCCCCGTATGCTATCCTTAGGTACCTACTGCTGACTCCCAGCCTGCAGAGGTTGTATTCTTCGATGACGACTGTCGAGCACATGATGTGGCATGCCACACATCAGACAGACGAGGGGTCGATGTATCATCCATCCAATGCCGAGGCGTGGAAGCATTTTGAGTGGATGTATCTTGATTTTGTAGAAGAGCCGCGTAATGTTCGACTAGGCCTTTGAATAGATAATTTTGCATCGCATGGTCAGTATGGTCGTATTTATTCATGTTGGCCGGTTATCATTACACCGTACAATCTTCCCCCAGGTATGTGCATGAGTTTCGAGTATATGTTTCTGATGATGGTAATCCCTAACCTTTCTAATCCGAAGCATCTGATCGATGTTTACTTGGAACCCTATTGTAGTTGTGGCATGTGGGTGTTAGAATGTATGACCATGCCACGGATCAGACTTTCATGATGCGGGCGGTGTTGATGTGGACTATGAACGACCTACCCACTTATGGAATGACGTCTAGGTAGAGTACCGCGGGGGTTATAAGATGTTCGATCTGTATAGATGATACAAGGTCATTCCATCTCCATCATGGTAGGAAGGTGTACTACTTTGACTGCCACAGACAATTTTTCCTGCCCACCATTCATACTGAAGGAATAAGAAAGCCTTCACGAAGAATCGTGTCTAGAATAAAGTTGCACGTCAGAGGCTAACAGGAGACTAGATCCTCGATCGGTTGCAAATATTATTCTTGCAATTGAAATGCCATTGTTATTACCTGATGGTTGTGGTAGAGATAACAAGTGGACGAAGAAAAGCATCTTTTAAGATCTCCCGTACTAGTCAACACTTCTTATCCGAAACAATCTTGATGTCATAAACATTGACAAAAATGTATTTGACAATATATTCAACAGGATGATGGACATCAACGGAAGACGAAGGATAATATGAACGCATGTAGGGATTTAAAGATCATATGTAATCGTCCTGAGCTGGAGTTGGATGAACGTAGATCGAACGTTATGCCTAAAGCGGTATATACACTAGGGAAGGAACAGAAGAGGAGAGTATGTGAATAGATTTGTGGCCTAAAGTTTCTTGATGGATACGCGCCTAACCTTACATGCTGTGTTGACATGAGGGAATTATGGATGCATGGCATGAAGAGCCACGATTGTCATATATTTATGCAAAATTGATCCCGATTTCCTTTTGTTGAATGCTTCCCTAGTATGTATGGAGCGCATTAACTGAGGTCAGTCTATTATTCCAAAGCATATGCTCGACCACGCTAGATGTTTGCAAGCTTCATGAGTTGGAAAATAGTGTTGCCATCATCATGTGCAATCTTTAGAAGATATTTCCGCCAGTTTTTTTCAACTCAATGGAACACCTCATTGTTCACCTTCTGTATGAAGCAAGCGTAGGGGGACCAGTGCAATATAGGTGGATGTACCCCTTTAAAAGATTTCTACGTGAGTTGAAGAAGAAGGTGAAAAACAAAGCACATGTTGAAGCTTCCATTGTCGAGGCATACATTATTGAGGAAATCGATCTGTTTACGTGACAGTACTTTGAGCCGAACGTGCAATCCAAACGAAGCATGCCACGAAAAAATGATGAGTGTGCGAGCAACAATGATGGATTCCAAGTGTCTATTTTCAACTATCCTGGCAGAGCTAGTGGTGCCACAAAACAAAAAAATAGCTTAGTGGACCAGAACGGCCCATCATCGAGACGACATTTTGACCAACTGTGAGGTAGTCATACCATATTACGAGTAAGTTGTTAATTCTAATGTAAATCCGCCTTGTTTAATATACATGTTAAGTGTATGCATTTATACATATTATTGATCATGAACAGGTCTTACTTGAACGAGTTGTACCAACACCACTATCCGGCCGTCCCAATTATTGATTGACTTGTATCGACTGAATTCAAAGATTGGTTCAAACGACGTGTGAGTTAAACATAACCTTTCATTTTAAATTGTGGAAAGTACGTCGTTGCAACATACAATTTAAAGAAAAATAACTTGTCATATATGAATGTGTAGGTACATCCCGAGCTAAATTATACGGACAAAGAGTTACTAAAGTGTCATTATTTGGGACCTAGTGCAAAAGTGACATCGTTCAATGCCTACTTTGTCAACGGGTACAACTTTAAGACTGAACGACACAACACCGGCAAATCAACCATGAATTGCGGAGTATGTGTCAAAAGTTCATAGTATACAAACGAGGAAAATAATTTCTATGGAATCATCGAAGAGATTATTCAACTGACATACCCACTTATTACGAACTTACACATAGTGTTGTTCAAGTGTCGCTAGGTTGATCCAGTTCGTGGCATGAAGGTGCACCCATGTTATCACCTCGTTGATGTAAACTTCAAGAAGCTATACCAGAAGGATGATCTATTTATACTTGCACAACAAGCAGTACAAATATATTTCACAGAGTACCCACGTATGAGGAGGGATAAAGTAGACTGGATGGTTGTTTGCAAAATAAAGGCTCGAAGAGTTGTCGATGATTCCAAGTGGATTGAGACAATTACATACTAGCGAGAGGAAGTTGTACAAGTTCCTATAGTGGCCGTCGACAATCAATCGTATGATTTACGTGACCTTAATGGTTTACAAGTTGTGTTGGAGGCTGCAACTACTTCACGTAGACAGTTACATGAAAATGACGATGACAGTAAAGACGAAGACGAGGACAGCAGCGGGGACGACGAGACTGATGATGAGGAATACGAAGCTACATGATGTAAATTTTTTTGAACGAAGTATTTTTTGTTGTACAATATTGTCAGGAAATTAATTTTTTTTACCCATTTTTTATAGTTTGGAACGGCCAAATAAATGAATGGCCCTTACAATTGATAGCGGAAAGAAATGGTGGGATAATCTTGGAACGACCAAATTAAGAAATGACCGTTACAAAGACCGCTACAAGGATAAATATTTAAATTTAAAATTAAAAAATGGGCGGAAATTTTACATTTAAAAGGCCATTACAAGCACCATTAACAAAGGCCGTTATAAAATTTAATTACAAGAGTAGTTACAAGAACAGTTTCCAAAATATGAGCTATTTTGAAAATTTTGACTGTAAAGTACTGAATATTTACATCCGACTGCCTGATTCATACCAAATTTGAATGCATATAAATATTTATCCATTAAATCACATCAGATGATTTGATTTTAAACCACATGGCCCGATTTAAAAATACTTGAAGTTGAATGATTGATATTACATTCCGAACACGATATTTCGATATCCGTATACCCGATAAGACTGAAAATTTCCCAAATGGATTATTTTGTAATTGCACTTTGTGATCGTATCTAACGATTGTATCTTAATTTTGACGGACGATTAACCCCATGCAGTGAAACACTGTGATTCTCAATTACATCAACGTAATACTAACATTTATGAATATATACTTTTATTGCAAACTTTGAACATTTACCAAGGTGTTGACAAGCTTTTTCGTAATCATAATGTATTTTGATTATATTGTTCGACTATAATAATACGTATTCCGCAGCATTAAATCGTCGAGAACGACACAATTTTTTTTAAAAAAATTTACAAAAATAATAACTGATTATTTAGAATTCTCTTTGTCATGGCTTTTGTAACAACTATGACCAAACAACGTCGTATTTTAATTTTGTAATACACTTTGTACGATTTTTTACACTGCTTCAATAAACAATATAAACTGTAATGGTCGTTGTAACGGGCTTTTCATTTTTGTAACTCTCGTTGTCACGGTGTCTGGGACGGCCAAAAAGTGTATATAAGCAACACTTGGCTCATTTTTCTCTCCCTCTTCCTTTTTCTCTCTATTTCTCCCTCTCAAACCCTATTTCTCTCCCCCCCCCCCTCGCCGCCCTAAATCCGCCTGCCCTACCACCATCAGCCCCCTGCTCCACCTCCGGCCGCCTACCCCACCACCCATGTACCTCCCTACTCTCTCTTTGTCTCTCTCTCTCTCTCTGTAACTCGACCACTGTCTCTTTGTCTCTCTCTCTCTTCTCTCTCTCTCTCTCTCTCTCTGTAACTCGACCTCCGTCTCTTTGTCTCTCTCTCTTCAAAGCCGTCCGCCGTCTGCAGTCCGCCGCCACTCCCGCCGCTAGCTCAGACGGTGAGTTTTGTTTTCTTTCCCTTTCCTCCTTTTTTTTTGATATTTCAGAAAATATTTTCAGAAATATAGAACTATTTTCATACAATATTTTTTAAAATATTTTCAGAAAATGATTTCTGAAAATATTTTTAGAAATTATGTTTCATTTTCAGAAAATAATTTCTGAAATTCTAGGGAATTTTCTGAAATGACTGCATACGATTTTCTGTGTTCAATTTCTTTACATTTCAGGGAATTTTATAAAATTAGCGTTGATAAATAGTAATATTTAGTGATAATAGTAATATTACTGATAATAGCAATTTTTAGAAACTTAAACTATAATTTTCTGAAGTTAAAATTTTATTTCTGAACCTAAACTATAATTTTCAGAAATTAAATTATAATTTTCTGATATTAACATAATTTTCTGAAATTAAAATATACTTTTTGAAATTTTCTGAAATTTTCAGAAATTTTAAGAAAATTGTTTATTTTCAGAAAATTTATGTTAATGTTAATTTCAGAAATTTTTAGGATAATTTCTGAAATTTTAAGTTTAAAATCAATTTCTGAAACTAAAAAATAATTTTTCCTAATTAAAGTGTAATTTTTGGAATTTTGATAAATTTCTGAAATTAAAAATAAATCTCTGAAAATTTCTCAAAATAAATTTTTCTCAAAATAATTTCTTAAAATTTTACAAATTTATATCTTAAAATAATTTCTGAAAATTTTAAAACTTTATTTATTAAAATAATTTCTGTGATTTTTTTGTAACAAAAATCTGAAACTATAATTAAGAAACAAAATATTTTCTGAAAATAACTAATTCTTGTTTCTAATTTTCTTTTTTTTTTACTTTAATTATTGGTTGGTATAGTTTTGAAATTTTATTATTTGGTACAATGTGTTGTAATGTTGTATTTTTTCTGAAATTATATACATAATTGTATGAGGATGATTGTTGAGTGTTAGAAATACATTTATTCAAATTTTGGAAAATTTGGACCTTGTGGACTCTAGAAATTTTTTTGGACTTTATGGACTTTAGAAAAAATTTGAACCAAAAGATAGGACCTTAATGCAATTTTAAGAAAAACAAAATAGGACCTTATGTAACTTTTAGGAAAATTATGTAGTTTAGATTAATTTCTCAAAATATTTTCAGATTTCATTTTCTGAAATTAAAAAATAATATTTAAGGTTAAATGATAAACAGTAATTTTATGAAATAATAAATAAATACGGACAATTCTCCCAATTAAAGTGTAATTTTTGGAATTTTAAATAAATCTCTGACACTAAAAATAAATATCTATAATTAAACATTAGTTTTTGTGAATTAGATCAATATTCTCAGTGATATCAAGTTAGAAGACCTTTAGGAAATTTTAGAAAAGTAGGATATTATTAGAAAATTTTGACGGACAATTCAATTTTTACAGAGAAACAACACTTAATTGCAATTTTTATAAAATTAGAGACCTTTTAGTAATTTTAGGGAAATAGGATAATATTATGGAAATATACACCTGATTCTAATTATTAGAAATTAAAAGACCTTAATATATAATTTTAGCGAAATAGTATATTTATGAAAATATTAGAAAATTAATAAAATGTGTTTTTAATATTATATTTTTTAAAATTGTAGATCATGTCTACTAGTGCTTCGCCTCCCCTTGGACGAGGGTGTCGGTGCCAGGGCCGTGGTCGCGGCCCCGGTCGTGGCCCTCCCAGCCCTCCTCGGGTTGAGCCAGCGGATCCTGCGCCAGCCACCCCGTCATTAGAGGCTGTGTCCCAGCCCCCGCCGATTCCTGCTGACTCCAGCGTAGTGGAGTGAGCTACGGCGGGGGTTAGTAGCTCACAGGTCCTGGACCCGGCGTGGGATGCACCACCACCACCAGCGCCAGTCCTTCCCCCACAGGCCCAGAGGCATTACATTAGCCTCCAGGATGCGAGGTACAAGCGCATTTTTAATTTATTTTTTATGTAAAGTATAATATTTAATATTTTTTTATTGATTATAATATTTTTAATGTTATTTTCAGGTTCGACCGCGATTTTCACATAGTCATCAATAATACGGTCAAAGGACATTATCCGTATCCCTGGGCCAACATATCGCAGATCCCACAATAGCACCAACTATTCTGGTTTCAGAAGCTGAAGGTAAGTAATTATATTATTATTTATTTTTAATTAAAATTTATGTTTACTTTTTTTTATACACATGGTTAGGTATTATATTTTTTTTATCAATTTTGCAGGTTTCTTACTGGTGGGACTGCAATGACGAGAGCATGTTCAAGCTCGTCAAGTCGCAGGCCGGGAAGTGCCTGCGGAAGCGATTTGCTGACGCTCGCAACCAGTTGGCTAGACCACTGTGGGCCTGTGGCTAGCCAAGGAGATCTGGCCCCAGCTTCTGGAGTTCTAGACGAGCCCAAAATTTCAGGCATAGTCGGCCAAGAATAAAGTCAACCAGACAGCCAACCCGGAAGCAACAACGACCGTCCACCGTGGTGGGTCGTCATCCATTGGGGCGCACAAGTGCAAACTGGTAAGTGCATTAATTTTTACTAATAATATAATTTTATTTTTTTTAGTTTTAATCACTTTTAATTAATAATGATTTTTGAACTGGAGACATAACTCGGACACCCAGTCAATCAAATGGAGGTGTTCGAGAAAGTGTACAAGAAGAAGGACGACGACTAGTGGAGTGGTCCGACGGCGGAGGAGGTCGCAGTACGTTGTAATTTCTTTTAATTTTTAAAATAACTATTATTCTTTTAATTTAATTATTTAACATGTTTGCAGGAGGCATTTTTCAGGCTGTTGAGGGAACGCCAGGGAGAAGAGAATAGCAGCGAGGAACATGCACCCTCGTCTCAGGCCTCCGTGACCCTTTATGAGCAGCAACTGTGGATGTCAACAACTAGTGATCGAAAAAGGGGCCGCGTATTTGGTCTTGGCTCCAAGGCCCACCACACAATTGCTGGACCATCACATCCCAGCTGCTCCACTGTTCCTACGCCCTTGTCGTCACAGCCATAGAGTAACGACCTGCGTGACCGGGTCCAGATGATCGAGCACTACATCAGAAGCCACGATCCGAACTGGCCCGATCGTGTAGTGCCCCAACCTCCGGTTGACGCCCCCGCATTCGAGAACGACGACGACGACGAGCATGCGCCCGTAGATGGCCATGATTTAGATTATGATTTTCTTTTTCTAATTTTGTATACAAAATACAATTTTAAAACAATATTTCTATTTTTATAATGAATTTATCAGTATTTTTTAATTTTATGTATTTTTAAATAATATGTTGAAAAAAACAAATATTAAATTAAATACATTAAAAAACTTAAATATTAAAATAATTATAATAAATAATAAAATTAAATAAATTCAATATTAAATTGTTTCACAAAATAAAAAAAAAGTTTTTGTAATTGTCTTTGTAATGGCTTTTGTAACACCGAAAATTTGTGTAATTTTAATAGTTGTTACAAATACTGTGCAAAAAATAGTTACAATGCTCTATATGACTGTTACAAGAACCGTTACAACACAAGTACTGAAAGCAATTACAAAGTCCGTTACAAAACAAGTGCTGAAAGCAAGTTACCATAATATTCCACAACGTTACAAAAACTATTACAAAAGCGATGCCAAATTGAAAGAAAAACCATACCTAAAGGTGTTACCAAGGCAATTACAAATATAATTTTCATTCAGAGATCCTATAATGAATCCAATTCCCCATTTTGATTTTATAACTTAGGACTCCTTTTTTTTATGATATTTTCAACCTTAGAGCATATATTAACTCATATTTCTTTTTTGACCGTTTCAATTCTAATTACAATTGATTTGATGTTACAAAAGCAATTACAAATTGCTTTTTTTTATAAATCGACTGAGTTTGTAATGGCCGAGGGGGAGGAATTACAAAGACCGTTACAAGTTGTAACGACTTTCCCTCTAGCCGTTACAAATTATTTGTAACGACAGAAAAAGCCATGGTAGGCAAAGCCGTTACAAAATCCAGTACAAATAGAAAAGTTGTTCCAATAAACTCAAAAATTCGTTACGAAAGCCGTTACGATAAATATTTTTTTTTGTAGTCAAATCCGATTGTTGACATGTAAAATTTCATGTCCAATTGAATGATGACAAGTGTAAAATAATATATTATTTATCAATTTTTATTTATATTTTGGAATTTACTAAATTAATTCCAAGTATAAATAGTCAATATAATTGATACTTTGATATATATATATATATATATATATATTGTCATCAAAATTAATAGCCAACAAGTGGCAAAATGAAGTGTTCCGGCCAATCAAATCATGCTTCGCAGTCAAAGATTCCAGCCAATCAAGCCGCGCCACGTGGAGTAATTGCATGTGTGCTCCAATCAAATCAAGACAAATATTTCTGATATTTATCTCTTTAAAAAATGCAAATATTAAATATATAATGTCAAATTGACAAATCATATCATTCCAAATATATAATATACTCGGGGGAGCTCCTCAATAGGGCCTACGCGTTAGGTATCTCTTGCTTCTTCTTCTCCCGCCTTTTTCTACCACCTAGTGCTTCGTGTTATGTCCTCTGTCAGAATTGGTGTGATGGCTAGGCCACTAGGGGGCATTTGATAATCGCCCTCTTGGACGCTCCCATTTCCTTTGGTAACTGCCCAATGAGGGGTAGTTATGAGGGTGGACATGGGTTCAACGTCCCCATTTTCCTTTATTCAAGGTTTTACTTCCAACCTTTCCCTTTTCCCTCCTCAACATATATCTTGAAGAAAGAGAGCTTCTCCTTCCCAAATTTGTAAGTTTTATCTTCCTCTTCTTCTTTAGTTTTTCATCCGCATCCTTTCCTTCCTTTATACTTTCTTTACACGTCCATGGCGTCCTCAAATGAATCAGTCAGGTTTGTAAGGGAGACCCTACCAGGCGATGACCCTTCCGAGGTTACTTCGAGGAGGATGGGCCCTAGCTAGTCTGAACCCGCAAGTGGCTGGAGGTGGAGCTTGAGGCAGGGCGTGGTGCCCACCTGTTGTCTTTCGGATGAACCCTTTAATGAGGAGGAGGTTGGTGAAAACGAGGAAGAGGGGTCTTTTCTTGGAGAGGAAGAGAAAGAGGTGCCTAATTGACGGCGGACTGGGGTTCCTTCTGCCTCAAGCTTCCTACCATTCACTAGTTTGTTGAGTTCCACATTCCTTCTTCTTTCACTATTTATGTTCCATTCCCTGACAGTCCCCCCCATTCTCCTCCCATAACTGTTTAAGTTTCTTTTCTTCTCAGTTGAGGGCTGGTTTTCATTTTGCTATTCCTTCTTTTTATACAGTTGTTGTCTTTTTCTTTCAAGTTTCTTTAAACCAGTTAACTCTAAGCTCTTTTCGTGTTGTGGCCAGTTTTTTCATGATTTTTTGTTTTCACGGAGCACCTATGACAACAAAAGCTTTCTCTTAGTACTTTCAACTGAAGTTGGAGTGTTTCATTTCTCCCATCGCCAGGGGGTGTTCGTTCTCCCTACTCCCTACCCCCCAAAATGCTGGAAAAATAGTTTCTTCTGTATCTTGCTCCCTCGTTCTTGGACTTTTCCTGACAGATGATATACAATTCCCCTCTAGCCATTGCTTTTTCCTCTATTGGTAGGACTGTTGCCCTCTCCTCCTTGTTGGAAGAGCTACATGAAAGACCCTATGACTGTAGGGCTTCGATTAACGAAAAACTCCTGGGGCATTTTGGTTTGAGCCTCGGGTCGAGCCTTTGGGGAGGCCCTGGGTATATTTATGATTTTCATACTTTTCTTTAATCTTGATATTCTTGTTAGTATATGATTCTAACTGATACTCTACTTTCTTCCTTGATAGTGAATATAATGTTTAACAAGTTAATTCATAACAACACCTCTAGAGGGGGTCGTGCAGCGGGTACCCCTTCTCCGTCCAGGTCCTCTAGGGGGACCCCTGCTTCAAGTGAGTCTAAAGGGAAATGACCTGCTATGACGACGCTAATGACATTCTCAAAGAGGGCTAAGGTGAGCTCTCTGGGTACCCTTCCAACTAGATCTACACGTCTTTTTGCTCCTCTTCCTCCTCACCCCCTAAAACTTGGGGAACACCCCCCTTAGATCCTTTCATTCTATAGCCAACAGCCTGAACGCTTGCCAATCTCTCATTAGGAAAGAGAGGGAATCCTCCCTGATGGTTGAATTTATGAGGGGATTCTCACCCTAGGAGACAGGCGCCTCCTCTCCCTCGTGCCTTGAGAAGAACTTGCAAAGATGATATCTATACATCTGGTCAAGGTACACCTTCCTGCCCTTTTATGTTTCTTGCTTCTTGGGTCATTCATTTTCTTGATTTTCTTTATGCATTCCAAGCGACCACCTTGTGGGAGGGGTTCTTCTCTCGCCCTCAATCTCACATAGACTAGGGTTGTTCAGTTCAGTAAATCAAATCAAACCAAATTGAACTTTCGGTTAATCAAAAGTTTGATTCACCGATCACCCATATCGAAATCGAGTTCGGTTTAGTTTCGTTATAATCGAATATTTTCAGTTTTTTCGGTTTAAAAATGAAAAAAATCAAAAAATTTAGAAAAGAAAAATTATAAAAATATATTTAGTATTTTTCTAGTTTATCCAAAATACCTTTACAAAAATATCAAAATCTAAAAAATAAATGAATGAAATATATACGAATACTATTCAAATCAAAATAGCACTTCATTCATTTAATCTAAAATCAAACAAAAAATAAAAATTTAAATTTAATAGCACATATTCAATATCCAATACATATAGCGAATAACATCAATGTGTTCGTTCAATCAATAATATCATAAGTTCATACCCTGTCAGTTGGGACTTGCGAATCCTAAGAACTTGTCTATGAGATTGAAGTTTTCCATCGACCATCAACTTACAACTAAGAAACAAAAAAAAATAAAAATTATAAAACAAAAAACAAATAATACTGATGCATTCAAAAAATGAAGTGTTTCGGCCAATCAAATCATGCTTCGCAGTCAAAGATTCCAGCCAATCAGGCCGCGCCACGTGGAGTAATTGCATGTGTGCTCCAATCAAATCAAGACAAATATTTCTGATATTTATCTCTTTAAAAAATACAAATATTAAATAGATAATGTCAAATTGACAAATCATATCATTCCAAAATATATATATTTATCTCTTTTAATTAAATTATAAAGTGATAATACAAAAGGTGTTCAATTGTATCACAACTCTACCTCTCTGACACCTATATAAAGGGGTCCTCAGACCTCATTCAAAACACACAGAGCTCGAGAACGAAGAGCCAAGCAAGGGAAGATTGCAAAATTCCTCTATGCAATTCCTCAAGTGACAGAGCTCGAGAACGAAGAGCAAAGCAGAGGAAAATTGCAAATAATTCTCTATACGCAATTCTTCAAAGCTCAAGAATATTCAAAGGCATTCAAAGCAAAGATCGAGTCTTTCGTCAAAGACACAATAAAATTAGCGCTCACAAATTTTGGCACGCCCAGTAGGACAACTTTACCCTTCATCTCTTCTCTTCATCAAAGAAGAAACACATTACATGGATACTCAAGGAAAAGCTGTGAAGTCGTGAATTCCAAACTTGCCATATCAAAGTCCTCAAGCTCAAGTACCAAGAGTGTTGGCGTTACTACGAGGAACATGTCGAAGAAGCTTAAAGAATCTTCCCAAATGTCTCCTCTTGCTTAGTACGTCGAGAAGAACTTGCCCTCACCTAGCTATGCAAGCGAAAGTGATGCAAATAAATCTCCTCCGACCTCTCGTCGTTCTGTGTCTAGCTACTCCTTCACAACAAATGTGGCTTCGGTTATGGTGACAAATGCTACAACTATAGGGGAACAACTTGCGAGTCTGACGAGAGCCATTGAGGGACTTACGAAGTACGTCCAAGAGCAAGATGCACAAATTGCTAGATTGATCAACAAGGCAGATAATATTGATGCAAGTCATGTCATGGGGAAACAAGTTGAGGCTAATGATGAAGTAGAAACGCCCATAAAGAAACATTATACTGAAAATGATAAGTATGCAAAAGAGATTCAAGTTTCTTCTAACGGATTGATTCCTATGGACCAACTGAAAGAATTCATAGAAGGAACCATCAAAAGATCGAGGGAAGCTCAAGGTCATCATTTACTTACTCCAAGCCTTACATTCCAAGAATTGACAGCTTGAAAATGTCAATGGGTTATCAACCACCAAAGTTCCAGCAATTTCACGGCAAGGGCAATCTTAACAGCACGTGGTTCACTTTGTTGAAACATGCAACAATGCAGGGACATATGGTGACCATCTAGTCAAGCAGTTTGTTCGATCATTGAAAGAAAATGCATTTGATTGGTACACTAACTTGGATGCTAGCTCGATTGATGGATGGGAATAGCTAGAACAAGAATTTCTCAATCACTTCTATAACACACGGCGGACTGTCAGCATGGTCGAGCTTACAAATTCTCGTCAATGGAAAGAAGAACCAGTCGTCGACTACATCAATAGATGGAGGAATTTGAGCCTTAATTGCAAAGATAGATTATCTGAAGCTTCCGCCATTGAGATGTGTATTCAAGGCATGCATTGGGAACTATGCTACATTCTTCAAGCAATAAAACCAAAGACTTTTGGAGAGCTAGCCACTCGAGCACATGGAATTGAAATGAGCTTCAATTGCAAAGAAGATGAATATTCAGTTGATCCCAATGATGATGATGGTGATGCAACACCATGAAATTTGAAAAAAAAAAATCTCAATGCTCCTGGACATGAGTTTAAACTATCTAATATCTCAAAAAAAAAATCTCAATGCTACTAGATATGAGCATAAACTATCAAATGCCAGAGAATGGAGATTTCGTGCTAGCAAAATCTCCATAAAAGATATGGAGATAAAAAAAATCGCTATGAATTAACGTGTTTTGATCTCTCTTTCGTTTTTTCTTTTGATCTCTAAGACCAAATGAAAAAATTGATATGGAGAACATGGGAGAGAGAGAGAGGCACGAAATTTTTGAGGTTTTGAGAGGCTAGTATGTGTTGTGTGTGTGGCTAGGGTTTAATGAAGGTATATGACCTAGTCATACATATACTAGGAGTCCTAACCTAGTTAGGCTGCAAAACAACCATCCTCACCCTAGCTACCCCTTAAGCACGAATTTTGCCTTCTAAACCAGCCAAAGAACTTTCCAAAATTGTCCTCCTTGACTTAGCCAAGGTCCAACCAAGACCTTGAGCTTGTATTAATGAATTGGGCTTGATAGGATCAAGCCCACGTCTTATGGACTTATATTAAATTTAATTTAATCATAAGCCCAATATTAAACTCCTGAGGAGTTGGTTTCATAGGTGCCAAACTTATGCGCAGCCCAACTCCACGGGTTAACCTTTCGATCCGTGGGCATTTTGTTGTGATATTGAAACCCCGTTCAATATCAATAGTAAGCTCAACGAAACATATTGCCATTTTAATGAATTCTTACCGTATTCATCAACCTAATGTTATTTGATAAAGATTGTCGAATAGAAAACAACCAATCCAATTGGCTTTTGGTTACCCATTCTAACAATCTCCCACATGACCATTAATCCAATTACCCATGTCGCTCAGAACCTTATGAGTATGAGCAATCTACGATACCGGCTCGATTTCATGGGTCTACTTTATTTTCTACTGGATCCATACGATGCAACCGTGTATTTCCTTTCACCATCGCTGCCTGCAGATGGTTGTTATCTAAGAATTTTCGCAGATCTTGTGATGAGACCTCGGACCCATAAGGCTCTAGCCCTAGCCTTGTCATTCGCCTCTAAGGCTACAACTGGCTCGGCCGTGCTAGGCATCACATCTATCCAATGGATGTTGTTTTTCGATCCAAACCACTTTCCTAGACCGACTTGTTAAAGTCGTCCCACATTCAACTTTTAAAATGGGGCTTATGCTTGAAGTCCCTCCAAGCTACCATGCCTACCATCAAGTCCGAACGTGATTATACTTTGAGGACTTATCCATTATTCACATGAGTCTGGAAGCTAGTATCGCTTTAGCCTTCCAAAATTAATTCTCCACAAATAGTGTGTCAGACACACTTCTTTAATCCTTATTCAGGTATTAAAGATTGTTCTTGACAACTGTCTACTGCCAATTGGTGTATTTCCGATATAGGATGTGTCATGCCCTAAGCATACACAACATCAGGTCCAACACACCAAACCAACACTTTCGTGCTGTCTTCGGCACAGACGTAGGGATGTCCCAGACATTTGAGTGTTCTTATCAGTTAGACATAACTGAGTTTTGAATAACTTAAGCTATCTCATCAGTCAATCATGACTGAGTCTCGAACAGCTTTGAGCTTTCTCATTCCTAATGTAGGAATTCAATTCCTTTTGTGGAGAATTTCGTGAACAATTTTATATGTATCTTAGTGTTTCCGAAACATCTTATCTCATTCCAAATGAGAAAGACGTTTATACACTAAACGCATTGGAACTCACACTAACTCCTACTGACCTTGGGCTCATTTTATCAAATCATACCTAGTATGATCTTTAGATAAAAACGAATATTTCAGTTTTATGATGTCTCAAACCTAGTTTGAACTTCTTAATGAATTCTTAGGCTCCAAGCCATTGATTCTGAACGATGTCCAACATTACTCCTCTTTATGTCCTTTTGGATTAAAATCCAATTCCCATGGACAAATAAGGACTGGAATATGGTCAATTAGAGATTTAGGTTGATTACAAATGATGTATTTGAGAAGTTATATGGAAACTTACTTCTACTATTTTCTTGACGTGTATAGGACCATCCTATTAACTCAAGTACTTTGTTTCATCATACAATAAGGGCTAACTTGATTTCTTTCTTATCAGAGATTGATTAACCGTGGTCCTTTCAGGAAGAACTTCACCGATTGAGAATCACATTCTCATTTTCAATATTCAAGAACTCCCACTAATTACACACCCTCTCGATTCGATAAAGGTGATCATGTTGGTTCAACACTCCGAGTCTAATTCTTTTAACCTCATCAAACAAAATTAGACTGGTGAGCCCTCCACACTGATCTTGTGCATTTTAGTAACTCACAGATATTACACTGGATCCAATCCAAAAGTGTAACTGGTAAACTCATTTTGTCCCACAAAAGAGCTTTTGTGATTTTTCTCTTTCTCATTGAGGTTTCGAAAGCTAATGGGTCGAAATCGCCTAATTCTAGTGCTATTTGAACCCATCAATCTCTCTCTTCCTCAACTAGAATAGATTGACCGACTAGGACTATAAGCTTGGGTTCTTTGATTATCATTTTATTCTTTATTTGAGTATGCATAATCCAATTATGAGATAGTATATGTTTCACCTAGCAGACATGAATTCCATTCAATGTCAAATAAAAACTTCATTGGTCAAAAGTTGTGTAATCAAAATTGTCTAATAATAATGAGAACAATATTTTTATCATGCTAGGTTACATAACACTACCCTAACATGATCACCACTGAGCCTAACTAAGCCCTTAGTCTTTTATAGCAACAACCCTGCTATTGCTAAGCCTAAGGACCTTTTGTTTCGACTTTTCTACTCCTCATCACCATCTCCAAATCATTTGCAGATTATGAATTTATTGGTATCCAATACCAAGCATAGAATGGTGATTACGTTAATACTCAATTAAAGATTTATATCTTTATTGGAGATGAGCTTAGGCTACTCCTTCTTCCAATGGCCCTTCTTACGGCAATAAATGCAAACATCATTCGAGATCCTTGATTGACAAACCTAGCGTTGTAATAGGAGCACTAGAAAACGTCTCACCCTTCTTCCTCTTCTTGCGTCCGGCAACCTTGCCCTTCACTTTAGAGTTGTCAGCACAGACATTGCCTCGTATTTGACCAATATATTAATCAACTCGTGAAGGCTTTCCTCATGCCTATTCATTTTATAGCTGATAGTAAATTGATCAAGGGAGGGAGATAGTGATTATAGAATCAATTCAACGTACGTTTCTTCCTCCTTAAAATCAGCCTGGAGGTCTTTGAGCTTCTCCACTAGGGATAGCATCATCAGTCCATGCTCTTGTACGGACGATCCCCTAATCATTATCATGCCGAAGAATGCCTTCGTCATGGCATATCTAATATGCCATTCCGGTACCGCATGAAGCCCTTTTCATACAGTGCATTATTGACCAGACGTCCTCATACCTTTCGTACTGTTTCTGGATCTCGTTACTCATCGAGCCCAGTATGATACTGTGACTTTCCGGTTGTTCTCATGCCACTGAGTAAACTTTTGGAATGTCAAACGTTCTCCGGGCAGGAACCCTTCCGGCAAAGTCCGAGGTAGAGACTTATCCAGAACATAAGTCTGGTTCTCGAAATCGAGGACCATCCTCAGATTTCTCAGTTAATCCAAATGGTTTGTTCCATTAAATATTACCCTCAAGTATAGTTAAGTAGGTTCTTAGCAATTAACAATAACAGAAAAATAAGCAGATATTATAATATTAGGTTCAAGTTAAGGACTTGGACTTCAGTGATTAATCCTCTCACTATTTTTGCAAAAGCCCATCACTCTCAAATGGGGTTTCAGAAAAACCATTTTCCTAATGGGCTTGAGGTCCACAAGCGAAATTCTCTATGCCCCGGTTTTACGATTCACATGGGAGGTATCCAATACCATTCTCGTCGTACGAGATCCCCAAGATATTTTACCTCACCTTTTTCATGTGATTCCGAGGACTCCAAGCGAATCACGTTACTTGGAGTTAGACCGACCCATCAACCAAATCATACGCAGACTATCGCCCCCTACGATTCGTGAGACAGGGAAATAGAAGCGTAGTTTTTTCATTCACAATAATAGTGCAGCTTTATTTCAGTCCAAACGTGCCACGACTCATGAGACCACATGGAAGGCATGGAAATACATTGATTGGCGTTAGTCCTAATCCATCAATCGAATCAGAGCGTACACTATCGCCCCCACGACTCTAAGATAGGGAAATAGGTGCGTATTCACTTCGTTCACAGTAACAGTACACTTCATTTCACTCCAAACGTGCCACGACTCGTGAGACCACGTATAGATGAAATTGGCTTTCTCACTCCATTACTGTGGATGGCATGTATAGAATAACAAGCCATTGTGTTTATTTCCATTTTTAGGGGTATAATATTATTAACTTGGTCCAACCAAGTGAGAGTTCATTTTAATGTATGATCGAGACCTCATCATAATTAATGTCTTGCATGAAAATATATCCAATATATTTAATGCATTTAAATGAAACGCATCGCATGCAAAATAAAAGCCTAGCACGCCCCTGTTGGATGATCACAAGCCCAAAACCTATGCGACCTACTGAGGCCGCAGTTGATCTATGGTCTGTCTAAGGGTAGGCCTATGCTATTACAAGATTTTTAACTCATTAACACATTATGGGCCTTGTAATCTCTCTTTATTTCTTTATCTCCTTCGTGGGCTCCATCTTCGGGCCTCTTCTCTATGGATCTCATGGGCAAACCTATGACCTCTTTCATGGGCCTTTATCGTTTGGGCTTGCTCTTTACAATTATTTAAAAATAAAATAAAAGAAAAAGAAAAATCTCTCCACTTATTCTACTCTCATTACAACTTAAAAAGAAACCCCAATCATCAGTTGGGGGGAGTACGTTAATAGGGAGAAAACAAGTCTTAAACATAATAGGCTAAAAATGAAGAGATAGAGAAATAAGAGGCACGCAGGCCCCAACCTAACAGAAAATAAACCATACACAGGGTCCAATGGGCTTCGTGATCATCCATGTTAATCCAATTAACAAAATATTGCACATTTATTCCAAAATAAACATGCACATCAAATTATAACGCAAACCATGCATTTTATAGAAATGATATCCAATATCATAATTAATTACACATCAAATCTCAAAAATTTATATGTAAAATAATGCAACTTAATAATGTACATAAGTGCAACCCATGCAAAAATCAATTCTTTTTTGAAAATTCATTCAAATTAATTTTAGTAATTTAATCTTGGAAAATACCAAATCTTAACCAAAACTTAAATTCACCAAAATTAACTGTTTCAAAAAAATATGCAGAAAAATTAGACAAAATCAAAAATGAAAAATTCTGAAAAAATCAGAAAAAATCAGGTCAGACGGCCGGCCGGCTGGCAAGCGCGTGCGCGCGCTCCCCTGCCTGCGGCCGCGGGCACGCCCAGCGTCTGCCTGATGGCTGGCAGCGTCGACCGCTGCTCGTTTTTTTTTTTCTGATTTTTCTGAAACCTTTTTTCTATAATTTCTGAAACAACAAGAAAATAATCAATTTTTAGAAATTCCAAATTTCAATAAAAAATCTCATGTCCAAAATTAAATGCAAAATAAAACACATAAACCCTAGATCTAGATATGAAATTAAAAAATAAAAAAACATGTTTCTAAAGCCGATTAAAAACATGTAAATATATTGAACCACGTAATACACGTCAGACGCTAGGCCTATACACCGAACCTGGCTCTGATACCACTTGAAGGAAGTGGATCGGCCCGGGAAGCGCGACCGAAGCTTGAAAAATCAAAAAATAGGTAAAACATGCGATTAGTAACGAAATTAATTCCGATCAAGGGGTGTACCCTTGATCTTTCTCGGGCGTTTGTGTATTAGATATAAAAACATAGGCGAAGAAATCACGAGAAAAAAAACAAGGAGCGAAAATCATAAATGGAGTTTTACCTTTGTCATTTTTCTCATACGGCTACAAGCGTTGTCTCCTCTCCATTTTTATTTCCGGATCCGTCCATGACGAGATCTCGATCTTGAGATCCTCCCAAGAATGGCACACCACCAATAAAGAATCTGGAGATTTCGTGCTAGCAAAATCTCCACATAAGATATGGAGATCAAAACAATCGCTATGAATTAACGTGTTTTGATCTCTCTTTAGTTTTTTTCTTTTGATCTCTAAGACCAAATGAAAAAACTGATATGGAGAACATGGGAGAGAGAGAGAGGCACGAAATTTTTGAGATTTTGAGAGGCTAGTATGTGTTGTGTGTGTGGCTAGGGTTTAATGAAGGTATATATATGACCTAGTCATACATATACTAGGAGTCCTAACCTAGTTAGGCTCCAAAACAACCATCCTAACCCTAGCCACCCCTTAAGCACAAATTTTGCCTTCTAAATCAGCTAAAGAACCTTCCAAAATTGTCCTCCTTGACTTAGTCAAGGTTCAACCAAGGCCTTAGGCTTGTATTTAATGAACCTGGCTCGATAGGATCAAGTCCACGTGCTATGGACTTATATTAAATCTAATTTAATCGTAAGCCCAATATTAAACTCCTTATCTTTTGATATTATTAAAAGATCCAAGCCCATGCTCTCTCTTTCAATTTATAAATCCAATTTATAAATTGGACCAAGCCCAATAAAATTAATACAATTAATTTTACTAGCTAACTTGAAATTCTAATTAATTAAATTAATTAAACTTCAAGTCATCATCCAATGGATTGGTATAAATAAATGATCCAATCATTTATTCTCTCTGAAAATTAATTTAATCCAATTAAATTAATCCGACTCTTCTAGAATTAATTCCAAATTAATTCTATCCCACTATAGTGGTAGGGTGTGACTCTTTAGGTTTACCATCAGCTAGACTTGGGCATGTGTGACCAACACAATTAATTAAATCTAATTTAATTAATTATTTTCGATTATCTCATAACCGAGAATGGCCCGTTACCATGGTACTAGAGACCAGGTTAACAAAAAAATAAAAACAATTCTATATTTACCCCCAGTTGACTTATTACGTATTTATTGCAGGTCAGATAAATCTTTTCATGATCAAATTACTCTTATACTTCTTTACGTGTTAATGCATGTGAGGGGTATATCTTCATCATTATAAGGGTAGTTTAGTCGAAAAAATTTGTTAGATCTGCAATAAGTCAGTAATAAGTCAATTGAGGGTAAACATCAATTTTCATTAAGTTTTTTGGTTAACATTAGCAAATTCTGTTAATTTTGACTAACATAATTATTTATTTGTTAGACGAAAGTAAACCGCAGGGGTACTAGATGTAATTTTTTAAAACACAGGGGTGTACCTTGCAGCTGCCTCTTGCTGGATGCTGTGACTCACCCTCTAGGCGATTATCAAGATGTCGAACCCTTAGATCAGGATTTTATTTTATTTTTTTATTTTTATTTTAAGTTGAATTTGTAACTTTCATTTTTTTAAATTTATTACTTGTAATTTAATTTTATAAATTAATTTTTATTACTTTTATATTTAACTAAAAATATTTAAAAATTCTCCGATGGTAGATGCAAAAGATATTACGATGAGTTTCGACACAGTTTTGCTGGAAATAAAACCCTTGGAACATCTTTATACCTAAAAAAACAAATTTGGTTGAAAAATACTCGATTCCAGAGTCAGCAGAATTTGGTAATTTTGTTATTAATTTGTGGGATGCATATTCCGATGGTTTTTTTTTTGTTTCTGTCGATAGACCATCGAAAATTATTTTCGACACCTAATTTTCTTAATGAAGCTTTTCTGTCTGCAAAACCATTGAAACTTGTGTCATGCTGTCTAAAATTTCATTGCTATAAAATCCTTTTTTTTTTAGTGATTGCTTCCAACTTTTTTCTGAAAAAAAGTTATATAAACAGTTAATCTAAAATGAATGGAGCAAACAAAAAGATTGAAAATTTATAAAGTTGAAAAATTAAATTTTGTAAAAGAGTTTTACAAGAAATGAATGTATTTTTAGAAATAACTAATCAATTCTATAATTGAATATCGATAAATATCGAACTCATAATGTAAAAAAAAATAAAAATTAACTTTCTCCAATAAAATAAAAGTTAATAATAGAGTCTTTTGAAGTAAAAATTTCATTGAATTAATTTTTTTTAATTACAAATTCTGTCCCTTTAAAATGCCCACCCTTCTATTTAGCATAGGGGACTAAAAAAGTATTACTCCATTTCTTTCTTTGTGTTCCAATAAAAATATTGTAGTTATTGAATTTTTGTTATATTCTTTTAGCTTTTTTTAGTATCTATTATATATATATGTATATATACATATTGGGATTAATGGATTCAAAAGTTGTCAATTGATTTTTCTTCTCAAAATATTCGAAATTAATATGTGTGTGGTGGCAAAGAACCAAATACATTGGTGTAAATATTTCTTACACACATTAGTTTATCAATATAACTTTAATATAATTGCAATTTAATTTCAAACTTAAATTATTGGACTCGAGTTCAGGAATGAAATCCAGTGCTCAAAGTGTAATAATCACTAAATGAATCAGGTAAGTGACATTAATTTATACCTATCTTTATATACCAAACCATTAATTACATTTTTCAAATTCAAACACACCTATTATATATATTTCTTTCAAAATATCCAGCCTTTGAGACAAATCTCAATAAAAATATTGTAGTATTTCGACAAAAGCCTAAAACGATTGAACTACCAAGAAAGGTATACATAATTAATTTTTTATTTTTGAGGATCAATTTTAACTTCATCACTAATTTAAGTTTTTCAATTTTACTAAAAAACTAGATTGTATATACAGAATTTTGGAAAGATAAAGGGTTGATTACAATAAGCCAATATGTACAAACTGATAAATTTTCTTAATTAAGTTTCATAAATATTATCTCATTTTCTTTTGCCTTTTCTGAAGGAATCTGATGTAGAAAATAATTTATTGTATTGTATTCATAAACAACTTGAATATATATATATATATATATATATATATATATATATATATATGTATATATATATTTTCTTTCTGAAAATGCTTATTGTCTAATTATTAGAGTAGTATTAAGTAAAGACAAACCAAAAAAGAAGAAATTAAGAGGAAAATATTATGAGAAAAAGATAGAACAGAACTTCCGAGGCTTCTGCTACTCCCTGTCGAGCTTTATTGTTTGAAACACTAACGCATACACACACAACATTTTACTCACACTCTCTCACTTAACCACTCTCACTTCACGTTTGCTCACGCCTTTTCTCACTCAACACACTCACTGCAGAACACTGTTCAAGTCCATAAAGTACTGTGCGCAGAGAGCCCTAGCAACGATAGATCTAATTCCTTTAGTGGCCAAGAAATGGCGGAAAACTCCATAATGTAAGATGAATTCTATGCATGCAACTCCATTCTCCTTTTCTCAAGCATTTAATTCTTTCTTTATCGTTTATTCTTATCGTCATCGTCATGATTTTGCCAACAGAATTCTTCAAGAAAATACACTAAAGATTTTGGCCAGATTATTTCGTTCAACCGCAGTTCAAGTTCATCTTATGAAGATTCCAGTGATGTACTATCGCCGGTTCCCAATTCTATTCATTGTCAGTTTTGAGGTGGTCATGGGCCATTAAATGAGCCCCAATTAAATCCGATTTTAAACTCAGGTCAAGCCCATGAATTAGCCCCATTGAGACTTGGCATAGGCTCAAACCAAGTTTCATTGTTACTGTGTTCTTTTTCTTTTAATGAAATTGAGATATTTTCTTGAACAGAGATTGACCTACCAGGACCGTAAGTTTAATTATTAATTATTTTTATTTCTTTATTTGAGTATGCATAATCCAATTATGAGATAGTGAAAGTTAATGTTCAATTTAGTAGACATAAATCCCATTCAATATCAAATAAAAGACTTTATTGATCAAAACATGTAATCCAAATTGTCCAGCAATAATTGAAAACACTATTTTAATCATGCTAGGTTACATAACACTATCCGAACATGATCACCATTAAGTCTAACTATGTCCCTAGTCTTTTTAGCAACAACCCTGCTTCTCTAGCCTTAGGACCTCTTGTTTTAGTTTTTCTAATCCTCATCATCACCTGCAAACCATTCCCAGATTTATGAATTATTGTTATCCAACACCAAGAGTAGAATGGTGATTAGGTAGTCAATTGAAGATTTTTACCTTCACCAGAGAGGAGGTTCGGACACTCCTTCTTCCAATGACCCTTCTCTCGGTAATAGATGCAAATATCATTCAAAATCCTTGACTGACGAACCCTCTTCTACTTTTCTTTACCCCCGCCTAGCGGTGCAACAAGAACACTCAAAGTGCTAGCAGCAATAGAAGACGTCTCATTCTTTTCCCTCTTCACACGTCCGGCAACGTTACCATTCGCTTTAGAGGCTGAAGCCTCTCCCACTAGTACCGATGGCCCAGATTTATCAATCATTGCCTCGTACTGGACAAACAAATTAATCAACTCATGAAGGTTTTTCTCAAACCCATTCATGTTATAGTTGATAATGAATTGATAAAAAGAGGGAGGTAGTGATTGCAGGATCACATCAAAAGGGGGAGATAGTGATTGCAGTTAATGAATCTAATCCATAAATTAATTAGCTCAAGTATTTAAATTAATTTAATTAATTTAAAATGCTAAGCCCAAAATTTAATTAATTCAACCAACTAAATTCTTGGCTATCCATCTAATGGGTTATCTCAAATAAATGATCCAATTATTTTTTTTTCTTCTTCATAAATTAATTTAATTCAATTTAATTAATTCGTGTTCGACCTTTTAGGTTCACCCTTAGCTAGACTTGAACGTGTGTGACCAACACAATTAATTAAATCTAATTTAATTAATTATTTTTTATTGTCCCATAACTGTAAAACCCATTTTCAAGGATGGATGTCTAGCAATGGTCCATTTGGAATAGGTGACCAAAAGCTAATTGGATTGGCTTTTTTGCCATTCGCAATCTTTATCAAATAATATTAGACTGACGAATATGATAAGAATTCATCATGTTGGCAGTCTGTTTTCGTAGTGCTTACCACTGACATTGAATGGGATTTCAATGTCACTGCGAAATACCCACAGACCAAAAGGTTAAAACCACAGAGTTGGGCTGCGCATAGGTTTGGCGCCTATGAAACCAACTCCTGAAGGTCGGTCTGAAATGTTCCAAGTCGAGGACTTTGAGATAGGGCATCGAGAGTCCTAAAGAGACTTGCACTAAATACTGCAGCTGTGTTTCGTCGGCATAAGACGTGGGTCGTCTGTGCAGTTTTAGTAGGTTAGTTGGCCAGGTAGTTGACTGACTGAACTGACTCGCGGGAATCGTCATATGGAAGCCTCTTGAGGCTTGGTCGGTATTACTGTGATTCTCGATTCTGATAGTACAGGATTAGTCCTCGAACTTGAGGAATTATGGCAGTCACGTGCATACGAAGACTGTATCTTGGATATGGCAAGAGTGGTTCTACCAAGGGGCATGGTTCATCATAAGCTTTATTTAGTGCAGTCGGAGTATGTAGCGAGGACAGTGAATTCCAAGAAAGAATTTGTCCCCTATCAATATTGTAATAGCGAGATCTCCTATGCGCTTTGAGATGGTTTAGACTATTTAAGTATATGGACATAGCGATTGATCGAGTGGGAAGGGATTTCCTATGATGATCAGTATAGTAAATGCATCTCAAGTATGCAGCATAGATGCCTAGTTAAGGATGGAAATCGACGCCCAATTCCATGTCCTAAACTAAGGCCAGGAGACGGTTGACAGTAGGACCGTATCTGTATGAAATTGGAGCCTGAATGTTCACGTCACTATTCGCCTAGTCTCTAGAGCCATGGACTGTTGCTAGACGGCCACCTATAATAATGAGCTATTTATGGTTATGGGATAATCGAAAATAATTAATTAAATTTAATTTAATTTAATTAATTATGTGACAACACGCCCAAGTCTAGTTGAGGGTGAACCTAAAGAGTCACACACAGATCACGAAAGTTGAGGGAATTAATTTGGAATTAATTCCGAAAGAGGTGATGATTAAATTAATTTTTGGAGAGTATAAATGATTGGATCATTTATGAGGAATAATCCATTAGATGGATAGTTCGAAATTTAATTAATTGGATTAATTGAACTTTGGACTTAGCCTTTTTAAATTGATTGGATTAATTTAAAAGAGGCTTCGGGTAATTAATTAGTGGGTTGGATCCATTAATTAATTAGTAGATTGACCTATCTAATTAGTCAATTGGATTCATTAATTAGAAATGGGCTAGAAATAATTAGTTGGACTAGTTATGCTTGGTTGGGCTTAATTAATTAAGTGGATTGGATTCATTTAATAAGTGTCTTTTGGACTAGTAAATATTTGATTGGTTAAAATATTTACTTGGACTTTCTTTGTTGGGCATTTTATTTAATTGGATTAAATATTAAGTCCAACAAAAATGGTATATGGACTCAATTTGATTTGTTGGACAAGCAAATTGAATCCGATCCAAAATGCATCAAGCCTTAGCCATGTTGACTTTTGGTAGGTCAAAAATAGCTGAAATTTGGCTGAAAATAATCAGCCAAATTCGTGCATAAGGAGTGTGGAAAGTGACAGAGGAGTTTTGGGAAGTAGTTGAGAAAGTTGTGGAAGTTGGAAGACTAGGTCTCCTCCCATATCTCAACCTTTTCATTCCAACTCCCCCACTCACAAGCCCTAGCCATTTTTTGTTGTTTGACACACAAAATTTCGTGCTCTCTCCCCTAAGAATCAGCAAACATTTTCTCCTCCTCTTTGAAGTTTTTTTGGTTTGAAACAAGTGAAGACAAAGGAGATAAATAATAATCCATAGTGTAAATTTCCCTCTTTCACGGATTTAATCCTTGCTAACACAAGGATAAATCTAACTTTTTAGTATGATGTGGACGATATTAGGGGCCTCCTATATTTGAGTCTTGCATGGACGAACCCCGGAGAGCAGATCTACTGAATTGCCTACCGGAGGAGAAAAATGAAAGGTAACTATAGATTTATTCATGCTTTCTTTTCTCATTGATTCATTAGCCTAATTATATTATTAGATCTGTGATTATACTCCAAATGCCCGGGAAAAGATCAAGGGTACACCCCTTGATCGGGATTTAATTATTTTATTTACCATTTTTTTTCCGCGCTTCCTGGGCTGATCAACTTCCTTCAGGCACTAGAGACTAGGTGAATGTTGGAGTCAACATTTAGGCTCTAAATCCATACGAGCGCAGTACTATTGTCAACCATGTGCCGACCTTAGTCTAGGGCATGTAATTGGGCATCGGTTATCATCTTTGACTAGGTAATTATGCTTGATAATCGAGAAGCATTTACTCTACTGATCTGATCTAAAAAACTTATCCCTGATCGATTAATCGCTTTGGCTAAAGACTTTTAGAGTTAAAAAATCTTAGAACGCATAGGAGAACTCTTTATCATATACTCACAGGGGAAAGATTATCTCTTGGAATCCACCGTTCTTCCTACAAACTCTGTCTGCACTGGAGAAGGCTTATGATAACCATACCTCATGACACACCCACCGCTTGCCATATCCAAGATAAAATCTTTGTATGCACGCGACTTCCATGATTCCTTAAGTTCGAGGACTAATATCATACTATCAGGACTGAAAATACCAGTCATACTGACCAAGTCTTAACAAGTTTTCATATGACGATTCCTGCAAGTCAGTTCATTTAGTCAACTGCCTTGCCTACCCTCCCACTAAAATTGCACAGACGACCTACATCTCCTGCCGATAAAATACGACTGCAATACTTAGTGCAAGTCTCTATAGAACCTTCGATGCCCTATCTCCAGGTCCTTGACTTGGAATGTTTCAGACTGACCCATAGGAGTTGATTTCATAGGGGCCAAACCTATGCAAAGCCCAACTTTTTAGGTTTAACCTTTTTATCTATGCGCAATTCGTTGTGACATTGAAATTCCATTCAATATCAGTGGTAAGCACAACGAAACACACTGCCAACTTGATGAGTTCTTACCATATTCAATAATTTTAATATTATTTGATAAAGATTGACGAATGACAAACAACCAATCTAATTGGCTTTCAATTACCCATTCCAACAGTAATTATACGTCAACCCTATAAAGTTTGATAAATTATATCTAGTACCATTGAGGTTTTTTTGCGTCTACCAAATAAGTTCCTTCGTCGGTCAAAATTAATCGAATTTCTAATATTAATAAAAATAAAAAAAATTCTATATTTACCCCGAATTAACTATTACTGATTTATTGCAGGTTAGATAAATCTTTTCATCCTTAAATTACGCTCATACTTCTTTACATGTTAATACTGTGAGGGGTATATCTTCATCATTATAAGGGTGGTTTAGTCGAAAAAAGTTTGTTAGACCTGCAATAAGTCAGTAATAAGTCGATCGAGGGTAAGTATCAATTTTTATTAAGTTTTTTGGTTACATTAGCAAATTTTGTTAATTTTGACTAACAGAAGGATTTATTTGTTGGATGGAAGTAAACCACAAGAGTACTAGATGTAATTTTCTAAAAATGTATCTTGCAGCCGCCTCTTGCAAGATGTTGTGATCACCTCTAGGTGATGATCAAGATATTGAACCCTTAGATCAGGATTTTATTTTAATTTTGTATTTTTATTTTAAGTTAAATTTGTAACTTTCATTTTTGTTTTTAATTTATTACTTGTTATTTTATTTTTAAAAAGTAGTTTTTATTATTTTTACATTTAACTAAAAAAATTTAAAAACTCTCCGATGGTAGATGTAAAAATTATTACGATGAATGTCAGCACGGTTTGCTGGAAATAAAACCCTTGGAACATCTTTAGACCTAAAAAAATGAATTAGGTCGAAAAATACTCGATTCCAGAGTCAGCAGAATTTGGTAATTTTGTTATTCATTTGTGGGATGCATATTCCGATGGTTTTTTTGGTTTATGTCGATAGACCATCGAAAATTATTTTCGACGCCTAATTTTTTGTATGAATTTTTTCCGTCGGCAAAACCATTAAAACTTGTGTCTTGTCGTCTAAAATTTCATCCCCATAAAATCCGTTTTTTTTTTTTTTGTAGTGCTTCCAACTTTTTTCTGAAAAAAAGTTATATAAACAGTTCATCTAAAATGGATGGAGCAAAACAAAAAGATTGAAAATTTATAAAGTTGAAAAATTAAAATTTGTAAAAGAGTTTTACAACAAATGAATGTATTTTTAGAAATAATTAATCAATTCTATAATTGAATATCAATAAATATATGAACTCATAACGTAAAAAAATAAAACGTAACTTTGTCCAATAAAATAAAAGTTAATAATGAAGTCTTTTGAAATAAAAATTTCATTGAATGAAATTTTTTAATTACGAATTCAATCCCTTTAAAATGCCACCCCTTCTAATTAGCATAGGGGACTAAAAGTGTATTATGCCATTTTTTTCTTTTGTGTTGCAATAAAAATATTGTAGTTATTGAATCTTTGTTATTCATTTAGCTTTTTTTAAGTATCTATTATATATATATATGTATATATGTTGATATATATATTGGGATTAATGAATTCAAAAGTTGTCAATTGATTTTTCTTCTCAAAATATTTGAAAGTAATATGTTGTGTGGTGGCAAAGAACCAAATACATTGGTTTAAATATTTCTTACATTAGTTTATCAATATAACTTTAGTATAATTGCAATTGAATATCAAACTTAAATTACTGAACTCTAGTTCACGAATGAAATCCAATGCTCAAAGTATAATAATCACTAAAATTATGAATCAGGTAAGTGACATTAATTATACCTATATTTATATACCAAACCATTAATTATATTTTTTAAATTTAAAACACACCTATTACATATATTTCTTTCAAAATATCCTGCCTTTGAGACCAAATCTCATTAAATCCTTACTTAAAATATTTTAGTATTTTGAGAAAAACCTAAAATCATTGAACTGCGAAAAAAGGTATACATGATTAATTTTTCATTTTTGAGGATCAATTTTAACTTCATCACTAATTTAAGTTTTTCAATCTTACTAAAATTAGAGTTTTATAAAGAATTTTTGGAAAAATAAATGGTTGATTACAATAAGCCAATATGTACAAACTGATGAATTTTCTTAATTAATTTTCATAAATATTATCTAATTTTTTTTTGCCTTTTTTGGAGGAATCTGATGTAGAAAATAATTTATTGTATTGCATTCATAGACAACTTGAATATATATATATATATATATATATATTATATATATTATATTTCTTTCAAAAATGCCTATTGTCTAATTATTAGAATAATATTAAATAAAGACAAACCAAAAAAGAAGAAATTAAGAGGAAAATATTATGAGAAAAAGATAGAACGGAACGTCCGAGGCTTCTGCTACCCCCTGTTGAACTTTATTGTTTGAAACACTCACACACAACACTCTCACTCAACCACTCACACTTCATGTTTGCTCACGCCTTTTCTCACTCAACACACTCACTGCAGAACACTGTTCAAGTCCATAAAGTACTGTGCGCAGAGAGCCCTAGGAACGTTACATCTAATTCCTTCAGTGGCTGAGAAATGGCAGAAAACTCCATAAATGTAAGATGAATTCCATGCATGCAACTCCATTTTCCTTTTCTCAAGCATTTAATTCTTTCTTTTTCGTTCTTATTCTTATTTCTGAATCGATTTGCAAATTCATTTGTCATAGTATGATTTGCCAAAAAAATTCTTCAAGAACATACACTAAAGATTTTGGCTAGATTATTTCATCAGACCAGAATTCAAGTTCATCTTATGAAGATTCTAGTGATGTACTATTGCCGGATCCAATCTCTTGTCCTCCGCTGGCAAGTTTAATGGACCCTCAGGTATATATTTTTATTTTTTTTATCTCTCTAATTTATTTTTAGTTAATTTCCTTTTCTATCAATTTTTAAGCAATAAATATTTAAAATTTTAATATATTAAGAGACTTTTTTCCAAAATTAGGTTTCAACAAGAGATTCAACTTTAATTATTTGATAAATTTTTAAAGTAATTCATATTGCACCAATTTTTGAGGTTGTAGAAATCATGCTCAATAAAATTTATCTTTTTTTCTTAAATTTTTATATGTTTTTTTATCATGACCAGAAGTTGGGGTAACAAAACTCATATTTGAAAATACTAACTTGTATCCCACTAATTTTAACTTAAATCAAGCACAAACTGCGGGATGAAGAGAAAGTACAACAGTAGTGGTGACGAATGTCATTGAGGAATCTGAAGCTGAATGGTTAATTAATTATTTGACCCTTTCATTTTACATTGAGTTTTGACAGTATTTAATGGTTAATAAATTAAGTTGGTGAATTCTTTCATTTGCTTCAACGTGCTCTACTTGCTATCAACATCTCTTTGTCTCACTCTTGGATTCTCTATTTTGTTCCAAGAAGTACCCTAGCTACCTTTTATTTTATCTCCAAATTAATTGATCTTTTTAATTCCCTTTAAAATGTTGCTCGCATTCAAATCTTTTCACCTTAAAACTCAATGACTCAAGGTGCATAATAGGTCGACCTTGTCCAAGACTGGCATGGACTAGCCCAAAAACCCATGTTCAGGACCTGCCCAATTCTATTCATGGTCGGTTTTGAGGTGGTCATGGGCCATTAAATGAGCCCCAATTAAATTCGATTTTAAGCTCAGGTCAAGCCTATGAATTAGCCCAATTGAGACCTGGCGTATGCTCAAACCAAGTTTGATTGTTCCTATTTTCTTTTTCATTTAATGAAATTGAGATATTTTCTTGAATGAACATAAATAATTTATGATTTTCTTTTAAAAATAAATATATCATAAATTAAATCAACCAAAAAATTATAACTACAAAAAGAAAGTAGTTAAGACCACATAAAGAACTAAAATAACAATTTAACCAACTAGCTACGAATAATAAACTTAAACAATGATAAGCCCAAAAATGATTTAAAATGAACTTTTAAAAAAATAACAATGAGTATCAATGAATTGTGGTACTAATATAAAAGTAGAGCAATAAAGGTAAAATCTTTTTAGATAAAAAAAAAAAAGTGGCCCAATTATTTCGGCCCGCTAACTCGACCTAGGATAAGGAGGTCCTAGATTATTGGACTGGGCCTATCCCAAGTATCGATACCTGGAATGAGCTTGGACTCGCCTGGGCTGGACCAACACTTTTCTTTATTAGGTCAATTAGATTCTAGATATCGGGACCCTCTTCAGCCCGACCCTTTAGGCATCATGATCAACAACTAGCAACCATGTGTGTAGTCCATGACCATTGACATAACTTTAGTTTAGTGGAAGTTTCTCAATTACAAGATCCAGCGGCTTGCTGTAATAGCTAGCTTCTCGGGTGGCTTGCACCTTGGGTGGTGCAGCTGAGCCAGAGTGGGCGATATAATGTGAGATCCCTATGACCAATAAAACTAAAATAATATTAATTCTTAATTTATGGGACGCAAAAATATGAATTTTCTATACACAATGAACAAAAATAGAGGAAAAAAAAATATAGTTGAACGCATTTCATACATAAATTTTCTATATAATTGCTTGTTGAATGATGATAATAAGATTAAGAAACCAAATGATTATTTTATCTCTTTGACTTGAAACCTGAAATTTTGATTAGTGAAATAATTCATATTTAAAACTTGGGGAGAACATGCCAAATTTGGATATCTACTTGGCCATTTTTCTTTTTGGGAAAATATAAACATTTTAGGGTATTGTGGAGAAAATAGAATATCACAAAGGTGGAAATATTTTGTGGTAAAGATAAGAGTACGAAAGGAGGAAAAAGAATAGTAAATAAATAAACAAAATTAAAACTAAAAAAAATCACAAGAAAAGATTGTGAACCAAACTTAAAGTACTAACTATCACGGCTCACGATTTGATATCCTAAACTACATTAATGGAGAAGAGAAGACATAATGAACTAGGGTATCTTCCATAATTATATATAGTTTTTGTTATTTTACTATGATTTGTTGACCAAAAAGTTTCTCTGTCTCACATGTTTGGAAGCCCCACAAGGTATTAACTGTTGCAACTATTATATATTCTCTCTTCATCAACCTATCTATATATATATATATATATATATATATATATATATATATTATAATAAGTCTTTTAGTGCACAACAGTTGGTTTGCCCTTGCAAAAATTTGGAAGGCGCTAATTCCCTTACATTATTCTACTTAGCAGAAAATTGAATCTCTTGATATGTTGTTTTTCATACACTTCTCGTTCTTAGTATTTCTGGTCTCGGCTCTCATATCCATCTGTCTATTTAGTATTCTCTACTTCTTTTCTCAATTTCTCAACTTTTTTTATATTTGAAGTATATTTTCTTTAAATACTCACAATCACGATTATCTTACTTAAAATTACATTTTTCAACCTTTCAACCGGTCCAATTTTTGTTTATATAGTTGAAGGTTCACTGCTTACTGAAATATATAGATCCAAAATATTCTATACAAATTAGATAATCCAACAACATAATTTGGATCAATGTTTCCTTTCAAATTTGCTTGCACAAACAAGCTAGTAATGCTTTACACCAAACATGAGATAAAGTAGCATCTCAGTATGCTTAATTTTTTTTATCTCTTTGTAACAGGTTGAAGAGAAATTTAAACTCTTAAAACAGTCTAGTTAGAATTGAAGACTGTCAACAAAGAAATCACCCATGATCAAGGTTGGAGTATTTCATGTGGATTTGGAATGAAAGATATCGGGCAAGAAAGGCGGCAATGCATCAATCACTACATGCAGATGCAAATGGTGATGCAACATGTGATTATGTGTCAAGACCAATGCTATATCCAAGTAGCATGGTGATGATGCAGTTATGATGAAGGTGTTAGTGCACAAAATCTAAAGCGGCCAAATTGGAGAGTAGAAATGTTGAAACAACTAGACATGCATATAATGTTGTAAGATACTACAAAAGTGGTTGTGGGGAATCAAAGACGATTAAATGACTGCCAAATATATTCATATTTATGGCGGTAGGTTCCATGAAATGCCAAATAGAGGTAGATTTTGCACAGGGCTATGCAATACAGTGGTTTTTGAATCAAGGTGATGCCATCCATGTCAGTTGTAATAGTAATAACATTGGTGAGATGATGGTACAAATACAAAAGTGACATACTTGTAACCTATGTAAACTCTTTTTTTATAACAGACATTTTATGTTTCGCTAACTTAATGCTAAATGATAAGTCCATAGACAAGTGGTTTAGCGGCCCTCATATGATAGGTATCTTTTAATTAATACCACTTGGTATTTAGTTTATGAGGTAATGGTTCTTCAACATTTTTATGGTTCTAGCAACCTACAATTAAACCTTCAATACTAATATTTTTTGGCAATTCATGAATTACGGTTGCAGGTCAACAAATGATTGCAGTCTAGTGTTATTCCCATATAAAAGCCATTACACATGTGTTATTTCAGAGTTTCAAAGTGCGAAAGTGTGGGAATTCTTTGCTAGTTTTTTTTCAGCTATAACTTCTAATACCAGATTTGGCAATAATGATAGTTCATTATTAATGGAAGTCAATAATAGTCTCCTTGACTAAGGAACATATACGTAGCCTTGTATTGTTGTTTGTTCTTTGGTTTGATAGGGCAACATAGAACAAGCGAAGCATCTCGGTCATTGTTTTTTAGCTTAAAGGATCATCTTGAGGGCACATGACCAGTTATGGTTGTTCCCAAAGCAAGTATATTTAAAAGAAAACAAAGTATAGGTAATTTAAATATTGCTGACACGTGGGTTCACTTCCCAAATCAACTTCTTGCTATGGTGCATCTTAAGAGAAATCCCAAAGTTGGTAGCATGCAAGGTTGTGCATATAACCAAGGAGATGTAGTATTTGTGGTTTTCAATATTTACATTATCAAATGATCATTTATCAAGGTTTTAAATTGGTTGAAGAATATGCCTTCCAAAGTATCTAGATAGAAATCGATGCTAAAAATATTTCCACACTAACGAAGTCACAATATAGAGGCAATGAAGCGTGTGACAGAAAGATAAATTACATATTTTTGGGGAGTGAGATATCGATGCCGCTAAAAAAATTATCCACTCAAATGTTTTCAACTCTCTCACGGTAAAGATATTTTTTTCAATCATCAATAAATAGGTAAGGGTCTTGCTTAATCCCCTGTCTAGATAGAAGTGGCCTAGGCAACAATAAATACTGTTGAGTGTTCAATCATTTCTCAGTAAATAAAGCTCGTTACTATTACCTTGTGTTGATCGATCTCATTACAATAAAATAATTGTCTTTAGAATCTTTACTCAACAAAATTTTCAGAAATCTTCCAATGGTATCACTAATTTGCAAGCGCATTCTAAGAGATATAAAGAAACATAAGATTTTTTTCCTCTGTATTGATTCTTCACTTGGTGATTTAGACTCCAATTACCATTGACATTAATAAAATGACTCCCAGAATGAAAATAAGTTACATACAATATATTTGTTGGCTATAGAAATATAAACTTCATGAGGCTAAAATAGTATTTGCATCATTCACAACAAAATCAATTTATTTTTCATTTGAATACATTTTTCTTTTATGTGACCTCTTATGGTCCAATGAATAATGGTATCATGAGCTTCGCAAAACATCTTCCGTATTTTTAAAAACATCATTTCTAATTTTTTAAACATAATGATCAAAGATTTCTATAGAACATATCACACCCTAGGCCTGTGAGCCCGTTGGATATAAGAATTGCCTCCAAACTCTCATACATGTATTATTTTGTCCGGCAAGTTAAAGTGGCTCCCTACGTGCATTCCACTTTGTCTCCCATATACTTAGCTTCCGACTCTACTTGGTGATTGACTTTGATATCATTTGGTAATGTTGTGGTCCCACAAGCACGTTGGACACTACAATTGCCTCAAACCCACTGTGTGCATCATGGAATTTGATCATGACAACAATCGAAAAGTGATATGCAATGGATGCACTTGAGTTATTTCTCCAGTGGTTATATGTTGCTTATCTTTTTAATTCATAATCCATGTGGGACGGAGTATCATAGAACACATGTACTCTTTTCAACTCTAACCATTGTTATCCTATAAATACTCAGTATTAAGACATCATATTTTCTACTTATTTCGTACCTTTTATTTTGTATATTATACTTATCTTACTTAATTTTCACACGCACATATATTGTATCCTACATGCTTATTTTGTTTTTGTGTAAGCGATGCTCATAGTTGGATATGTAACTATAGTTGAACTAAATGATAATGCTTGTTATTTTGCACATTGTTAGCGATCTTGTTTCCAAAATGATTTTTCATTGAATGTTTTCAACGGTATACAAGTACATTAAATTATACAACAATGAGGTTATACGAGTACTGACAACTTATTCTATTTTGTTAAATCTACTACGTTAAATAGTTAAAATGCAAAAATGGGATATAACCTAACTCTTACAATGACAATTATGAGGATTAAAAATATTTGCTAATTACGTTAAATATTAGAACAATATTTTGGCAGTTACTTGAACTGATTAATTTTCCTTGAGAAAAGGGAGTTTTTCACTAATTTTCTGTATTTTAATATAAAAAGAGCTCCTGTAATAGAAAAACATATGTAACAATGTATCAATAATTACTTTGCATTTGATGACTATATTATATTGGTAGAGACAAATGCCAGAAGTGATATTATTGAATACGAAAATTATTTATTTGATGAAGGTATGTACTTTGCAATATAAGGCAATAGGTCTCAGTATTTTATTAATACTTAGATGGTTACTTTAATTTTCATTTAAAGTTTCCGTTGAAATTTATAAGCTTTCCTTCACACAAAGCCACTTCTGATTGATTGGCTATTGGAGTTTGTTTATCTCTTTAATCTAATATGTTTAGGCTTTTTACTTGATATGTGGCTTAGTTTATACTCTTTTTAGTTTAATGTGCTTGTCTTTGGTGCAGGATCAACCTGAATCAAGCAGTAGATATTCAATTAAAAAGAGAAGTCGAGACAGGTGTATAGTTCAAGGCACTTGGAAGGTCTCTTTCGGACTTTTCGACATTACCAACAAGGTCGCAACTGTATTCTTGAAATGCATAAGGTATGTGCACTTCCTAATTTGGATTTATATCTATACATATTTAAACCTTAAATCACTCAAGTGTTCTCATCTTTTTATTTTTATTCGATTAAAAAGAGAAGTCGAGACAGGTGTTGTTTCTTTTTATTGCTTCATGCAAGTTCAATAATTGTAGATGCATGTTAATCAATCATTAACATGTTCTAGCTTTGGCTAATATCATGAATTTTGCTAGATAATATATAATGGTGCATGTGGTTACCTATAATATTGTGATAATGTCTAAGTTGAAATACTGAACTTTTTTCAAAAACAATTTTGTTCCAAGAGCTCATATTACTTATTATTTCATTCAGAAATTATTTTGTTTAATATATTTAATATCTAGTACTAATATATATATATATATATATTTTATGTTAAGGAACTTTAAGATTTCCTTATGAAATTAGTTAATTAAGCTAGTAAGGCAATACATGTAGAAGCTCTTTAATAAAATTGATCAATTTCTATTATAGAGAGATTTTATTTCAAGTTTGAACTAAAGTATTACTTCAATACCAAAAGATTGTGAATTGATAGATTGAAAAAATATCTTCCCGTTGTTATATGGTAATAGGAAATTGTATTGTAATGGAAAATAAAAACGTCGAAATAAATGGGAGTTGAAAATGTTGAAAAATCTTTTCTTATACTTAAAGCATCACAAATAAATCTCCCATGTGGGTAGTTAGAGGTTTAATGAAGTAAACATAAATTTTAAAAATATTACATTGCAAATAACTTAACTATGAAGTGAAGGTTCTTACCCTTTGTTTTTTATGGGTTTACAAGTAGTGTATCTATTGGACTGCAATAGATAAAAATGAACTTAAACAAAAAATTGTAAGATATGTCCATCTAACAAGTGCACAAAGTAATCTATTAAGCTAATAAAAACTACCATATATATATATATATATATATATATATATATATATATATCAATAAGTGAGTGTTGTAAAACACTAATGTATTACTCGATACTCATTTACCGATAAAACTAAAAATGATTTTATAAGGACATACTACTATGAATAACTTAATTATGATAAATAGAAAAATATTATGTGAATTATGTTAACCATGGTATATGGTATTACTAAGTTTGATAAGGAAAATAAAATTGTAAATTGAGTGTAGGTTTGATTCATTACCGATTTCATGTTTTGTGGCTTGAAACATGTGTTGATATTGCCTCAAGACTTAAGTTACGATACAGAATTTGCACTAATAATGATTAATTTTTTTTTAACACAATAATTGTACAAATTTCTTTTGTTTTAAGAAAACTAAAAAAAAGGATAGAGAAAGCAAGAAAAAGACTAATGAATTGAAAACCAAAGTTATTGTATAATTGATTATATATTCTATAAAAACTACATATGGTTATAACATAATTATACAATAATGCAATCTTCAAAGAATGTGACTATTTCAATTGGATGTGCAGTATAACCTAAGTCACCATATCTTATATTTTTGAGTTGGTGTGATTTCTTTACCCCACACAATGCAAGCTAGGTTTATATATCCAATGCATATGAGGATTAGAAATCCATTTGCTATTATGATCTACTAATTTCAAGTACTGAAGTCATCTGTATCTCATCTTACGTCTTTTTATTCTAAAATTTAATTACTTTTTTTGATAATTTTTTTATTTGTTCTTTAATCTACATATAACACTTGCTTTGTAGAAAACTTATGCAATCACTTTATTTATCTATAGCCCCTCATGCACTAAAAAAAGAAACAGATTAGATATTAGTGTGCAGTCACGTGCATTTTTGCAATTTCGCACATTTGCATTTCCTTATCTCACAATGTGATATTATAATTTATAAAATAAACTCATCTATTCTACTAACATGCATATGTATGGCAAGTTGAAGCAGGGGAAAGGGACATGTATCACATAATCGGACGTAAGAGTGAAAAAAATCCCTCTCCAACAAAACGTGGACCCTCTAACAGAAATTATTGAGTCGATAAAAATCCAACTAAGATATAAGTTATCCCTACAAGAACGACTAGAGGGTTGGATTTTACAAAAAAGAAAGTGCAATGCCTCAAATACAAGTGATAAGGTAATGATTGTTTAATACTTTACATAGATAACTTGTAAATTTTTTAGTTATGCAAAAGTAATGTAATATAACTAACATTCTTCAATCTCAACTTTCATGCAATAGTATATATTCATGATAGAGTCACTCAAAGCTTCCGCTCTCTGAAGGAGGCTGCAACTTTTATACTCTATAGGTGTCGGAGGAATGATCTAGTGCTGGAACAGGTAAATTCAAAATTCATAAATCCATTTTATTTTTTACCAAACTTTATGTGGATATGTTTTCTTTTTCTAACTTTTCAACTGTAGAAGATTATTGAAAATGAATGAACTATTATGTCATTTCTTCATGACGCATATTGAAACTTCCACAACATTTAGGTTGGAGATGAAAGTGGAAGTAATAAAGAAATGTCAACGTTGTTAATGAGATCAAAAAGAGAATAGAAGGTATGTAGAATGTTCTAATTTAAATCATATTCATTTCATACCAACATAATTTATTTTGGTTTGGTTGAATTTTAACTCTTATCTTTGTCATATGCTCTTATCTTAATAAGCATTCCATTTGATACGGGCAATCAAAGTCCAAATACAATGGGTAATGAAGAGTTGGAGATCCTTGCCTGCGCTTTAAACAACCCAATAATTGATTTGTAGCCAGTCGATTCTCTCTTTATTCTTTTTCTATTATTTTTTAACATTTACCAATTTAAGAGGAAATTTTGAATTCGAATATCTTTTTCCTTTTTCACAAGCTTTTGATATGGTTGACCAATGAAACATTCGATTAGGCTCATACAAATCAATGAAACTAATTTTTAATATAATCAAATGATTAACTACTAACTTCAACTTAAGCAAGTTTTCTACATAGTTTTCTAAATAGAAGAGTATTTGGTACACGGAACTGAACCAAAATATCCAAAAGCAGCTAAGAGGTTAAAGTTCAGAGCCAACAGATTTACCATGCTGAAAGGACAGTTATATAGAATAACAGCGGAGGGACCTCTATTAAGATGTATAGGTTCAAAAAAGACGAACTATGTGCTTAGAGAAATACATGAAGGTAGCTTTGGAAATCATTCAGGATGCAGATCGCTAGCACAGAAGGTCACAAGACATGGGTATTTCTGGCCAACATTAGTTAAGGATGGTATGGAGTTCACAAAGAAATGTGAGAGCTGCCAAATGTATGCAAGTTTGATACACTCACCAGTGACTCCAATGTAACCTGTCAAGATTGCTTGTCCAGTCAAACAATGGGGGATAAATATCCTTGGACATTTTCCACCAGCTCCGGCCCAAAAAATTCATCATGGTAGCAGTAGAGTATTTCTCAGAATGGATGGAGGCAGAAGCGTTGCAAAATATATCCGAGAAAGATGTAATAAATTTTATTTGGAAAAATATCATCTACAGGTTAGGGATACCTAGGGTCTTGATCTCGGATAATGGGACTCAATTCCAAGGAAACAAAATCGTACAATGGTGCAAGGAAGTAAAATCCAGCAGAACATCACAGCTGGTGGAAATCCAGAGGTTAATGGACAAACGGAGGTCTCAAATAGAATCATGCTGCAACATTTGAAAACAAGGCTGAATGGAACTAAAGGATCATGGGTTGAAGAGCTACCCGGGGTATTGCGGCTTATAAGACAACGCCAAGAACAACAACAGGAGAAACACTATTTTGCTTGATTTACAGGTCGGAAGTAGTAATACCTGCGGAGATAGGGGAGGAAACAATTAGAGTCGCACAATATAACCCAAAAGAAAACGAACAAGCAAGAAAATTCAACCTAGTGACAATAGAGGAAACACGCGGCATAGCATATGCCAGGATCCTACATTACAAGGGCCTTATGACAAAAAGCTATAATAGCAGAGTAAAACCAAGGAATTTTCAAGTTGGCAACCTAGTTTTAAAGAAGGTGGAGGTCTCTAAGCACGTAGGAAAGTTGCATCCCAGCTGGGAGGGACCATACAAAGTAATCGAGGTAAAGAGAAAGCAAACTCAGCGACTGCAAGATTTGGAAGGCAACGAGCTACCAAGACCATGGAATGTACATAATCTAAGAAAATTTTATGCATAATCTAGGAGGGGAAGATCATATTTTTCGAATTAGCGACCTCATGTTTGTAGATCTGAAAAAGATCATCTTTTGTACGGATCTAAAAAAGATCACTTTTTGTATAGATTTGAAAAAGATCACCTCATCTACATAGATCTGAAAAAGATCATCTTTTGTATGGATCTGAAAAAAATCACTCTTTTTTAACAGATCTGAAAAGATCACCTCTGATACGAACCAAAAATGATCATCATTCCATCCGTACATCTGAAAAAGACTGCTTTACGTCAACTCAAAACAAATCTATCTATCAGATCGTGAAAATACCAACTAAAAAAGAAATTACATAAATTCTGCAAAAGAATTCAGCTAAGTAGGAAAAGAGACCCCATGAATTTGCAAGAATCCTTATTCTGAAAAAGAAGGTGAATTCTGAGAAAGAATTACATATATCCTGCAAAAGAATTCAGTTAAGTATGAAAAACGACCCCATCAGAATTCAAGAATCCTTATTCTGAAAAAGAAGGTGAATTCTGAGAAAGAATTAGATATATCCTGCAAAAGAATTCAGCTAAGTATGAAAAGCGACCGAATGAGGTCGCAAGAATCCTTATTTTGAAAAAGAAGGTGAATTCTGAGAAAGAATTACATAAATCCTACAGAAGCCTAAGTATGAAAAAGCGACCTCATGAGGTCGCAAAAATCCTTATTCTGAAAAAGAAGGTGAATTCTGAGAAAGAATTACATATATCCTGCAAAAGAATTCAGCTAAGTATGAAAAGCAACCCATGAGGTCGCAAGAATCCTTATTCTGAAAAAGAAGGTGAATTTTGAGAAATAATTACACACAAATTCTGCAAGAGAATTCAGCTAAGTATGAACAGCGACCCCACGAGATCACAAGAATCCTTATGCTGAAAAAGAAAGCGTCTCAAATACAATCAAGTACAAAAAGGTAATACCACCAGGTCGTGAAGCATCTATTACACGAAAGATGTAAAAAGATGGAAATATCATTGCTCAAATCGATTCGTACAAAATAACATCAAGATCGCAGAACCATCTATATTTCCAAACAAGTACATCAAGTACAAAACACTACAAAAGCAAGATGGTAATACGATCTAGTCATCAAAATCAAAAGGTGACGCAAAAGTGCTATCTGGGATGATCTATGACAACTCTAAGTTTTCCACTTTGTCCATTAAACTAGCAAATTCATCTTCTTCTATGTTAAGGGGCGCTTCTTTGGGGAAACCAAATAAGTTGCCATCCAAAGAAGGATCGATCCAGTTGGTGTCAAACCCTTCAGCAAAACCTTTAAGTTAGGCTATTTGACAAGTACATCGCTCGCCCTTGGGCTAGAAAGTAGAAAGCTTTACTTTCAACAGCATTCTAGAAGACGGGGGATTTAATGAAGTCTTTGGCGCCTTGAAGTGAATTATTGGATAACATTCATTGTTAAATAATATTTGTTGGGCGTAAAGAAGATTGAAGAAGCATCCCCCTCCCTTTTGGCCTTGTGAAGCCCTTGCTCCATGTTAGTATTTTTTTTTTCCTGAAAATTTATTGTTTTGCCATGATGATGATGATGATGTTTACTTAGTTGTTGATGAAATTATTTATGATGATAATGTTGAATTTTATTAGTGTTTGATGAAATTATTGATGATGATGATGTTAAAATTATGTTAAAAATATTAGTTTTTAGAGTTTTTCTTTCATTTTTCTGTTGCATTTGTGAATAAACTATTCTTTAATACTTTTTCTATTTTTATTCATTCTTTGTAATAATAAAATAAAAAACTATTATAATATATTATTATACCACATAATAATAATATATTAATTATAATGAAAAACAAATGGATACATGTATATTATTTTTAACGAAAACAAATGTAATTGTTCTGTTGTGAAAATGCATTTCAATGTAATCATGAGCTTTCTACTATTTCCTGCAATTTTCTGGGTTTCTTTTTGAAATTTTATGTAATTTTAGGAAATTTACATAATTATAGTGATTACTTACTACCAAAGTTTTATGTCTTTTTTTCAATTCAAGTACTCTGGGACTATACGAGTGATGGGATGTTCAGAGTCTTCACAATCTTTGTCAGGAAATGACAAGAGCAGGATGAGGAGGTCGGTTTAGATTTGGCCTTCTTTTTAAAATTTGTATTTCCATACTATTTTTGAATTAATATATATTTTCAATGCATTTTTTCATGGCCATCTTGATGAAGAGGTATATATGGTGTCCCTTGAAGGCTACATTGGGCACAATTTGGTCAAGTTTGTCTCCTAAAACGCTCCTTATATGGGATTAAGTAAGCCTCTCGCCCGTGGAATCATGAACTTACGTCCAAGCTGCTAGTCTTTGGTTTCCTTCAATGTGCTCATGATCACTGTGTGTTTCTTGAGCGGGATGACAGTAGTTTCATTGCTCTTCTTGTTTATGTCGATGATATTTTGCTTGTTGGTGACCCTCTTTCGCAATTGGACGCTATGAAAACAACCCAAATAGCAACGCCTACAAAAGTAGACTGGGTTATCAAAGTCTGTTTTGCAGACATCCAAGAGACCGCGCTCTCACTTAAGGTAAAAACATATCCTAAATACCCAATACTCCCGGAGTTTTTGGGCTATCCAACTAGCATCACTATATCCTCAAGTACAATAGAAAATCGACCATAATGTATGGTATGTGACACCGTGCCCTTCAGGTACTTTAGTACCCTATCCAAAGCCCCAATGGATTTTGTCAGGACAACTAGTGTATCTAGCTAGCTTTGAGACAGAAAAAGATATATATGGTCTCGGGTCATTTGCTAGATACTGTAAACTCCCAATAATTTGGGAATGCCTTAGTTGTGCAACCAAACACACCACTTTCATTTTTAAATAGAGATACAGAAGAATCATAAGGTGTTTTAGCATCTTTACTATTTTGATAACCAAATTCTCATTTACCTTCTCAACATAGTGAGATTGAGAAATGGCTATCCTATCAGTTGAACAAATCAACTTGATGCCAAGAATTACATCAGCTCGTTCAACTTGATGCCAAGAATTACATCAGTCTCACCTATATCCTTCATTTCAATTTATTCTTTAAAAATGACTTGGTTTCGATTATAATCTCTATACATGACCCTACTAATAGAATATCATCTACATACAGGCATAAAATAATTACTTTTCCCCTTTAACTTTCAGTAAATACATTTATCATTCTCATTCATGGTAAAGCCAAATACAAGAATAGTTTTATCAAACTTTTCACGCCACTGTATAGGTGCTTCTTTAAGTCCATAAAGCCACTTAACAAGCTTACAAACTTTGCACTCGTTACCATGAGCTACAAATCCATCAGGCTAATCCATGTATATTTTCTCCTCGAGTTCACCACACAAGAAGGTTTTTTTCACATCCATCTAGTGAATTGAGAGGTTATACACCAAAGTAAGAGCTATAAGCACCTGGATTGTAGTCAATTGATCTACCGGAGAATAGGTATTGAAATAGTCTATTCCCTCATTTTGTTTAAAACCCTTAGCCACCTACCTAGCTTTAAACATATTGACAGATCCATCAGGTTTCGATTTCTTCTTAAAGATCCACTTACACCCAATAGTAGTACACCTTGGAGGGAGATTGACTAGCACCCATGTTCCTTTAGAAACAATAGAGTCCTCACTTTTAACAGCTTCTTTCCACTACTTAGCTTCCGAAGAAGCCATAACATCTTTGAAAGTTACTAGATCGTCATTTATATTATAAGTGATAAAGTCACTTCCAAAATCCCTGACAACCCCAACTCTCTTACTCCGTCTAGGTTCATTTGACTCCTCATGAGTCAGACTAGTGCTACTAGGATTAACCCCCACATTAAACATCTTTTCCATATACTCAAGAATAGATGTGGAGGTAAGTGAATCATCAAGTGAAAAACTTGAAGGTATTCATGTTTTCCTAGGACATACATCTTCTAGGAAGAGCATCACGAAATTTGACTATTGTGTTCACCTCAATGCCTGGAATTTATGATTTAATAACTAGAAATCTCAAAGCATAACTTGTCTCAATATAACCCAATAACACAACATCAACAGTCTTTAGGGCCCAATTTCTTTCTTTTGTATTCTAGGACCAGCACTTTCACTAGGCACCCCCACACTAGAAAGTATTTGAGGATAGGTTTCCTACCTTTCCACAACTCAAAAGGAGTAATCGTATTGTGTTTCAAATGGACTCTGTTCAGAATATGGCAAACCGTATTCAAAGCCACTCCCCACACATACTTTGGTAACCTGGAGGTTAGTATGAGACTATTAATCATGTCTTTAAATGTTACATTCTTTTGTTCAGCTACTCCATTAGATGAAGGTGAATATGGAGGAGTCTCTTCATGAGTAATGCCAAAAGTTTGACTATATTCATTGAACTTACTCGACTTATACTCTCCTCCTCTATCAGACCTAAATCGTTTAAGTTTCTTACCAATTTGAGTTTCTGCTTCATTTTTAACCAAAATAAATTTATCTAAGGTTTCATCCTTATTTTCATGAGAAAAATATAACAGTATCTACTACAATCATCTATAAAGGTGATAAAAATCATTTGTAGTCCCTGGTCAAAACCCCATTGAACTCATAAATATTTGTGTGAACTAAATCAAGTATTTCTGAATTCCTTTCAACTGACTGATAAGGTTTTTTTCCTAACTTGTTTAACTTCTACACAAACTTGACATTTTTTACTTTGTTCAACATTTTGACTAGGAATTAAATTCAAATTCATCATTCGTTTGATTGAATTAAAATTTAAATGACCTAACCTATTATGCCATAGAGTAAATGATTTAACGTTCAATATAACATAATCAAAAATATCATTTTTATTATTATTCTCAACTTGAACTTTGAACAAACCATCATCTAAATAACCTTTACCAACAAAAATATCAAATTGCTTAATTAAAACATTATTAAATTTGAAAGCTAATTCATATCCCTCTCTAACTATTGCAGAACCACTAATACTATTTTCTTCAAGATTGCTAGAAAATTTTCAGTTGCATGTAATGAAATAACGTTTTGAAATATAACAATCGAATTTAAAAATCAAAAGCAATAAAAGTCATGTTGGAACATATCAATATTTATTATATTTAATATATTCAAAATAATATATATTTTTTTGTGACTAAAAATCTCGTGCATGCAAACTTATCAGAAGTTCTTTATCAATAAAAAAATCGATAATAGCTAAAACCATAAATAAGAGAATGAAAAGCTAATCCCCTACGTATTTGTCGGGTTGGACATGCCTAAAGGGACGAGTGTTTCTTATACTAATTTATGTGAATCATATGTTTTAGATGAGTTTCAAAATGCCCATTCAATTTCTAACATATCTGTACATGCCAATTACGCCATAAGAAAATTGTGGAGTATATATTGGAGAAAGATTCCTGTGATATTATTACTACTACAAAATAATTATTTTTCAAGTGGCTAATTGTACTTGTAACTTCCTATTGTTGTCGAAATAACAATTTACAGTTGAAAAATAAATAAAAAACTTTAGGCTGAGGTGCGGATATCTCGCTCTCTTTAAGGAGATTCAAGCCCACTATAGCAAACTTCTCACTAGTCCAGCAGTATCACTCTTAACTTGTCTCCTCCAGGATACAACAGCCAACAACGTCGTACGACTCTAACTCACTTTGGACAAGAAGTAGAGTCCAAAGCTCCACCAAATAAGAACACCCTCCAACAACTAATATAACTCTCTCTTATAAAAATACTTGCATGTAGTATATGTGTATATGTGTGTCAAAATAAGTAGAATGAACCCCCTTTTATTGGTGTAAAAATCATCCACCATTTTAATGTGAATTAGTGGACAATAATATGGTAGATAATGGTGGTAAATGGCTAGTAATGTGCATGAACATAGTGTAGTAGTGGGGTGATGGTATTGAATGAGAAGGTTACAAAAATGATGACCATAATCATATACCAAACACCACTAACTTCAACTTAAATGGGAGGAATATGTAGAAACATACATTTTAATTAAGTATTAAAATGCAATATATATTATATATATATACTAACAATCTCCCACTCATTTTAATATTAAAATTAAAGAGAGTATACTGGTTGAAGTAGACCATTATGCATAAAGAAGGTGTGCGCTGCATTGAACCTCCATTTAGTGAAACAGTAATCTCTATTCCAGAGTCAGTAGTGGTCTCAGACTTGAACTATGACTGCTTTGGGGAAATAAAGTATCACTGCAGACACATAACAGTCAAGGTATTAACATGAGCTTTATTAGCCAGCACATTACAGCCTTATGCTATCCCGATTTTCATGAGTGTTTTTGAGAATAAGTCTAATTCTCATAGGAAGCAGCCTACTTCCACACTCATATAGGTGAAATCTGTCAAGGGTGGTCCTGTAATTCTAACACCCCACTCATTCGAGCTACAAATTTTCATTAAGAGTTTATAAACTCAACCTCCACAAATCATTACAGGATAACTGCACTCACATCATAGGAATGAAAAATAATTAAAATATGATAGTGCATTTCAAAACAAGTCATTATATGATTCGTTTTTCCCATTGAACCTGGTTATAGGATCTCTAGTCCCCAGGTTGGGTTTCCTCATACATGACTTATGATTGTATGGGCTTTAACCCCATCCCCTCGATGTGTTCCAGACCCTTTCTCTTGCCAAGACCTTTGGTTAATGTATCTACAAGATTATCACAAGATTTAACATAATCAACATTGATATTACCACTTATCAAATATGATCTGACAGTACTGTATTTTTTCTTATAGGTCTGGATTTACCGTTATAATAACGATTTTGTACTCTACCAATCGCAGCGGTGCTGTCACAATGAATTAAAATTGGAGCAATTGGTTTTTCAAAATATGGTATTTGAAATAATAAGTCTCTCTACCAATTTGCTTCCTCACTAGCCAAAGCTAAAACAATAAGCTCAGACTCCATGGTAGAGTTAGCAATAATTGTTTGCTTTTTAGACTTCCAACAAATAGCAACACTACCCAAAATAAAAATATAACCAGTGGTAGAACATGAATCACTTGATAAGGTGTTCCAATCAGCATCAGAAAATCCTTCAAGTACAGCAGGGTATTTTTATAAAACAAGCCACATGTTTTTGTACCAAGTAAATATCTCATAACTTGTTGTGGCATGTCAATGTTCAATACCTGGTTTGCTTGTAAACCTGCTTAGTACTTCTACAGCATAGGCAATATCAGGCATAGTGCAATCAGTCGCATATCTCAAGCTTCCAATTAAGCTAGCACACTCCTTTTGATTGATCACATCATCATCATTTTCAACAGGAAATAAGTGAATACTAGGATCAAAAGGAGTTTATAACATGCTTAAAATCAATAAAATTGTACTTTCTCAAATTTTTATCAATATAATGCTACTGGTCTAGAAAAATACCATCACAAGTCTTGGTAATTTTCATATCCAAATAAAGTTTGCCTCACCAAGATCCTTCATATCAAAATGACTACTAAGCATATTTTTTGTCTCTTTAATAACATGCAAAGTAGATGCAAAATCAACAAATCATCCACATAGACGCAAACAATTACATGTGAATTATTCCAAGACTTATGATAGATGCAATTGTCACACTCATTTGGTATAAAATCATTCTCAATCATGCAGGACTCAAATTTTTCATGCCATTGCTTAGGTGTCTGTTTTAAGCCATATAGGGATTTTGTTAATCTACACACCTTGCTTTCTTGGCCTGCTTCCACAAAACCTTTGGGTTGGTCCATATAAGTTTCTTCATTTAAGTCCCCATTTAAAAATGCAGTTTTTACATCCATTTGATGAATATGCAAATCAAATATTGAAGCAATAGCAATTAAAAGTCTAATGGATGTCACTCTAGTTACCGGAGAATATGTATCAAAAAATTCTAGACATTCAAGTTGCTTGAAACCTTTAGCAACTAGTCTAGCTTTGAATTTATCAATCGAACCATCCAGCTTTAATTTTTTCTCATGACCCACTTACACCCAATTGTTTTACAACCCCGTGGTAAATCCACTAACTTCCAAGTTTTATTAGAAATTAGAGATTCCATCTCATCATTCATAGCTTCTTCCCAAAAAATAGCATCAGGTGATGAAAAAACTTCTTTCAAAGTAAGAGGGTCATTTTTAATATTAAAAACATAAAAATTAGGACCAAAATATTTTTGTACTCTAGCTCTTTTACTCCTTAATACAAATTACTTTCCTCATTTTCCAAAACTGAAGTTGAAGAGCTAGGCATAGATAAAATATTTTTTTCAATATTTTGACCCCCACTATTTTTAGAATTAAATGGAAACTTTTCTTCATGAAATATAGCATCACCTGACTGTATAATCACATTATCTTCCAGATTTAAAAATTTGCAAGCTGTACTATTAGAAGCATAACTAAGAAAAATACAAGTTGTAACTTTTACTCCCAATTTAGGAATTTTAGGATTTGTTAGCCTCACATAGGCCAAACAACCCCAAACTCTAAGATATCCCAATTTTGGCTAATAACCTCTCCACACCTCAAAAGGTGTTAATTTGGTTTTTTATGTGGCACCCTATTCAACACATAACAAGCTGTTAAGATAGCTTCACCCCAAAGATTTGTAGGTGCACACGATTCAATAAGCATGGCATTTGTCAAATCAACCAACGTTCTATTTTTTCTTTCAGCTACACCGTTAGATGCAGGAGAATATGGTGGAGTAACTTCATGAATTATTCCCAACGATGCAACAAAAGAATTAAATTCATTTGACTCATATTCTCGGCCTCTATCACTTCTAATTCTTTTATTTATCTTACCGAATTAATTTTCAACTTCATGGAGATCATCTTTAGACTTCTCAAAAGCATCACTTTTATTTTTCATCAGGTAACGTAAGTATATTTAGAAAAACCATCAATAAAAGTGATAAAATAACGATTTTGCTCCACGAGTTAAAATTCCTCCAAGTTCACAAATATCAGTGTGAATTAATTCTACCAATTCGGTTTTTCTTTCAACACTTGGATGAGGCCTTTCTGTGATCTTGGCTTTGGTACAAGACTCACATTCTCAAATTCCTTTTTTATCATTGGGATTAATCCTAAAGTACTCATGATTCCCACATAATGACTATTAATATGACATAAACGAGCATGCCAAAAATTAAAAGAAGAGAGCATATAAACAGAAGTTGAAGATATTTTATTCATCTCAACATTCAATTTAAACATCCCATCACATGCATACCCCTTACCCACAAAAATACCTTTTTTGGTAATTACATATTGATCAAATTCCATAATCTGTTTGAAGCCAGCCTTGTTGAGCAAAAACTTGACATCAAATTTTTTTCTCATGGAACGAGTATACAACACATCTTTCAAGGTTAATACCCTTTCTGAGGTAAATTTCAACTCAACTTCTCCAATTCCAAGCACTTGGATGGTATGAGAATCACCAAGCATAATAGTTCTTGGCTCATCAAATGGAGTGTAAACTTTGAACTAGTTTTTCTCATAACAAACATGGCGGTTTGCACTAGAATCCGCCCACCACCCGTCAACCCTTTCAATCATATGTATGTCTGTTATCAGTGCCACAAATGGTTCCTGTCAATCACGTTAGCTTGCGGAGCAGGCTCACGTTTTCTAAATTTTCAAAATCAAGCAATATTCCCACTCTTGCCACAGACATAACATACCCTTGGATTTTGATCTTGTGCTTGGGCATTTCCATTATTTTTCTTGGGAAATTTACAGTAGTTTTTCTTGAAAATTTTCTTTTTTGGCTTCAAATAGGTATTTCTGTGAGAGTTGGGTACAACATTATTTGATGAAATTAAATTTATCTTTGTTGTGATGGATTGTGCACTGCTCTCAGGTGACAGCATAAGTGCATCTTGGCCCATTGCCTCTTTTTCCATGATGATTCGCATTATCAACGTTTCAAGCGTCGTTTCCTTTGGCTTTTGGCGCATTGTTTTCGGAAATTCCTTCCAAGAAAGTGGAAGTTTGTCAATGATACCACAAACAACAAGGTTGTCTCCAATTTTAATGTCCTCCAACCTGAGCTCTCCAACAATCATAATAAAATCTTGAGTTTGGTCTGCCACTGATTTGTTATCCACCATTTGGAATCGAAAAAATCTACTAGCAGCATATTTTTTCGCTCTTGCCTCTTCGGTATCACACTTACTCTGCAATGCTTTCCAAATTTTCTTTGCAGTAGAGTATGTTCTATCATAATAATCATAAAAATTATCAAATAGACAGTTGAGAGATAATACCGACATTTGAATGCATCATTGTTGTAGTTCTCCACTTTCTCTTGGTGGATCGTATACTCATCATCATTCATGTTAGTGTCATCGACCTTGTTCGGGTTTTTTTCAGTGAGAATATAGGAAACCTTGAGAAGGCTTAGGTAAAAAAGTACTTTACCCTTCCATCTCTTGAAATGGGTACTGTTGAAACGAAATGGCTTGTTGAGATCTCCCACACCGACATCCGCTAGTTTTTCAACTATAGCCATTTGAATCTCCTTAAAATTGTTGTCGAAATAACAATTTCCAGTTGAAAAATAAACAAAAAACTTCAGGTTGAGGTGTGGATATCTCGCTCTCGTTAAGGAGATTCAAGCCCACTGCAGCAAACTTCTCACTGGTCCAGCAGTATCACTCTTAACTTGTCTCCTCCAGGATACAACAGCCCGACAACGTCGTACGACTCTAACTCACTCTGGACAAGAAGTAGAGTCCAAAGCTCCACCAAATAAAAACACCCTCCAACAACTAATATAACTCTCTTATAAAAATACCTGCATGTAGTATATGTGTATATGTGTATATATGTGTGTCAAAACAAGTAGAATGAACCCCTTTTATAGGTATAGAAATCATTCACCATTTTAATGTGAATTAGTGGATAATAATATGGTAGATAATGGTGGTAAATGGCTAGTAATGTGCATGAACATGGTGTAGTAGTTGGGTGATGGTATTGAATGAGAAAGTTACAAAAATGATGACCATAATCATACACCAACACCAGTAACTTCAACTTAAATGGGAGGAATATGTAGAGCCATACATTATAATTTAAATATTAAAATGCAATACATATAAAAACACTAACACCTGCATTAATATTTCAACTGATACACGTATTGGATACTGATACATCTCCAACACGTGTCAGATATGTCATTTGTTTTGAATGAATGAGGGAAATGTCGAAGTTGTGTATTATAAAGTTGAGGTAAGAGTTAGACTATTTATCTTTAAAACAATTACTGCCACACTCTGGTGCTAACTAATAATATATATATATATATATATATATATATATATATATATATATATTGTTGGAATGGGTGACCAAAAGTCAATTGGATTGGTTGTTTTTCATTCGACAATCTTTATCAAATAATATTAGAGGGATGAATATGGTAAGAATTCATCAAGATGGCAATATGTTTCGTTGTGCTTACCACTGATATTGAACGGGGTTTCAATATCACAACGAAATACCCACAGATCGAAAGGTTAACCCGTGGAGTTAGGTTGCGCATAAGTTTGGCAGCTATGAAACCAACTCCTAAGGGTCGGTCTGGAACGTTCCAAGTCGAGGACCTCGAGATTGGGCATCGAAGGTCCTATGGAGACTTGCACTAAGTACTGCAGCCGTGTTTCGTCGGCAGGAGACGTAGGTCGTCTGTGCAGTTTTAGTGGGTTAGTTGGCAAGGTAGTCAACTGACTGAAGTGACTCGCGGAATCGTCATATGGAAGCCTCTTAAGGCTTGGTCGGTATAACTGGGATTCCCGGTTCCAATAGTACAAGAATTAGTCCTCTGACTTGAGGAATCATGGCAGTCACGTGCATACGAAGACTGTATCTTGGATATGGCGAGCGGTGGCTGTGTAATGAGTCATGGTCATCATAAGCTTTATCCAGTGCACTCGAAGTATGTGGCGAGGACGGTGGATTCCAAGAGAGGATCTGTCCCCTGTCATTATATGATAGAGAGTTCTCCTATGCACCTTGAGATGGTTTAGACTCTAAAAGTCTTTGGCCAAAGCGATTGATCGATCAGGGCTAGGTTTCCTAGATCGGATCAGTAGAGTAAACGCATCTCGAGTGTTAAGCATAGGTGCCTAGTCAAGGATGAGAACCGATACTTAATTCCATGCCCTAGTCTAAGGCCAGAAGACGGTTGACAGTAGGACCGTACTCGTATGGATTCGGAGCCTAAATGTTCACGCCTATATTCACCTAGTCTCTAGTGCCATGGACTGTTGCTAGACAACCACCCATGGTGACGGGCCATTTCCGATTATGGAATAATCGAAAATAATTAATTAAATTAGATTTAATTAATTGTGTTGGTCACACATGCCCAAGTCTAGCTGAAGTGTGAACCTAAAGAGTCACACCCTACCACTATAGTGGGATAGAATTAATTTGGAATTAATTCTAGAAGAGTTAGATTAATTTAATTGGATTAAATTAATCTTTGAAGAGAATAAATGATTGGATCATTTATTTATACCAATCCATTGGATGGATGACTTGAAATTAAATCAATTGGATTAATTAGAATTTCAAGTTAGCTAGTAAAATCAATTAGATTAATTTTATTGGGCTTGGTCCAATTTATAAATTGGATTTATAAATTGAAAGAGAGAGCATGGGCTTGGATCTTTTAATTAGATTAAAAGATAAGGAGTTTAATGTTGGGCTTATGATTAAATTAGATTTAATATAAGTCCATAAGACGTGGGCTTGATCCTATCGAGTCCGGTTCATTAAATACAAGCCCAAGGCCTTGGTTAGACCTTGGCTAAGTCCATTAGGACAATTTTGGAAGGTCTTTGGCTGATTTTAAGATGCAAATTTCGTGCATAAAGGGGCTACGGTTAGGATGGTTGTTTTGGAGCCTAACTAGGTTAGGACTCCTAGTATGTGTATGACTAGGTCATATATATACCTTCATTAAAACCCTAGCCACACATACAACACATACTAGCCTCAAAACCTCACAAAATTTCGTGCCTCTCTCTCTCTCCCATGTTCTCCATATCAGTTTTTCATTTGATCTTAGAGATCAAAAAGGAAAAACGAAAGCGAGATCAAAACACGTTAATTCATAGCGATTGTTTTGATCTCCATCTCTTCTGTGGAGATTTTGCTAGCACGAAATCTCCACATCCGTTAGTGGTGGTGTGTCATTCTTGGGAGGATCTCAAGATCGAGGTCTCGTCGTGGACGGATCCAGAAACGAACACGGAGAGGAGACAACGGTAGTAGCCGTACGAGAAAAACGACAAAGGTAAAACTCCATTTATAGTTTTCGCTCCTTGTTTTTCTCGTGATTTCTTGGCCTATGTTTGATATTTAACACACCAAACGCCCGGAAAAGATCAAGGGTACACCAACCTATCTAAAACCAGTTGCAATTGCTTCCTACTAAAATGAAGAAAAGTTTTAGTTTTTATAAAAGGCAAACGATCTATACCCACGGAATTCACTTAGACTAACATGAACGAAACATAATACTCTATTCATGTACACGCAATAATTTATACAGGAGTTAATCCCTCTGTCACGATAGCATTTTTAATTTGATTTGAGAAATTCAGATATTTCCAACATTTTGGTTCATAAACTCATTTTGCAAAAAATCAGACAGTACCAGAACTTTTATGATATAAGATTTTAGAAGATCTGTGAGAAATAGGACAGGGTCAAACTGAAAGTGTTTTTGGGCCTAATAATTGTGTTGCAGTATATATGCTCCAGAGAATATACACATGCCATGTTCAGAATCTATTTCTAGAAGACGAAGGTACATATTAATATATTAAGGATCCACTTCCACCATTTTCATATTCTTCAACACAGAGGGACTCATAAAATGAGGTACCATAGATGTTAATGCTAGAATCTTACTCCAAAGAATTATCAACTTATCAAACAGAATCATCAATTACACTAACAGGACCAAAAGAGCTCCAATTTAAGCCAAAGATATCACAAGAATAAGGAATAGTCTTGTTGTGCATACGGACAAATCAAGCAGAAAATAAGAACCTTTGGGCAATTTTTTTTCTTCAATGTGCCTTTTCCCTGTTGTTGAGCTCCCAGTGCTGTTCACATACTCGGTCATTTTTTCACGGAGAACACTAGAATCGCAAATAATGAATTTGTGAAAGGACCATCTTCCAGCCACATCAGCAAATGAAGTATTGTTTACTGATACTGATCTTAGATCTGTTAACTGGCCTGGTTTTAAGTTCGGATACACCGAATACAGATAGGAAGTGATCAAATAATCGAAGACAGCATCTCCAAGAAATTCAAGTCTCTGGTTCAAGCAATCCAACATATATTAGGCACCAATAATTAGAAATTTTAATGATTCAGAGTGGGTTGGACTTGGACATTAGTGCATACCTGGTAACAACCTCCCAAACGATTGTTGAAAGATGGATGAACAAAGGCCTGAATGAGCAAACCCTTATGGGCAAACTTGTATCCTAAAAGATTTTCAAGGGCGTTAACATACGTCTGATCAACAAGTGGCAGAAATGCCTTGCTAGCAGAGCAAATATTATTAATCTGCGAAGGTGTGAAATCTACTTCTATTCCAAGCCAATTAAGAAATGCAGTTGCGGCTTTGAAGCCACTGTCAACTATAAAAGCACCAACAAGTGCCTCAACAACATCTGCAACAGTCTTGTTATGTAACCAGTGATGACATTTGTTGCATCTTACTTCAGCATTTGCACTATTTTTCTTGTCATAACTCAGAGGGTGAATTGTTTTCTCGGTTTCCTTGTTGCAACTTAAAGAACAAGAACGGCCAAACGCAAAGAATTGGTCAGCCACAAATGACTGATCGCGTATATATACCTGAGATATATGTTTTGTAAAAATTATCAGGATAAAAAAACAACCAAGAAATACCATTGACGAAAGCATTTTCACAAATATTAAAATTTGAACGTCCCACCTTTGCTGTCTTTCACAATGTTCCAAATCTGAATTTTCTTCTTCTACTAACCAAGTTCATGACATGAGTAGACATAAACCATGAAGAACATCTTTGTTTTATTAAGCTTATAATCTACAAACGAAGCAATTCAAGTTAAATGAATTATGCAACTTGTACCTCCCAGGAGAAGATTAGATATGCATATGGAAGCAAATTTGTGTAAACAAGGAGAGCCGAATTATTTGCTTCCCATGAAATTGTGGTTAATTAACTTATATCATCAAATCAAATTAGAATGAGGCTTATAACACCACAAAGAACTATTACAAGGACTATAACAAAAGCCTAAAATAGTGAAATTTAAGTGTTAACTTTATGTCGGAGATGTCTTTTTATTGTCTATTATTCCTTTTCCCTCCTTTTATCACGCATAGGTTCATAGTCTTTTACCATTATTCAAGACCTACTTATTTCATATCCAATTTTGACAGACAAGTAAAACTAAGTTATATATTCTGTCAAGAATTTCTACCCTTGTCCATTTTTTTATTTTTTCACCATATGCAACAAAGACTGACATCATTTTGTATGGTTCAGGAATCTTTTATCCTTTGCAAACATGAGTTAGCCTTTTTCTTGTTGTTTAGTTGTATTGATATATGGGCCCTAGTTTCTTTCAATTATCAAGCCTCTATAGGTTTGCCATAGGCACGTCACTGGATGTTTGTTTTACTTTTGTACTTTACCTTTATCCACTATTGGTTTGATTTTGAACAAGTATAAATCCCGCTATAGATCTTTTCGCTGCAATGTCTATAACTAGAAAACTATACCAGAGGGGTATTACAGAGTCAACCACATTTAAATGCCTTAGTTATAAGCTCGAGTTCATGCTTGAGAACTACTGATCGAAGCACAAGGAGTTGTTCAGACTTGAGGATAATGTCATAATTTCACTCTTTACATTTGAAAGGCAATTATTTTCCAGAATCAAATTATCCATGATAAGTAGATAACATTTACCCCCTTCTCCCACAAAATGCTCCTATTTCCACTTTCGGATGTGAATCATGCGACGATATTCTCATTTCTTAAAATCTAATTCTTCCTGCCAAAAGTACCCACACGCTTAGCACGAAGATGCAACTTGACTAATTTTTCACCACAACTTTTAAGGAAAAAACTGTGAAGATATCCAAAACTCTAACTAAACTTTAGTCTAAAACTCCATTTCAATCCAAAATGGACAATTCAAGGAGTATAATATATTTTTCAGTGAAAAGAATCAAGGTAACCATGGTGTGTATCCTTGTAAGAAGAAATTACAGGTCCTGTCCAAAGAAATAGCAACTAGTCGTGCCGCCAGATTTGTCAAAAGTGTATTAGACCTGAAAAATCAACTTATTTCTGCACATGGGGAGCATTTACCTGTAAATTGTTCCTTGTCGCCAGCTGGAGTAAATTAGAATTGCTGACAATGTTGGAACGCTTTCTAGTTAGTTGTCCTTCATCTAAGGCGCCATGCATGAGGAAAAGATGTCTACCAACTGCAAACTTGAGAAATGCATCTCCAAGCACTTCAAGCCTCTCAAGAGAAAAGTGTTCATAGCATCTTTCTGTTGTGAGAGCTTCAAGAATCTGATCCAATTTCAAGTTAATCGTCAGCACATTACAAATGAGTGTAGTCACAGAAAACAGAACATCTTGCACTAAATAATTTACTGGTGGAAGAGCCCACCTACTAAGTTATCTAACTTAATCAAAGATTACAGACCAATCCTAATATGAATCTTACACGTTGAGCAGTAACTTCTGCTCCCTCAGGGAATGAAGCAACCAATTTCTCCTTCAACTCAATGGCCACAAGAAAGCTTTCAAGCCGGTGCAAAATTGATGGTAACAGAAACAATGAACTTCCAATATCTTTTGAAAAACCAATAACTTTCAACTGACAAATTTCGGGAGGCAATTCAATGAAGTGTTCCTCTTTCTTTTGCCATTCTTCTGAATATCAGCAAACATATAAGCCAATACAACCAATACGTAAGTTAAGTGTGGAGGGAAAGAAAATCACCCTTCGGAAAATATACAAATGTGAACATGCACATGTGACATAGCAACTAAAAATGCCAAGAATCCAGGCACATACTGTTTACAATTTCTTTTACATATTGCTTTTATGAACTAGTTAATTGTTGACAAAAGCTTTTACACATTGCTTTCTTAACCAAGAAGGCAGCCTGCTTGGCAAAGTATACCTGTTAACTCAGCAGGCACCAAACAAACTGTGAGCACAATTAACCGATTCCTCTCCAAAATAAGATGGAGGTTATCTTCCAGGATATTTGAGAAGCATACACAGGAATAATATGTGCAGGATATGTAAGTCATCAATAGGCAAAATCAGGTGATAGCTTTGTGATGATGGAAGAGTTAGGCCTACACAAAGCCATTTTAGCTAGATCTGAGCTTGACATAGCCTATCCAATCCTGCAGCACTTTTTTTGGTTTCATTTTCAGCCTATCTCTGGAATGGGCCGAAGCATGCCCAATGTTTGCCTTCATGCAAAAACACCATATCTTGGTGTTTTTTCTCTCATTTGGCATAAATACACACACACTCACACAAATATAAATACATTTAAAAGAGACATAATTTGACAAATCAATCAGTAGAACATTACACATATAACACTTTATAGTATACATATATATATATATATAAAGACGATTATGATTTGACAATGACTTTTGTTACACAACATCAACATACAATACTTATTTTAAACTATATTAAATTATATCTAAAACAGATCCAAAACATCTATGTCCAACCAACACATATTTATTTATCTCTATTTTTCTCTCTCTATCTCCACGAAACACACAGAAAATGAATCCGAACACTATGCAGGTACTTTTCAGTTTCCTCTATGTTCCCGAAGTTAGGAGCATTAGGCACAATACTGTTCAGCAAATAAATGCTTTTTATGGAAACACGAAGCCTTGACAGATAATTATTACAATGTATACTGAAACTTTGACCAACCAATTACTATAGTGATAATCTTGCTAGCAATATCCTTTGGCATATCTGTTAGCTCAACAAGCAATCACAGTCCATGGTGAAACTTTGTCCAATTACCAAGGTGATAATGTCACCTAGTAAGGACTCATAATAATCCAATTACTACATGTGCATTCTAAAACCCATTTGATTTCCATAAGGCATTGATGCATTGTTTAGTCTCTTCTGTTTTTCTCTTTCTTTTTCTCCTCTGGCAACAAGAATTTGTTCTATGGTGCGTCTACCAAATTTTAATTGAACAAGACATTTAATACGACATTCCGATTTGATTCCACCATTTGAAGATAAGTCATTGGTTTCAAGAGGTTCAAGCTTCCTGTTATCTTAATTTTTTGATGTAACCATCCCTTGCCTTAAGCTACTTCAATTCAATCATTGGTCAAGATGGTTTTAAATTTATATTATTCGCTATAAATTGACCTCCTAATTAAAATAATACCCAGCGTTTATCCTCTCTTCATACCACTTGCAAAGCAAATTAATTTCACAAAATCTGTAAGGAAATGTCATCACATGTTGACACAATTTCATACAACTAGTCATCAATGTTTGCCTCATCCATATGTCATATATGTTCATTAGTAAATTGTTGAGAATTATGAATTGATTCTCCAAGAATTATGAATTGATTCTCCAAATAACTGTAAAATCACATCAGAAGAGAATCACAACAAAATCTTAGTGATTCTTGTGATATCTACATGATTTGGTTTTGGAGATATTTTATCTGTTTTATGTTGTCCACACATGTAATTAACCTATAAATAGATGGAGGTTATATCATCAAACTAAGAAAAATAATATGATTTAGCCCTTGGGCATTTGTCTCGTGGACATAGGTCACATGACCGAACCACGTAAATGTTCATCTTCTGTTTCTCTCTTCACTTATCTAGGAATCTGACAGAAACCACTGTATCTCTTTGCCTGACCAAACCAATAGCCTAGGCTGCACAATACTGTGATTATGCGGTTTTGGTATGTATTTCAAGGCATCGTTTCTTCAGTGTGCATTTCAGTGTCCCAGGAGGAAAGGTATGGCCTCATGGGACTATATGATATCAAGATTGATTCTGCTCAGCACAAGAGCAAGAGATCTTATGCAACGAAGAAGATGGTAATCATGGGGCAAGATGATTTCTCTTTATCCAGATCCTTTTTCTTTTTTTTTTTTTTTTTTTTTTTTTGTGTGCGTGTGTGTTGGGGGGTGGGGTGTTAAAACAAGACCAATTCCATTAATTTGTTAGATTACTTCATTCATCTGCTAAAAGTAAACTTAGTTAGACAAAAAGAATCAACCTAAGGCATAACATCCTGAGAGAATAACCTACACGCGAAATAATTGTGAAAGTAATAGAGCTGTCTTTACGCATAAAATAATCCAGTTTGATACGTACAAATTCTCTGCTTCTGCAGCTGCCTTTGTGTAGCAGCAAGTATTACAGTTAAGTTTAGGCAATCTTCCTGGCCCAGGATTATAGCACAGCAGGGAAGTACGATTAGTTAGTTCACATCTCTAAAACTTCCTGCAGTCAGCTAATGTTGAATCACGTTCTTCAGGCAAAGCTGTTGTCAAGCAGCCAATTACCCCAAGTGATCAAATAGGAAAAGTCTACTTTTGGCAGTTGACCACTATAATAATACTGCATTGCTTCTTTATATCATCTAAGCACATAAGAGAATGAGGGCTATCTTGGTCAATGGTCAATTTAGCTCAAAAGCTCGGAAAAAATTTAAAGCAATTGTTCTACTGTTTTCGAAGAAGTGTTCGCCTGGAATCCTTGTGCTATAACACAGGTTAAAATGGGTAAGATTTGTCTCATAAGCAGTTTGGCATATTTGATTACCCCAATCTTGGATTACAAAACTCTTCACTATTTTGAAATGAAGAAATTATCTCCACTCTGTAACACTCCCTATAACACATTTAACTCTTATTGTTCTCTAAACAAGAAAATTAGAATACAGTGAAAAAAAGCTCTGCCAATTTATTATTCTACCTAGTATAACCCACCACTGACGCATTCAAACTCCAAAAGAAGATATCAATTAGATATTTAGATCATTAAGAAACAAAAGCACGTTATGCATTTTGACAAGCTTAATTTAATTCACAGTATATGATTGACAGTCAAACACAAAAAGAAACTATACCTGAATGTTTCTTCTTTCGCAGTAAGTTGTCCAAAATAAAAAGCTGTTTGGCTTTCAAAAGGGGTTGATCAGGGTATGAAAGATGAATATCAAACCTATGAAGTAAAATTTCAACCATCACAAGTGCAGAAGAAGATATTACTGTGTGGGACAAATATACCACAAAGAAGTGCATATATAAGGAAAATCTCATTTTTGGTTCCATAACTTAGACCTTGTTCACTTTTTTGGTCCCAACAATTACTTGAATCTCACTTTAAGGACAATAACTTACATTTTTTTCTCACTTTTGTCCTACCATTAAATATTTGAGGGAAACGGCCATGTGAGTATCACTTGCTTGTTATGGGGACATTTTGGAGGGAATGTTGGCATGTGAGAGGGACGTGCTTTGTTTTTTAAGCCAACCGACTCCCTAAAACCCTAAATCTCCTTTTGCCAAATCTCTCTAGAAGAACCCTAATCTGAGCCTAAATCGCAAACAACCGGAGAATTGGAGAAGAACCAGATTTTTTTCCAACCGAAGAATCGAAGAACTCGAATTTTTTCAAATCTCACCTCTCAGGCTTTCTTACCACAATAACAGCAGTGACTGTTGAAGCCACATTGTCAATTGGGAAGCTTTCTTGCGAGTTTGGAAGAACTCAAATGGTGGGAGCCCTAATTTTGTAATTTTTCCCTCTCTTTTGCCAAAATGAGCAGTTATAATCCCACGTAATCCCTCAAAAAACGAACCATATGCCTCTAACATGCCAGCATTCCCTCCAAACTGCCCTAACTTATCTTAATGACCGTGAGTATCACATTGACATTTTTGTCAAATATTTAACAACAGGAAGAAAAGTACAAAAAGTGAGAAAAATTGTGAGTTATTGTCCTTGATTCCGTAATCATTGAAACCAAAAGTGAACAAGGCCAAAGTTATGGGATCTAAAATGAGATCTTCCCCATAATATGACAGCTCGAAAATATTATATGCCAAAACTGAGGTACAGATTCTGACCAAATGAATGAGAATTGAATGCATGTGAACCTCAAAAGACTTTTCGCAATTAATATAAGATACTTACATAGTAATGTTCTGATCTCAAAAAATCAAGCTTGAGAAGAGCTAATTTAATTTGTGTAGTAATAACACCAAGTATCCATGCTTGTGAAGAAAGTTAATATAAGAGAGGAAATTGTTTAGAGAAAATTGAATCGAACAACCTTCCACCGCCTCTCCAAAATACACATGAAATATTTACAGCATAATTAGTGAGATTATCCCTGCAACTAATGTACAATATTTTTATGTTCAGATCCACTGCACTTGTCACTAGAATGAGCGCACCGTTTCATGAATGTACCTAAGCAAACTAAACCGCAGGTGGATTCTAAGAGCTTACTGTGATCTTGATGCAAGCTCTTTTTACATGGAAACAATTTCAGTTCAAATTACATTAGCTCTCCTCTGCTAACACTACTTAACATACTAATTCTAATACAAAAGCTAGAATTTAGTTAGCACATGAAATCTCAAGTAAACTTATATATTACCATTTTCCTAAAATCCAGAATTTTTGCAGAACAATAACTGAAGATCAAAAGGAAACAGAAGCAGGGAAGGACTTACGGCTCCACATGACTTTTTGAATCATTATACAAGCTGTACCCACTTTTCTCCGGCAAAATATCCGAAATGAAAAAAATGTACCTTTGCATGGGACATAGACCAAGCTGTTCACAATGTCATGTACACTTTTCTGACCGTTGTCAAGATACAAATAGTTTTTAGCTTGAGAAGTCTCTTCACCCCCGCCAATGCCTGGGTGTCTGAAAATTGGAGATGACAAACATCTGTTGACCAATGTCCAGTCTACAGAAATTTTATCATCCCCATGATGGATAACAGGAAGCAACAGGTAGAAGGTTGAGGTACTCAACTCGTAGACATCATTATTTTCTAGTGACACGTATTCTGGTTTAAATAGATGCCGATCAAAAATAATTTTGAGAAACATTTGCTGGAACATTTCAGCTTTGGTGATCTGTATATTCCAAGCACCAAATTCAGAACCACAATATGTATTATCATGCTGAAGTGTAACAAATGAGAAGAATTTTACCTCATCTTTGTCAAATCTAGTAGTTCCAGATGGAATAAGCTGAGTCATCACCATTCTACCACGGGCCAAACAAAGATCAACTTTCATTTTCCCAGCCTCTTCTGGAAGTGGCTCTTTCACAAAAAGACCAAACCCTCTGTATGTCCTGTATGCAGGATTAGGACAAAGCTCGATAAAGTAAGAACAAAAGTAAGTGGAATTCCCCACTTCTTGCCACGGTTTCCTAAGGGCCGCCGGGACAAGCATCTCATGTAGTGCTCGTGACTCCTCTGCAATAAGTGCAAAGGCTAATTATAGAACCTTCAGCCAATAGAAGGATGGTGAAACTCATAAATATGACAACTAACCATTGCTGCCATCAGAATCAGATAACTCCTCAGTCGATTTGTCATATTTTACATCTTGCTCCGGCAAAAGATAATCAGTCAATGCTCCAACTTCATATAGTGCCTTGCATGCTTTCAAACAGGCATCTTTCTTAGCAGCCTCTGTTGAAGGTTTTGGTGAGCTGACAATTTGATGAATTGGAGCATTGGCTGGGAGAATTATGTTGCAAACTATTCCATCTGCATCATCACAGTAATAGAACTGGGGCTTTGGGTTGAAATACCTAACACAGATAAAATTATATCGACTGAAAATTTGGAAACAAATGAATGGCACTATGACTCCAACTTAGAGAGCATCAAAGAGAAGAATTAAGACTAAAAATAGGTCATAATCATCATGAGGAAGTTGTGAACAGTAGCGATGCAGCAACAAGATACTCAATATAGAACCGATAATGACCCCAGTATTATCCACTTTATTAGTTATCTCCTCAAAGTCGGTTCTGTTGTGTGAGATTTTCTCAAGGAAATTTGTTCATTCATATGAGCTTCATCCTTTTTAAAATGTTCAATCAAATTGAGTTCCCTTAGGTTTCCCCTGCAGTTTTATGAGTATCAGATATTTAACTTTGTTAAATGACAAAATGAAAAAACGGATTTTCATACGCTAGCACCAAATCACCTATTAACCAAAAATGCACATTCTGACTGGGGCATACGTGCACGACCTCTAGATTGAATAAAACTTGCAATTGTTTCTGGAAGATCGAAGCGTATTACAATGCAACATGTCTGAATATCTAGTCCCTCTTCACCCACTTTTGTTGCAACCAACAGATTTAGCTGCCAAAATCAGTCCATAGAAAAACTAGAAAGTAAGGCTCTGACCAGAGTTGGGCCATAAATCCTTCTGAGGAAAGATTACATACTAAAAGCCTAAATACAAGATTTAGGCAACCCAAGAGCTAGATTCAAAAACTTCTTCGCATCCTATAAAAGGAAGAAAAAATCTCAAGGTAGCATTACCTCACCAGAACGGAAATAAAAGGAACATTAACATACTCCACGCTTAAAACATAACAAAGGCACGAATACACACAGAAACAGAAAGCATCTTTCTCCAGTCAAATTAAGGTGCACCCAGCCTACGTCGAAGCACAATCAAGTATAGTGCACCACAGTATTGTCACAGAACCACGCCGAACGTTCCTCTTGCTTTGTCATATCCTTTACTCAACCAAAACTCTCCCATCATAACAGAACAAACATCTTGTCAAAAACCAAATTTGCAAAATCATCCTCCCAAACAAAAACCAGCAGAAGAGAAGGAAAAAAAAAAATAATAAAGACGACCAAGAAACGCAAATGCAGTTGCATGATACAAAAACAACCATAAGAAAATTAAAGGGAGGGAAAAAGCATACTGTCCTGTGATTCTTCTGGGGTCTTTCGCAGGCGTCTCGGTAATCAGCCGTTCCTCGTCACCATTGAGGGACAGAGTTGAAAGCTGGTTACAAATCCCGTTCTCCACGGACTCACTTGGCCGGACAGTGGTGGTGTTGCCGCCGTCCATGATGGTGTAAAGTGAATTGACCTGTGATTGACTCCGACAGTAGGAGTAGGTACTGAGGTTTGGGGCGTGAACTTGCAACATAATTGGGTCTTGGTTTCTGCAAATGGTTCTTGGATTTGTCAGAGGATTACTCCGCCTACGTATACGTACATTTATATACCGAAATAAATAATTATTTGTTTATTATATTATGTATTTATTTTTTAATATGTTAACAAAATTGTATCGAATAGTTGACAGTATGAAAAATATATATTTTTAATTAAATCCACGACTCAAACATTATTTTAAAAAAAAATATTCTCTTTTTTCAAGGCTAACCACCAGCCTCCTTGAAAAGGCCGGCGGTCAGCTATTTATTTAGTATACTATTTAAGCAGTTTATATACTTGTTATTAATATTGTTGAACATTTTACAGGAAGATGGTCTGATAATAGTGAAAATATCAGGACATTATTGCAAAATTTAAAATGTAAAACTTTAACTTCGTTTAGATGGTACAAAGACGTCTTTCAAATGATGCCCATTGGAAGTATAAATTCATAGATGGCCTCCCTCTTTTTGGTGAAAGAGTTAGAAATACCATGCGAAAAGGAGAAATACAGATTAATTATAATCAATATACTTATGGGAAGTTAATTGGAACTTGCATTCAAGAAGGACTGAATTTATGTAATGAAATTAGACTAAACCAACAAATTAAAAAGCAGAATTTAACAGAGAAAAATCAATTAGGATAGTTTTGTGCTCAATTTGGGACAGACATGAAAACATCCAATCGGCGAAAAATCCCTAGGAATAGAACCCCAGAAAATAAAGAACGAAGATATAAAAAGAAAAAATCGAGAAAAGAAACAAATAGGGAAAAACGACTTAGCTAGAAAAAATGAGTGGAAAACTAAAAATAATACCACCAAGAAAATAAAGAGATGTTACATTTGTGGTGAAAAGACCATCTTGCAAATAGGTGCAGAAATAAAAAAGCTAAGAGATTGAAAAAGAAGATTTAGTCTTAATCTAGAAGAAGAAGAAAAACAAAATATACTCAATAAAATATTTTCTGAAGAAAAGGAATCCTCTGAATCAAAAGAACAAACTAAAGAAAAATTTGAAGAGAAAAGTGAACTTAAAAATATTGAAGAAAATTCGGAATATTCATCAACCTCTGAATCAGAAGAGAAGAAAAACCCCCCTGTGAATGTAGACAGGAAAGAACCGAAGAAAATACTCACCAAGAATTCTATGAATTATTGGCAAAATTTAAAGAAATGGGAAAGATAAATGTTCTTAGTAATAACAACATTATTGAATTACTCAAAGAAACTAGGGACCCGAAGGCAAGAGATATTATTTCTTAGTAAAATTGACAATAATGATAAAGTTTCAACTTCTGAATCTAACCCAGCCTATGAACGAATTGATAGTAAACCTTTGAACCATATTACAATTACCGAAATCAAGAGAATGCTCAATGAAAAGCATACAATCAAAGATAATCACTCTACTCTAGAAGATCTAAAAGTAGAAGTAGAAAAATTAAAGGAAGAAATTAGGAATATTAAAAAAATATAACCAGTCTCTTAATACTAGAGTTGAAATTTAGAGATTAGTAAAAATACTGGACTAGGCAAGGAAAAATATGAAGATGGTTTCCTATCCACTGTAGAAATAGTTACTAGCCAAAAGTGAAATGTCATAATTGATTTATTAATAAAAGACAATTTTAGAAAAATATTTACTGCACTCATAGATAGTGGGGCGGATTTTAATTGTATTAAAGAATGTCTTATACCAACTAAATATTTTGAAAAAACAACTCAGTCTTTATCCTCTGCTAATGGACAAAATTTGAATATAAGCTTTAAATCCCTAAAGCTTACATTTGTAATAATAGAAATTGTATTCTGACAAGCTTTTTATTAATAAAAGATTTAACTAATGAAATTATTCTTGAAATACCTTTCCTTAAGAAATTTTTTCAATTCAAAATATGAATGAGAAAGGTATAATAGGAACCTTTGAAGACGAAATAATAAAATTTGAATTTATTACCCAACAGTAGATAGAGTTATTAATGAAATAAGGGATTTAATAATCTCTAAGACTAACCAGATTTGTTTTATAAAGGAAGAAATTAACTCGTTACAAATAAATGAACTACTTGAAAATCCACAATTACAAGGAAAAATTAAAATGATTCAAAATAAATTTGAAATTGAAATATGTGATGAGCATCCTAATGCATTTTGGCATAGAAAAAATACATTGTAAGTCTTTCTTATGAAAATGAATTTTCAGAAAAAATATCCCCATTAATGCAAGACCTTGCTAAATGAATACTGAGTATTTAGATTTATGTAAAAATGACATTAAATCTCTAATAGAGAAAAAAACTAATTAGATCCACGAAATCACCCTGGTCATGCACTGCTTTCTATGTGAATAAGCATGCAGAAAAAGAAAGAGGAAAACCCATATTGGTAATAAATTATAAACCTCTTAATAAAGTTTTAAAATGGATAAGATATCCGATTTCTAATAAAAAAGATCTGTTGGACAGACTACATAAGGCGATAATTTTCTCAAAATTTGATTTAAAATCAGGGTATTGACAGATTTAAATCAAGGTATTGACAATTTAAATAATGATTAAGATAGATATAAAACAGCATTCACAGTCCCATTCGGACATTATGAATGGAATGTTATGCCATTCGGCTTAAAAAATGCACCTTCAGAATTTCAAAACATAATGAATGATATCTTTAATCAATTTTCAAACTTTATCATTGTCCATATTGATGACATTTTAGTCTTCTCTAATAGTATAGAAGATCATTTTAAGCATTTGAAATGTTTAAAAATTTAGTTATCCAAAATGGTTTAGAAATATCAAATAAAAAAATGAGTATCTTCCAGACTAACATTAGGTTCCTTGGTCATCATATTTAAAAAGGGGAAATTATACCTATTAATAGATGTATTGAATTTGCAGAAAAATTTCCTGATAAAATCATTGATAAGACTCAATTACAAAGACTTTTAGGGAGCCTAAATTACATACCCCCATATTACAAGAATCTTACTAAAGATACAACATTACTGTATGATAGACTTAAAAAGAATCCACCAGAATGGACAAATGAACATACTAAAGTAGTTAGACTCATTAAACAAAAGGTAAAAGCATTACCATGTCTAACCCTTGCTAATCCTAATTGGAAGAAAATAATTGAAACAGATGCCTCTGAAATAGGATTTGGGGGGATACTAAAACAAATTTATGAAAAATAAACAAGAATATTTAGTTAGATTTTCATTCGGGAAAATGGAAGGCAGCTCAGAAAAATTATGCTACTGTTGCCAAAGAAGTTCTTGCTATTCTTAGATGTGTTTTAAAATTCCAAAATGATTTGTTAAATCAAGAATTTACTATTAGAACATATTGTTCTGCTGCCAAATTTATGTTCAATAAAGACTTTAAGCATGATGTTTCTAAACAAATGTTTGCCACATTTGGCCCCATTCAAAATTTCACTATTGAGCATATCAAAAGAAAGACTAATAGTCTTCCTGACTTCTTATCAAGGGAATATATTAATGAATCCTGATGAAATTCAAAATGAATTCCTTAGAGGAATGAATATCTCCTCTAAAATTCCATATATTTGGACTGAAGATTGATCAAAGGAGATAACTTTCTCATAAATGGAGTCTATTGGCCCATTTATAAATTTAATTTTTGGGACTAGCCAATTGAATATAAGACGAGATTAAAGAGGAGCCAAAGAATACTCATGAAACGAATTGACAATATCAATGAAAGTATTTCGGATATTCTTATTCAATTTCCAGATGTAGATGTCTCTGCAGAAAACCGCATCAAACAACTTTGGATAGCAAATTTGCTACATCATCAACAAATTGTTGGTTATTATGCTCGCTAATGGATTATTCTTATTTTTCAGGAATGTTTCCTCATAGAGGAAGGGGAAGAAACTCCTCTAATCAAAGAGGAGGTAGGTTTCGTCTAGGAGACCTAATTCGCTATGGAAATAGGTCACTAATTAGAGAAAATATCTTCAGAATCGGGAGAAAAAATTCTGAAGAAGAAAATGAACTCTTCAAACAATTCTTGAATTTAAGTAAGAACAGAAAAAATTAACAGCTGGTGAACCATCATCCTCCTACGCAAAAATAATGCAAGAAGATGAGGATGAATTAATTAACTATAAATTTAGTAAGCATCATGAGGTAATTATACTCCTTGAGAATAATGATTTAAGATGGGAGAATGACCCATCGTATCTAATGAAAATATCTTGATGTTGCATTATTTAATGCAGGGTCATACAAACCGAGAACACATTATGAATTTATTTTGAAAGCTACTAAGAGTGTTGAGATTAATCACACATACTCTAGTAATGGAAAAGAATTTAATTATTCAAAAGCAGTAATTAAAAAGTTCATTTCTGCTATTGAATAGGGAATTAACCCATTAGGAGAAAAAGAATAAATCCAAATCCCATAAAATTTAATTATTGGGATTATGTTGAAGCATTCAATAAATCTTTTTTCTATGAAAATTATAAGAAAACACACACATGATTTTTTAAAATTTGTCCATTAGTGTTTCAACAGGAAATACCAAATTGGGTGTTTCAATGGTGGATAAATTTTGGTCCATCAATCTCTATTCTTCCTGAAATTTTTCAGGAATATTATACCGAGTGGGTAAATTACTCTCCGAAAATTATTCATGTTGGAATGGGTGACCAAAAGCCGATTGAATTGACTGTTTTTCATTCGACAATCTTTATCAAATATTATTAGATTGATGAATATGGTAATAATTCATCAAGATGAAAATATGTTTCGTTGAGCTTACAACTGATATTGAATGGGGTTTCAATGTCACAACGAATGCCACGGATCGAAAGGTTAACCCGTGGAGTTGGGCTGCGCATAAGTTTGGCAGCTATGAAACCAACTCCTAAGGGTCGGTCTGGAATGTTCCAAGTCGAGGACCTTGAGATTTGGCATCGAGGATCCTATGGAGACTTGCACTAAGTACTACAGCCGTGTTTCGTCGGCAGGAGACGTAGGTCCTCCATGCAGTTTTAGTAGGTTGGTTAGCCAGGTAGTCAACTGACTTAAGTGACTCGCGGGGATCATCATATGGAAGCCTATTAAAGCTTGGTCGGTATGATTGGGATTCCCGATTCCGATAGTACGAGAATTAGTCCTCTGACTTGAGGAGTCATAGCAGTCACATGCATATGAAGACCGTATCTTGGATATGGCAAGTGGTGGCTGTGTCGTGAGGCATGGTCATCATAAGCCTTATCTAGTGCAGTCGGAGTATGTAGCGAGAATGGTGGATTCCAGGAGAGGATCTATCCCCTGTCATTTTATGACAGAGAGTTCTCCCATGCACCTTGAGATGGTTTAGACTGTAAAAGTGTTTGGCCAAAGTGATTGATCGATCAGGAAAATGTTTCCTAGATCGAATCAGTAGAGTAAACGCAGCTCGAGTGTTAATCATAGTTGCCTAGTCAACGATGGGAACCGACACCCAATTTCATGTCCTAGACTAAGGCTAGGAGACGGTAAACAGTAGGACCGTACTCGTATGGATTTGGAGCCTAAATGTTCACGCCAACATTCACCTAGTCTCTAGTGACATGGACTGTTGATAGACGACCACCCATGGTAACGGGCCATTTTCAATTATGGAATAATCGAAAATAATTAATTAAATTAGATTTAATTAATTGTGTTGGTCACACATGCCCAAGTCTAGCTGAGGGTGAATCTAAAGAGTCACACCCTACCACTATAGTGGTATAGAATTAATTTGGAATTAATTCTAGAAGAGTCGAATTAATTTAATTGGATTAAATTAATCTTTGGAGAGAATAAATGATTGGATCATTTATTTAGACCAATCAATTGGATGGATGACTTGAAATTTGATTAATTGGATTAATTAGAATTTCAAGTTAGCTAGTAAAATTAATTGGATTAATTTTATTGGTCTTGGTCCAATTTATAAATTGGATTTATAAATTGAAAGAGAGAGCATGGGCTTGGATCTTTGAATTAAATTAAAAGATGAAGAGTTTAATGTTGGGCTTATGATTAAATTAGATTTAATATAAGTCCATAAGACGTGGGCTTGATCCTATCGATACAAGCCCAAGGCCTTGGTTGGACCTTGGCTAAGTCAACCAGGACAATTTTGGAAGGTTCTATGGCTGATTTTTAGGCAAAATTCGTCCTTAAAGGGTGGCTAGGGTTAGGATGGTTGTTTTGGAGCCTAACTAGGTTAGGACTCCTAGTATGTGTATCACTAGGTCATATATATAGCTTCATTATACCCTAGCCACCCACATAACACATACTAACCTCTAAAAACCTCACAAATTCGTGCCTCTCTCTCTCTCTCCCATATTCTCCATATCAGTTTTTTCATTTGGTCTTAGAGATCAAAGGAAAACGAAAGAGAGATCAAAACACGTTAATTCATAGCAATTGTTTTGATCTCCGTCTCTTCTGTGGAGATTTTGCTAGCACGAAATCTCCATATCCTTTAGTGGTGGTGTGTCATTCTTGGGAGGATCGCAAGATCGAGGTCTCGTCGTGGACGGATCTGAAAATAAAAACGGAGAGGAGACAACGATTGTCGTCGTACGAGAAAAACGACAAAGGTAAAACTTCATTTATGGTTTTCTTGGCGTATGGTTTTATTTTTAATACACCGAACGTGCGGGAAAGATCAAGGGTACACCCCTTGATTGGGTATTAATTTCGTTAATTATTGCATGTTTTACCGATTTTCGATTTTTCGCACTTCCGCCGCGCTTCCCAGATCGATCCGCTTCCTTAAAGTGGTATCAGAGCCCGGTTCGGTGTATAGGCCTAGAATCTAACGTGTATTACGTGTTTCAGCATGTTTACATGTTTTTAATTAGCTTTGGAAAGAAACACCATGGCTTGTTATTCCATACATTCCATCCACAGCAATGTAGTGAGAAAGTCAATTTCACATATACGTGGTCTCACGAGTCATGGCACGTGTGGACTGAAATGAAGCTGCGTTGTTATTGTGAACGAAGTGAATACACACCTATTTTCCTGTCTCACGAGTCGTGGGGGGGATAGTGTGTGCTATGATTCGGTTGATGGATTAGGACTAATGCCAAGTGATGTAATTTTCATGCCTTCCATCCACAGTAATATAGTGAGGAAGCTGATTTTAGCCACATGTGGTCTCACGAGTCGTGGCACGTTTGGACTTAAATAAAGTTGCACTATTATTGTGAACGAAAAGATTACGCTTCTATATCCCTGTCTCACAAGTCGTGGGGGGCGACAGTTTGCGGTATGATTCGGTTGATGGGTCGGTCTAACACCAAGTAACGAGATTTACTTGGAGTCCTCGGAATCACGTGAAAAGGTGAGGCAAAATATCTTGGGGATCTCGTAGGACGAGAATGGTATTGGATACCTCCCACAAGGCTATTTCCATGTGAATCGTAAAAGCGGGGCATATAGAATTTCACTTGTGGACCTCAAGCCCACTAGAAAAATAGTTTTTCCCGAAACCCCATTTGAGAGTGATGGGCTTTCGCAGAAATAGTGGGAGGGTTAATGACTGAAGTCCAAGTCCTTAACTTGAACCTAATATTACTCTTAACTTGAACCTAATATTACAATAATCTGCTTATTTTTCAGTTTATTGTTAATCTCTAAGAATCCACTTAACTATTCTTGAGGCTAATATTTAATGGAACAAACTTTTTGGATTAATTGAGAAATCTGAGGATGGTCCTCGATTTCAAAAACCAGACTTACGTTCTGGATAAGTCTCTACCTCGAACTTTGCCAGAAGGGTTCCGGCCCGGAGAACGTTTGACGTTCGAAAATTTTACTCAGTGGCATGAGAACAACCGGAAAGTACACAGTATCGTACTGGGCTTGATGAGTAACGAGATCCAAAAACAGTACGGAAGGTATGAGGACGTCTTGTCGATAATGCACCGCATGAAGAGAACTTTATGCGGCACCGGACTGGCATATTAGATATGCCATGACGAATGCATTCTTCGGCATGATAATGATTAAGGGATCATCCGTACGTGAGCATGGAGTGATGATGCTTTCCCTAGTGGAGAAGCTCAAAGACCTCCAGGCTGATTTCAATGAGGAAGAAACGTACGTTGACTCTCCCTTGATCAATTTACTATCAGCTATAACATGAATGGGCTTGAGGAAAGCCTTCATGAGTTGATTAATATATTGGTCAAGTACGAGGCAACGATTGAAAAATCTACGCCGACGGTACTAGTGGGAGAGGCTTCAACCTCTAAAGCAATGGCCAAAGTTGCCGGACGCGAGAAGAGGAAGAAGGGAGAGATGTTTTCTAATACTACTAGCACTTCAAGTGTTCCTGTTACACCGCTAGGCGGGGGTAAAGGAAAGAGGAAGAGGGTTCGTCATTTCGAATGATGTTTGCATTTATTGACCAGAGAAGAGCCATTGGAAGAGGGAGTGTCCTAAGCTCCTCTACAATGAAGGTATAAATTTTTAATTGAGTATTAACATAATCATCATTCTACTCTTGGTATTGGATACCAATAAATTCATAATTTGCAAATGGTTTGTGGATGGTGATGAGGAGTAGAAAAGCCGAAACAAAAGGTCCTAAGGCTTAGCGATAGCGGGGCTGGTGTCATAAAAGACTAGGGGCTTAGTTAGGCTTAATGGTGATCATGTTAGGATAGTATCTATGTAACCTAGCATGATCGAAATAATGTTTTCAATTATTGTTGGACAATTTTGATTACATATTTTGATCAATAAAGTCTCTTATTTGACATTGAATGGATTCATGTCTGCTGGGTGAAACATATACTATTTCATAATTGGATTATGAATACTCAAATAAAGAATAAAATGATAATCAAAGAGCCCAAGCTTACAGTCCTGGTAGGTCAATCTATTCTAGTTGAGGAAGAGATATTGATGGATTCAAAGAGCACTAGAAATAGGCGATTTGGATCTATTAACTTTCAAAACCTTACTGAGAAGGAGAAAGACCGCAAAAGCTCTTTTGTGGGACAAAATGAGTTTACCAGTTGCATGTTGGATTGGTTCCAGTGTGATATCTGTGAGTTACTAAAATACACAAGATCGGTGTGGGGGTTCACCAGTCTAATTTTATTTGATGAGATTCAAAGAATTAGACTCGGAGTGGTGAACCAACATGATCAACTTTCGATTAAATCGAGAGGGTGTGTATTTAGTGAGACTTCTTTATGAGAATGTGATTCTCACTCGGTGAAGTTTTTCCTGAAAGGACCACGTTGAACGGTCTCCGATAAGAAGAAATCGAACTAAGTTGGACTTTATTTTATTAGTGTTTCACTGAAACAGAATGACCCTTATTGTATGATGAAACTCTCGTCCCACAAAGTACTTGAGTTAATAAGATGGCCCTATACACGTCAATAAAATAGTGGGAGTAAGTTTTCATATAAATTCTCAAATGCATCATTCGTAATCAACTACATCTCTAACTGACCATATTCCAGTTCTTATTTGTCCATGGGAATTGGATTTTAATCCAAAAGGACATAAAGAGGAGCGATGTTGGACATTGTTTGGAATCAATGGCTTGGAGCCTAAGGATTCACTAAGAAGTTCAAACTAGGTTTGAGACTTCATAAAACTGGAATATTCAATTTTATCTAAAGATCATACTAGGTATGATTTAATAAATGAGCCCAACGTCAGTGGGAGTTGGTGTGAGTTCCAATGTGCTTAGTGTATAAACGTCTTTCCCATTTGGAATGAGGTTAAGATGTTTGAGAAACACTAAGACACATATAAAGTTGTTCAAGAAATTCTCCATAAAAGGAATTAGATTCCTACATTAGGGTCGAGCTATTCAAAACTCAGTCATGGTTGACTGATGAGAAAGCTCAGATGTCTTCGACATTCCCTATGTCTATGCCGAAGACAGCACGAAATTATTGGTTTGGTGTGTTGGACCTGATATTGTGTATGCTTAGGGCATGACACAATGCATATTAGAAATACACCAATTGGCACTAGACAGTTGCCAAAAATTTTAATACCTGAATAAGTAAAAGAAGTGTCTGACATACGATTTGTGGAGAGTTAATTCTGGAAGGCTAAAGCGATACTAGCTTCCAGACTCATGTGAATATGGTCAAGTCCTCAAAGTATAATCACGTTCGGACTTGATGGTAGGCATGGTAGCTTGGAGGGATTTCAAGCAGACGCCCAATCTTAAAAGTTGAATGTGGGCCACTTTAACAAGTCAGTCCAGAAAAGTAGTTTGGATCGAAAAACAACATCCATTAGATGGATGTGGTGCCTAGCACAACCGAGCCAGTTGTAGCCTTAGAGCCTTATAGGCCCGAGATCTCATCACAAGATCCGCGAAAATTCTTAGATAACAACCATCTGCAGGCAGCGATGGTGAAAGGAAATACACGGTTGGACCGTATAGATCCAGCAAAAAATAAAGTAGACCCACAAAATCGAGTCGGTAACGTAGACTGCTCATGCTCATAAGGTTCTGACCGACATGGGTAATTGGCTTAATGGTCAAGTGGGAGATTGTTGGAATGGGTGACCAAAAGCCGATTGGATTAGCTGTTTTTCATTCGACAATCTTTATCAAATATTATTAGATTGATGAATACGGTAAGAATTCATCAAGATGGCAATATGTTTCGTTGAGCTTACCACTGATATTGAACGGGATTTCAATGTCACAACGAAATGCCCATGGATCGAAAGGTTAACCCGTGGAGTTGGGTCGCGCATAAGTTTGGCAGCTATGAAACCAACTCCTAAGGGTCGGTCTGGAACGTTCCAAGTCGAGGACCTTGAGATTTGGCATCAAGGATCCTATGGAGACTTGCACTAAGTACTGTAGCCGTGTTTTGTCGGCATGAGACATAGGTCGTCCATGCAGTTTTAGTGGGTTGGTTAGCCAGGTAGTCAACTGACTTAAGTGACTCGCGGTAATCGTCATATGGAAGCCTCTTAAAGCTTGGTCGGTATGATTGGGATTCCTAGTTCCCATAGTACAAGAATTAATCCTCTGACTTAAGGAGTCATGCAGTCACGTACATATGAAGACTGTATCTTGGATATGGCAAGCGTGCTGTGTCGTGAGGCATGGTCATCATAAGCCTTATCCAGTGCAATCGGTGTATGTAGCGAGGACGGTGGATTCCAAGAGAGGATCTGTCCCTGTCATTTTATGACAGAGAGTTCTCCCATGCACCTTGACATGGTTTAGACTCTAAAAGTCTTTGGCCAAAGCGATTGATCGATCACGAATATGTTTCCCAGATCGATCAGTAGAGTAAATGCAGCTTGAGTGTTAAGCATAGTTGCCTAGTCAAGGATCGGAACCGACACCCAATTCCATGCCCTAGACTAAGGCCAGGAGACGGTTGATAGTAGGACCGTACTCGTATGCATTTGGAGCCTAAATGTTCACGCCAACATTCACTAGTCTCTAGTGCCATGGACTGTTGCTAGACGGCCACCCATGGTAACGGACCATTTTCGATTATGGGATAATCGAAAATAATTAATTAAATTAGATTTAATTAATTGTGTTGGTCACACATGCCCAAGTCTAGTTGAGGGTGAACCTAAAGAGTCACACCCTACCACTATAGTGGGATATAATTAATTTGGAATTTATTCTAGAAGAGTCGAATTAATTTAATTGGATTAAATTAATCTTTGGAGAGAATAAATGATTGGATCATTTATTTAGACCAATCATTGGATGGATGACTTGAAATTAATTAATTGGATTAATTAGAATTTCAAGTTAGCTAGTAAAATTAATTGGATTAATTTTATTGGGCTTGGTCAATTTATAAATTAGATTTATAAATTGAAAGAGAGAGCATGGGCTTGGATCTTTTAATTAGATTAAAAGATAAGGAGTTTAATGTTGGCTTATGATTAAATTAGATTTAATATAAGTCCATAAGACATGGGCTTGATCCTATCGAGCCCGGTTCATTAAATACAAGCCCAAGGCCTTGGTTGGACCTTGGCTAAGTCAAGGAGACAATTTTGGAAGGTTTTTGGCTGATTTTTAAGCAAAATTCGTGCTTAAGGGTGGCTAGGGGTAGGATGGTTGTTTTGGAGCCTAACTAGGTTAGGACTCCTAGTATGTGTATGACTAGGTCATATATATACCTTCATTAAACCCTAACCACACACACAACACATACTAGCCTCTAAAAACCTCACAAATCGTGCCTCTCTCTCTCTCTCTCCCATGTTCTCCATATCAGTTTTTTCATTTGGTCTTAGAGATCAAAGGAAAAACGGAAGAGAGATTAAAACACATTAATTCACAACGATTATTTTGATCTCCATCTCTTCTATGGAGATTTTGCTAGCACGAAATCTCCACATCGTTTAGTGGTGGTGTGTCATTCTTGAGAGGATCTCAAGATCGAGGTCTCGTCGTGGACGGATCCGAAAACAAAAACTGAGAGGAGACAACGCTTGTCATTGTACGAGAAAAACATTAAAGGTAAAACTTTTATGGTTTTCTTGGCCTATGGTTTATTTTTAATACACCGAACGCCCGGGAAAGATCAAGGGTACACCCCTTCAACTGGTATTAATTTTGTTAATTATTGCATGTTTTATCGATTTTCGATTTTTTTGGCGCTTCCGCCGCGCTTCCCGGGCCGATCCGCTTTCTTCAAGTGGTATAAGAGCCCGGTTCGGTGTATAGGCCTAGAATCTAACGTGTATTACGTGTTTCGGCATGTTTACATATTTTTAATCGGCTTTGGAAGCATGATTTTTGGATTTTAATTGCATATCTAGATCTAGGGTTTATGTGTTAATTTTTGCTTTTAATTTTGGGCATAAGAAATTTTATTGAAATTTAGAATTTCTGAAAATTGATTATTTTCTCATTGTTTCAGAAATTGCAGGAAAAAGTTTCAGAAAATCGAAAAAATAAATAACGAGCAGCGGCCGTCGCTGCCGGTCATCTGGCAGGCGCGCGCGAGCGAGAGCCCTGTGTGCGGCCGGCCAGCGCGCCCGCAGGGGTGCGCGCGGCAGGCACATCAGCGTGCTTGCATGCGGACTGTGGGCGTGCGCACGCGCGCGCCTGTTGTCGGCCGGCTGGGCCGGCCAGCCGTCTGACCCGATTTTTCTATTTTTTCTAAATTTCTCAATTTTTGATTTTTTCTGATTTTTCTGCATATTTTTCTAAAACATTTAATTTTGGTGAATTTAATTTTTGGTTGAGATTTTGTATTTCTCAAGATTAAATTACTAAAATTAATTTGAATGGATTTTCAAACAAGAATTGATTTTTGCATGGGTTGAGCTTATGTCTATTATTAAGTTGCATTATTTTACATATAAATTTCTGAGATTTGATGTGTAATTAATTTATGATATTGGATGTTATTAATTATAATGCATGGTTTGCATTATATTTTGTGTGCATATTTATTTTGGAATAAATGTGCAATATTTTGTAATTCGATTAACATGGATGATCATGAAGCCCATTGGACCCTGTGTATGGTTTATTTTCTATTGGGTTGGGGTCTGCGTGTCTCTTATTTCTCTATCTCTTCGTTTTTAGTCTATTATGTTTAAGGCTTGCTTTCTCCCTATTAATGTACTTCCCCCAACTGATGATTGCTTTCTCCCTATTAAGTTGTAATGAGAGTAGAATAGGTGAAGAGGTTTTACCTTTATTTTATTAATAATTATAAAGAGCAAGCCCTGACGATGGAGGCCCATAGAGGAGGCCATGGGTTGGCCCACGGATATCCATGGAGAAGAGACTCGAAGGTTGGAGCCCACGAAGGAGATAAAGAAATAAAGAGAGATCACAAGGCCCATAATGTGTTAATGGGTTAAATATCTTGTAATAATGTAGTCCTACCCTTAGACTGACCATAGATCCACTGCGGCTAAGTGGGTCGCATAGGTTTTGGGCTTGTGATCATCCAACAGGGGTGTGCTAGGCTTTTATTTTGCATGCGATGCACTTTATTTAAATGCATTATATATTTTGAATATATTTTCATGCAAGATATTAATATGTGATAAGGTCTCGGTCAACTATTAAACTGAACTCTCACTTGGTTGGACTAAGTTAATAATATTATACCTTTAAAAATAGAAATAAACACCGTGGCTTGTTATTCCATACATTCCATTCACAACAATGTAGTGAGGAAGCCAATTTCACCTATACGTGGTCTAACGAGTCGTGGCACGTGTAGACTGAAATAAGCTACGCTGTTACTGTGAATGAAGTGAATACACACCTATTTTCCTGTCTCACGAGTCGTAGGGGGCGATAGTGTGTGCTATGATTCGGTTGATGGATTAGGAATAATGCCAAGTGACGTAATTTCCATGCCTTCCATCTATAGTAATGTAGTGAGGAAACTGATTTTAGCAACACGTGGTCTCACGAGTCGTGGCACGTTCGGACTGAACTAAAACTGCACTATTATTGTGAACGAAAAGATTACGCTTCGATTTCCCTGTCTCACGAGTCGTGGGGGGCGACAGTTTGCGGTATGATTCGGTTGATGGGTCGGTCTAACACCAAGTAACGTGAATTGCTTTGAGTCATCGGAATCACGTGAAAAGGTGAGGCAAAATATCTTGGGGATCTCGTAGGACGAGAAGGGTATTGGATACCTCCCACAAGGCTACCATGTGAATCATAAAAGCGGGCATGGAGAATTTCACTTGTGGACCTCAAGCCCACTAGGAAAATGATTTTCCCAAAATCCCATTTGAGAGTGATGGGCTTTCGCAGAAATAGTGGGAGGGTTAATGACTGAAGTCCAAGTACTTAACTTGAACCTAATATTATAATAATCAGCTTATTTTTTCTGTTTAGTGTTAATCTCTAAGAATCCACTTAACTATTCTTGAGGCTAATATTTAATGGAACAAACTTTTTGGATTGACTGAGAAATCTGAGGATGGTTCTCGATTTCAAGAACCAGACTTACGTTCTGGATAAGTCTCTATCTCGAACTTTGCAGGAAGGATTCCTACCCGGAGAACGTTTGACGTTCGAAAAGTTTACTCAGTGGCAAGAGAACAACTGGAAAGTACACAGTATCGTACTATGCTCGATGAGTAACGAGATCCAGAAACAGTACGAAAGGTATGAGGACGTGTCAATAATGCACCGCATGATTTATGCGGCACCGGAATGGCATATTAGATATGCTGTGACGAAGGCATTTTTCGGCATGATAATGATTAAAATATATTGAAACCAAATAATTTTAAAGAGAAAAAATATATAAATTGAGACAATTTAAAGTTGGTACGCTCAAATGGTAAATAAATATGCCACTTGCACATGAATCTAAAAACAATCAACATGTGCATCGAAAGAAAAAAGATGAACAATTCGTATGGATAAGGATAATTTTTGACGATATTCTTGTTAACAAAGTACACCCAATACACCTAATTAATGAAAATTTAAAAATACAACATACAGATATAATTAATTTTACACAATTCCTCCTACATGGTTTGCGATACGAAAATATTGTAAATGATTAGGCTAAAATACATTTTACCCCATGTGTTTATTTGAAATTGCTAAAAAAAAAAAATACCTGTGTTTTGTAAAACTCAGTAGAAAAACACCCATCCCATTAGTAACTAATTCACGCGCTAAAATACCTTAATGGTGTTTATATATTTTATATGTATATTTTTTTACTTGTTTTAAGTGATTCTTTTTACATTTTTCATCTGTATAAAAAATAAAATATTTTTTAAAAATATATTTCCTAAAAAATATAAAAAAAAATTATAAAAACTTTTTAAGTTTTATAATTTAAATGAAAATATATTAAAATCACACTATAAAAATTAATATAGTAAATTCATTTTCAAATTAAATGGTAAATGGTAATAATTATAAAAAATATATAATATTAATAATTAAATTATTATTTAGTTAACATATTTAAATAAATTATATTAAAATTTAAAATAATGTTTTTAATTTTGAAATTTAATTTAAATTAAAACAATTATTTTTATAAAAAAGAAACAAATGACGGGCTACGGCGGTGATGACCGCGCCCAGCTCTGTTCTGGACGACAACGACATTGGGCAACGTCGTTGTCCCCTCCAATTTGTCGTTGCCCAGATCTGCGGAGGCGACGGGGGTGATGGCGTCACCCCCTTCTTCCACCCATCGTCTCAGGGCAAGCTGTCCCTCTTGCAAATCCAGGTTATGTTCCTCATCCCCAACCAGGGTCTTATCAGCCCAACCTCTTCTTTCGCTGCTTTAGAAATATCGATATTAGTCAATAAAATAGAGAAATCTCATAAACTATTTAAATTAAAATAGCATAATAAATGCAATCCCTAAAATATAAAATCCCATCTCGCTTATCACCCTCTACTTTTTTTACTCCCTAAAAGTTTTTTTATTAAATTTATAAAAAAATAATATTTAAAAATTTTAACCTTCTATAAATTATGCAATCAAGAAGCTCAATATATGACATTACATTTTACAAAGTAAATTAAATACTTGTAAATATATCATATCATTACCCTAAAAATATAAAATATTATCGATTAATTATATTATAAATTTACATATATTACAATATATTACATTGATAATTTATTCTTTGATCTCTGATAAAATGCAAATTACCCCTATAATACAAAATGAGAAAATTACCCCTTATGAAAAAAAAATTAGCAAATTATCCTCCTATGTTTTTCATAATAAAGCAAGTAAACCCGCCATGCGATCATGCCGTTCACACACTATTTTTAAATATTTTATTTTTATTTTTAATTATAAAATGTATTTATATCTTTATTAGTAGCCGTTGAATCTTACTAAATCTAAGGTTATTAGTAGCCGTTGAATCTTACTAAATCTAAGGCTCAAATTTAATTCATAAGATAAATGGTTCAAATTCTATTAACTTTGATCAACGGTCTAGATTAAACGCATTATTCTATTAACTTTGATCAACGGTCTAGATTAAACGCATTATTTATATACTACATAAAATTTAATTAAGTTTATTAATTAAAATTATATATATATGGGTGGCCGACGGTGGGAGGTGGAGGCGAGCGATAGGGAAGGTTGGACCGGGGGGGGGGGGGGGGGGGGGGGGGGGGGGGGCAACGACTGGAAGGAAGGGGTGGGGGAGGGAGGCGGGCGACCTGAAAAGCAGAGTTTTGGTGTTTAATTTTTTTATATAAAAATTATACTTTATAAAGCTCTAAAATTACACACATAACATATGAATTATCCTATTAAATTATTTATTTTAATAGATTATAAATATAATTATTTACATTTAATATAGTTTTTAAAAATATGTAGTTAAGCACATTGTATTTTAAAATTTGACCAAAATAATAATAAATAAATTTAATCCAAATTAAAATTAAAAAAAAAAAAAGTAGAAACCTCATGTTCTAATACAATCCCCAAAATCGAAATCCCATCTCACTTGTCCCCTCTACTCTCGTTAAATTTAAAATTTCTGATCTTTTATAAATTATGCTATTTACAAGCTTAATATATGAAAATATTTGTACATTATTTAAACATGAAAATACATTGTATCATTATCCCAGAACATATAAAATACTATAGATTAATTATATTATAAACTTTACATACTTTACAATAAATTGTATTGAGGAAAAAGTTCAGTACATATAAAAATCAAACAGTTAATTAAAAAATATAAAGAGTATAAATAATAAAGATAACAAATCCAACAATTTTCGATATTACGATCAAATAATACCTATAGCAATATATTAGCATAATAGTAAATAAGGGATAATTAAACTACATTCAAAGATCTAAAAAAGAGCTAGTGAAAATAGCCAAGTGACCATTAAATATGATATTTACTAGATGGCTCATTTAAAATAATACATAATATAATATTAAAATTTAAAATATATATATATTTTGCTAAGGTCGACATTTTCTCTCTAATATCCAAACTCTAAAAAAAGAACAAGTAGAAACAAAAAGAATGACAAGTGAAAAAAAAGAATCTCTAAGCATAATTAATTTTATAAATCATGGTAAGTATGACAACTAATTACAACAACTAATATACTATTAAAGTTCTTGGCTGTATTTTCATCAATATTTGCCATTATTAATAAATCAATGCACACAACATACTAATTATCTTATTAAGTCAACTAATGCGCTGATGGGCTTTAATTGTTCTTTGAGAATTATTACTGACCACAAATTAATAAATAAAATTTAAAAATACAAATAGAGAAACTTTATTATTATATAAAAATAATAAATTATGTTTCAAATTAATTGTATTTGAGAGAATTTTTTAAAGAAATTATCTCACTTAAACCCAAATTTATCAATTAACAGAGCATGACCAAAGTTTATTGAAAGAATTAAATAGAAATTATTATCTTGTGCAAAACTTAAATTATATTTGAGAATATATTAGTCAATATTTGAGATGAGCCTTAATAAATAGTATTAATATTATAAGAGTTATTTCCGATCAAATATGATAAGTTCAATATGCTATAATCTGGAAACACTACTAACTGAAAACACTACTGACTGATTATACAGTTTCTTTTTCAAGGTAACTTCAAATTTCATAAGAGGAGAAGAAGAATGTTCTGACCAAAGACTCCCATGCTTTCTGTTGGTAAGAACCAACCGCAGCTCAAGACCCTCTCTGCGCCTTTATGATGCTAGCAACAATTAGTCATACAACAAAATACGACAAAAAGAACCTCTATTTATCTATTCCTTGCAGTTTCCCAAATAGATTTAGAGCAATAAGATTCAATATCCCCTTACAATCCATATAACTCTACAAGGCACCAACAATGAACAAGGATAAAGCTACATGCCATCCTACCTATTCCATTAGGTTATCTGTCTTTAAACTTAACCTAGAAAGAAATTTAGCAAGCAAGGATAGATTTACAACTATTGATAAAGTTGGAATTTTTTGAATGGGGTACATGAAGAATCACAACCATAACATCATGACTATTCACAACAAGCAAATGAGGCATGATAAGCAACTAACAATCATTTCAAGCACTCTCGCATGGAGTTGACAAAAAGGATCCACAGGGCAGACTAGTAGAAGCTAAAATTTCCAACAATCATCATACACTATATTTGTAAATTAAGTTCCAAGTTTTCACTCATATATGGAAATAAAAAGAAACTGGAGCATATCCATATTTAACAAAAAAATTCTATTAGTAAAATTATCAATGTAACGACAGAGCATGAATAAAAGTTCATTAACACAGAGAATTAACTAGAGATAACGATCTTGCACAAAACTTTAATTACATTTGAGGATATGATAACCAGGATGAATGAGCCTTGATAAATAATATTAATACATAAATATAAGAGTAGAGAAAGAGCATGCATGGAAGTGCAACCCTTTAAAACATGATAACGAAACAACACTAAAACACAATGAGGACGACATAATTATCTACAAATAGTATTAATATATGGATATATGGAAGTTTCACCTTTCAATCATGATGAGGCATTGAAAAATCTTCATAGCATTCACTTGATTACACAAAACTATTTAAAAGCAATAGACTAAACCAAATTACTAGAATATTTTGCCACATGCTTTCCCCCAAAACACATCAGTAGAAACACAATTGACTTAAATCACTTACTCATTTGTCAAGACAAAATGCAAGGAAAATGTACTACATTTTAAGTAAAGCCACCAAAAAAATTTAGGGGCCTTCCAAAGAGAAAATGACAGTAAGAAAATGTAATAAATTTCAAGTAAAGCCACCAAAAAAAATTTATTGACCTCCCAAAGAGAAAATGATCGCAAAACTTCCATCATTGGTTTTGGTCTAAGATTGCAAGTCGATTGACTTGAGAGTTACTACCAACGATTATTCATACAACAAATTATGACATAAAGAACCTCTATCTATTCCTTGCAACATCACAAATAGATTTAGAGCAATCAGATTCAATATTTCCTCTTTCTATAACTACTGTTATTTCTTTTCTTCAAGAGCTTTTACAAGGTGGAACCGTAAAAGATACATGCCATCCTCCCTATTTCATTATGTTAATGTCTTTAAACTTATTCATTGTTGTTCAAAGAATGGAATTTAACAAACAATGATAAGACTTAAGACTATTGACAAAGTTGGAATTTTTTTGAGGATAAACAAACCAACCTTTCGTCATTAATCTTCGGAGGGAAATTCCATATTTAATAAGGTACATAATTATATATACATATACCTCTGGCTAGAGAATCACAACCATTGTATCATGACCTATTCACAGAAAGCAAACAAGGTATAATGAGGTATAGAAAGCATCTAACAATCATCCCAAGCACTCTCCTAGCAAGCAAATGAGGTATGATAAGCATCTAACAATCATCTCAAGCTCTCTCCAAATTTCAAGGCACATGGACTTGACCAAAAGGATTTACATAGCAGAGTGGAAGCTAAAATTTCCAACAAACATTATATACCAAATCTCTAAACTAAGTTCCAGTTTCTCACTCATATATATGCAAATAAAAAGGAACCAGAGTTAACAATTTCCAATTGCAACAAATTGTCCATATGCACAAAAAACAATCTATAAGTAAGATACCCAAATTTATCAAAATGTATTCACAGAGCATGAATAAAAGATTATTAACACAGAGACTTGTGCAATTCATTACATTTTAGGATAAGGTAACCACAAATAGTATTAATAAATAGATATATAGAAGTGTTATCTTACAAGCATGAAGAGACATTGAAAAGCCTTCATCCATTGAATACACAAAACTATTAAAAAGTAATAGATTAAAACAAATTTCTAGGAATACTTGGCCAAAAGCTTTCCCCCCCAAAACACATCAGTAGAGTTACACATTTTCGAAGGAAAATGTAATACATTTCAAGGAAAAACATAAAAAGCTTACCAACCTTCCCATGAGAAAATGAACATGAAAATACAATATATTTTAAGTAAAGCCACAAAATGATTGCAGAACTTACTGCTTTTGGACAAAGATTGCAAGTCCATAGAGTGAAGAGTAACTCCCACTTAAATATGATAAGTCCACCTAAATATGATAAGTTTTCATCTCACTCTTTCAATTATGATAGCAGCAATTATTCATACAACAAAATTCAAGAGAAAGAACCTCTATCTATGCTATCTATTCCTTGCAGCGTCACAAATAGATTTGGAACAATAAGATTCAGTATCTCCTCTTTCTATGACTATTGTTATTTCTTTTCTTCAAGAGCTTTTGCGAGGTGGAACCCTGAAACTAAAAAGCTATAAAACATTCATATGTTAACTCAGAGAACTCTACTAGCAATATCAGATAAAGGATAAACATACTCCCTATTTCATTACTTGTCTTTAAACATAACCTTCATTGTTTCCAAATAAGAAATTTAGCAAGCAATGAGAGATGTAAGAACAAGTACCACATAAGTGAAACCATAGCATGGTAGCATTACCACATTGAAAAGTAACGAGGATCCTAAATGGATGAAAACTATATAGTATACTAGTTGAAATCTTAAGAATCACCAAGAGTTCTTTTAAAATTGCAGTATAATTACAGGTAAGATGGAAACCAACATAACACCAACAAGAACAATACAACAAAAACAAATGCCAGAAATTCACAGCGCCACTGACCTCTTATTGATCTAGGCCATAAGCCTATTCCTGGCATAACATACACTGTGATGAGGATAACATGCTGAAAACTCTGAACGTGATCCATAAGAGATTCATTCATGACAAGGTTACAGAAGTCTTCAGCCTCATATATAATAAAAACATAAGAAATCTCAATCGGTTCAGATGCAATCTGCAACATAGTCATGGAAAATCCAATTTTGGCAGGTACAGTTAATCTCTCAATCCAATAACAATCATCTAACGGGAGTACTGGAGCACTATATGAAGATATGCCGTTAAGTTGGAAATATGGAATGCGAGTTGCAGGATAGATGCATAAGGTATAATACGTAATTTACGTTAATTGTTATTTAAGTTAGAGGTGCACAATCACATTAAGTTGTTATGTAATCCTTGTGACTTACACATTTTCTTTGAAACTTAGCTATTTTCAAGTAACTCTAAAAATGCATTCCCTCGTCCTCTTTCTCTTGCCCCATTTTTGGGGAACCAACAGAGCCTTAAATAAGTTCATTTCATTTATCCTTTGTCATTCAACATCAAAAGATAATAATATCTAACCAGAATTCAGAATGAAACATCTAGAAACAAGAGTACAAAAACAATCATTTTAAGAGAAATCGGAAAACAGAGATAAGAGAAAAATTCTAGTTAATTCACATGTTTATACACCATATATCTGCAAAGTGGTATTCAAATAACATTCATTGTAATTGAATGAATGAGAACATAGAAAATCTTCATAAAAACGTTGACCACTAGGGGAAAGACAATTACCACATACATTTTTTCAGGAACTACCATAGTCCATACAATAGTTCTTTCCATGGGGTTTGACGTTATGCGATATGTAAGCCCTTTTCCTGCAAACCTTATGAGCAGATGTCCTAAACTAAGATAGCGAAAAAATGGCTTAGGCACCTTGAAGACAGTGAGTGGATTCTAGAGGAAGAAGAAAGAAAGACAAATAAAGAGAGATCATACCTCCAATTGATCCCAGTTCAACCACTTTTTTGTCAATTTCAGCTACAATGGATCTTAGAGCATATTTCCCGTTTTCCTAGTTCTGCATCTCCTCCTCCTATTTTTTCATCTTAGTAGCTTCTGCTTTTGAAGCAACTTCTCTTGCTATTTTAGAAGAATCAAGTAGATTATATAACGTATCAGATAAATGAAAAACATGCAGCCACATCCACATATAAATAAATTTATATGCAGTTTTTGAGTAAATGTAGGCCTTATTTGGCAGACTTATCTACAAGACTAACATGAAATTCAAACTCCTGGAAGAGTAACGTGGTAGCATGAAGAACACAGGTTACTTTCTCACCTGTGATTTGTTCCGCCAGCCTCCTGAATCTTGAACTGGTGAACTATATCCAAATTTCTTGAAGGCACAGACAACCACATTTTTTCCCATGCTTGAGTTACTATGTGACGACAAAGCGTGTAATTGGCCATAACATGAGTATCTACAGGAGTCATTGTCATCAGCAAAGATTGTGTAAACAAGAAGCTGCAAACAATGCAATTAGGTAAGAAACCCATATGTGACTAGAAAATTAACAACTTCTACCGAAACAATTGTGGAACTTAAACAGGAGTCTTTGTTATGGTTGAGCAGCTAGTAAAAGTCTGGATGGCTCAAATAAGAATATTACCAATCACTAATTAACCTCGTTACATGCATACGAAACGGTTCAACTCAAACAAAGTTACTCAAACAAAGTTCTTTATCAATGTTAATTGCATAATTTAAATATTCACTATGAGACGATGGTTTACACTTTATGGTACCAAAGTTACTCTAAGTGGAGTATATGCAACAATATATCGCACAACATCTCCGTTGGTACTAATTGCTTCTTTTCCTATCTGCATTTCAAAGTTACGCACATGGATTGGACACTACATCCATGCATAATAGACACACACACACAGTAGACACCCAAAAGAAAAGCTATAGACCTTTGTGCTTTGTTATGCGTTGTTATGACGATTGCCATACTTTAGGATAAATTATAGGTCAGGTCAAACCTTACTTAAGCAATTAAATCATGAAGTCGCCACTACAAGTATATACCCACAAAGAAAGTATGATTCACAAAGAAAATGGAGATGCAGTTAGTTAATTTCTAAAAACACACGGGCTTCATCTGTCTACATTGAAATTAAGCCACGGTTACCAAATGTGGATTAAGAATACAATTGAAAAGAGAACCATTTCCTAATATTGGCTCAATTATCCACAACCGCATTCTATTTATAGCACAAAGTCCTAACTCGAGAGAAATGATTGCTACTATGCATGATACATTGGAGAAGTTACAACACACTCTTCCTATGTTTACTAGACTCCTAAAAATACATACAAGGTCATCCACTTAGACATTTTCAAAGTGAATAAATTACAATCTTAAAATATGAGGGCCAGAGGGAACTGATTTAACTTGGAGTAAGAGATATGATAGGAAATGTGACTACTCATTGACTCTCCACTTAGTCAACATAAATCACTGATAATAAAGCCTAGCACCCTAGCAAGCACAAGTGGTCAAATTATTGAAAATTCATAATAAGCTTTATCAAAGAATTACCCATAAGATTTCAATCTACTTGGAAAAATAATGTGTTATAGAGAGAAGGGGAGAAAAGGAGAGAGAAGAATAAGAGTCTGCCTTAGATACAAGCACTGCAGCAACAGTTTTATTGTCTTCATTGACCTTCATATAGAAGGCTTTGGTTGCTTTTGGATAGTTATAGACAATAACAGGTACTGGGAACTTCTCTTCGAAGTATCTGTTATCATAATTTAGGGGAAAATATCATGTATAAGCTATGAGTTGATGAATTGAAGATTATGGATAGAAGATATGACAATTTACCTTTCAAGTTCAGAAGCTAAATCAATCTCCCATTCTACTTTATTCTTAAATTTCGCCACTTTCGCTGTTTCCTCAAGAATGGCAACTGCATCGGTGTAAGTGACTCTGTGCAACTTAGATTTTGCAACCATTTCAAGTCGTTGGAGGGCAGTTTTATCAATATATTTGCCCATGAACTCCATATCATCATAGCAATGGTCAAGCAACCACCGACGAAAAAACCTCACATGCTTCCGCACAGTTCATATCAACCTACAAAAGTGTCAACTCTATTATCTGCAATGCTAGAGCACTTGGAAGAATTTATAAAGGTTAATAATAGCCAATAATAAACTTTGCAAGTGTCTGGGCAACACAATGGTTGTTCTGTCGATTTTCAGATAAATATGGATTAGTAATCTCTTCATTTAACTGGAACTAGAGATGAGGAAAAAATATTTGATGACAAAGTTACCAAACTAGTAGATTTAACTCAACTAATCATATCCAAAAGGATAGGAAAATATTAGTAGCAGCCCCACTGAATCTGGTTATAGCATAGCAGAGATATGTTAGATATGTTGCACCCAGATAGATATTACACAATTAGTCATTTATAGTGCAGAGAAATGTTTTCAGTATGCATACATTTGTCCCTATAACATCATCTCTGTGTATTCTCAAGGAGTGGAATATGCAGCATGATAGGCAAAAAGTTGAATTGCCTTTTTTTCATGTGTACCCAAAATTATGTACGAATACATAGAAAAGCCTAAGATCAGCACACCTGTATATTAGTGAATGCTATGTCAGGTTCCACCATCCAAAATTCAACAAGATGTCTTGAAGTATGCAAGTGTTCTGCTTGAAATGTTGGCTTGAAGGTATACACACGACTGAGCGCACAGGCATATGTTTCAACCTGCACCTGCAGGTGTCCTGCTACAGTAAAAAATGCTTGCCTTGGCTGGCGAAAGAGTCTGCAGCATAATCAATTTTCCATCCTTGGGAATGCCACTACCAAACATCTCTTAGCCAAATTGTATATTTCGTGTAGCTTTGAGAGGTTCTCTGTACGTTATTGATATGGCCATCTAAGAGGAATAATCCATAAAATTAAAAACAATTGTAATAACATAGCATTTAAATATTTTTAGAATAATTATTGTCAGTTATATTGGTAAAATAATATCACGGTCAGAATCTATCACCTCCCAACCAAAATAGTATAGTAGTCAGATAAAGCAAAGCATGTCTAAATAAAGGCTTTTACATAGGATTTTCAAATAGCCATCAAGAAATGCGACAATTTTTAGATATAAACCAAAAATAGAAGGAAAGGACAGTTGCAAATTTTTTGAAGTTATTGCCTCCCACACAAAACGAAATACTATAATTCGCTGTTATAAATAAGTAAAAGTTAAGATTATCAAACTCCCCAAACTTAAACAATTCTTGTCCTCAAGCAAAAGTCAGACACTGAAAAAAATATGTTCTCAACATTGTGCTAATAATCCGTAACAACAAACGTAACCTATAACAACCTATGTGCAGATTATCTCAAAACACAAATGCCGCAATACGTTATGCAAACGCTAACTTATCATAATGAGGGTAAGAGGCCAATCACATCACAACACTTCGTCTTGCCAAGTAGAGAGTAGAACAATCAAGCTTCAACAAAATCATAGGTTCCTAAATATCACCATACTCGTCGCTTCAACACAATACCCTTTATCTCCTCATTTCTGCCTAAATTGGAACGACTTTGTTGTTCTTTCTTTTCTTTGGCCACTGATGATTTTTTTTTTCTTTTTTTCTTCCCCTTTTGTTGTCACGGCTTTTATTGCCTTTCTTTTTTCATTGTTTTTGCCCGTGACTTACATTCTTTAGGCCGTATTTCGGTCTTTTGACGCGAATGACAACACTTGTGGTGAAGGCACCCGGTTACTCAACCAAAAAACGTCGTATTTTGGTCTTTTGACGCGAATGACAACACTTGTGGTGAAGGCACCCGGTTACTCAACCAAAAAACGTTTTACCTAAAGTGTTCTGCATACTCATGGCTCTAGTCACCGTTTTACGTGAATAACAACATTTGTGATGAAGTTACCCAGTTACTAAGTGACCTAAACCAGCGGAGTAGATGTAATCTTTCTTTTTCTTGCTTTTTTTTTTCCATTCATGGTAAAGAAATTTTTAAGGGGAAGAAGGGCCTTTAAATTTTCAAAATAATGCATGTCCCATTGTTAGGCTTATAAGGATCAATTGGGCGGCGTTTTGGCAAACAAATATGATTTCACAAGAACTCCTATGATTGAGTGGAAGCAGAGACATTCGAACTCTTTTTCCAAGCAATTCAAAGTGCATGAAATTAGGCCTCAACTACTCCACATTTACTCAGAGCAACAATCACATAACGCAAATGCACATTCATGTCTCAATCTTATGCTACAATCACATTTATTCATCATTTTACTATCTGTCATTCTCGATAAACTAAAAAAAATGAGTAGTAGTTTGATAATATAACATAAGACTTAAAAATGTTGAATTCTTTACATTTTAAATAGTTTACAGGGTCCTTCACATCAAAATTGGATCAGAACTTCCATGTAATTTCAATTGAACCAAGAGTCTAAACCCAAAATGCTAACCAATCATATTGACATTCCGACAATCAAATATGTCTCACAAAACTTGATATACCATAAACAACAAGACATATTGTTTACTTGAATGAGATTACACTGAAGTACATGCAGATAAAAAAAAGATAAGAAACAGCCACAATAGTAAATCAATTGGAACACCAGTGAAAAACCATCCAAGAATACTTTTCAAAAGAACAAACTCGCTAGATCTAGAGAAAAGTACCTTTACACTATGGTGCAACTGATGAATATCAAGATTCCAAGATAACAAAACACACACATAAAAGGAAACATGTCCAATGAATGAAATGAAAAGTGGAAGCCAAGAAACTTTTTACCATTATCACTTTGCAAAGAATTTTACTTTCATTAATCATCATTGTGTCATTGTCTTCAAAGCCCCACAGCTGTAGTATTCCTCCTCGTTGCCACCTCATACACATTCCCTTGGTAGCTACCATGCATGAAGAAAAAAGATAAGTTTGCAATTCCTCAACCAAAACCATTGCATGTTCATAAGAGGAATTAGTGTATTGTGTGTCATTCTGCAATTTTGAATAAAATAAGAACAGGGCTTACTTCTAAAGCCTTGATGACTCCCTCAAGCTCTACCGCCTTATGCGACCATTCCTCCGAACTTCCCTTATACAAGTCCACAAGCTTTCTCACCTATGTAGTCGAAAAATATTCAAATACAAGTCCACAATATTGCTTTTTTTGTTTGTTTCTTTTTTCTTCTTTTGCGGATATTATTTACCTCATTTGCTTCCTAGTTCTCTTATGCTTGTCACCCAATGCATCTTTAGAGATCTGCTGAAAAAATAGCAGAGAAGTAGTGAAGTCAAGTCAGTCAATGTAAGACGACCAATAATTTATAAAATTGTTGCTCCTATAGAATTGTATGGAGCAAACAAAACTAGCAAACCGCATAACTTCACTTAATTAAAAATTGGTGTCCCATGCTATTCATTTATCTGAGGCACCATAAAGCACCTCTTTCTTAATTGCAAGACTGACAACCTGATATCAAATCAGTTGATTATTATATAGAATCATGATAGTCTACAACGCAATTAATTTGAGAGAGAATCTAACAAGTAAAGAAAAACAAAACATACATTTCCAACAAGAAAAAAATGCATCACAGATGATGGTCTCATAGTAGACATGATGCAATGCATTACGATTATTAAAAAATATACAAAGAAATGTACATCAAACAATATTAAGTAAACAAAATCATATAAACATGTTTTATGATAAGAACAATGATAAAATTTTGAAATATTCAAAAAGTGTCTGCTTTTGTGTATATAATGGATAATACTTGATCCATGAAGCAACTACTTCATAGATAATAGAAGTTAGAGTATATCGACAAACACTTAACTGTTAGAATCCACATATTCTTCTCTTTCTCCTTTAGTGTTAGAGAAAGCATACATCTAACATTTTCCCCCAGAATCACTTGTAGAACTCGAAATCAGTGCAGGTTTCTTCACATTGGATTTGAACCTTCTCGAAATCTCTGGGCAGTATAACATAGCGATTCTTTCTTACTGCAAGCATATCTGTTTCTTGGCAAAGAGCTGCAATCTGCAACAGTAAACAATGTAATTATGGTCAATTAGACTGACAGCTGTATCGTCGATCATTGACAATGAACATTAAGATTGCTTCAAATATGAGGATCATGGCAGATATAGAGAAAGAGATCTCTAGCATATAAAATTGTAAATAAGTAACTAGATTTCTCACTGTATGAATGTGGCAAAAAAGTGAGCACAACCACTGACCTCAGCTGCACGTATTTTATCTGGCTGAGACATAGTCCTCCAAATCTACCTCATCATAAATTCATTTCAGCAAGGCAAACCTGCAAACAAGGCCTGTTTTCTATCAACTATAGGAACAAAACGAAACTACAGTTGAAGGTGATATAGAAGTTCAGGCATCTATGTCAATCTTGATGAATAACTTTTTTTCTTTGGTTGCATGAACTCTTTCTACTTCACCGAGGAGGATTGTCCCTTTCTTCTTAGCCTCTTTCCTAGCAGTTTCTCTCTTTTAAAGGTTGATTGGGTTGAGAGTCTTCCGTGAGTGAGATGTGAGATCAGTTTCCTATAAATGCTGTTTATTTTTAGAACCAGCAAACATCAAATAGTACATGATCTTCGAGATTCACCTCAAAGACGAGCGAGCCTCTTCTGACGTCTATCCGATAAAGGGAACTCAATTTTACAATCAAGTCTCCAAGTGTCAGATTGTCAGCTCACTTAGTTTCCAGATAACCTTCACATCAAATGTGTGTTCAAATCCATCCATCTATAAAGACAAAGCACATTATGACTTAGTTAGTTAATGGGATGAGAGATCGATACTATGGATAACCACTTTTTCATACAAGCAGACAATAGTATATATCAATTTGATAAATTAAATTGGAATTTGAGGGAAAAGAAAGTTTTAAATACATAAACTGCTATTTTTTTCATCTTCATCAATATCTACTTGATTCAAAAGTTCCATGAGAATTCGTTGAAGCTCTCGATCAACTCCAGTTTCAGTATCAAATCTAGCTGTAGTAATTGAATCTACTTCATCAATGAAAATGATTGCAGGTGAATTATCTTTTGCAAGCCGAAAAACATCACGAACCATTTTGCGGACCCTGGAGACATTTTGGACCAATAGTCTCATTTGTTATATGGACACAATGACAATGACAAAACCTTCAACTACCACATCTTCCTAAAAGCAAAACGAACTAACACACAAGAAATGACAAAAGTACGTACACATATTCCTAAGAAAAGTAAAAGTACCATGAGTTTTTTTTTACCTATTCCAATCCATCGTTTCCTACAAAGAATTAATCAGCCTATGACCAATAAAGATGAAGAGGCTGTTATTTTATAAATAAAATTGGAAAGGGCAAGAACATCAAGTAGAGATTCATTCATGACAAGGTTATAGAAACTCTTCAGCCTCGTATATAATCAAAACAGTATATTTCATGCATGATAGTCGCTGGACTGAAGCAGAATTAAAGATTCAGACTGTATATGGGTAAAGAGACTCTCAAGCACTGTGAACAAACTGACATCATGGAGGCTGTAATGAATAAATTGAATTGTAGAAATTGAAGGAACCAATAAGTTTGTTGGGCTTGTAGAATTGGCCCAACAATGGAAGCAAGCTGCAGGAAGTTACTGAGATCTTTTGGAAGCTAATTGAAGAACTCATCATGTACTTATATCAAAAATAGGATTTAGATTGCTTTCTTAGATAGGCCGTTAATTTTTGGCTTATCTTGATAGGTTTTATTTATTATTCAAGCTTGCACCGGTGATTTGTATAGGGAGTAAGTACTACTTGTTTATCGCTTTTAGAATTGTACACAAACTACTTTTAATCATAAATAAATCCTAGCTTTGGCGGTGTTTGCTTAAAAAAAAACAAGAAAGAAAGAAAATGCACTACCATTAAGCAAATTGTTTTAAGCATCCTACTTCAAGACCAGATAGATTCGTGAATTCACATTAATATTTAATGGTGAAATAATAAAATCGGCTAGTTCCCACTAAATTTGGTAAGGGATTCAGTGAACCACAGATGAGTTTTGATCTTGTCACTGATGACATAAGATTTGCGATTTAGAACACTGGAAACAACTAAGATGTCTAAGCTAATCAGAGACAAACAGAAAAGGATAAACACGTCATTCACACCAAAAACTTGCGGGATGCAATGTCATAACATATAGCCTAGTCCCTCCATACAAACCAATTAATCAAGAAAGACAAGGAAAGAACTGCAGGGAAGATTTCATTTATAGGTAGATCGGAGAAATCCTATTCACCAAAAATTCAAGAAATAAAATGAAGAAACCCTTTTCACAAAAAATCCAAGAAATGAAATGAAATGAAAGGAAGAGAACAGTGGTTTTGAGTATTTTTACCAGCGATTTTTTTTCTTTATCGGATTCCTCTGTGTTGTACCCAACCTCCGCCGCTGCTTCTACGGGTGCGCCGCCTTGACTTTTCTTGATTTTCTTTCCTCTGTTCTTCTGGGTGAGAAGGGAACAGAGGAAAAGTGTTGAAAACATGTGAATTTACTGTGAAGCGGACGGTGATTTTGAGGGTTTTATCGGAGTTTTTCACTTTCTTCATTTTTCGCGTGTGAAATGGGGGAGAAGGGGAGTTCGATCGAGGGTTTTTGAGCAGTGATTTTGAGGGTTTTGTTAATCTAAAGACTAAAGACTAAAGACCGACAGACTCAGACTAAAGAGGAGGAGTTTATCAATTGAAGTAGGCGGTGGTTACATGCGGGCAAGGCTTAATTTTAAAGGTTGTGCATGCTGCATTTTCGCTTGTACATGTGTTGATAAAGGACAAATGTCTAAAATGGTTTAAGTTGACACGTGTATTGCTTAAGCTGCATTTGTTGTAGGCCTTAAATTGTGAGTAGTAAATTTTCAAATATTATATAATACAATTTATAATTTATTTAGATTTATCAACTCGAAAGGAATATTCAAAAAATTATTAATCCATTACTAATATGCATAAAATTATTTATTAAATATATAATTTATTTATATTTAAAAATAAGAAAAAAATTATGATTTATTTTTATACAAATACAATTACAATAATATTACAATTCATTCCACCTACAAATAAAATAATATATATATATACATATATAAATATATACATATAAAAGATATATAACTTGACAATAAACAATATATTTTATCTCCTAAGAAACAAAACCAAACATATAATATATATTTTAAACGATTTTAAGTTATCTTTAAAAATAAAAAATCCAAACGTATGCACTATCTCCAACACATATTTATTTATCTTTATTTTTCTTTCTCTATCTCCACAATACACAATAAAACATTCAAAAAATGAAACCAAGCACTGTGTCATATTTTACAATAGTACCCTTTAGTTTTTTATTTTATCCTCAAATTTGGTATTATGATTATTTTGATGTATAGAAATACTGCAATTTTTATTATGAATTAATTGGAAATGTATGTTTTAAGTGGCCGTTTGACACTTAAATTAAACAGATTAAACCTCATTTTAGTGCAAATATAATTTTTTATGGTTTGGCGATTTTCTAATAAGTGCTTTTAAGATTAAATTCCATCAAAATTGCATTTTGATAAAACTTATAATGTTTAGCTTTTAATCGCAACAATTATTTTTTATCTACTTACAGTCATGTCCATTAAGTAATTTTTCTTAATTCATTCAATAACGTTACAAATGATTTTAGTTTGAGAATTTAACTACAATCTGCATTTATATAATTTATTATGAATTCAAACATTATAATAATTCTTTCTAAAATCAATTATTTAAAAATTAATTATCTCATAATCAATTATGTAACCAAAGCGTCAAAAGTATGTGGCCAAATTTTTAATGTACAAAGGTCATTTAATAGCTAGTTTTCTTGAATATTTTTTAATAGTTTTCAATAAATATTTACCATTTTTCTTGAATATTTTAAGTAATAAATCAAAGAAAACTAATCAAATTTTCATAAAGTGATAATTTAATACTACAAGAAGAAAAAAAATAGCAAACGATGTGACGTCCATAGAATTTTATATATAATTGAGAGATTAATTGGTAACTATTATAGGTTGAAATTGAAATATATTAAAATTTGAATGAAGAAAATTGGAGCTCATTATGATATTTGAGAGCAAATTATATTAATTAAAAAAATTAATATATATATATATATATAGCAGTTTAACAATTGGAAAAAAAAAAAAAACATAGACACAATCTCACGCACTCGAAGGTGGAGTTGGCAACAAGTAAGAAATTGTCGATCACAAATTATGAATTAATAAACATATTAATATTCTTTGATTATTGTATTTATTAGATGTTATTTATATTGTTCAATTTGATATCTAATCGGAAATTTTTATGAATCGGGCTATTTATAAATTAGCGATATAATTAGAATTAATTTTATTTTCTTTAAAAATATTATACTGAGATAATTAAATTATCTAAATTGTTGGATCCGATTATTACTGTAATTTATTTACTCAATTTCATCGGATCTAATAACTAAATATTTAATTATATGTATTAGTGTTTAGTTCGATTCTATTATGTTATTTGATGAAATAGATATGTACCTGTAAAGTCTAGAATGCTTAGTTATTGAGAAGAAAACAGATCGGAGATTTCAATTTCTATGTAAAATAAAATATTCAAAGAATAATGAAAAATATACGAATATTACTTAATACTAGTTATTAACCCGTGCGTTGCACGGACATATAATTTTTTAATAAAAACCCGTGCGTTGCACGGACATATAATTTTTTAATGAAAAATTATTTAATATTTAATATTAATTATTTAAATTGATTTAATTAATTATTATCATTAAGATATTAGATATTAATTGAATTATATTTTATAGACAATTAAATTGCTAGCAGATTATTTTTTGTATTAACTATTATATAAGAATTTCATAGTTAAAAATATACCTTGATTTTATGCAATATTTTGTACATTGGGGAAGTGTTTTTTTTCAATAATTACAAAAAACAGAATCAAATAAGAAAACTCATTGAAATTAAATGCATTAATATAAAAATAACAAATCTAACAAATAAACAAATAAAAGTAAAAGTTCAAAATTATTGTTTCAAAATTTGCTAAATATCTCAAAATAAAACAACTGGATCATATAAGTTTGTAGAAGTGCTTTATTTATAAGAAGTTAAGCTGAAACAAAATTAATTAATACACATTGCATCACTATGACAACTGCTTTAATAATCTATACTGTTATATTTATACTATTATAAAGGGAAGGGGGTGTATAAAATCAAAGTGGTAGTTCTCATACCACTACACCAAAAATTTTATGTGGCATTTATAGAATTTTATACATAATTGAGAGACTAAATGGTAATTACTAAGGAAATTTAAAATATTATTATAATAAATTATAGGTTGAAAATCGAATATATTAAAACTTGAACGGAGCAAAATGGAGCTTATTATAATATTTGAGAGCAAATTATATTAATTAAGAATTAGGTAGGACGTAATAAGTATTTTGAGAAACGTTTAATTGAATAATAAAATTCATAATAATAGGTATAATAAAATAAATAAGTAAATAATAATGATATAATATTGATATGTGTATATCCAAGACGGCTTACATGAAGGTGATGGCCCAAGCAAAGAAGACAACCCAAATGAAAGAGCAACCCAAATAAGGAGGATGGTCAAACCCATTGATTACTACCAGGCCCTGCATGGAAGAGGCCAACCCAAAGACCATGAATAAATGGATCGAGGATGAATAGGTATAAGGCCCAGGAATGCAATCGGCCCAGGCGACTATTTCAGCCCAAGTGACACACGACCAGCCCAGCCAAATTAGGGCAAGGACATCATACCGCAAGAGTCCTAAGCTAACCGGACTCCTGTCAACTCGGACTCTTACCCTAACTAACAAAACCCCAAAATCCCAAGTCTCAAATACTCCTCTTCAACCTAGGACTCTCCGCTATAAATAAGAGGTCCCCTCCCAGGTCTTTTTAGATTTTTACTCTCGTTTTCGTGTTATATTGAATTCTGGCATTCTAACAACAATCATCTATAGCTTATATTATTTTTTACAAATTCATCTTTTCTATCTTTGAATCGATCACTGCATTGGGCGTCGGAGTGCTAACGTATTTTTTGCATGTCCCCTCCGCTGGACTTGTATTATTTTGCGGCCCAAGCAATTTGGATCAATCTAACGTACTTGTGCGTTTCCGGACGCATAAATTGGCGTCGTCTGTGGGAACACAGAACTTAAGACGTGAGTAGATTATGGAAACTCCTACCAACGCAGTAAACAAGCAGAAAGCCGGTGAGACACCCGTTGTCACCACCCAGGCCTTGCAGGTCGTCTTGAACACCCCATTTACTCCTATTTCTGGATCAACAGCGACAAAACACCTAGGTCGACAGACCCGGCCACGGACACACCTAGGATCACTGTCTCCCCAGACGCTCCACCCGTGGAGCTGTCCTCAGATTTCCTAGGAACCATTCAACAGATGATCGCTTCGGCCATTTCGCAAGCAACTGGCAGTTCTCGTTCCCGCACGAGTGACAACTTCCTCCGAAGTGACTGCCCCTCAATGGCTGGCTCGACTGGACTATCTCCAAAAGGGACTGCAGGATGTTCAATACTATGTGATGGGGGCACCGGTCGAAGAGCAAGCTAGCATTCCCTTTATTAAAGGAGTGATGGCAGACGAATTACCCGTGAACCGTCACACCCCAACCATAGCTGAGTACGGTGGTACCACCTATCCACAGGAGCACCTATCCTATTTCAAGAATGTTGCCCTGCTGCATCGATACACTAACGGCATCAAGTGTCGAGTCTTCGTTACTACTTTTGCCCGGGCAGCACAGTAATGGTTCAATCAATTACCCCCGGCTGTGATAGGAAGCTTCCAAGAATTCCATTCCCTTTTCCTACACCAATTCGCCAGTAGCAGGAAGCACTGAAAAACCGAATTGAGCCTCTTCTCCATCCGCTAGAAGGAAGGAGAGCCTCTGAAGGAGTACCTCCAGCGTTTCAACACGGCCGCCTTGGAAGTTCCATCAACGACCTAGGAAGTTAAGGCCAACGCCTTTGCACAAGGATTGCCAGCTGGAGATTTTTTCAAGTCCCTGGCTAAGAAACCAGCCACCAAATTTGACGCTCTCCTGGCCTGGGTGGCTATGTATATCAACATGGAGGATGCCCATGCATCCAAGAGAGAAGGGCGAGTGATGTGGGGGAGGACAAAGGAGAGGGATCCTCCCCCCATGAGGGAGAGAGGGAGGTCCCACCTTCATCTATGCATTAGAGGTCATCTGTCTTTGAGGAAACCTGACATTGACCGCCTGATTTTTTATTTTCATATCCCTCCTTTCTTTGTTATTTATACCCCTATTCCCTCCAGCCGTCCTCATATCCCACTGGACAATTATCTTATTTTCTTCTTGTTCAGATAAAGTCGGGGCTGCGCTTCCCTGTACCCTTTTTATTATGATGTCGCCCGTTTATTTCAGATTCCTTTGAACCAGTTGGTGCCTAACTCCTTTAGGATGTTGGTAGGTTTTTTTATGATTTTGCATTTTCATAATTTTCCAGTGACCATCGAATTTTTGCTCAATGTTTATGCCTTAAACATGTCAAGACATGTTTCTTTCTTTTTACTCGTTGCCTTAGAGTGTCCTTTATACCAGTCCCTAATGCCGCCAAAAATTGGAAAAGAAACTTCTTTCTTATGCTGCGCTCATCCCCTTTAAGTTTCCTTATCGTTGGGTGGAGGAGGCTCCTCCCCTCATGGAAGTTGGGGAAAGGGGAGCCGCCTTGTGTTCCCTACTGAAAATCTTGATTGAGGATCCCTATGATGCTCCTTGATCGATGAGAGACTTTTAGGAAATTTTGACTTGAGTCCTAGAGTGGAACCATTAGGGGACTCCCTTGGTACTTCGTTGTTGTTAATGAATTTTGCTTATTCAGCTCGTTCTGAATTGTGATCCTTTATCCTAACTTTTGTTTTTGTGCAGTGAGCATCATGTTTGGGAAGTTATTGCATAGTCAAGCTGGTGGGAGTCGTGGTGGGGGAACTCCTTCCTGTTCGCCTAAGGGAACTCCTCCTTCTAGCAAGTCCAAAGGCAAACGGCCTGCCTCCCCTTCTGCAGGTATCGGTCTTGGGGGTTCTTCGAAGAAATCGCGAATGGGGTCCTTCAGTACACCTCGTTTGAGTGCAGTTAAGTTGCATTCAGGGTCTCCCCCTCCTCCTACTTTGAAAGACGAAAAGGGGGTTCCCCTTCGATATTCTCGCTCACCCTCCAACAGTTTGCACACCCCTCAATCTTTGGAGTTAGAGAGGGTGAGTAACCTCGTTTTGGCTGGTGAACTTATGCGGGGGGTGTTGTCTTCCGGTGATAGGCAATTGTTGGCCCCTTTGTCCCAAGAAGAGTTAGAAGGGATGACCTCCTCCTACCTCCTCAAGGTACTTTTCGAAATGATACTCTTCTTCTTCAATTGTCATATTTACGGTTTTTTCTTTATATGTAGGAGATTTCGTTATGTGAGGAATTTTTTTCTCGTCATTTAGAGGCTTTTCCTGTCTCCCGGAGTGAATCCCAATGGCGAAAGTTGGAGGACAAAATAGAACGCCTGAACACTGACATTGCCAAATTGAAGGAGGGGAAAAAAGACGTCGTCAACCGCCAATCAACAACAGGAGAAGGAGTTGAAGAAATTAAGGAAAGAGGTGGTTGGGCATGAGGGGGCACTGAGGACGGCCAACATTATTCGGAGGTATATTGGGCCAATCGCTTGGACACATATAAGAAATCAACTGCGTACCAGAAGGAATTTGCTGAGGTTGCTGGTCCTTACTTTGAGCATGGCCTTGCTGCTTGCAAGGAACAATTTATGGCGAATAGATACACTCCTAACGCGGAGGAACCTTCTTTCCTCGACCTTGGTACTGCTATGGAGAATGCTCCCGAGCCTTTTGCTCCAGCTTCTGCAGGCGAGGACTTTTCCCTCGACTCAGGTTGTTATCTTTCTATTTCTTTATTTACTTATGGATATTTTCAAAATCCTACTGATGTTAGGGGTGTGGTTTTGCAAAGGAGACTTTGGACTGTGTTTTGGGGGAAATCGCTACTAACATGAAGAGGGGGTCCCCCTCCCGCAGCAGCAATTAACTCTACAGTGGGGGACCTCCTAGAAAAAGGAGTTTAGGAGCCCAAGGAAGGAAGTGCCCCCTTGGCTATTAATGAAGGACTTCCGGTAGTAACCATGGCTATCCCTCCTCCGAGTGACATAACTAAAGAGAAAGAAGGCCCCATTTGTGGGGATCATAAGGAAGAGATGTAATTTGGCCCCTTTCCTTTAAACACAAATTTGCTCTTTTTAATTCTGCTTTTCTTTTCCTCCATTGAGGATGGAGATAAGACGATTTCCCTTTCTTGCTATGGATGATGCTTTTTGCTTTTTCCCCGGCTATGTTTTAGGCTAGGGGTCGTAATGTGATGTCGATCTTTCCTTACTATATTATTTTCGTGTCGTGCTACTTAGTGAACAGGGTATCATAGTTTTGTCCAGGAAAAACTGGTTTGGGTATGCCTTCTTTAGGGGGCATCCTTGTTCTTTTAGTTCCTGCACATTGCATTCTTAAAAATAGGGTAAGTTTTTATATCATACATTGAGAGTTATGTGCAAGTAAGACACATGTATGCCATAGATGAGTGAAAGGCGTATGAGGGCTTTTGGTAGGGACTAGGAGTCCCTATCTGCTGATGGATGCCTGTGTAACTTTTTGACAGGGCTTATTCCTATGAGATTTTTTGCCTCGCCTTGTTGAAAATACGTAAAAATTGGAAAGAATGTTGTACCTTTATAGGGAGATGTCCCTAACTTTAAGGGTAATCCTTTTAGAGGATTTCAGAATGCATCCTTCGAGAAGATTGAGTTATAATAGGGGGCGATCCTCAAGTTGTTATTTTAGGAGGTGCTCTTTAGGAGGACTCAGGGTGGTGTAAAGAGCGTCCTTTTCTATACATAATATTTTTTGAGGCTGTGTACATTCCATGGGCGAGGTAGGGAGCGTCCTTCAAGATCTTCTAGTTCATACGCCCCCCTGCCTATTATTCCCAAAACTTTATAAGGACCTTCCTAGGTAGGGTCCAGTCTTCCGACTTGTTTTAACGTGTCCACCCTTCGTAGTACAAAGTCCCCAACCTAAAAACTTTTACTTTTTACTCTTTTATTGTAGGCATTGATCATGATATTTTTGTATCTCTGTGTGCGAATAAAGGCTTTTTCCCTTAGTTGTTCGATGAAATCCAGGTTCTCTTTACGGAGCTGGGTGTTATAATTTTCCGAAAAGTGCATAATTCTATGAGAAGGCATCCCTAATTCGGCAGGGATGATGGCTTCCGTCCCGTACACCAAAGTGAAAAGGCTTTCCCCTGTAGATCCTCGGGGGGCTATCTTGTACGCCCATAGGACACTGGTCAACTCTTCTGTCCAGTTTTCACCGACCCTTTCTAGTCTTATTTTAATTCCTAGTACTAAAATACAGTTGGTGACTTCAACTTGTCCATTGGATTGGGGATGTGATACGGAAGTGAACCTTTGTTTTATGTGTAATCCCTCACACTATTCTTGTATTTTCGTCCTTGAAATTGCCGACCGTTATCGGAAATTATTCCTCTGGGAGGCCAAAGTGACATATGATATTTTTCCATATGAATTTCATTATTTCTCCTTCTGTGATACAAGCAAAAGGTTCTGCCACTACCCATTTAGTAAAATAATCGATGGGGACTAGGAGGAATTTTCTCTAGCCAGGGCTAAAGGGAAAGGACCTACTATGTCTATCCCCCATTTTGTGAAGGGACATGGTGATAACATAATGGTAAGTGGTTCTGCCAGTTGATGTATGAGGGAGGATGTTTCTGACAGCATTCACATTTGTTCACTAATTGTTTCGCATTTTACTTCATAGTTGGCCAAAATACCCTGCCCTTAGAGCCTTATTAGATAGTATCCAAGTTCCCCTATGAGCTCCACAACATCCACTATGTATTTCTTTGAGGATATGGAGTCCCTCTAGTTGATACAAACATCGAAGTAGGGGGTGCATCTAAGATTCTTTGTAGAGAACTCATCCTTGTAACAAGAAACAGGTGGCTCGTGTTTTAAGCCTGGCGGTCTCCCATTTGTTGCCTGGGAGAGATCCTTCTTCCTGCCATTTAAACACAGGTGTTCTCCAATCCTTGGTAGAGGAGATTGCTTGGATCGCTAAAGGAGCTCTTGGCTTGGGGAGTTATTGTATGTTAATATGTCTCGTCTGGCAGTCTTTTAAAGAACTTGTAAGTTTGGAGAGGCAGTCGGTCTTTATATTTTCTTTGCTGGGGAATTTGTGCGAGTTGAAAACTTTCAAAGCTCATTTTGAGCTCGGCTATTTCCTGCAGATATTGTATCATGCTTTCCTCTTTAGCTTTATATATACCTTCTACTTGTTTGACTACTAATTGGGAGTCCGAGTAGGCTACCAGGTGCCTGGCTCCTGCTTCATGAGCCATTTTCATGCCTATCAACAAGGCTTCATATTTTACATCATTGTTGGAGGCTTTAAACCGAATTTGACGGCGACCTCCAAATCTTCTCCATTAGGAGAGGTGATAACTACCCCTACACCGCAGCCTTGGATTGTAGACGATTCATCCACGTAAAGTAACCACTTTTCTGGAGTCTTGTATGTGCTCAATGCCTAGGTGAAACCGAAGCTTGGTCTTGAGCGTGTTCGTGGTAGGTATGAGATGGTCGTATTCGCTTAATTCAACGGCTTATTTCACCAAACTTCTGGAAGTATCTGGTTTTCCCAACGTTTTGCTTCAATGTTAGATTTGTCTTGACTCTGACAGGATGTGAGAAAGTAGGGCGCAGCCTTCTAGCTGTGCCCACTAATGCGAGGGCTATTTTTTTTATTGGGGCATACCGGCCCTTTGCTCCATTAAGCACTTTGTTGACATAATAAATCGGCATTTGTTTTCCTTCTTCTTCAGACGAGAGGACAGAGCCAATAGCCTTAGGAGTGACTGAAAGGTACAGGTAGAGGGTATCCCCCTAGGCAGGCTTTACCAGTAGGAGGAGTCCTGCTAGGTACTTCTTGAGTTCTTCAAAGGCTTGCGGATATGAAGCATCCCAATCGAAGTTTTTTGTTTTCCTTAGTACCTTGAAGAAAGGTAGGGTTTTCTCTGCGGCTTTGGAAATAAAACGACTCCATGTAGCAATTCTTCCTGTTAATTGTTACACGTCATTAATATTGGCTGGTGCTTTCATGTCTAAGATGGCTTTATTTTGAAAAGATTGGCTTCGATCGCCCTTTGAGTAACCATGAAGCCAAGGAAGCAGCCTCCCCGTACTCCAAACTCACATTTTTCGGGATTGAGCTTTAATCTGTATTTTCTCAAAGCAACAAATGTCTCCTCCAAGTCTACAATTTGATTCAGAGTCTCTTTGCTTTTGACCAACATATCGTCTACATAGACTTCGACATTTCTATTAGAATGGGTGACCAAAAGCCAATTGGATTGGCTGTTTTCCATTTGATAATCTTTATCAAATATTATTAGATTGATGAATACAGTAAGAATTCATCAAGATGGCAATATATTTCGAGCTTACCACTGATATTGAATGAGGTTTCAAATAATACGGATCGAAAGGTTAACCCGTGGGGTTGGGCTGCACATAAGTTTGGCAGCTATGAAACCAACTCCTAAGGGTCGGTCTGGAACGTTCCAAATTGAGGACCTTGAGATTGGGCATCGAGGGTCCTATAGAGACTTGCACTAAGTACTGCAGCCGTGTTTCATCGACAGGAGACGTCGGTCGTCCATGCAGTTTTAGTGGGTTGGTTGGCCAGGTAGTCATCTGACTGAAGTGACTCGCAGGAATCGTCATGTGTAATCCTTATAAGACATGGCCGGTAGGACTAGGATTCCCAGTTCTGATAGTACGAGATTAGTCCTCTGACTTGAGGAATCATGGCAGTCATGTGCATACGAAGACCGTATCTTGGATATAGCGAGCGGTGGATGTGTTATGATGCATGGTCATTATAAGCCTTATCCAGTGCACCCGAAGTATGTAGCGAGGATGATGGATTCCAAGTGAGGATTTGTCCCCTGTCATTTTATGACAGAGAGTTCTCCCATGCACCTTGAGATGATTTAGACTTTAAAAGTCTTTGGCCAAAGCGATTGATCGATCGGGAATATATTTCCTAGATCGGATCAGTAGAGTAAACGTATCTCGAGTGTTAAGCATAGTTGCCTAGTCAAGGATGGGAACTGACACCCATTCCATGCCATAGACTAAGGCTAGGAGACGGTTGACAGTAGGACCGTACTCGTATGGATTTGGAGCCTAAATGTTCACGCCAACATTCACCTAGTCTCTAGTGCCATGGACTGTTGCTAGATGGACACCCATGGTAACGGGCCATTTCTGGTTATGGGATAATAAAAAATAATTAATTAAATTAGATTTAATTAATTGTGTTGCTCACACATGCCCAAATCTAGCTGAGGGTGAATCTAAAGAGTCACACCCTACCACTATAGTGGGATAGAATTAATTTAAAATTAATTCTAGAAGAGCGGATTAATTTAATTGGATTAAATTAATCTTTGGAGAGAATAAATAATTGGATCATTTATTTAGACCAATCAATTGGATGGATGACTTGAAATTTAATAATTGGATTAATTAGAATTTCAAGTTAACTAGTAAAATTAGTTGGATTAATTTTAGTGGGCTTGGTCCAATTTATAAATTGGATTTATAAATTGAAAGAGAGAGAATGGGCTTGGATATTTTAATTAGATTAAAAGATAAGGAGTTTAATGTTGGCCTTATGATTAAATTAGATTTAATATAAGTCCATAAGACGTGGGCTTGATCCTATCGAGCCCGGTTTATTAAATACAAGCCCAAGGCCTTGGTTGGACCTTGGCTAAGTCAAGAAGGACAATTTTGAAAGGTTTTTTGGCTGATTTAGATGGCAAAATTCGTGCTTAAGGGGTGACTAGGGTTAGGATGGTTGTTTTGGAGCCTAACTAGGTTAGGACTCCTAATATGTGTATGACGATGTCATAGATATATCTTCATTAAACCCTAGCCACACACACAACACATACTAGCCTCTCAAAATCTCACAAATTCGCGCCTCTCTCTCTCTCTCCCATGTTCTCCATATCAGTTTTTTCATTTGGTCTTAGAGATGAAAGGAAAAATGAAAGAGAGATCAAAACACGTTAATTCATAGCGATTGTTTTGATCTCCATCTCTTCTGTGGAGATTTTGCTAGCACGAAATCTCCACATCCTTTAGTGGTGGTGTTCCATTCTTGGGAGGATCTCTAGATCGAGGTCTTGTCGTGGACGGATCAGGAAATGGAAACGGAGAGGAGACGATGCTTGTAGCCGTACAAGAAAAACGACAAAGGTAAAACTCCATTTATAGTTTTCGCTCCTTGATTTTTCTCGTAATTTCTTGGCCTATATTTTTATATTTAATACACCGAACGCCCAAGAAAGATCAAGGGTACACCCCATGATCAGAATTAATTTCGTCAATTATTGCTTGTTTTACCGATTTTTCGATTTTTCGCACTTCCGCCGCGCTTCCCCGGGCCAATCCATTTCCTTCAATTTCTTCTGATTTGTGAATGAAGTATTTTATCCACCAGTCGCTAGTAAGTAGCTCCCGCTTTTTTCAGTCCAAAAGGCATGACCACATAACAAAATGTGCTAGTGGAGGTTATAAAACTGGTCCTTTTACGATCTTTGGAGGACAACATAATTTGATGGTATCCTTGTGATGCATCCATCATGCTCAATAATTTGCACCCGGGAGTGGAATCCACTAACTGATCAATCCGAGGTAGAGGGTAGAAATTTTTGGGGCATGCCTTGTTGAGGTCTCTGAAGTCAATGCACATTCTCCATTTTCCACCAGGTTTGGGTACCAGGACGACATTAGACAACCATTCAGGGAACTGTATTTCCTGGATGTGTCTTGGTACCATTAATTTGTCTACTTCCGCTTGGATTATCTTGTCCTTCTCAAGTTTGAATTATCTTTTATGTTGTTTCACTGGTTCAACATCGAGATTTATGTTAAGATAATGAGTGATGACACTAGGATCCATTCTTTCCAGATCTTGAGGGGTCTATGCAAAAATGTCAATGTTGCGTTACAAGCACTGGACTACCTCCTTTCGAATCATGTCCTCCATTTGGGACCCAGTTCGTGTGATTTTTCTTGGATCCCCTGGTGAAAGTTCAATATTCAATAATTCTTCTGCTAGTTGGACCTTGGGGGATGTCCCCTCCCCTTCCTCGGATTCCTCTTCTTGTTGAGCTTCATTTTTTCGTTTGTTGGAGGGGGCCTCCTTACAGGTCTCCGCGATACTTCTTTTTTCTCCTTTACGTACGATTTCATTATAACACTTTTGTGACTGGAGGGGGTCTCCCTAAAATTCTCCCACGCCTCCAAGTGTCGGAAACTTGATCTTCATATAAAAATTAGAGATTACAGCTTGAAAAGAGTTCAGGATAGGCTTCTCTAGGATAGTGTTGCAGGTAGACGGCACATCTACCACTAGATACTTTAGCATGCATGTCTTTCGGGTAGTCCGGGTTCCCAAGGTCAAAGGGAGTGAGATCATACCCCTTGGGTGGATTCTTCTCAGCGAACCCGTACAAGGAGGTATTCACCTTTTCTAGGGGGATGTCCCCTAGCTGCATCTGGTCGTAACTTCTCCGAAGAGAGTATATTTGTTGAGCTTCCGGAATCTATGAAATACACCCTACTTAATAGTTGGCAAGTAAGGCAGTGATGACTAAAGCATCATTATGATGAGTTTTCGGTCCTAATTTCTCCGCTCGTCCGAATTGGATGAGGGGGATGTCTTCCATCGCCTCCACATCTAGAACTTCTTTTAAAGATACATCATGTTCTTCCCTGATTTGTGCTTTATGAGCCCAATGGGAGTCCCCTCCAGCAGATCCTCCTACTATCATCCGTATGACTCCCCTACGAGGGGGATCATTGGTCTCGACCCTACTGATTGAAGCATGCTTGGTACTTTCTTTAGGAAAAGAATCTAGGCTGGGGGCCTTCGTCTCCTTTACTTTATCGTCTTCTCGCTTTTGATAGGGTCCTGTACCTTAAGCCTTCTCCCAACATACATACTCTTGCAGGTATCCATTCTGGATAAGTCTCTGGATTTCATTTCTGAGATGTCGGCATTCTTCAGTAGTGTGGCCGTAGTCGTTATGAAAATTGGCAAACTTATTAGACTTGGTGGGAACCGTCTTTCCACGATTTGGGTCGAGCCACTAGGCCTTTTTCTTCGACAACAATAAGAGCTTGGGTAATAGGTACAATTAGCGGGGTGTACCTGCGTTCACTCTCTGCTGGAAGGTAGACTTCCTGTCCCGCAACTCCATTCGGGGCTTCTTGGAGGGGGATTCCTCCTTCCCCTCTTTTCTTTTCTCTCCACGATTTTCCTTCTTGGCGGCTTAGGCGTCTTTTATGTTAATGTACTTGGCAGCCCTAGCTAAAAGGGCATCAATCTTTGATACAGGTTACTTGGCCAGGGACTAGAAGAAGCCCCAGTCCAGAAGTCCCTGTGAGAAGGCGCTGGCTTTTACTTTTTGAGTTGCAAAAGGCACCTCTAGGGCAACAGCGTTAAATCTTTATAGGTATTCCTACAAAGGTTGATTGTCCCTCTACCGTATAGCAAACAAACTAAGCTCTGTTTTCTTGAGTTTTCAACTACTGGCCAATTGATGTAAAAGCAAGGATCGAAATTCCTGGAAGTGTCCTATGGCTCCTGAAGGCAGTTGATTGAACCACTGCTGGGCGGCTCTAGCAAACATAGTGACGAAGACGTGACACTTGATTCCGTCCGTAGATCGGTGTAAGAGAGCAGCATTTTCGAAGCGTGAAAGATGTTCTTGAGGGTCAATTGTGCCATCATATTCAATAATAGCTGGCGTGCGACAGCTAACCAGAAGTTCATATGCCACCACTGCTTTGGTGAAAGGGACGCCTTGTCTTTCATCCTCAAAGGTTCTGGTATTGCACGTCCTGCAAACCTTGTTGGAGACATTCAAAGCGGGCTAGCCACTTTGGAGGGACGTCCTGAGGTAGCAAGGGAGGGGCTCCATGCCTTCTATCTGCTGGGGCAAGGGACATGAATGTCTCTTTTGGTTTGTTCTTCAGAGACCTCTACGTCCGACGGGGTAGTTACACGAGCCGGGGCTAGTGCTGCACTTGTTCCCGAATCGCCGTCGAGATTATTTACTGAACAACTCTCAACAAGGCTGTGGACAGTTCCTCTATAGAGGAATCCGAGTTGGTGCTGTGATGTGGGGATCGGCTGTAAGGCTTACAACCCTAGGGAGCTGTGGTGTTTGCACCAACGTGGCAGACTAGATCCTACACTTGTGGTAGTAGGGGGCATCGCGGTAACAACTTGCAGGGCCTGGGTGTTGCTAGAGGTGTCCACGACCTTCTGCTTGTTCGCAGTATTATTGGGGCCTTCCATTGAAACTCACGTCTTGAACTCTGTGTTCCCATAAACGGCGCCAATTGATACGTGCAAAAGTAGCACGGGCCCAATGAGCTTGGACTTGTGATCCGAACCTGGGCCACGAGAGAGAAGAGCTTAAGAGAAGGAACCTGCAAAACAACGGATTAGCACTCCGATGCTTAAGTTAGTATCGATTTAAAGAGAAAATAATTGAAAGAAATTGAATCAAAATAAAGAATTGTGATGGGATAATTAAATTCGTGGTGTAAATCATATTTGGAGTGCAGATGGAATGTAAAGTAGTGATCATGTAAGTAGAGAATTTGAGAGAGAGGAGAACGTCCCTTTTGGACCAAATATATATAGGGGAGGTGTCTCCCTCGGTTGGGGGTCTGCATGGTCTCCGAATTTTGAGGCGAATGGATGTGGGTGGTTGGGATAGGCTTCCGCCTAACCTTATCCTCTATAGATGCGCTTGTAATACGAGTTCCCACTGGGTAAGGGGGTCATTGTCCTCAAGGGCTCTTAAGATGTTTCTTGATGTGTTAGGAGTCCTTCTTCTCATAGGAGTCTGGGTAGCTGAGGGGACCTTTCTGATTCATGTCTTCCAGGCAGGACGGATAATGGTGGGGCTTACGCCTTGTGTGGACTGTCAGTAATGGGCCGACGTCCACTGGGCCATGCTCTTGGATTGGGTCGACGGGTGATTGGGGGCTTTTTTCTTCGTTCACGTTGCTGGGTCAGTAGGGGGATTCTTGGACCTCTCCCTGCTGACGTTTGTGGGCCTCATTAAAGTATGTTTTGGGCCAAAATCTCTTTGGTCATACATATAAATATTAAATCTCAGGAGGTGTAGATGTAATTCACCCTAATATATAGATAATCCCCACAATGTTTAATGCATGTTTAGCACACACAGAAAAAATTACATTTAAGTACAAAATATGTGAGATCATAATATTTAACCCCCTCAATATTTTAAAATATTACAATTTGGTGCAAATGGCATGTTGAAAAGTTGGTCAAATCATAGTCAAACTTTTTTAGGTGTATTTTGCGAATAAAATATTATAAATTCACCGAAACTCTACTGGTGGAGTTAAATGTAAGGTGGGACAAACCTCAGAAAGGATAAATATAATTTTTTATCTAACAGGGATGTATTTATAATTATATTAAACCTCAGAGGTTGTTGATGTAAAATTATGAGGAAATGGACAAAATTGGAAGATCTAATAAGGGATTTTTTTACATATTATTAAATTAATAAGCAAAAACTTAGTCTAAAACGTCACCATAAAGGCCCAAGAAAAGGCCTCGTAACTGGCAACAATGGACATGGATGACAACACAGACTATATTCATACTTAATTTTTGGTAAATAATTTATCCACTTTGTATAATATTCCTGAAAATTTCAGGAAGAATAGAAATTTCTGGACCATAATTTAGCCACCAAATAATACCAATTAGGCAATTCTTGTTGGAAAACTAATAGGCAATTTTTGAAAAACCATGTATATTTTTTCTTATATTTTTCATAAAGAAATGCTTTATTAAATGCTTAAAAATAATCCCGATAATTAAATTTTGTCAAGTTTTTGTTATCTAGGTGTAGCTACTCCTTTTCACCTAGTGGGTTAATTTTTCATTCAACAACAGTGATTAATTTTTTAGTTATTGTTTTTGAGTAATTGAACTCTTTTCTATTATTGGAATAAGTGTGAGTAATTCCAATACTGTGGGTCACCTTAAGAATACACTAATAATGGGCCCTTAATTTATATGACCCTGCTGTAAATGCAGCAACATCTAAGTATTTTTATTAGGTACCATGGGTCTTTTCCCATCTCAAATCGTCGTTTTCCAGCAGTAAAATTATTTCCTGATTATCATTGAATTTATAATTAACAAGCTTATCTTCTTCCTCTAATACTTCTGCATAAGATTGAGGATGACGATTCTTCGTCTGCAGTTGATTTCTGCTCTTCCTTTTTAAACTAAAGAAATTTTTGAAAAGCGCACTCTCTTCTTCAAAACTTTATTGTACTTTGTGCTGGAGATATTTCTTTAATAAGGGATTTATTTCCCAATCTAATAATTTCCTCTGGTTGAAATCTACCTTCTCTTTGATTTGAGTAGTTTTCTCTTCCTCTTTGAGGAAACATTCCTGCAAGATAAATATTAGAATTATCCAACATAATTTTGGATAATATTAGTATAATTGCTCTCAAAATACATAAAATTTGCACTTCTCTTTCTATTACCCAACTCTCTGGAAATTCTATTTCATACCATTTTATTTGTCTTCTAGTACTGATTTTTGACCAATGAAGATTAGTTTCAAACAATATTATTTGTTCTAAAGATTTATTATCTTGTATCCTACAATTTGGATTCAGGGTATGAAGAAGCTTATAATATATTCTATAACATACACAAATTAATTCAGATCCAGGTGCATAATTATACTCATGTGTCTTAATATTTAAAGTTAAAGCATTCAAAAAATTTATATTAGACAATGATAGTTGTAAATTAGGAGACATTAAAAATACTGGCTCATGTTCAAGGCTAGATTGTATTATTCCAATCAAGATTTCTTCTACTCGAAATTTCTGGCATCTTTAAGAGCCGTTAAAAAGCTTTCTGGTAACCCTTCTAAGGTTAAAGGTTAAAGGCAATTGAACAAGTCCTATGTAAGAACTTATATTCATCTTGATACTGTTTTATATCCATTGTATCTAACAGTTTTATTACTTTTTCTTTATTATCAAGAGCAATAGACTCTTCAGTGTTTTACTATTTGTTTGATTTTATAAAATCAAATCTTTCAAAATTATAAATTAATTTAGGATTAATTTTAGGAATTGTCCATTTATTCAATTGATCCAAATTTTCTTTAGTCTCATTTTTAACTGAATTAATACCAGTATTAAAAATATTTTGGATATTATGTAAATCAAAGAAATACTGTTGAATTATCCTATCAACCTTGATAACTTGGCTTCGATACCATAATTACAATAATAACTTCAATAAGGGATTGCTAAATCCAACCATTTAGGCAGAAGGCGATAGATAGCAAATAATAAATAAAATTATGAGGAAATGAATAAAATTGGAACAACTAATAAGGGATCCTTTTACATATTATTAAATTAATAAGTATAAACTTAGTCCAAAACGTCACCACAAAGGCCCAAAAAAATGCCTCATAACTGTCAACAACGGACATGGATGACAACACTGACTTTATTTATACTAACAATTTAACTCTACGATCCAAACGACCCTTACCATTTTATTCAAATGCCCCCCCCCCCCCCCCCCCCCCCGTTTTGTTTTAATTACCTCATTATCTCGATTGACATAGATAATTCAACAACAATAGTTTAGCCTCTCATTAGGCTAATCATAATATTAAAATGTATTAAAGATATAGGAATACAAATCGAAGAACTTACAGATAATTCAACAACAATAGTTTAGCCTCTCATTAGGCTATCATCATAATATTAAAATATATAAAATATAGGAATACAAATCAAAGAACTTACAGTTATTAACTCGCCGAGTACCCTGGTACTTTAAAAATATTTAAATTAATTAAAAATATGTGATTATTTTTAGTATTTTAGTTGATATCAATTATAATTTTGTTTTGAATATATTTTAAAATTGTATTAATTATATAAACTACAGTAAATAATTTTTAATTTTCTAATATAATTATAATTAAACATATAATTAAATTAATTTATTATATGAAAATTTACAAAAAATGACTAAGAGTAAAAATAAAATAAAGAAAACGATCGTCATCGCCATTCCCCCTCCCCTCCACCCCCACCTCCCCTCCCAATCGAGGGGCGGGCGACGATTGTGACGTCCATAGGATTTTATACATAATTGAGAGGTTAATTGAAAATTATTAAAAAAAATAAATTTATATTATAAATAAGTTATATATTGAAATTAAAATATATTAAAACTTAAATGGAGTAAATTGGAGTTCATTATAATATTTGGGAGCGAATTATATTAATTAAGAAATTAAGTAGGATGTAATGGGTATATTGAAAAAATTTAAACACAACAATAATAATGATAATAATAATAATAATAATAATAATAATAATAATAATAATAAGAATATATGTGTTGAGAGAGAGAGAGAGAGAGAATATGGTGAGTGGTGGGCCATCACCCCCCACCGCCTCACCTCATTTACCATATATATATGTATGTTAACACATTATTTTGAGTAGCATTTTCATACACACACATTTATAAGTATACAGTAAATATAAAATGGAAACAGGTACGCGGATTTTTATTATATTAGAGTAAATTTATATTTAGTTTCTTAAGTTTTCATTTAAAATTACTTTAGTTTCTCAAAAAAAAAAAATTTATGTTAGTATCGTTAAAGTTTAATTTTTTGTTTTAAATTGGTCCCTCAAACCATTTTTAGGCGAAAAATGGCAGGAAAATAGATTTTTTGGAGGGCAAAATGATTAACTTAAGTTTTATTTTCTCACTTTAGTCCCATAAGTTTGTAAAAAGTTCAAATAAGTCCTTTTTTAATCTCCACATGTTGGAATTATCATCACATAATAAAGTTTTTCATTTTCTTCACTCAATATGTTAATTTATTGAACTTTTGTGACATAGCTGAAAGTTTTATTATGTCCCAACAAATAAGAAACATGTAAGCTATGTCACAAAATTCAATAAATTCAATAAACAATGTCACATGAAAAATTTTAATATATGCGATGATAATTCTAACATGTGGACACCAAGAAATGACTAATTTGAATTTTTTACAAACTTAAGGGACTAAAGTGAGAAAATAAAACTTAAATTGACCATTTTGGCCTCCAAAAAAATTATTTACCAGCCATTTTTACTAGAAAATTGTTTGAGGGACCAATCTAAAATAAAAATAAAAATTTAAGGATAGTGAAAAAATGAACTTGAGGGACTAAAGTGATTCTAAACGACAACTTAAGGGACTGAATATAACATTTATCCTACAATTTATATTAATTTATATAATTATATTATTTTATTACTTCATTTACTAAATATTATTTATGTTGTCTTATGTAATGTTTAAGCAGAAAATTTTATGAGTTTGACAATTCTAATTAGTGTATAATTAAATATCACATTTGACTTAAAAATATTATAGTTGGTTAATTAAATTATAAGATTAGCTAGATTTAATTATTACTATAGTTAATTTACTCAAATTTTATTGTGCCTATTGACTAAATACTTAATTATATTTATTGGTGTTTAATTAAATTGTATAGTAACGAAGAATTGGTAGAAAATTCATAGAAATATTCAAAAACTATATTTAAGAAATACTAAGATATTATATTTGAGAAATATTATGGCTATCGAAAGAAAAAATAAGTTTATATAATAATTTAAGTTAGAAATATTATTGAGACCGGTAGTTATAAAAATATGAGGGGTTTGATTAAATGAATTCCTATGAGTTGGTTGATAAATTAAATATATACCTAGGAAGTTTAGTTGTTTAAAAGGAAATGGAAGGGAGGTTTGAACTTTGATATAAATGAAATATTAAAAGATTAATGAAAATGTATGAATATTATTTAATATCTTATTAGCAATTATGACATTCTCAAATATATTGACTAAACATATATTACTTTATTATAGGATGTGACGACAAAATAGAGGTTGGGCAGCTCCTTGTGTTAATTGAATCATTTTAAGATTTAAGGTAAGTATAGTGAATTGGATCTATATATGTATTTACTTGTCGTCTATACATGAACTTGATCAGAAATTGTCATGTGCTTAACTGGAATACATGGTTGTCATGTGAAATAGTGGTTATATGCTTTGTCTATAGTAGAGTGTGATGCATAAGGTGAATAACTGTGAATAACTATGATTTACTTTTGTTTGATCGTTGGATAAAGATGAATGATGAATTTATTCTAAATGATTGTGACACAAATCTACTTGTTGATTGACTGAAATCAAATTGTGAAGTTGTCATGGTGCAGATGAAACGAAGTGTCGAACGCAGTTGAATTATGTAATTGGTAAAAGGTGAATGAATTATTGAGATGAAAGATGGCTTACCTAACCTGGGCATATTCAATAGTTTACGATGAGGTAATTTGATTGATGACGAGCTATGTGCTATCATGATGATGATATATATGATATGAGAAAAATAAATATATAGCTAGGTATTATGGCGCGAAGGGTGCCGGGGTATTTCGGGTAGTAGGAAATATATCCTGTGTTGTTAGCTACACATTGGGGTAGTGTAGAGGTGCTAGGTTCGGTGTGATGTCCTGTGCTCGGATTGCTACACACTTGGCCAGTGTGGGATATCACATACAATGGGTACTTTGTATGATTGTATGATATTGATTGATGATGAGAGCCGCCAAAACATTGAATATGGTTCAGTTATAGGTTAAGGGCGCCAAATAAAATAATTATTGATTAAGAGAAACTTTAATTATGTATGAATCATGTTGTGGATGGTGTTTGATTGATGGTTTCGCTTGATTATTGGCATTATTACTTCGTGATTTCATGAAATTATGGACAATATATTGATGGTATTATTGAAATTGTAACTTCATGATTATAAAAAGAAAATAAATTGATTATGAAATTTATATGCTATATTATATGTGATATATATATATTATATATATATATATATATATATATATATAGGCTAATTAGCTAATCTTACTGAGTTGGCAACTCATCAATTTGTCATATTTTTTTCAAGATAGATGATAAGCCAGTTTTCAATCGTATAGGTGGGTTAGCAGTGCCATTTTAAGTCGGGAGCTCTAGCTACATAGATACATAAATGTTATATAAAAAATTTGATGCAGTAGTTTATTCATTTGTGGTTTATAAATATAGTTGGAAGATGAGTTATCTTATCGGGATAAATACGAGTTTGTTAGGGTGGTTGAATGCGATTACGGAGGGGGTGTCACAATGATGGTTGTTGGGGTTCCTGTGCTGGGGTTGAGATCGACCGACGGTTATGGTTGTTGTGGTTTCAGTGCTGGGGTTAAGGGCGACCGACGACAATGGTTGGAGTTTTCTAGGGACGAGAGTTGCGAGAGGCGATGACAATTGTTGGTTTTTAGGGGATGGAGATTGAGAGGCAGGAAACGGCGGTGCTCGGGTTTCAAAGGGTGAAGGTCGCAAGGTGCGTTATGGCTGGGTTTCTGAGTTCAATGGGTGATCGAGGGAGGCGGTCGATGGGTTTGGGATTTCAAGGAGGTGGGCGGCGGAGGCTGAGAGTTTAGCAGGGATGGGGGTGGGGGTTTTAATTGTATATTAAAAAATATTTTTATTTAATATCATATATATATGTATATATTATATATACATAATATATATTTATATTTTTTAATCTAGGCCCTTCATCTTTTAAAAAATTAAGATTTAACGGTTTAGAATACGTCATAAGATCCTAAGAATTTTATGTAGATCAAGAGAGATCCAACAGTTGTCAAAAATAAGAAGTTGAATAAAATAAATAAGGGCATAATGGTCAATTCATGTGAAATGTAATGCTATTAGACACGTTTAACGAAAGGGGGCAATCACTAGCTATTTTATTTTCCTTGGTGACTCCCCTATCTCTTGGAAAACTAAGAAACAAACTACCGTCTCTCGATCCTGGCTGAAGTCGAATACCGTTCTATGGCCACTACTGCTTGTGAGATTATTTGGCTTTTCACTTTACTCAACGATCTCACAATCGATCACTCATTCTCAGCTCAACTCTTTGTGGCAATCGCGCTTCCTTACACATTGCCGCCAATCCTGTTCATCATGAGCGCACTGAATATATAGAAACCGATTACCATTATATTCGAGATTGTATTAAGTCTGGTTCCATTACAACGTTGCATGTTTCCTCCAATCTTCAAGTTGCTGACATTTTTACCAAAGCCCTTGGCAACATTTAGTTTCAGTTTTTGGTTGGCAAGTTGGGCATTCGTAATCTCCATCTCCAACTTGACGGGGCCTATTGGAAGAAAAATTACAACTATACATATCTTTACATATACTAAGAGATATTGATTAACTATTGTATATAGGAAAGTATGTATTATCTTTCCAATTTTTAGTATTATTGTAATATTTTAGATTAGGTTGGTACCCATAGATTATGGGCTAATTACAACTCCTCTTGTATATATATCTCCATCATTGTTAATGAATATGCATAGAATTCTGCACATTCTTTGCCTTTTCTAGTAGTTTTAATCCCCAATATTTACAACTTCATACAAAATTAGTTGTTCCGAAATCTGCAAAAAAATATAAATATTAGGAACCAATTACAGGATAACTTTAGCATTCGATGATGTCACGCCAGAATCCCTTTTGCCATTTTTGCCTATTTCATATTCCAAATGTATAAAGAAAATATATAATAGATTTGGTGTTGTGTTGATGTTTGATCGTTGTGTTATAAAATAATAAAGTGAAACAAGTTCAATATTCAATATTTGCATGTTTCTCCTGATTTTTCAACATTTCCCAACCCGACTTGTGATATTCGAACATTCTATCAATTTCTGTTCTTATTATTAATTTTTAGGATAATTGAATAAAATTTTCATGTGTTTTAAAAATTTAGCTAATTAATTTGTGGCTTCGAATTTTCTTAATTCACCACGTTTCTGCGGGCAGTCTGCAGATATATGACATCTTGCTCCGCAGGTCAAGCAGTTTCAGTCTTTGCAACTTTCATTGGCTCGTGTATGAGCCCGTTTGAAAGTTCTCCTTATAGGGGTTCGCCCTGTGGATCTTGCATCTGTTCGTCTAGATCCTTGGGATGAAGCCCTTATTGATTCGATCCTTTGTCCATACTTGTATGATCTGGCTTTTGACTTGGACCTCCATGATCTCTGCCTGAAGAGGTTCTCCAGGGGCTCCTAGGGTAGGAGTTGTTATTCTGCTTCTTTCCCTTCCTTTGCTCACTTGATTATCCTATTATTTTAGGAAAATCATTGTTATCATAACAGAGAAGGGTTCTTTTGATCTTACCTCTCAACTTCTTCATGTTTTTCTGGATGGATGCTTGATAACACCAATCCTTCAGCTTGTCTTTAAGGAAAGACATCCTCCTTGCAACTGAATCCAGTTATCCTCGGGTACTTTTATGACTGGATCAACATTTCCCTCCATGAAATGCAGATTTTTGCAAAGAATATTGGAGCTGCTATTTTTGTTGCTACTCCACTTTGGAAGAAATACTTGCGAAACCAATAGATATATTCATCTACTGCGCAAATACTTATTAATTCAAGGCCAAAAAGGGCTTGTGTAGTTTCTTTGGCCATTTCTGCATTACTCCCTTCAAAGTATCCATCTCCAATGAAGTGTCTTGATGAGCCTTCCTAGCCGATCTGCTATTGCAGTCTTCGAATCTCCGACAAGGATATGGGCTTTGGTATCTTCTGGGGTATTATCCCATCCGATCTTCACCGAACCCTCCAAGCTCAATTCCACCAATTTGATCAAGTTTTCTTTGTTGAGTTCTAGTGTAGTTGCTACTATTTTTATGGCTGCAATCCACTCATCAATCAACTTCTCGATGTTTTGAAAGTCGCTAATATCCAGGTTGAGTACGGCGCCGTATGGATGCAAGAGCTGGAACATGGTCCTTGCTTAAGGTGTGTTTTAAGGCGCTCTTCTCGGATTTCTCCCTGGATTATCTTTTAATCTAGTTCCCACCAATGTTAGTTTCATGTTGGTGTGGAAATCTTCACTTTCTCACATTGGATGATCCTGAGGAGGATTATTAGAACCTATACTTCCTTCCGGCAGTAGTAGTGCTGGAGTAATCTCGCCGGTTTGAACATTGACTAAATTCAAAATCTCGAGTTGAGAAAATGACTCAGTCAATTCTTTTAGATCTGATAGATCCGCTAGGGTCACCTCCATTATTTTATGGCACTAATGACCTCTCGAATCCGTTTATCTTGTGTCTTTAGCTTAGGAATCTCCTTCGCTTTCCCTTCTAATGTAGAAGAGGTACTGTACCAATGGCGTCCCTGATCCGCTCTTGTCTGGATCTGGATGTTTCAGGGTTCTCCTGTTGGTTACTTTTTAAATCTGCAATTTCTGTCTTCAGATCTGTAAGATCCTTGTGTAGATCTGGAAGGACCTTAAGAATCTCGTTCATCTTGTGGCACAAAGAATCTACTTTCATAGGTATATTAATTAACCTATGTCCGTAGTCTTGGACTGTATTATGAATTTCTCTCTGATCTTAAGAGATCTTCGAGGTATCCGGCTCGAGTTCTTTCCATGTTGTTCCATTAATCATAATTTTTAGATATGTAACTGTGAAGGAATTTGCCCATTCCGTTTCTCCTGGTTGGGATCCTATCATGGACTTCGGTGGAATGCGAACGCCTCACTGCGTTTCTTGGTAATGTCTGTTGGACTCGAAAACTCCTCGCCTATTCTTGTTCCTCTTCTCTTTCGAGAAAAGTTAGGTTTATCCATTTGGAACCGTCACCACTTTTCCAAAAAATTCCTTTAAAAAAAATCTTTTCTTTGTCTTTCAAGAATCTGGAAATATTTCTCTTGTTATTGTAACTCGAACTTTCGTTCGGTTCCAATTTCTCTTGAAAAAGTCTCCTCCATTAGTAGAAAAATATCTAAATATAGTGTTAAATATATATTTCAATAAACCTAGGCTCTGATACCATTCTAGGCGAACATGTGTGAAAAAATGCAATTCAAGTACAAATGGACTAAAATGTTCTTTTAAAAGCTGGGTAGGAGCAAAATTGTCTGAAATTCCGTCAATGGACCCAATTTAAGCAATTTGAAAGACTGGGCTAAATTAAAAATGCGCAAATTTAGTAGACTAAAATTAAACGAGAGCCAAGTTAATGGACTAAAAGTTTTTTTTCCCTTAATTTACTCAATTTCATCGAGCTTATTGACCAAATGCTTAATTGTACGCACTGGTGTTTAGTTAAATTCTGTAGTAGCAAAAATTGATAGCAAATTTATAAAATATTCAGAAATTATATTTTAGAAGTATTAGAAAATTTTATTTGTGAAATATTGTATTTGTTAAAAAAAAAAATGAGATTCTTGTAATTATTTAATTTAGGGATGTTATTAAGAACAATAGTTATAAAAATATGAGAGGTTTTAGTAAATGAATTCTTATGTGTTGGTTGATAAATTAAATATATAGCTGGAAAGTTAGAAAGTTTAGGTAGTCAGAAAATAACGAAATGAAGATTTGTATTTCGATAGAAATGAAATATTAAAAGATCGTTGGAAATTGTGCGAGTAATATTTATATTTCTATTTAGAAATTACAATATTCTCAACGTATTAATTTCATGCATTATAACTCATTATAGGATTCGAAGATAAAATGAGATGACTGAACGATTGTCTATTGATAATTAAAGTGTTGGAAGGTGAGGTAAGTAAATAATTAGTATCATCTATATGTATCCCTTTTACTTGATATAACTTTTATTGCAATCCTGTGACTGGTGCTGGAGATAACCTATCCGAAAAATATGATCTATTGATGGTTTAAGGTGATCGATTAATTGGTGAAGTGATATAAGTAATAATTAGTATTATCTATATATGTTTTATTTCATTGTGGTATTACTTGTATATAAATATGTGATTCGTGTCAAAGCTGATTTGTCTGAAAATATGTGAGTGGTTGATTTAATTTGAGTTGATTATATTGTGAACGTGAAATGAGGAAATGCACTGAAATATTATCTTTGTTGAATGACGTGTTGTTGGTGTTTGTAAATGAAAATATGTTAATATATGATTTTACGTCACTAGCTGCTTACAATAATGATGATATGTGGAATGAGGGAGTTGTGGAAATTAAATATAATTGTGATTTGATTACCCTTTAATGTTGTTGAATAGAGTATGTGGTGAAATGATATAAAAAGAGCTATGATGCGATATTAAAGAAGTTCTCATGCGGTATAAAAAGAGCTATGATGCGATATGAAAAGAGTTATTATGTATATATAAACAAAAATATTTATAAGTATGATACTTTGGGGAAATATAGTTGTAGTACCATTAGAAGGTGCTACAGTAAATCCCATTTTGTCATCATTCTTGATTCATAAATAATAATATCCTATCAAAAGATGTATTGATTTAACTACATAAAAGATATATTTTTGCACAATTACATCAGAGTGTTTAAGCGTACATAAGAAGTACTATTTTGCATGATTATATTCATTAATTATACGCAGTCTCAGCTAGCTTGTATATATCTGCAGAAATGTATGTAGTCCTACAAGTCTTTGTGTTGTTTCTGATTTGTTGGCTTGTCGTACACCGTTCTCTGTTGAATACTGTTGTTGTTCCAGGAAGCATGCTTCAGTTTGACTCTTTTATTCATTGAGCATCATATTCTGCTGCTGCAACACGCCTCAACAGCCAAAAAATGCCTGCTAATCTAATGCTTGTCATTAACAAAAAATCATCCGGGTAGAAAAATTCATGCTTGTTCGAATCATGATTAGGGTTTGACGGAGGGCCTAAAAACTCAAAATTTTCAAATGGGTTTTGAAGAAAAATGAGAAAAATTGGTTTAATTTACTGAATAACAAAAAATTATCAGTGAATTTGAGAAAATCAAGTGGAAATTAATCAAGCTAGGGTTCTTTGAGAAAGAATGGGAGTTGGAAAAAATGAGAGAATGAAGCACAAGTAATTAAAAAATGATTAGATTGAGGACTAATATTGTCAAACCGATAGTTTGAGACCCAAAATAAATAAGTAGTTAAATTTAGGGGCCAAAATCATAATTCTCCTTATTTTTTCTTACATGCACATTACATGACATTTTTCTGTCAATTCGAATGTTAAATCTAACGGTAGGGACTAAAATTATTAAAAAAGTGTCAGTTGAGAATTAATATTGTCAAGTCTAAAAATTTGGGGACCAAAACTGAATAAATAATTACTATAGGGACCAAAATCATAATCGTCCCAATATGGCCATTTAAATATTTTATGGATGATGTTTATATATGTTGTGTGCCCTTACTTTTTCTTTAAAAATGGGTTTGTACACTGGTGGTTCCTCGGTATAGCTTTTACACATTTTTTAAGGTTTCAAGCATATTAAATTTGAATTGACATGGGATGAAAATAGGGAGGGGGAAGGATACGCTAGTGCATTATTAATTAATAGATAAAAAGAGTAAAAAACAAAAATCAAATATAAATAAGATTTATATATATTTGTTGTAAGTTTACATATATAATTATTTGTTGCTTCTCAATTGGACCAATACAATATCTATTCACCAATAACACATATACCTTTAATAATTTCTTTTTACAAGGGTGAATTTCTATTATTTATTGCTAAAAAGGTTGAGTCTCGTCCCACTAGTATCGTATTTCTGTTATATCATTAATGAATAAAAAATTATATGAAGCATAATAATTGCACCTTAAATGCTTAAATTATGTCTTTAACCTATTTCACTCTTAAAAATTTTTACTTCACGTTATAATTGATTTTCATATTATCTTTTACCTATTTTAACATGACAAGTATTCAAATTACTTTTAATTCACACATCTATATTATGTGCTCTACAGCACACCATATACCGTATTTTGGTTTCAAGACTTTACTCCCATTGGCGTAGTTATATATGTTCTAGGAAGAAGAATTGCTTGCTCTTCTTCATGATAAAGAAGATGAAGAGGACAAATGGATGTAGACTAGTAGTGGTGATAAAGATCTGGAGAGAGTCTTGACCCATAGTGATTTAGTTGCGAATTTATTAGGGGAAGATGCATGAGAAGGTCGAGTCAAAACAAGATGTTCTTCCTCTTGTCATCCCTACTACAATTGGAGGAACTGCTCTCTGCTCTTATAGGTAATCACTTATCCTACAGGTGTGTTACAGTTGCTTCTATGCCCATTGCGTTGAATATTTTTGCCAATATCTGGAGAGAAGTGCATTTTCGCTGCCTGGATACTTAATTTCATTGTTGGTGGACGGCGGTTGGCAGGATTGATATCGTCTCACCCATGCCCTGTGAAACAATGGGATATTGACATTATCTTTTACATGAATTTTCCACTTGAGAACAGTCGTATTGTTCTCTTATCCTTTGATGCAAGTAAAATAAATCTGTTGTAGCACATTTCCCTTATCCTTTTGTTATCAGCAACTAATTTGGGTACCAATTGCTATTTTTAGCATTTATTTCCATAGTTAGAAGTGAATTTTCTTTTCCAAATACTGCTCCTAACATGTACTTACCTATTGGATAACATAGTGCTTCCACGTCGAGGTTGTAACATCCATGATTTTTTTGTACATAATTGAGAGATTGTTTATAATCATTAAATAATTATAAATTAATCATAATACATTATAGATTAAAATTTGAATATAAATTAAATTTTTAAAAGACTAAATTGAAATTTTATAATTTTTTTAGGATTGAATTATATAAATTTAGAAGTATGGGGACCAAATTGACATTTTAACAAAGTTATTAAAAAAAAAGAAATATAAAACATGGAATGTTATCGAGAATAGTAGTTATAAACATAGGAAGGGTTTGCTAAAATAAATCATTATGAGTCAGCTGATAAATTCTATATATATATATATATATATATATATATATACTTGGGAAGCTAAGAATGTTTAATTCTTTAGAGGAAAAGGTGATGGATATTTGAATTTCAGTATAAAGAAAATATTAAAAGCTTGGTGAAAAATGTACAAATACTATTTAACATTAGTTCAGAATTTAGGATATTCTCATACATTGATTATATGTATTATAATTTATTATTAGACACAAGGATAATCTACGCGATTAAACACTTCGTTCTACTAACTAAATCAATGTGAAATAGATATAAGTATAATTAATTAGATATATATATATATATATATATATATATATATATATATACACTTGTTGTCTGTAGGGATATATATGTTCGTTTGTAAACTAAATTGGTAATCATTAGTTGCTTATCTAGATTATTTTGTCGTTATGTCAAATTATCATTATGTGTATCCTCTGTGCTTATGGGTGTAATAAATGTTGTGAATGATTGTAAAATACTTATATTTGATTGGATTGAGCTTAATAATGAAGTTGTTGCTTTGTGATGGTAAATTAAGATGACAAGATGGCTTACCGACTGAGGTCGTATTCAATTATTTATAATGACGATGTGATTGATGATGTGATATCACATTACTTGTATTTTGTGTAATATGAAAAGAAAATGAATATAAAGCTAGGTATCATAGCACGTAGTGTATCGAGATATTTTGGATAGCAGGAAATATACTGTTGATAGTTACACACTGGAATGGTGTAGGGATACTGTGTTCGTTGTGATATCCTGTGATGATATTGCTACACACTGGAGTGGTGTGGAGATATCACATTTTGGGTATCCTGTGCTATATATTGTATGATACTGATTGAGATATTAATTGCCGAAACAATTATTGAATGATGTACTCTAACTTGGGTAAGCAGAGCCCTAAGAAAATAAGCAATGATTTTGGAAACATGGTAATGTTGATTGATATATAATTGCGGAATTGGTTCCTTCATGATTTTGTGATAATTGCATAAAATATTGAAATATGATTGCTGGTAGGTATTATTCTTAAATTTATTGTAATATCATGGCAAATATTTGTTGGTTAGTAAATTTATTTTAATGTATATGTATATATATAAGCTGATTAGCTATAATTATTAAGTAAGCAACTCATTGTTTACTACATACTTTTCATGAAATAAGTCATAGTGACTAGCCGACTCGGATCATAAGCGGCGCCGCTAATCTTATTAGGTGGTCAATAGTAATATACTTAAGTAGGGTGAATAATCATCAAAAAGTGTTTAAGCATAGTGCCGTGGAGGGTACTATAAGACAACCAACTTAGGTGATACTGTTGGAAGAATTTGAATTTAAGTTTTCTCTGATTTTCTAATAATTTAATATTCTACTGTGAAGGCATTTTTAGCCAAAATATTACATTGTAAATGTAAAAAATAATTAGTAGGAGTTAATTATAAATTGAAAGAGAAAAATGTTGATAGAAGAAAATAGAGAAAACTAATTTATCCATCTCATCTTTATTTCTATTTGAAATTAACTATAAATTTATTTTACTTTTATCCTTTGGTTTTAAAAGAATTTCAAGGCCATGTTTTTTGTTTACTAGTTATTTTTGGTATAATTTTAAGATTAATTACACTGACCTTTCCTATTACAATGAAAATATATAATCTTCCCTTCTTAATACAGTAATCACATAAATTCCCCTTTCAAATATATCCACCTTACAAATTGCCATTTCATTAGTCAAGTTAACGGAATTTATAGATGTCATAAAAAAATTTGGTCTAAACTTTCTACAATACCCTCAACTAGAGCTCTATTTTCTATAACTTAAATGCCATTAAGGGGTAATGGGTTATTTTCGAAGTTAAAAAAGGGTCTATACTTGTAACTATTATTTTATAATATTTTTTTTTTAATTGCATATTGTGTATGTGTAGGTTATGACATTAATTTGTATTCCTAACAATCATTAAAGTCTGCAAATTTTGTCGGAGTTATAATTATTTTATAGAAAGTAATAAAATAAGCTTATTCTATTTAAATGTTAAACATATTAAGGCAATTTTCAATAGTTTAGCCAATTTTAATATGTGAAATAAAAATGCAAACAAGTCTAATTCTAATGTATTTTCATTTTATAAAATTCTATATATATATATATATATATATATATATATATGTAACAATTCCTAGAAAAATTGAACACATAACTATATGTTTAAATTATTCATAAAAGAACTTTTCTCCTTCTCTTTATTTTAAGTAAATAAAATAATAAAAATTACTTTCCATTATTTCATATTAGGCAAAACAATTAATTGAAAAACTAGACAAAGAAAAAACCAATAATAAAAAGAAGGAAAAAGAAATAAAACAAGAAAAATCTCTGTTATCTTCCTCAACCCTTTTTCTCCCCGACACATTGTTCCACGTCTTCCCCTGACCAAGCCTCAATCATTGTGATACCACCTTCATTCACCAATAGCCTGCCACATTGTACTCGCCAACAAGCACCGCCCATTCCCTAAATAGCTCCCCGTTAATTCGGGTCCCCAAATAGCTTCCTGCTCGAATATGTACTCCTTGCAACTTGATCTGAGTCAAAATATGCAATCTCTCTGGATTGGCCTCAAGCTCGCTATATTTCTCCATGATATCAAGAAGGTCTCTAAGAAGAAACACGAATCGTTAGGCTAATAGGGTACATCCCGACTAAGAACCTCCAACGCACAAGTTCAAGATAAAAGGTAACCGATCTCAAACAATTAAGAGGTAGAAAATAATAAATATGACGTACCATAAATTCTCTGAAACTAGAGTATTTATAGGCCGAAATGTACTACAATAAGTAGGCCACATGGGGTCATCCCAAAGGGTCTTCTGTCATAGATCACATGGTGGTGCGATGAACATGTCATCTAGGTCTGAGCATTGGGTTGTCAGAGCTGGTCGGGTATCGTGAGCTGACCTGACTGTATATGTGTGGAGCCTGTGGCATTTTTTTAATATTTTTATCTTGGATAAGGGTATTTTTGTCCTTTTTCTATGTAAAAGGGTAGTATCCCCATCAGTACTCCCCCACTTCTAGTGTGAAGTATTTACACTAGGAGAAGTTGAACAGTTGCTACTCTTCATCCGAACAATCATAACCGTTAGTTCTCATACATGTGTCGACATCCCTAGGATTTGTACTAGGCGCGCCTTTTCATGTTCCTCGCTTATAAATATGGGGCACTTTCAAATCTCATCGTCGCCATTAGAGTTAGTAGCAGGAGTTTGCCCTCCCGAATGTCGTGATGTCGAACATTGTTTATGAGATACTCATGTCTTCCTCTAAGTCGAACTCTAGCTCCAATTCATCATCTCGGTCATCAGCGACCTCTCCTCAATCTGGGGGTGTAAATATTATACATGACGATCCTCAACCTATTAGTGTAGCAGGCCCTTCTAGGGTCGCTAAATCTAAAATCCTCTTTAGAAGTAGTAGCTCGTGAGGAAATTCCTACACATGTTAAATATCAAGAGATGTTAAAAAGTATGAATCACTACTACTGTAAAAGTTCCTATTCATCGCATTGAAGAGAGATATTTCATTCCAATAACTATGAATCACAATCCCTAGGTCGTACGATCGCTTGCATCGCCCTCCTTGCAGGTTTTGCCTCTTTTCCCTTTTACACTTTGAGGCTGATTTATGCCTTCCACTAGCTATCCCCGTAGTCAATATACTTCATGGTCTAGATCTCTATCCCATGCAATTATCTCATATATCTATCAGCCACAACATTATTTTCATTATAGTAATGCGAGCTCTTCAATAGGAGCCTTGCTTTGATAATTTTTAGTTGCTATGTTCTTTTACCACCTCAAAGAGGTCAAGAGATAGAGGTTTTTTCTATTTATCGGCCCATAAGGACTGTCGATTTTTAGATACCCTAAATCCAATGTCAACCCCCGGAGGGAAATGTATATCTTCGTTCGACCTCCTCCAGGTCAAAACTGGCTCTTCCACTGTAGTTGAAGTGTTTTAAAATCGAAACCAAAGATGGAAGGACGGGGGCTGGAAGGTGATCTAATTAATAGCCTTACCATTTATTAGTAGAATCCCAAAAAGCTTCTAGAGGAATAAGTTTTGTGGCTTGCCGGTCTTACTCCAGCACCCCTCCGAGTTAGGGATTCTTTGGATGATTAAATTACATTAATTCGCTTTGTGCTTTCTTTCCCTTGAAAGATTCTTTAATTTGGTTGCCCTTTGTAGATATGGTGGTGATGAGCTGCTGAATCTTAAATCGGTTTTGCGCTGCGAGGTACTCTCCTGATTGGTGTCGCCTGAGTTGCTTCAGAGATTGATACTTTGACGATCCCAGATTGTAGACCTGTATCAGTCCAGCCTGATCCTGCTGCAAAATCTCCAAGTGTTCCAGTGCCCATCGAGGTCACGAGGATGGGACCAATACTTACGCTCGAACCTAGCTATATTCTAGGATATCTTGCTCCACCAGTGTGGGGGTGGGCGACTCTACCAAGGATGCTTCTCCAAAAACTGTGGGTGTAGATGAAAGGCCCAGTAACCAGGAAAAGCGAAAGAGAAAGCATAAGCACTGTAGCAATAGTTCACGCTCCACAAAGTTTGGCAAACGTAGCAAATCGTGATCTAAGAAGGATTGGCTGAAGAGGTTGCCGCCCACGCTGAAGAAGAAGAAAACCTCTCCCTTTTGAAAAAGCTTACCCCCTAGTTGAAAGAGACTTGAGAAGAACTGAGGATCCCTGCCAACTAGCCTATAGAAATGAAAGGTGATAGGATAATTCCTGACTAGGCCATTTTGGGAGTAGCTCGGTATTGCGAACTCATGCACGGCAAGATTCCTAGGAGCTATACAATGTTATTGTTTGCCATAGGACCAGGCGACCTCATAAAGATTCCTCATACTCAGCTCGAGAAACTTCGTGCCCATGTTCTTACGCAGGTAACTTTGTTTTTCTAATTTTACACTTATTATTTTATTTTCATATTATTTATTCTATGCATGATGCAATTTTCATTGTAACCTCTCTTTCAAGTGCACTAGGTTTAGGCGCAAGAACATTTTAGCCGACTTAAAAATACACAACCTCTAAAAGAAGGTGTCAGGTTCTAAAAGTCGCGAGAAAGAGCTTCTAGAGTGCCGGGCTACCCAAGAAGCTAAGATAAAAATGCAGAAGATCAGTTGCCCAATCTGCCTCAATCAACCTTCTTCACAATAAAAGCGATCTTTTCCAGATCGATCTTTGTAAAATAAAACAATCTTTTTCAGATAAATTTTCTTAGAATAACACGATTTTCCATATCAACCATCTTCACAATAAAAGCTATCTTTTTCAGATTGGTCTTCGTAAAATAAAACGATATTTTTTCAGATCAATCTTCACAACAAAGTGATCTTTTTTTTCCAGATCTTCCTTAAGATTAAATGATATGTTTCAGATCAATAAGCATAATTCGTTATATATAACCTTAAAATAAAGCGACCTTTTTTAGGTCAATCATGAAATGAAATGAGCTCTCAGATCCTTTAATTAAGATGATACATATTATGATCCATAAAAGAACATATCGCAATTTAATGCACGACCTTGCAAACAATGCCTTTTTCAGGCTCATAAATGTATATGCTTTCACATGCATAAAAATAATTTTCTTAGATCCACAATCGTAGTCATCTCTTTACATTTGTTCATTTATGATATTTTCCATATCATCAACAAAGTACAAAATGGAACAACTCTCTATTCTGTTTAAAAGTGACCTCGCCTCATGGCTAAGTTATGCATGAAATTTCTTTAGATTATGGACATTCCATGGTCTCGGTAAGTTTTGTCCCTCCATATCTTGAAGCATTTAAGTCCCTCTCTTTTTAATTTCAACCACTTTATATGGCCCTTCCCATGCAATGTCTAGTTTGCCGACGTGTTTTAACACTTCTACCTTCTTCAAGACTAAATCCCCAACCTGAAAGTGCCTGGGTCTAACTTTTCGTTTGTAGCTTCTTATCATCAAGCTTTTGTGGTGCAGTCTCTGCGCGTATGCATGATCCCTCCTTTCTTCCATTGTTGTGAGGTCGAAAAACCTTCCTTCTCGCTTGCTTGCAGGATCATACTGTGATATTCTTTTGGTCTCTTCTTTGATCTCTGCAGGAATAATTGCCTTGGTATCATGAACTAAACAGAAGGGGGTCTCACCTGTTGCCATTGTGTGTTATTCGGTAAGCCCACAATACTCCTGGTAGTTCCTCGACCCACTATCCCTTAGCTCTTTCCAGCTTTGTTTAAATGTTCGAGCAACCTGCGATTTGTCACTTCAATTACCAATTTGTCTTTATTTTCAACTCCTTACACCAAGCTATGATTCTTTTCTCTTGAAATTGGTGCCATTATCTGAAATCAACTCTCTCGGATACCGAACCTACAAATTATGTTTTCCATATGAACTTTATCACTTCTTTTTCTGATGTTTTGGCTAATACTTCTGCTTCCACCCACTTAGAAAAATACTCCACCGAAATAATTATGAACTTTTTCTGGGCTGGGGTTGGAGGATGGTCCTAAGATATCTATCCCCCACTGATCAAAAGGACATGCGATCTTGACAAACTCCGTGGGGGTTGTTGGTGTATGTATCAGAGCAGCATAACATTGACAATTTTCACACTTCTTAGTGAACTCCATCACATCTTTCACAATAGTTGGCCTAAATACCCTTGCCCAATGATCTTTTGTGCTTACGACCTCTCACTTGAATAGTTTCCACAGCTTCCCTCGTGTACCTGTCTTAATACATAATGAGCTCTCACTTTGCTTAGACACTTCAATAATGGCCCATCGACTGTCCTTTTATAAAGTTCATCTTCAAGCAGAGTTGAATCTAGTCGCTTTAAGTTTTATTCATTTCTCCATCACAGGATCACTAGGAATGATACCATCCCTCAAGTAGCTCATGATATCATTTTACATGACTTTTCCTCTTCAACAACTTGGATCACCAGAGTCTCTTCAATCATCGTTTTTTTCCTTATCATAACTGTAATTTTCCTATTTTTAGTCCCGACAGCCATTGCTCTAAACTTAGACAAGGCATCTTCCCTTTCATTCTCGCTCCTCGGAATTTACTGGATCACACCTTTGGTGAACGCCGCCATCATCTCTTTTATCTTCTTCAAATACTGTGTCATGGACCATTCATGCGTCTCATACGAACCCCCAATCTGCATTGCTACCAGTTGAGAATTTGTGTAAACATCCAACTCCAAACCCAATATCAATGCCTTATATTCAGCCTCGTTGGTAAAGGGAAATGATAGTTTAGCTGCTACCTCGATCTCAACCCCACCTTGTCCTTGCAATAAAATTTCAGCTCCTCCGTTGCTAGCACTTGACGATCTATCGATATGCAACAACCATCCCTCTTACTTGTTTTGAACTCGCTCGCTTGCAAACTCTAAAATAAAATTAGCTACCACTTGTGCCTTTGTCGACGTGCTCCCCTAGTATTCGACATCAAACTCTCCTAGTTCTATCGCCTATTTGATTAATCAGCCTGACGCTTCCGGCTTTTCCATGATATGCTTGAGCGGGTGATTTGTAAGCACTACCACCTTATGTGATTGAAAATATGGTGTCAATTTTTGAGCTGTGACAACCAATGCTAATGGCAAAATTACATTATACGTAAATGGAGTATCTACTACCAGGAATCTAATCATAGTGGTCCTCCATTTTGGTTCCTCTCCTATTGGTGTTGCGAGATCAATAGTTCCTAGCGATGTGACCTTGCTACCCCCAAAACCTACCCTACCAATGGAGTTTGTACCGGGCTCAAACTTGCGTCCTCTAATCACATCTTTCTCAGCACTTCCATGAATATGATATCTACAAAACTGCCATTATCCACGAGAACCTTATGCACTGCAAAATTAGCAATGTTAATTTTTATTACATCGAATCATTCTATGATCCCATCTTGACACTTAGACCCTTACGCCCAAAAGTGATCTCTTCTTCTAGTTCTACGTTCAATATCAACTTTTTTCTTCAATCCGATTGAGTGTATCTTTCATACTTTTTCCTCGTTCTCCTTGAATCTTCTTCCGTCGGTCCCCCTGCAATCGTATTTATCACCTCTTTCATAGGAGCATTTTCTCTAGTTCCTATTTCTCTTCTCTCCTCTTTCTCCTTCCCTTTGAATCTGCCCCTACTTCTTGACCAACTCCGCGTTCTCCTACTACCAACCTTGCGATCTCTTTCTCCTCCCTTATATACTCTATAACTTACTCTTTAAAATAGCTTTGTCTTACCAACCTTTCTATCTCATATTTCAATTGATAATAGTCGTCAATATCATTTCCCAATTTCCTATGGAACTTGAAATACTTGTTTAATTTTTTTTTTGGTTGGTGTGAACCTAGTATGTTTCGGCCATTGTAATAAATTAGATTTTTTTACCATTACCAAAGCTCTCGCCCTCGTGGTCGCCAAAGGTGTGTACTTATGAAATTTTGGTTGGTATGGCGGTTCTTGGTCTTTGTCTGATCATATGGGCCTATCTCTTCCTTCCCTTATGCAATACCGACCTCTTGCATGTTGTCATTCTCCATCTTTCACCACATTCATCTCCTCGTCATTAATATATTTTTGTGCCATCCTCATTAATTTATCTACATCTTCCGATGGATCCCATGTAAGAGCTGATGTAAAGGGGCCTTTCTTTAACCCATGATTAGGATGCTAAGCATCATGTCAATTCTAATATCTTGAATCTGCAGGATTTCATTATTAAACCTTCCAATAAACTTTTTCAATGATTCATCCTCCTTCTGCCTTATCGTAAATAGGTATGTTGCCAAGCATTTCTGTTTTCTCTTGCTTGCAAAATGAAAAGCAAACTTCTGCATCAATTGTTCATACGTCTCCACACTCCCACTTGGAGAATTGGTAAACGATTCTTGAACTTTCCCGTAAGAGTAGTAACAAATAACTTGGCATTAATTGAAACATATTGACCATACAAATTCATCACCAATTCGAACGCTGCCACATGTTCTTGAGGATCATTTGTTCCATCATATTTGGACAAGTCGGACATCCTGAAACTCGGATCCACCACCTCGCTCAGTATCTGTTCGAGAAGGGAGAATTCCTGTTTTGAGCCACTATCTCTCGTTGCCTCTTCATCTCATTAATTTGTTTACCCAATTGCTCAATCTATCCTCACATATCGTCCACTTCAAGTCTTGAAATTCCCGACTCTCTTCTTCTCGTCTTACCCTTCTCACTAGACCCTACCTCAAAAAACTTGGCTTCTTGGCCTTTTTCAAGCCCCTCTCTACTTGTTATCTCCTGCGGTTCCTTTTCCATCTCCTTTTTTGTAATAGTTGTCATTTGGTTGCTTCTTGTGCAATTGGTGTAGCAGTCCTCCTCTCGTACTCTACTAGTGTATTTCCGCCTACTTCTTCCATTAACCTATACAATTCATATCTAGTTTAGTGCACAATTTCATCTCCTTGTCTTAGTGTATCCTCATCTTTCTTCAGTTGTGCTTCTCAGGATTCCTATAGACAACGCTAGATGATCTGGGTCGAAATATGCGATATCTCCCTGATTGGCCTTAAGCTTGCTATATTTATCCTAGATATCGAGAAGGTCCTTGAGAAGAAACACGAATCATTAGGCTAGTCGGGTATGTTCCCAACTAAGATCCTTTGACGCTCAAGTTAGTTCAAGTTTAAGATGAAAGGTAGGCAATGCTAAACAATTAAGAGGCAGAAAGTAATAAATGTGACATACCATTTATGCTCTGAAACGAGAGTATTTAGGCCCAAATGTACTGCACCAAGTGGGCCACATGGCGTCATCCCAAAGGGTCTTATCTCAGGGATCGCACGGTGGTGCAATGAACACGTCATTTGTGTTTGAGCACTGGGTTGTCCGAGCGGGTTAGGTATCGAGACTCGACCTGACTGTATATGCACGGATCCTATGGCATTTTTAATATTTTTACCTTGGATAAGGGCATTTTTGTCCTTTTCTTTGGTAAAAAGGCAGTATCCCCATCACAACCATATAGAAATCATAACAAGTGTATTCATCGCAGATGCCTCAACTGGGCAACACTTACAATCGAAACTTTGACTGATTTTTTGAGCTCGAGCCACCGCAATCGCGTTGTCGCTTATGAGGGAACCATGTCTATCATCATAAAATAGCCTTATTGGATGGCGATAGATATAGGTGAATGGTGGTGTGATTTGTGAATTTTCAATGGTTGGTAATTGAGTGGTGATAATTGGGATTGTGAAAAATTAGGAAAACAAGGAAAGTAAGAGAACGGTAGGGTGAAGAAAATGATAGAATGGGAAAAGAAATAATATATTTGAAAAGTAAAATGGTCGAGGATACTTCTTATTTTCTTGAATTATTTTTAATTTTATAAATGAGGAAAAAATAGTTATTTAACACACCCACCATTACATTGATCAACAACTGTTAATCAGAAGGAGCGAATTGTAATTTTAATAGTACAAAGGATGAATTTTGTATATTTCTATAATAATAGGAGAGGATAGTGTAATTAACTCTATATTTACATCTTTTTAGGTATAATTATGTATTCTTATGATCACGCCAACATTTACCTAGTCTCTAGTGACATGGACAGTTGCCAGATGGCCACCCCAGGTGACGAGCGTTTCTAATTAATGGTTAATTAAAAATAATTAATTAAAATAGATTTAATTAATTATTTGTGTTTGACATAACACCCAAGTCTAGCTAAGGGTGAACCTAAAGAGTCACACATAAATCACAATGGAATCGATAGAATTAATTTTGAATTAATTCTAGAAGAAATGAATTGATTAGATTAAATTAATTCAAAAGAAATATAAATAGTTGGATCATTAATTCCATTGGATGGATGGTCCAAGAATTAATTAATTGGATTAATTAATTTTGAGCTTAGCACCTTTAAATTAATTGAATTAATTTATCGAGTTTGGTTTAATTAATTAGTGTTTGGACTTATATTTATTTAATTGGATTAAATAAACTCTTGGATTTCTATAAGGTTTTAAATAAATTGGATTAATTCAAAATCTATGGACATTGGTTGGACTTGATTTAATTTGATTAAACCAAAACCGGTCAAAATCAATCCATGGCTTGAAGTCCTGGTCAAAAGTCAAAATCAAAGGTTAAAGGAACTTGGAGTAAGATGAGAAGGAGTTTCAACTCCTCCGCATGATGGCTTAGTGGTGCATGTATTGTGCATGTGCATGTATGGTAGTTATTTTAGACACAACTAGTGGTTTTTTCCTACAACACATAGCACACATTACTTTCTCACTCTCCTTAGCTTAACCACCACCAAAGCCACGAAATTTCCCTCATCTTTTCTCCATAGTTTTGGTTTATATTTGTTGTAACATTTTTTGTTTTCTCCTTTAGTCACATTCCTATGCATCTTTTATTTGTTGTTATTATGCATTTGAGAATACCGAACGCTCGGGAATTCAAAGGGAACACCCCTTTGAAACCGATTTAAATTCTTTTGTTTTCACGCTTATGCCGCGTTCCCTGGCCATAGAAATTCTTTCGCTACTTATGTTGTGAAATAATTAGTATTAATGTAGCGTGTGATGCTATCAGTGTCTCGTTGTACGAGGTATTGCCTTCTCTAATTTTTTATGTGCTTCGCAGTAAGTGTGTGTTGTTCATATGTATTTGTGTGTTCTTGTGTATGTGTGTGTGTATCGAGTGTGTGTGTGTGTGTATATATATATGTATATATTTTATAATACTATTGTTGGTAATATCATTTGTTTTTTATTTGTAAAATACAACAAAATACTTAAAATGAGAAAAATGACTACAATGAAAAAAAACAACATATGTCACATGAAGTTGATAATGAAGATCCAAATCAGTGCATTGAGCAAATTACAATTGGAGAATCATCAATACCTAAAAATAATATGTATCGCCTATAAGGTCTATTATAGAAGAATTGAAAATTAGATTAGTAGTTAGTTGGTCAAATAATAAAAAGTGTTGAAGATACTAATATTATAGATATGCACATGCCAAAGAAATTAGTATTATAAATTGTGATGAATGTCATTTTTCGGGCATTAACTAACTCCAAGCAAAAGAATTTTGAATGTTCTTGCCAATGTTATTTTTCAGCTAAGGCTTTTAGTAACAACACGTTCAGTGTAGGACTTTTGGTTAGTTCTAGCGGTTAAGGAATAAACTTAATGTTGAAAAAAGTTGGCAGGATAATTTCAAGTATAATTTTGTTCTTAATTATGAAAAGATTTGGAAAACTTTGTGTGCAAATGAAAAGACTGAGTACACATGTTGTTACCATGGAACCGTACAACGATTTTAAAAAATGACCCATTGTTTAACCATGGTGCTGAGGTATATACACTAAATCTGAATGTGTTCAACCTATTTCAAGTAGAATTACTTGAATCTTTAAACAATAAATACATATAACCATCTCCACATATTGGTCATTTTCCATGTTTGTTCAAAATAAAATCCTATGGTGAATTTTTAAGGGTTAGAATAGTGGTGATTGATAGGTAGAAAGAGAAAATAAAATGTAGTTGTCACAAATTTGAGCCTATGGGCATATTGTGTATGCATGTTTTAAAAGCCTTTAATTATATGAAGATACGTTTTATACTTGAGAAGTACATTAAGAAAAGATGGATCAAGGCTGTGAGAAATAGAGTTTCTCACAAAGGAAGAGGGGGTGTAAGTGAAGAATGAGGAAGTACAAATCCACTATAAAAAAAAATCGAGAATTGTAACGGCTTTTTTGTAACGGCCAAAATCGTTCCAATAGTAACGGTCACTTTAACTGCCTTGTAATGATTCGGGTGCGAAAAAGACCGAAACTTCAAGATTAGTTGCAGGTCTAAAAAGAATTCGATTCCAATACAAGCTTGTTAATTCATAGACATATGTTATGTGTTAGAAAACTGACTGATTCTCAACAACAAGAGCCTTCAAAATAGAGCCCAGTCTAGTAGCAATCACTTTAGTTATAAAAGTTACAGCAAGAACCTGAAGATGGAGGGAATAATTTTTTTTTTTTTTGGTAACGGCTAAAACCGTGCCAAAAATCGTTACAAACTTTGTGTTGTACTTAAAACCTTTACAATTTTTCGGCAGTTACTATATTGGACCGGTTTTTGTAACGTCTTGGTTATTGTAACGAATATTTCAGTAAAAATACAGACCGTTACAAAGGCCGGATGAAAGACCGTTCCAAACATCATTACAAAAATAAGCAATTACAAACACCGTTGTAACGGCTAATTTTTTAAACGGCTATTTTTAATGGCTATATTAGGAGTTCCTAAAGCCGTTACAAAATCCACTACAAAAATCTTGTATATATGTGCAAGTTGTTTTTATTTCATTATAATTAATGTTTTAGAAAATCTTACTAACCACAAACACTCTCAATACTCTGATTTTCTCGCATATTTACTTGAGTGGCTTTGGATTAATATTTAATAATATCACTCGAATTCTTGGATGGTCAACTAACCAGTGGTGATCGTCTTTTGAGTTAGTTGACCAGGTAATAACGACTTATTTAATACTGTATTGTATTTAATTAAATTAATTATATTTTTCCACGTACGAAGTGATTTAATTAGTTCTTGTGATCAATTTTTAATTTATATATGCTAGTTAATTATTAATATGCATGTATTCACCTAATTAAGTAGTGTAATGCATGTAATATTGATAAACTTATAAGTCGTCAAATTAGCTAGAAACTAGCTTAATTATTGTGTACATACATGTGAATTGCTATTATATATTGATCTATATATATCATCATGTTACGAGAATTGAGGAAATGGATGTATAATAAGAACCTTCCGGGAGGGCATGTTTTACACCAGAATTTGAGGATGGAGTTAAGACTTTCATAGAATAGGCTAAGGGTCAGCGTGGACATATGGGTGGAGACAAAATTAGGTGTCCTTGCTAAAAGTGCAAAAAATACAAAGTTTGGAACACCTGATGAAGTCAGTTATCACTTGTGTATGCGAGGGTTTATACCAAAATATTATAATTGGACTTCGAATAGCAAGGAGAGTGTGCAGGATTATTTCAAAGCTTTGGTTGTCCCTTTAGTATCGGAGGAGCGAACCCCAGCTGGCCATGTTGAGGGTAATTATCCACAGTGGGGTGATGAACAACATATGGATTGGGCGCAGAGGATGGAATACATGCAGCCAAGCCGAGTTGTTTTGCTTCTTCTCACGAAGGTGTCCCTAATGATGGTACGAGGTCTTGCCCTGTTGATACCGATCCTAGTTCATATTATTACGGTGGTGGCCCGTACGATTATGATGAGTTAGGGTTGGCAGACCTTTTTTATAATGTAGTGCATGCTGCAGACCATCCTTTGTGTTGTTGCTGAGTTGGTGGATATCAGGGCTTATGGTCATATTTCTGAGTGAATATATGATCGAATATCCCAATGGTCTAATAGAATATTGCTCCCCTATCACACTCTTCCGGGAGATTACTATAGCATGAAGAAGTTGATAAAGAATTTGGGTTTACCCATTGAGAAGATTGATGGGTGTAGGAATGGTTGCATGTTGTACTGGAAGGATGACGTCGGTTTGGAGTACTGTAAATTTTGTGAGGATACTAGGTACAAGCCTTCCCTAGAGCGAGACCCACACCGAAAGAAGTCTCCGTATGCTGTCCTTAGGTACCTGCCGCTTACTCCCCATCTAGAGAGGTTGTATTCTTCGAGGGTAACTGCCAATCACATGACATGGCATGCCACACATCAGAGAGAGGAGGGGGCGATGTGTCATCCATCTTATGTCGAGGCATAGAAGCATTTTAACCGGATGTATCCTGATTTTGCACAAAAGCCGCGTAATGTTCGGAGGGGCCTTTGCGCTTTGGGTGCAAAAAGCAGTTCACAGGTCTTGGCCCGGCCGTGGGATGCACCACCGCCACCAATGCCACTACTTCCCCCGCAGGCCCAGAGGCATCATATTAGCCTCCAGGATGCGAGGTAGGTAAAATGATTCACATACATAACTTGTGTTTTTTAATATTTTTTTATTGATTTGATCAATGTTTTCAATGTTATTTTCAGATCCGAACGCGATTTTCACACTGCCATCAATAATGTGGTCAAAGGGCATTATTCGCATCCCTGGTCCAACATCTTGCAGATCCCACAGGAGCACCAACTATTCTGTTTCCAGAAGTTGAAGATAATTAATTATAATATTATTTATTTTTAATTGAAATTTATATTTATTTTTTACTTAAATACTACTAATATTTTTATGTGGTCAGTTTTGCAGATTTCTTACTGGTGGGACTGCGACGATGAGAGCATGTTCAAGGTCGTCAAGTCGCAGGCCGAGAAGTTCCTGCGGAAGCGTTTGCCGATGCTCGCATCCAGTTGGCCAGACTGCTATGGCTGACCGAGGACATCTGGCTCCAGCTTCTGGAGTTTTGGGTGAGCCCAGAATTTCAGACATAGTCGGCTAAGAATAAGGTCAACCGGCTCGCCAACACGGAAGCAACAACGGCCGTCTACTGCGGCGGATCGTCATCCGTTGGAGCTCACAAGCGCAAGCTGGTAAGTGCATTAATTTTTATTAGTAATTAAATTTTTTATTTCTAATCAGTTTTAACAATAATTTTTGAACATGAGACACAACTTGGACACCCAGTCAATCAGATGGAGGTGTTCGAGAAAGTGTATAAGAAGAAAGATGATGGTCGGTGGAGCGGTCCGAGGGCAGAGGAGGTTGCGATTCGGACTGGCCCGATCGTATAGTGCCCCAGCCTCCAGTTGGAATGGGTGATCAAAAGCCAATTGGGTTGGCTGTTTTCCATTCAACAATCATTATCAAATAATATAGATTGATGAATACAGTAAGAATTCATCAAGATAAAAATATGTTTCGTTGTGCTTACCACTGATATTTAACGGGTTTCAATGCCACAGTGAAATGCCCACGGACTAAAAGGTTAAACCCGTGGAGTTGGGTTGGGCATAAGTTTGGCAGCTATGAAACTAACTCCTAAGGGTCGGTCTGAAACGTTCCAAGTCGAGAATCTCGGGACTGGGCATTGAGGGTCTTATGGAGACTTGCACTAAGTACTGCAGTCATATTTCGTCGGTAGGAGACGTAGGTTTTCTATGCAGTTTTAATGTGTTAGTTGGTAAGGTAGTCAACTAACTGAAGTGACTCGCGGAATCTTTATATGGAAGCCTCTTAAGGCTTGGTCGGTATGACTAAGATTTTCGATTCATTAATTTATGGATTGGATTCATTAATTAATTAGTAGATGGGCTTGTTTAATTAATGAATTGAATTCATTAATTAATAGAGATAGACTTAAATTAATTACTTGGACTAATTAATTATTTGGGATTGATTAATAAATTTGATTTATTAATTGAGTATTGGGTTTGTGTATTTAATTGGATTAAATATTTCACATGGATTTCTATTGGATATGTATTAAATTGAATTACATAAAAAGCCTTATGAATTAATAATTAGGCTTCATTAATTTATTGGATAAATTAAATCAAACTCAATACAAATATACTAGAGGGACACGGCCCTAGCCATAATTGGAGAAAACAAGTATGATTGACCTCTTAAGTGAGGGACACGGCCACTTCATGTTGTGTGTGGGTGATGAGTTTAAAAGGAAAGAGAGGAGAATGAGTGGCTCACAATTTGGGATTGGATTCCAATTGCATTCCATTTACTTCTCTCGTCAAAAAGGAATTGAATACACACGATTTGGAAGTGTGAATACAGTGCATCACTCCACATAATAAACTCTCTTTTTCTCCTTTTGTTTTACAAGCCCACATAATTCAACATGTGTAGTCGTACGAAAAAAATAATAATGATAAAATATGGTTTACGTTTTTGCATCTTATTTTTTTCTCGTATTAATTCTTGATCTATATTTACTTTAATACACCGAACTTCCGACAAAGATGAAGGCTACATCCCTTGATCTGGATTAATTATTAGTTTAATTATCGCATGATTTTATCGTTTTTCGATTTTTCGCGCTTCCGCCGCGCTTTCCAGACCAATCCGCTTCCTTCACCCCCCGCACCCGACGGCGGCGATGAACATGCGGCCGCAGATGACCATGATTTAGATTAGAATTTTTTTTCTTCTAATTTTGTAAAAAAAAATATAATTTTAAAACAATATTTTTGTTTTTATAATGATTTCATTAGTTTTTTTTGTTATATTATGTATCTTTTATAGGATGTTGCAAAAAATAAATATTAAATTAAATAAATTAAATATTAAAATAAATATAATAAATAATAAAATTAATATTAAAATATATTAGAAAATAAAATATTATAATTTCCTTTGTAACGATTTTTGTAATACAAATAAAATTAGGAATTTTATAAGCCGTTACAAATATTGTGCCAAAAATAGTAACATTGCTTTAAATTAGCTGTTACAACAATAGTTACAAGGGTCGTTACAAAACCAGTAATAAAAGTTATTACAAAGACCGTTACAATAGCCGTTACAATTAATGTGCCTAAACAAGTTATCAAAATATTGCAGAACGTTACAAAAGATATTACAACAGCCGTGCCAACGTACGAGAACAACCATACCAAAAGTATTACAACAACCGTTACAAAAAATACAAAGAAGTTAAAATTTATATCAGATACAAATAATTATATATTTAATCTAATTATATAAAAATAACTTATATAAGTTAAAAATAAACATAAACTTACTTACAAAATATAAAATTTATTAATTCCAAAATAACTAATAAAGAAAAAGCATGGCCATGCAATTGTTTTCGAAATGATGCATAAAATTTAAATAAATTTGTAGTTAATTTCAAAAGAAATAAAGATGAGAGAGATAAATTGAGATGGATAAGTTAGTTGTTCCTCATTTAGTTATTTTTAATAATTACCTTAAATATTTAAGTTAATAATTGTATAACTTATAGAACAAATTGTTAAAATTGTTGTTATTGCATTTATGGTACTATTTTAATTTAATCATCTATAAAAAAATATTAATAATTTATAAATTTTAACATTAACAGTGTGAGGAGAATAATGTATATGTAAGATGTTATTATGTTTTTAGTTTATGAAGATTATTTTTAACTTTGAAGGCCACTATCGAGCTAGCAATCTGGACAAAATGTTATTTTAGTCCCAATAAATAAGGTTTAGGACATTTTTGGTCCCACATTTTAAAAATTAAAATTGATAATCCTATTAAAAAATAAAAAAATTAGGAAAATAATGGTTCTATCATAAGAAAATTAACGACAATACTTGCGTTGCAAATAGTCTTTATGTGCCCAATAGAGGCTATGGTCACATGAAAAAAACCATTTTTGGAGAAAAACATCAAACTATTCTTGTTCCTAATTTTTATAAAATATTTATTATTAAAAATAGAGAACATAAATGCATGGTCCATTTTAAAATTACTATTCTAACAACCTTTTTTTTTTTAAAGAAAAAAGTAAAAGGAGGGTAAATATGTGCATTCTAAAGTTGGTACACCAAATGAGTTTTTTTTTACAATAGTATAGATTATAAAAATCACCCATAGTAGATAAAAAAGAGGAATAGTTTGTGTAATACTATTAATGTGTGTATTTTTTTAAACAGTAGAGGTGGTTTGTATAATTGATATTGACGTTTTAATTAAAAAATATGTAAGTTTTCAAAAAAATATAAATAATTTATATAAATAGATCACAAATAAAAAAAATATAGATGCAATTTTCCTATTTATTTCTTACTTTGTGCAGAATTTTAGACCACTTGAGACATATCTGACCTAAATTCTTGGGGAACAAAGAGATGTTAGAAGATGGGAAGAAAAATATTTTTCTGTTTTTGGGGCCCACTAATTAATAACTAAAAATTTTGATCAGATCAACAAGACTACATAACAATACAAGAATCTGCATGCTTTCTCTCTTCTTCTTCTTTTTTTTTTGGGTCAAGTCAACTCACATAATATCATATTTAATCTGTGTCTTACAATGATTTTAACTTAATAGAGCTTAATTTTACATATTAATATGTATAAAAAGGTAATACGAGGTAGAGAGGGGATGCAAATTACAAACCGTAAGAGAAAATATGCGGCTTCTTTTGCATTTCGAAAGGTAATGCGAACTAGGTAAAAAATAAGAATTTTGTAAGCCCCATATGATAATATAGAGGCAAGAAGTAGGCTGCTTGGATTGATTCATAAGAGAGGACATACCACGATGCGACACAAGCTATCTTAAGGCACAAAGTGTGTACAAGCTGCCCCTCAAGCATGAAGATATACGAGCTTCCCCTCCCTAAGTTAGAAGAGAGCATACGAGCAAATCTATGAAAGATTCGAGAGGATTCAATAAAGTCTCAACGTGAGTCCCAAAATAGATAAGATACACTAAAATTTTGTACGAAGAGCCCCACTGGAGATCATAAATGAAGGGCAAAACTAAAGAAGGAAATGAAAAATTTTCAACTTGAGTTGCTCAATTACCATCACATGACATATCATATTGACTCTACTCTTATCTATTTGTCTCAATTATATTGATCTAACAAGTTATTACTAAGGCCTATTCAGTACTCTCTGACTGCTACTTTTGGACATAAAATGTACTTGAGGAATTGTGTGTATCCACCGAAGCTAGGGTTTAATGAAGAAAACTTTGACAAACATATTATAATCAAATTTAAGATTCAAACATAATTTAGAATTACTAAGATGCACATATCGCACAAATAGTTTAATGTAATTTATCTTTTGTGATATTATAAATAAATAAAATAATAATAATAATAAACGGTTTCCCTATCTTTTTTTAAATGGGTAAAGTGAAATTTACCCCCTATGTTATTTGCAAGTAGCAAAAAGCCTCCTTGTGCAAGAAAAAAAAAAATCTCAATTTACCCTCATGTGTTTTTAAAAAAGAGCAAAACACCCCCCTCACGCGAGTGGTATAATACACGAGCTCATTCTCTTATTTTTATTTTACAACTGTTAGATCGTATCTAACACAAATCAATTATTTATATTTCATTCATAATAATTTCATATAAAATTTTACTTAAATCAACGGTTGATATCTTATCTTCTAAAAATCAATGGAACAGATTCAATTTACATATATAATTTATTTGCAATTTTTATAAATATATTTTTAAATAGGTTTAGTATATATACTTATGATTATATATATACATATGTATATTGTATATATAGCGCAATCCTTCCACCCCCCCCCCCCCCTTGGCCGTTGTCGCTTCCCCTCTCCTCCCCTCCATCTGTTGTGCTTTCTCCTCCCCAACAGACCTCCCTCCCTGTTGTCCCTCCCCTGTTCTTCCCCTCCTCTCTCCATAGTTGCGCCTTCCCTCCCCCTCCCTTACCCCCGTCGTCGTCGCCCACCTCTTTCCCCCTCTAGGTTCTTTGAATATATTTTTTTTATTAATATTATATATATATATATATATGTGTATGTGTAATTATAATTTATTTTTTGTAAAAAAATAGTTTTATATTTTTTATTGTTATTGCTATTTATGTATATATTCTGTATATATGTATGTGTATATATACTTTATAATTTATTTTTAATAATTCGTATAGATCTAAACCATTGATCTAATTCAAATAAATATTAGCCATTGATGTTATATCAATATGAACATTTGATCTAAATAAGAAAAGATCAAAGTCGTCATTGATTCGTTTATTAAATTTCAATCATTAAGATATATAAAATTGATCTAACAATTTACATTTAGAGGTATACATATCATTGTTTAGGTAAAATTTAATCAAAATCAAGTCTGTTGCAAGGACACCATGCTTTGATGGGGTATTTTGCTCCTTAAAAAAAAAAATGGTAAATTGAGAATTTTTTTTATAAGGGGGTAAATTTTCACTTTCGAATGACTTAGGGGCGAGATGCATTTTGCCGTTTTTAAAATAGAGCAATTTATTCTCTCCTTTGATTTCATGTACTTCAGACATTTTTCTTCAAAAAAAAAAAAAGTTTATCCTGAACTTGTGTGTAGTGCGTTCACAGAGGTCAACATTCTATTCCAAATTTATGTTCAACGGCGCTAGATGTCAACATGGTACAAGAATTGGAAGGTAGTGTAACCTTGAGAAAATTCTGCCAACTTTCTTTGACTCAATAGAGTACCTAATTAATCCCCTTCCATATGAAGCACACGTGGGAGGGCTCGTGCAATACAGGTGGATAACCCATTTTAGAGGTAAGTACACGAGTTATTCTAATTTTTTGAAATATTTCTACTGTCATATATATGTTTTCTAATAAATATTCTTTCATTTAGATTTTCTTGGGGACGTGAAACTATGGAAAACCCTATGACCTCAATAAGTCTAAGTCAAAATTTTATTTCTAGGATTGTTTTATAAACTCCTTTCCATTTAGATCTGTTGCAACTTTCAATTTAAGTAGAAAATTCTCTTTGTTCCTCCGTGCATACATAGTTCATACATTCATTCCAAATATGGAGTTGGGTAAAATTTCATGTGATTTAGTAAATAGAACAGAAATTCCATCAGTACTAGATCGTTGATCTAATTTGATGAAGAAAGTACTTAATAATATAATGGGATTTTTTGATAAATGGAAAATTCAAAACGTTGAAATTCACAACAAAGCACACGTCGAGATGTCAATTGTAGAGGCTTACCTTGAAAAAATCGATCTATTCACTTAACTCTACTTTGAGCCGTAGATTATTTGCAAATAGAACAAGCTCCATAGAAATGACGACCTAACGATAAATGACAATCGCATCTAACGGTCTATTTTCGATCACCCTGACTAAGTAAGTGGTGCCTCAAAGAGGAAGTGGCTTAGCGGCTCAGTGCGTCACATAATTGAGATGTACATCTTGTGCAATTGTGTAGTAATCACGTCATACTACGAGTAGGTGTTAAGATATCAATAGTTTATCCACATTCTTAAGTACACGAGTTTGAACCTATGTATTGATATGTGTTCTATTTTTTTTTTTTTACATACATGTCTTATTTTAATGAATTCTACGAGCACCAAAGGTAAACCAGAACCAAGGAAAGCAGAGTGAATAACCATTTAAATGACGCCAACATTGACGAACTAGTAGCTACTGAATTCAAGGATTGATTCAAAAGTCATGTATGTTGTGCCTTATGAATTATGTCATAACTGTGAAACGGTCAGTCGTCAATGGTTTCTCTAATATGTGCAATACAGGTTAAATTCAAATTGAACTACATGGATAACGAGCTATTGAAGTTGCATTATTAGGGTCCTACAGCTGAGGTCACAACATTTCTATGTTACTTTGTGAATGGTTACAATTTTCACACTGAACATCGTAGCATAGGCAAGTCAACTATGAACTTTGGGTTGTGTGTCAAAAGCTCATCATATACAGACACGAACAGTGAATTCTATAGGATTCTAAAAGAGATGATTCAGTTAGATTACCCACTTATTCCAAACATGCAGATCATTTTGTTCAAATGCCGTTGGGTCGATCCGTGAGGTATGAAGGTACATCCTCGTTATCACCTCGTTGATGTAAACTTCAAGAAGGTATACCAAAAGAACGTACCATTCATCCTACCGCAACAAACACTACAAGTATATACTTCACGGAGTACCCTAGCATGAAGAGAGATAAAGTGGACTGGTTGACTGTATGCAAAACCAAAGCCATCATAACATTTCTATGTTACTTTGTGAATGGTTACAATTTTCACACTGAACATCGTAGCATAGGCAAGTCAACTATGAACTTTGGGTTGTGTGTCAAAAGCTCATCATATACAGACACGAACAGTGAATTCTATAGGATTCTAAAAGAGATGATTCAGTTAGATTACCCACTTATTCCAAACATGCAGATCATTTTGTTCAAATGCCGTTGGGTCGATCCCGTGAGAGGTATGGTACATCCTCGTTATCACCTCGTTGATGTAAACTTCAAGAAGGTATACCAAAAGAACGTACCATTCATCCTACCGCAACAAACACTACAAGTATATACTTCACGGAGTACCCTAGCATGAAGAGAGATAAAGTGGACTGGTTGACTGTATGCAAAACCAAAGCCAGAAGAGTCATTGATGATTCTCGATGGACCGAAGTCACATTTCAAGAAGAGGAGACAATACCTACTCCACAAGTTGTGACGAACAACCATAATTATTATCTGCATGACCTAAATAGTATTCAATTAGTCATTGATCTTTCTGTTACAAATTAACAAGGAACAAATACATCCCGCTAACCAAATGGTGAATCTGATGATGAATCGAATGAAGATAGATTTGACGAGGATTACGAGACTGAAGAAGACAATGGTTATGACTGAAAGTTCATTGTTTACGTAATCAAACATCTATAGAAATTTCTATAAAAACTAATCACTAAATATTTCTATGATAATTCTGTATGAATAATTATAAGTTTATTTTTAAAACAATAATTGTTGAAATTAGGTACAGTCACAAGTAGTCCAAATCGTTCCCACACCTTTCCTAATAGGAACAATCACAACTAAAACCGTTCCTTAATATACGGGAATCTCACTAACCACAAAAACATTCTCAATACTCGAATTTTTTTCGCATATTTACTTAGTCGCTTTGGATTAATATTGAATTAATAATATCACTCGAATTCTTGGACCGTCGATCAATTAGCTAGTGGTGATCGTCTTTTGAGTTAGTCAACCAGGTAACAACATACGATTAATTTAGTATTGTGTTGTATTTACTTAAATTAATTATAGTTTGCTACGTACATAGTGATTCATTTAATTAGTTTTTATGATCGATTTTTAATTTTTAATTATATATATATATGTTAGTTAATCAATATATTGTTAATATGCATGTATTCACCTAATTAAGTAGTGTAATTCATGTAATTAATACTTTTTAAATTATAAATCGTGATCAAATTAGCTAGAAATTAGCTTAATTATATATTGCATATGTGTGAATTTGCAGTTATATATATATAATATCATCATATTACGAGAATTGAGCTGATGGATTTATAATAAGAACCTTCCGAGGAGGATAGGTCTTACACCAGAGTTTGAGGATGGGGTTAAGACTTCCATAAAATGGGCTAAGGGTCAATGTAGACATATGGATGGAGACAAAATTAGGTGCCTTTGCCGAAAGTGCAAAATTACAAAGTTTGGAACACCCGACGAAGTCAGTTATCATTTGTGTATGCGAGGGTTTATGGATGAATATTATAATTGGACTTCGCATGGCGAGGATATTGTGCAGGATTATTTTGAGGCTCTTAGTGTCCCTAAGTTCAGAGGAGCTAACCCCAACTGGCTATGTTGAGGGTAATTATCACAGTAGGGTGATAAACAACATATGGATTGGGCGCAGAGGATAGTTTTTTATGCAGTCGAGTTATTTTGCTTCTTCTCACGAAGGTGTCTTTGATGATGGTACGAGATCTTGCCCTGTCGATGCCTGTACCAGTTCATACGTTTACGAAGGCAGTGACCCGTACGATTATGATAAGTCAGGGTTGGCAGACCCTTTTTTCAGTGTAGTGCATGCTGCAGACCAACCTTTGTGGGACGGTTGCAACCAACCTCAATTGGGTATTGTTGTTGAGTTGGTGGATATCAAGGCGGATGATCATATTTTTTAATGAATTTATGATAGAATATCACAATAGGCTAATAGAATATTGCCCTCCGATCACACTCTGCCTGAGATTACTACAGCGCAAAGAAGTTGGTAAATAATTTGGTTTACCCGTTGAGAATATTCATGCGTGTAAGAATGGTTGCATGTTTCACTGGAAGGACGACATGGATTTAGGGTACTGCAAATTCTAAATGAGGACAATTTTGGTAAGTCTTTGGCTGATTTAAGATGCAAATTTAGAGCATAAGGGGTGGCTAAGGTTAGGATGGTTGTTTTGGAGCCTAATTAGGTTAGGACTCCTAGTATGTGTATGACTAGGTCATATATATACCTTCATTAAACCTTAGCCACACACACAACACATACTAGCCCCATAAACTTAGAGAGTCTAAACCATCTCGGAGCGCATAGGAGACATAATTGTCATATACTGATAGGGGATGAATTCTATCTTGGAATCCATCGTCCTTACTGCGTACTCTGACTATACTGGATAAGACTTATAATGACCATATTGAAGACACAGTCATCTTTTGCCAGATCCATGATATAGCCATCATATGCATGCGACTGCCCTGATTCCTCAAGTCTGAGGACTAATCCTGTACTATCGGAGTCAAGAATTCTAGTCATACCGACCAAGCCTCCAAGGCTTCCATATGATGATTCCGGCGAGTCAGTTTAATCAGTGAATGACCTTATCAACTAATCCACTAAAATTGTATAGAAGTCCTACGTCTTTCGCCGATAAAACTTGACACTCATCCAATGAATGCAATTAGTAGAAGATGACTTTTCGATTGGATCGAGAGGTGTGTATATTTAATGGGGGTTTTCGAATATCAAAATTGAGAATGTGATTCTCACTCGGTGAAGTTTTTCCTGAAAGTACCACGGAATGACCTGTCTCTGATAAGGAAGAAATCAAACAAAATTGGACTTTATTTGATCGGCGTTTCACGGAAATGAGTTGGCCCTTATTGTATGATAAACTCTCGTCCCACAAAGTACTTGAGTCAATAGGATGGTCCTACATACGTCAAGAAAATAATGGGAGTAGGTTTTCATACAACTTCTCAAAAACATCATTCGTAATCTAATGACATCTCTAACTGGCCATATTCCAGTCCTTATTTGTCCATGGAATTGGATTTTTAAATCCAAAAGGACATAAGGAGGAGCGATGGGGGACATCGTTTGAATCAGTGGCTTGGAGCCGAAGGATTCACTAGGAAGTTCAAACTAGGTTTGAGACCTCACAAAACTGGAAAATTCAATCGTACTAGGTATGGTTTGATGAGCCCGAGGTCAGTAGAAGTTGGTGTGAGTTCCGATGTGTTTGGTGTAAACGCCTCACTCATTTAGAATGAGGTTAAAATGTTTGGGAAAACACTAAGACACTAATACAAAGTTGTTCATGAAATTCTCCACAAAAGGAATTGGATTCCTACATTAGGGGCAAGTCGTTCAAGAATCAGTTGTAGAAGACTGATGAGAAAGCTCAAGCTGTTCAAGACTCAGTTGCGCTTAACTGATGAGAAAGCTTAGATGTCTAGGACATCCCCTACGTTTGTGTTAGTTTGGTGTAATGGACCTGATGTTGTGTACACTTTAGGCATGACACAACGTATATCGGGAAAATACAAATTGGCATTAGACAGTTGTCAAGAGCGGTTTTTTAATACCTGAATAAGGATTAAAGAAGTGTTCATGACACGCGTTTGTGGAGAATTGATTCTGGAAAGCTAAAGCGATGATAAATTCCAGACTCATGTGAATAATAAATAAGTCCTTAGAGTATAGTCACGTTTGGATTTGATGGCAGGCATGGCAACTTGAAAGGATTTCAAGTAGATGCCCCCATTAAAAGTTGAATGTGGAACGACTCTAACAAGTCGGTCTTGGAAAGTGGTTTGGATCGAAAAACCGCATCCATTGGATGGATACGGTGCCTAGCATGGCCAAGCCAGTTGTAGCTTTGGAGGCGAACGACAAAGCTAAGGCAAGAGCCTTTTAGGACCAAGATCTCATCATAAGATCCATTGAAATTTTTAGACAACCATCTGCAGGCAGCAATGGTGAATAAAATACACAGTTGGACTGTGTAGATCCAGCAGAAAATAAAGTAGACCCACGAAACCGTGCCGGTATCGTAAACTGCTCATACTCAGAAAGTTTTGAGGGACATGGGTAATTGGCTCAATGGTCAAGTGGGAGATAGTTGGAATGGGTGACCAAAAGCCAATTAGATTAGTTGTTTGTCATTCACCAGTCTTTATCAAATAATATTAGACTAATGATACGGTATGAATTCATCATGTTGGCAGTCAATTTTCGTTGTGCTTACCACTGACATTGAATGGGATTTCAATGTCACAGCGAAATGCCACAAATCGAAAGGTTAAACCCATGGAGTTGGGCTGCGCATAGGTTTAGCGGCTATGAACCAACTCTTGAGGGTCGGTCTGAAACGTTCCAAGTCGAGGACCTTGAAATAGGACATCGAGAGTCCTATAAAGACTTGCACTAAGTACTACACCTGTGTTTCATCAACATAAGACGTGGGTCATCTGTGCAGTTTTAGTGGGTTAGTTGGCCAGGTAGTCGACTCGCTGAACTGACTTGCGGGAATCATCATATGGAAGCCTCTTAAGGCTTGGTCGGTATGACTGGGATTCTCAGTTCCGATAGTACAGGATTAGTCCTCTGACTTGAGGAATCATAACAGTCACGTGCATACGAAGACTGTATCTTGGATATGGCGAGAGGTGGTTGTGCCATGGGGCATGGTCATCATAAGTCTTATCCAGTGCAGTCGGAGTATATAGCGAGGACGGTGGATTCCAAGAAAGAATCTATTCCCTGTCAGTATTGTGACAGCGAGATCTCTATGCGCTCTGAGATGGTTTAGACTCTTCAAGTCTATGGCCATAGCGATTAATCGAGTGGGAAGGGATTTCCTACGAAAATCAGTAGAGTAAACGCATCTCGAGCATGCAGCATAGATGCCTAGTTAAAGATGGGAACCGACGCCCAATTCCATGTCCTAAACTAAGGTCGAGAGACGGTTAACAGTAGGACCGTATTCGTATGAAATCAGAGCCTGAATGTTCACGCCACTATTCGCCTAGTCTCTAGTGCCATGGACTGTTACTAGACGGCCACCCATGGTAACGGGCTATTTCTGGTTATGGAATAATTAAAATAATTAATTAAATTAAAATTAATTAATTGTATGATAGCACGCCCAAGTCTAGCTGAGGGTGAACCTAAAGAGTCACACACAAATCACGAAAGGTGAGGGAATTAATTTGGAATTAATTCCGAAAGAGGTGAATTAATTTAAATAGATTAAATTAATTCTTGGAGAGTATAAATGATTGGATTATTTATGAGGAATAATCCATTTGATGATAGTTCGAAATTTAATTAATTGGATTAATTGAATTTTGGACTTAGCATTTTAAAATTGATTGGATTAATTTAAAAGAGGCTTGGGGTAATTAATTAGTGGGTTGGATCCATTATTTAATTAGTAGATGGACCTATATAATTAGTGAATTTGATTCATTAATTAGAAATGGGCTAGAAATAATTAGTTTGACTAGTTATGCTTGGTTGGGCTTAATTAATTAAGTGGATTGGATTCGTTTAAATAATTTAGTGTCTTTTGGACTTGTAATATTTGATTGGAATAAATATTTACTTGCCCAACTTTTTCATTACAACTCTCCCACTCACAAACCCTAGCCATTTTTGTTGTTTGACACACAAATTTCGTGCTCTCTCCCCCAAGAATCAGCAAACATTCTTCTCCTCCCTCTCTTGAAGTTCTTGGTTTAGAACCAAGTGAAGAACAAAGGAGATCGAAATACACTAATTCATAGTGTAATTTCGATTTCTCTTCCCATGGATTTAATCCTTGCTAGCACAAGGATAAATCTAACCTTTTAGTGTGGTGTGGAAGATATTAGAGCTCTCCTACGTTGGAGTCTTGCGTGGATGAACCCCCGAGAGGAGATCTACCGAATTGCGGTTCGGAGGAGAAAAATGAAAGGTAACTGTAGATTTATTCATGCTTTCGTTTTCTTTGATTCATTAGCCCAATTACATGATTAGATATGTGATTATTACACCAAACGCCCAGGAAAAGATCAAGGGTACACCCGTTGATCGGGATTTAATTATTTTATTTATCATTTTTTTCGATTTTCCGCCCTTCCGTCGCGCTTCCCGGGCTGATCCACTTCCTCCATGGATTCCAAAAGAGGATATGTCCCCTGTCATTATATGACAGAGAGTTCTCCCATGCACCTCGAGATAGTTTAGATTCTGAAAGTCTTTGGTCAAAGCGATTGATCGATCAGGGATATGTTTCCTAAATTGGATCAGTAGAATAAATGCATCTCAAGTGTTAAGTATAGTTGCCTAGTCAAGGATGGGAACCGACACCCAATTCCATGTCCTAGACTAAGGTCAGGGGACAGTTGATAGTAGGACCGTACTCGTATGGATTCAGAGCTTAAATGTTCATGCCAACATTCACCTAATCTCTAGTGCCATGGACTGTTGCTAGACGACCACCCATGGTAACGGGCCATTTCCGATTATGGGACAATCGAAAATAATTAATTAAATTAGATTTAATTAATTTTGTTGTTCACAAATGCCCAAGTCTAGTTGAGGGCGAACCTAAAGAGTCACGCCCTACCACTATAGTGGGATAGAATTAATTCTAGAAGAGTTTGATTAATTTAATTAATTAAATTAATCTTTGGAGAGAATGAATGATTGGATCATTTATTTAGACCAATCCATTTGAGGGATGACTTGAAATTTAGTTAATGTGATTAATTAGAATTTCAAGTTACCTAGTTAAATTAATTGGATTAATTTTATTGGGTTTGGTCCAATTTATAAATTGAATTTATAAATTGAAAAAAAGAGCATGGGCTTGGATATTTTGATTAGATTTAATGAGTTTAATATTGGGCTTATGATTAAATTAGATTAATATAAGTCCATGAGACGTGGGTTTGATCCTATCGAGTCTGGTTCATTAAATACAAGCCCAAGGCCTTGGTTGGACTTTGGCTAAGTTAATGAGGATAATTTTGGAAGGTACTTTGGCTGATTTAGGAGGCAAATTTCGTTCATAAGGGGTGGCTAGGGTTAGGATGGTTGTTTTGGAGTCTAACCACACACAACACATACTAGCCTAAAAAATCTCTGAAAATTTCGTCCCTCTCTCTCTCTCCCTAACATTCTCCATCCTCTCATTTGGTCTTAGAGATCAAAGAAAAACGAAAGAGAGATCAAAACACGTTAATTCATAACGATTGTTTTGATCTCCATCTCTTCTGTGGAGATTTTGCTAGCACGAAATCTCCACATCCTTTAGTGGTGGTGTGTCATTCTTGGGAGGGTCTCAAGATCGAGATCTTATCATGGACGGAACCGAAACAAAAATGGAGAGGAGACAACGCTTGTAGCTGTAGGAGAAAAACAACAACGGTAAATTTCTTTTTGCTTTTTTTGCATCTTGTTTTCTCGTATTAATTCTATGGCCTATATGTTTTATTTTATACACCGAACGCTCGGGAAAGATCAAGGGTACACCCTTGATCGGAATTTATTTATTGCTTTATTCGCATGTTTAAATCATTTTTCGATTTTTCGCTTCCCAGGCCGATCCGCTTCCTTCAACAAGGAGTTGTCAATCCTCTACTTTATCCTGAATCCTGTAACGAGTTATAATGCATACAATTAATATATTAAAATATTATAATTTCTAAATATAATATTACATATTATTTGTGCAATTTCTAATTTATCATTTAGTATTTCATTTCTATCGAAATATAAATTTTTCATACCGTTATTTTCTAACTAACTAGCTTCCCAGGTAAATATTTAATTTACCGATTAATTCATAAGAATTCGTCTAACAAAACCCCTTATATCTTTTTATAATTATCGTTCTTAATAACATTCCTAAATTAAATTATGATTAAAACCCTCATTTTTTTTTTATAATAATATAATATTCCTTAAATATAATTTTCGGAATATTTCTATGAATTTTCTATTAATTCCTTGTTATTATACAATTTAATTATACCCGAACATATATAATTACACATTGGGTTAATAGGCCCAAAAGTGAATAAATTAACTATAGTAATAATTAAATCTACCAAATCTAATAATTTATTAACCGACTATAATATTTTCAGTCATTTGGAATATTTATTCAACACCAACATAAATTGAACAAATCATAACATACTTCGATTAAATAGTACATCAATCAGTATAAACTATATTTAATAAATGGACTAATTAAATAATATAATTAGATAAATTAATAAAGATTTTTACATTAAAATCATACATTTTCTATTTTCATCCGAAAGTTGGGGTTACTGTATATGTGTGTTAATGTGTATATGTGTGTGGGGGTTAAACATGGAGAGGGGGATTATATTAATAAATATATATGTATGTTTGTGAGGCGGTGGGGAGTGGTGACCCCACCCACCACTTTTTTTTAATATATATATATATATCCTTTATGTCCTTCCTAATTTCTTAATTAATATAATTTACTCTCAATTAATATAATGAGCTTCAATTCACTCCGTTCAATTTTTATTGTACTCCAATTTCAACCTATAATTTATTGTAAAATTTTTATAATAGTTATCAGTTAGTCTTCCAATTAAGTATAAAATCCTAAAGATGTCACACATATTCCTATTTATCTATACAAGGTATATATATATATATATATATATATATATATTATATATTATATATATTGTTAATTATTAAGAAATAATTACACAATGCACAACACAAAAAAAGAAAAAATCTCAATCTCCTTTTGCTCTCAGCCACCCCTCCCCTCTCTCACTACGTGAGAGTTTGGCTTTGATCCCTTCTAGCAAAGGAATCAAGGCCTCTTTCATTCCGGTGTGGTGTGGATCATTGGAGAATTCCTATGCTGAGATCCCGCGTGAGCAAGTGGCCAATTTAGAATCAAATCAAAGAGGTGACCTCGTTTTAAAAGTATGTATCTCTTTTATTTTCTTTTTACAACCATAGCCTCGCATGAATGTTTTTTATTATTGTTTCTTTTCATACTACATCGAACGCCCGGAAACACTAAGGGCAAACCCCTTGGTTCATACGATTGATGTTTAATTTTTTACGCTATTTTTGCTCCTTTCAATCCCAACATTGGAATCCTCTAAAGTAAAGTCCACACCACACCGAACAAAAAAAAAAACTTTGATCAATTTGCTAGAAAACATCAAAACCAAACTCTCACCAATGGAGTAAGGGGGCGGCCGAAAATGAGAGAAGAGGACAGAGTTTTGTGTTGTGTGTATTACGAAATTATTCCCAAATAATTATACACAATACATATATATATATTTATATATATCTTGTATAGATAAGTGGAAATGTATCTAAATACATTCCACTGATCTAGTAGGTAAACCCTCCATCAATATGGTACGATCCCATTATGCCATATAGAGAGGGTTCTAATTATGGCCCAATTTGCACTTTCCAAAAGTGCAATTTTTCGTCAATTCTCCTTCCATCAATTGGCTAGTGGGCATCAATTAGTGGACCGAATTTATGAAATAAATTCAAGGCCCATTAAATTTAATTAAATCCAATGTAATAAAATCCAAGTAAATTGAGCCTAGTGCCATTTAAACCAATTAAATAGACAAGTCCAAAATATCTTTTTATTAATAAATCCAATTCATTAATTAATTAAAACAAGCCCAATTGAATTAATCCAATTAATTTCATCTTGGGCTATCCATCCAATGGATCACCCCACGTGTAAGTAATCCAATTACTTACACCTTACGAAATTAATTCTTATTCTTCATTGGTGATTTGCATGTGACTCTTTAGATTCCCTTTAGCTAGACTTGGGCTAGTATCCAACACAGATGATTAATTAAATCCAATTTAATAAATCATCTTTAATCAACCATTGATCAAGTAAGCCTGCTACCATAGGTGGTTGTCTACCAACGGTCCATGGCACTAGAGACTAGGTGAATATATGTGTAAACATTTAAGCTCTCGATTCCATATGGGTGCGGTCCTTCCATCTATCGTCTTATGGCTTTAGTTCAGGGTATGGAATTTGGTGTCGGTTCCCATCCTTGACTAGGCTTCTATGCTTTAATAGTTGAGACCACGTTACACTAAGTTGCTCGATATTGGAATCTCTTTTTCCTATTCGATCAACCACTATGGTCACAAGTTCATAAGGCGTGAATACTTCTCCAAGTGCATAGAAGATACCTCTGTCACATATAACAAGAGAAGGATCCTTTACTTGGAATCCACCATTCTCACTACACATTCCGACTGCACTGGACATGACGTATAATGGTCATGTTTGTAACACAATCACCTATCGAACAAATCCAAGATACAGTCATCGAGTGCACGTGACAGCCATGGTTCCTCAAATCTGAGGACTACTCCTGTACTATCGATGCCAGGGATTCACGTTATACCGACCAAGCCTCCAAAGCTTCCATATGGTGATCCTTGAGAGTTAGTTCAGTCAGTTGACCACCTTGTCAATTAACCCGCAGAAATTACATAGACGTCCAACGTCTGTCATCGATGAAATACGGAATTCATCTAATGAATGCAGTAATTACTGCAAGTTTCAATAGGACTCTCGATGCCCAATCTCAATGTCCTTGACTTGAAACATTTTACACCAACCCTCAGAAGTTGATTTCATAGCCTCAACCCAATGGCAGCCAACTACATCAGTTATCTAAATGGTCTGTGGACATCTATTGTGATGTTGAAGCAAAGCTTAACGTAATTAATAAACACAACAGGCATATACCAAAGATGATACTTACCATATTCATCATGGCAACATCACTTGAATAAAGATTGTTTGAATAGTTCTCAAAACCGCCAATTCAATTGGCTTTCTAGTCACTTATTCCAACACTCCAGCAAATTGAAACAGGCCTAACCCAAGAACAACATTCAGCAATTTTGTGCTCACTTATGCATTTCAGTCCACTAGCCACCAAAAAAGAGGTCCAATATCCATTTTGCCATTCAAAAATTTCCAACACCACAAAAACTTCCAAAAGCCATATGTTCATATTTTGAATCCAAAAGATTTCCACTTTCTCTGCTTTTATCGAACAAAAAGTGCTAATAATCATCTTTAGTAGGAGGATTAGATTGTGACCTTGATACAGTTCGTGTTTGCATTCTCTGAGAACAAGAGTTTTGCTTCTTACTTGCGGATCCTCTCCTCCTACTAAATCGAGACGTCACCTCATTTTCGTCATCAAAAAATGCATTTCTCTTATGCCTTCCATTCCCACGTGCATCCTAAAAAAAAGAGTTGTAACCGTGTCCTCCACTTTGTCAACATGACAAATGTATGCCTCTAAAAATTCTAACCATCCCCTTTGTTTAATCGCATTATAGCCCTTGTGGTTTTATCAATTCTCTAATATGTGTTAACCATGGGAATTGTATTCTTGATTTATTTTTCCCACATAATCTCTCATTTCTATCTCAATGTATTTTCGTTTAATTTTCCACATTGTTCTCATTTTTCTCCTATTTTTCAATTTCCTCTTGAACAATGATATCTTTTTTAATAACACCTTCGACGTTTTCTTCATTCAGGCCACAATCTTCGCCTTCCTCACCACCTTTAAATCCGACGTTAGATCCATATTCTCCCAACCCTTTCTCTAAGATCAAGTATTGTTCACAACTTGGTTAACTAACATCAGCGACCCCAAAGTATTCCATTTGGTTGTAATCCTCAACAACAATGTTTTTTTGGTTTTCGTCGAACAAACAACCAAAATCAATATTATTTATCCAATAAGATGTATATAACTTCTACCAAGAAAATCATCAATAACAGGATCGAGTTTTTCATCCACAGGATTAGAATGATTCAATGAAGGTAAGCACTACTTACAGTGCGATTCTCAGTGGAGCTTCTTTATCAATTTCAAAGGGTGTTTTCTCAGCAAGCGTCGGCATAACCAAACCTGAAAGAGTAAATCAGTTCAGATAGACAAGTATGATTGCACGAGCATTAATATATCAAAGCCATGGAAGACTAATGAACCACATGTGTTAGCATCTCAAGCATAACAAGTATTCTATGTCGATGATATTAAACTGGGAAACAAGTGGAAAGTTGTCATTGAGTTGCAAGCTCAAAGCTCATGGAACGTACTTGAGAACAAAGATGATGATGATGGATGCGCTGTGACTTATAATGAATAATACATACAAAATGCACCACATAATAGTCGGGTTCACATGGACTCTTTTAGTGATTTTGTAGATTGGAATAGAAATGATATCCTGGCAACAATTGTAAACTCAAATGGAGTGATACCTTGGAAGATTATGGTGACGCACTCATTGATGATCAAGATGAAGAAGAATAAGAAGAAGATTACACGTTAGCTGAATACGATGACGAAGAAAAATATTGTGTTGATGAAAATGAGGATGATTTTAAGGTTGATTAGATGTTCATTGAAAATTGATTACATAATAGTCTTTTTCCTAGTTGTATTATGTCAAAGTTATTCTACTTGCAAATTTATGATGTGTTGGTTCAATTGAAACAAATTCAAAATTAAGCAAGTGCTTGACTCATTTTAGATGTAGGCACAAGACTCTTTTATACAGTACACTTTATATTAAAACAATGGTGACCACTGGCAACCAGAGAATCAATTATGGGATATGAAAACTACCCAGATTGAATCTTTTTTTATTGAAAGTTGAAAATTTGTATCTTCTAAGTGGTGGCATCAAATAATTCATCAAGATCTATTAATGAAGATCTAATTATTATCTATTATAACGATCGAATTAATGAATTTTTATAAATTATTATATTTTAAAATTAGAAGTTGGTTGTTGCATATATATCAATATAATCAAGATATTTTATAAAGCCCTCTCAAAACAAACAAAAAAGATATTTTAATCAATGAAACAAATTGTATTATTTTATAAATGTAAAGAAACCCATTAAATGCCTCATTTTTTATTTACCATATTTTCTCCATAAAATTAAGTCAAATTCGACCTTTTTCCTTGTCAATAAGGATTCATCAAGATCAAAGAAATTACAACCTACCATAACAAATTAATTAATTTAATTGATTAATCAACACATATATTTATATATTATTTTTTCCTATGATAAATTTTATTACTTTTTGTATGTAAATTAATATGTATTTACATATTTATTTTATATATATATATATGTGTGTGTGTGTGTGTGCAAATATGTGTTTTATATATAGTTGAAACCTATAATGTATGGACACAAACAAAGGGACACGGATACAAGACGACACAAACAAAGACACGATGAAACCGAAAATTAGGATAAACTAGGACACGACAGAACTATATATAATTTTTTTGTTATATATATTCTCAATTTCTTATAAAATAAAAAGACTGAATTAATTCTTTCTTTTTTATTAAGCCCAAAACTCTTTTTTTTTTTTTAAGATAGTCTAAATTAAACTCTCTCTTTTTTTTATGTGTCCGAGCTGCGTTCGTGTTCAACACTAGACTGAGTAATTTTTTGAAGTGTCTGTGTATTATAGGTTGAAACAGATTATTTAATTTTGATTCTACATACTTTTAAATTACTGTAAAATTTTAAAACTTTTATTTCTTGTTCTGCAAAATCTATTAAGTTAGTGTCTATTCTATTTATAAAAATATATTATTAAGAATAAATACATTAAATAATTATGCAAAAAATGCTACTATTAATTACCAAAAGTTGGAGGGAAATACAATGCGCTCTTTTTTCTTTTATTTTTGCATGTTTCTTTCTACTCTCTCACCTCTTCCACCTAAACTGCGTGTTTCCAGTAGAGAACTTGAGTTCTTTCTCCCATAAGAACACTTTCAAATATCATCTCTAAAATTATCTTTGTGCTTCTCATCTCGATTTTCTTATCCACTTCTTCCGATGTCAACTTACAGCTGGATGTGTGGACGAGATAAGATTAATTTTTCGATTATTGCGATTTACATTGAAATTTTAATTCGAGTTTAATCAAACTGAAATTTTGTTTTCTTAAGTTTAGTTACGATAGGTTAAATGAGAATGATAAATAGAATGGCTAAATTTTGGAAACTTTGATTAATTTTTCTGTTATTATAATTTGATTGAAATTCTGAGTGTAATTTTTTTATTATTGTAATTTGATTGAAATTTGGAGTGTAATTTTTTTGTTATTATAATGTGAGAACTTTGATTGGTTTCAAGTATGTCGTCTATCTGTATGTTGAATGATCAGTATTTGATTTTTTGGGATGAAGTTCTCTTTTCATTTAGTAAAAAAGTCATTTAATTCAAAGTCTAAATGATAATTAGAGTGCCAATGTCGCAGCCAGACTAAGTGAATTTGAGTAAGTGAATAAAAAGAATGATAGAGAATTGGGTAACATAGAATAGTCCAAAAAGGTTATTAACTTGAATACCTGAGCATAATCCTAAAGTCTGCACCTTTGAATACTCGCCATGACTGTTTAATACTCCTGAAAGGCAAAAGATGAGTTAGCTAATGGCCTGTTACTTAACAAAGGAAGAAAATTCTGAAGAATGCAAATAGATGAGATTTCATGATTAAAAACTTTTTATATCATTAGAACTAGCAGCCATAAGTATTCATGTCAGAGAGAACACCATATGAAAAGCATTAGGAATTTTGAATACAAACATGTAGAGCATAATGTAACTTTTCCCCCATACCTCACCTTACTCCCCCAACCAAAAATATAAATGACAAGAAGCACACAGGTTTCTCTACATTCTTAACTCATGGACACTGATAATTTGTATCTCAACAGAATATGTCTATTTCCTGTGCCGAATTTTACATCAGAACTTCACTTCTTGTATTTAAATATAGGGTTAAATACAAATTACCCCCCTGTGTTACACGAAATGAGCAAATTACCCCCTGTGAAGATTTTAGCAAATTACCCCTTGTAGCAATAAGCCCCCCCCTGCAGTCACGCGCCATTTTATTTTTTTTAATCCTCATCTTATTTATAACCTGAATCCTACTCCTAATGGTCCCCCCTTGATTTGATAACTCAATTGATGAGTAATGCTAATACCCCCCTGGCCATATCTTTCTATTTATAGGCGATATGAATATTCAGGTGGTGGCACGCGGGCATTGACGAGGAAAACAAGGAAGGAGAAAGTTTATAGGGTCATAGAACGGCAGGGGACATAGGGGGCGGCGTACATCGAGAAAAAGGGGAATTTGGCGACGGGGGCGGCGGCGACGAGCGGGTCGGGAAGAAGCCATACCTCGGGGAGGGCTGGGCCGCGCGTTGGGGGAAGCGAATGGAGAGAGGGGCGAGCACGGCGGCAGAAGGGGGCTTGGCGGCCGGCGCGCGGGGGGAGGGGGGGGTGCCGACGGGGAAGAAGGGTGGGGTGGGGTGGGGTTTGGTTATTTTTTTCTTTTTTAAAAAAAATATATATTATTATAAATATTATATATAATAATATTAATATATATTATATTTAAATATAAAATAATATTTTATTCTTAAAAATCAATTGAAATCGCACAGGAGGGGCGTGTAATGCACTTTCAGGTTCAGGGGGGTAAATTGCTTTATTGTTTAAAACACAGGGAGATAATTTGATACTTTTTTTTTTTCACAGGGGGTATTTCGCACATATCATATATCACAAGGGGGCAGCATGCATTTTTCCTTTAAATATATGATTAATTTGTTTGATGATATAGAATTTCTGGTAATTTTGAGTATTTGAATCAAGGATTAGGTTCATAAAGTTCATCTTGATATTTTACTAATGTAAACTTGTGGTAGTCATAGCTCAATTTCTACATAAATTAATTTAAGTTAAGATTTGATGAAGTGAGTATAAGTTGAACATCTTATACTATATTGTAGATGTGCACATCTAATATACATTTACACTTCTCGATGGGAGGAAATTGATTCTAGTACTAATTTGTTCTTTGTATATATATATATATATATATATATTTGATCAACTCTTAGTGATGAAGACATAATTGACCAACTCAACCACAATTAGATTCTTGGAACAACCAATGGAGCTAACTAATTCAAAACAAATTCAAATGACTAGTAATTGTTGTAATTTCGGAGCATATTTATTCTATTGATTTTAATATAAAGTGTTATTCTTTACAATGATTATCTTTTTTTAGAAAATTAGCTTATGAGAATTCAATTGATTTTGTTTAGTGATGTCTAGCAAAAAAGGAAGAGGGATAACAAAAGGTGTTTCAATTGAAAAGGAAAGGCGTAAGATGGAAAAGCTAGAAGTTACTATTCATCCCAACCGAAGACGGGTTGTCGATGACACTACAAAAGACTTTAAGACTAAGGCTCGTGTTGTACTTAAGCAACATGCGCCTCTTCAATATGCCTATTTGAAGGATATTCCCGTAGATAACAAAAAGAAGATGTGGTTGACAATAAAAGTAATGAACTTTTATTAATTACTTTTATATGGTGCATAAAAGTTATATATTAATGTTTTCTTTTGTATGTTTTGCAGCAAAAGTTTAATCTCCAAAACAATTTTGATGTTAAGAAGATAGTTTTTGAGCAATTGAATCGTCAATATCATAGTTATCGACACAAGCTGCATGTGTATTACCTTGGCAACAAAGATGACGAGGACATAATGCACAAGCCTCTAAATGGAATAATAAGAAGATTGAGAAAAATTGATCAACTACTTTGAAAGTGATGGGCTTAAGGTATGGAAAAAATATTCTATGATTTTGTCTAATGCATAAACAGTTTTCATTGCATTTTATTTTATTATGTGACTTTAATAGTTTTTTAGTTTGTCTATTTCGTTGGCTTTCTCTGATTGTGATTGGAATCTGGATGGATTAATTAGCTTATATTTTTTTCTCTTTCTTTCTTATTTTTAAACATAAAAGTTATGGTATACTATACCGATGTGCATGCATGTTTCCTTATTAGATGTGGATAAACTATGCATGAAGAGCTATTGTTTCTTCTTCTGCTTCTAATAGGCTATGTTTTGATAATTGTTTTATCATCTAAGAGTTTCAAATTAAGAGGTTTGAAATTCCTTCCAATATTTTATTTCTTATTATCATATTGAATTTTAATACAAATAATATCTAAATGCAGAAAATTAGTGATAGAAACAAAGAGAATCGCAAGAAGTTGAAGATGGCTCGTACTTGTGGAACGAAATCTATTGACCAATATTTCTATGAAGATGTAAGTTAACTTTTTTGTTTAATCTTAAATAATATTCTATTTTGTTACATTTTATTAGCAAACTATACCATATTAATTAATATCAAAACCATACTGTAGGAGGACATAATTAGACTGCAAAGTCAAGCAAGTGATGAAGGCCAAGAATCCATGAACGAGGATGAAGATTTTATAAAGATGCTTGGGCCTGAAAAACCAAGTCGGCTATGCGGTTGCGGCGATGGTTTGAAGCCACCTTCTAAAAGAGCATAAAGGATCAATTATGAATTGAAAAAATGAACTAAAGAAACAAGCTCAAGAAGATAGAGCATGTGGGGAATCGCTAAAAAATGATAAGAAGAGATGTCTGAACGATTATAAATATTAGAGTTTCAAGTCAACAATCAAGAAGTTCAAGTACATTCACAAATTCAAGCTATTCTCAAAAGTCAACTTCATACTATTATCCAAAACCATATTTGGTCAAATTCTTCCACCCACTAATGTGAGTTACTCATAATTTTGATTTAGTATTTTTTTTCTAATTAATCAATTCATTTTCATGATTCTTTGAGGAGCTAAAATATAAGTTAATTTTGATACACATTTTTTTTTATCAATTTCTCTTAATTTAATATATGAAAGCCTCAGAATGTAATTATATTGTTTTTAATTTTTTATAGGATTGAAGTTCAACAAGTTTTGAAGAGGGCTATTCTATTTTCCAAGAACAAGTTTATTACAACAACCCTTATACATGTTTCTTTTAGTTTTTAGTTTCATTTTGTAAATATTGAATCATGAATCAATAGTACTATGTTTAATTCCTTATGATAGACAATTTTGTAATGCATACTTCTTTAATTAGTATTATTTTTTATTCGATGAATTGGATGATCAATTTAGTTTTTCATTGTATCATTAATTAAACAAAATAGATTAATCACATTAAAGTTCAATTAGAGGTTATCGCCACTAAATTTAATTTTAATTATGTCATTATAAATGAGCATATAGTTGTATTTTTTTTTGTCACTATATGATAATAATTAAAAAAATATATATTGTACTTCATATTTATCGTGACAACGTAAAAGTTTTAACAATGACAATTTTAGTTCGTGACTAGAAAAATATTGAATTTAGTGATAAGTATTATATGTGACTAAAAATATCTAGTTCTTGTGATAACATTGTATGTGGCTAAAATATTAGGCTATAGTGACAAAAATTGCATGTGGCTAAAACATTGGGCTATAGTGACAAAAATTACCTGTGGCTAAAACAATGGATTCTAGTGACAAATTTTATATATGGCTAAATCGGTGAATCTAGTGACAAGAATTTTATGTGGCTAAAAGATTAAGTTATAGTGGCAAGTCTATTAGTCACGACTAAAATTTTTAGTGATGGTAGTTATAGTCACAACGCAATGACGACTCATGATGTCCTCACTAGTTTATTATAATGATGATTATTATTCATACAGTGATGACAATCATTGCAGCTAAAGATGGTTATTTTTGTTGTGAGCTGACTTCTAAAGTTTATATTTTTCAATGCATGCTCTCTTCTCAAGGCCTAAATGTCGACAATAATTGCAATCATGGGGGCAATTTTCAAATTGAACTTCTTGTTGGAATGTTCTATCTCCAAATACAAGGTAAATTTCAATTGTTTTAGGTTTCATAAGATCAGCCTCGTCGCATACTTAGGAAAGGCTAGGTCGAGAGAGGTCCACTGTGGGCTCATCGATCTTTAGTGGTGTTCCAATCAAACTTGCAAGGTTGAATAGTGCTTTTTTATGAAATAATTAACATGGAAGTATAGGAAACCGTATCCAAACTGGTGTAATCAACAACTCAACTTTTGTATCATATTTAGAGTCCACTTGAAGACCCCTGGGGAGAAAAAGGCATAATCTTCCTCAAGTGTGAATTTGGTTAGCACATGATTGAAATTAATAGCTCCCATTATAAAGTCACCCTTTAGTCCCAGCTTCACAAATTTTTCTCAAAGATATCTGACACCCGGGGATCCATGAAAAAATTTACCCACAAGAGCAAACTTTAAAGGGGAATATATTAACTTAATTTCATCATATGAGAAGAGGATACCTGGTTTTCCTTTAAATTTGGAGACTTTGCCGAATAATGAGGATGAGCTTTCTTCGGCGAAAACTTTTTTGTTGGTTCGATCATCATCAGAGCATAGATGATTTTTGAGAATATCTAAGAAGCTCTGTTTTTGTATCATTGGAGGTTGGGTATTGTTCTAAGGAGGAATAACAAGGGGTTGAGGTTGTTGTGGGGGAGGTTGATGGGGCAACGGGTCAAAAGGTAAAGGAAGGTGAGTGGGATGAGTTGGCTGAGTTAAGCGCGAGGAGTTGGCTTGGTGAGTTGGAAGAGAACCAGACATATCTAGAAGGGGTAGAAGGAGCACCTTGAGGACGCGAACCTAATAGAAGTGGTCCGCCAGCTAGGTAGTGGCTAACAAAGGCGAAAAGTAAATATAACTGATAAAAAAGATTTGGTCCTTTTCAAAACGATTATCAGAAAATTGATGAAATTCGTCATATAACTGTCACACGCCTATTAGTTAATGACAGAATTGTACTGTTAGTCCTATTTAATAAAGATGTAATAAAAAGGTACACTATTCGTACAAATTGAAAAGGATCGCATTCAATCAAATAATATTAATTTTATTTCTGCAACAAAGGTACAATTCATACATTACATATAATTCCACTTCAGTCATATCTTTATGTTATCACATCTTTGAAATAAACATACCCTTGGAGTTTTTGGTGTACGTATGTTTATAGAAGTATCTGTAACCAGGTAAAATAAAATTATGTCGACTATTCATGAAATTAAATTTAATATACAAACTTTTTTTATTATTCTTGTAAATTTTTGTATTTTAAGTTACAACTCTAATATCAAGAATTATACTTGTAATTTTGCAAAAAGGTAGAGGATGTTTGTGTAATAGACATAATGTCAAGGGATTTCAATGTAATTTACTCTAGAATAAATGCTTTTTATTTTTTTCAATGTTGTTGTTTTTTATTTTTTTATTTTGTACTATTTAAATGAGTTTATTTAAATCAAAATTTATACATTAACTCTCTTGCAACTTCTGCAACTCAATGGTAAAGTATTAAATTATTAATTTTTTTAGTAAATACTCCAACTTTAACTTCTTCTTCTTCTTCTTCTTTTTAACTTTTCGCTTTTTTTAGACATTCTCAAATTTCACTACTGCTCCCACCATGAAAAATATAAATGATTGCGAACACTCCCCCTAGCAAGAATTGGTATGTCAATTTTTGCTTAAATTCGTCAATTGTTAGGCCTTTTTTTTTAATCTATCAATTATTAATTTTTTTTTTATGTATTATGCATCTTAGATGTGTGTGATCTTACTGATCCATCAAACTAAATTTTATGCAATTCTTGTAGGTTTTGGATGGATGTAAGAAAATTCTTGATGTTCTTTTAAAAATAAAATAAAATTTTGAAAATGAACAAAAAAATATAATATTATTAGTGGGCCTTCAATGAATTAATGGGCCCTCCAACCCATCCATTAAAATGTTAGTCTTTAATTTCGGGAATTAAAATGTGGGTCGCATGGGAAAGCATCAGCAAAAGGCCCAGGAGTTTTAAGTATCATGACATTAGTGTCGATGTATATTTAACAGAAGTTTTCTAAAAAAAAAAAAAGAAAGTAAATTACAACGGCCTCTTTTGAGGTTTGACATAATTACGGGTACCCTTTGTTGTTTGAAAAATTACTAATACCCCCTGATTTTAACGACCGTTTAATAATTAGCCCTATCCGTTAGGTTTCCATCCATTTTCAATGATGAACTGATCAAAATACCCTTGTAGATTAAAAATTATAATTTTATTTATTTTTTAAAAGAATTTTATTTTGATGGACAAATTTCTTTATAATTTTTAAAAAAAGTCATCCATCCATTCAATTTTTTATAAGTTTTTTATTTAAAAAAAATAAAAATAAACAGTAAGGACAAAATTGACAATTTCATACCCCCATCCAAGGATTACATAATTTAATCAAACATTATGGGGCTATTTGTAATTTTTTAAACAATAAAGAGGTATTCGTAATTCTGTTAAACCTCAGGGGAGGTAGTTGTAATTTACCCAGAAAAAAAAAAAAAAACAAAACAACAACAACATAAGTTTTCAGTATTTGCATTAGTTTAAACTCGTATTGTACCTGTATAGTGTCGTATGAATACGTAATTGAACTTCAATCCAATAATACAAAATACATAATATAAAAACTTTTTCCCCTTTTTTTTCTATTTCATTTTGGTAGAAAATTTCGTTAAATTCAGATGATTTAGGAAATCATTAATTGTATCCATTTTATATAATATAAAGTTTAATATTGACATTATCATATTTAATCAATAATTAATAACTTCACTTGAATACTATTATAATGGCAATTTTTCCACATATATTAATATAAATAATGAGTTATCTGAAATATTGTTGTGTAAATTAAAAAAAAAAGTTTTTTAATTCTAATTAATTTTATTGTAATAAATATTGTTAAATTAAAATTATTATTTTTAAAAAGAGGATCAAAATTAAAAAAGGCTCAGTCGATGACACCCATTTATATGCCACCCAACTTGGTGGGTGCTCAACACGTGGCGAAGGCCACTTTTTAAGTATTTAATATTTTATTAATATAACTTTTTACAATAAAGACACATATATATTTATTTTTACTTAACACATAAATTATGTCTATTTTTTATTGCTAGAATTTCACCAAGGATAGTAAAATTTTATTGGCAACTAGTAACATTTTAATCTTCCCTTGAACATTTATTTTAGAGATATATAATTATATTGTCATCCCCTAAGGTTTAGTGTAATTACACTTAAACTCCTTATGATTTGAAAAATTAAATTTAATACCCCTGAAATTTACTTTTGTATAACAAATAAGTCCCTTCATTAGTCAAAATTCACAAAAATTGCTAGTATTAACAAAAAAAAAAAAAAAAGAATTGGATGAAAATTTATATTTACCACTAATTAACTTATTATTGACTTATTATAAGTTAAATAAAATTAAATTTAATACCCCTGAAATTTACTTTTGTATAACAAATAAGTCCCTTCATTAGTCAAATTTTACAAAAATTGCTAGTATTAACAAAAAAAAATTGCATGAAAAATTATATTTATCCCTAATTAACTTATTACTGACTTATTATAGATTAAACAAAAAATTTTATGAACAAACTATCATTATACATCTTCATACGCTAATGTGTGTGAGGAAGCATATTTTCACCCTTATAAGGCAAATTATTTAGATAATACTTGTTTAACATCTAATAAGTTACTAGTAAGTCTTTTAACGTTTAATATTAATTTTTCTTCAAATTTTTTTGTTAATACAAATAAGTTAGTTTTGACTAATGAGCCAACCTATTTGTTATAAAAAAAAACAAACCCAAGGTACTAAACGTAATTTTCAAATCATAGGAAATTTACTTATACTCACATCAAACTTTAAGGGTGGGCGATGTAATTGCTCTTTTTTATAGTGAACTAGCAATTGCTGCACGCGATCCTCGCGCACATATATCTTTTTTTATTGTAAGTAATAAATTCATACTTCATATATATAATTATGGTAACTCTCCATGCATCTTATATATCCAATGTCCATAAATACTTATTCAAAAGCTGCAAATTGAATATAAAAAATAAAAATCATCAACTGCTAAGATACATGCGCAATTTATAAATAGGAATTGAAATGCTTTATACTTTTTTTTGGATAATCTATTGGTAATTCAAATTTTTTTTTTTACTCTGTCATAATATATTGATTCTTTTTTTTTTTTTTTTTCCCGATAAGCAATGAGATAAAGTAAGAAATGATAAAATTAATTTCTCAATGATAGAATTTTGCACAAAAACAATTGAATGCCTTTCAATTACATAATGTTTAGAACTATGCAATAAAATTATTAATATTTAGAAGAAATCTCAAGCAATAGAGAAAGAATTTAATTCTCTCACTTATTCCACTGTTTTGTATTTTGGACGTACTGGCCTCTAAGGCCTCACTGCAATGAAATGGTCATAGGTCTTTTTTGTTTCAAAAAAGAAAGACGACAATGAAGGTTATGAATTTTTGGTGGTCGGATAGAACTTAACATGCAGGGGATAAAAATGGGTTTCAAATTAGATTGTGCCAAAAAAAAAAAGAAGGAAAGAAAGAAAGAAGTTGGTTTTGAGAACGTGGACTGCTTTAACCAAGGGGTATATTTGGTGGTTTGAAATTTTGGTATGAGAACTATCAATAATATGCAAAATTTTCATTTTTGTCCTTCACAATTTATTAATTTCATTTTGTAGAAAGAAATAAGCAAATGCATTAACTAAAAGCAAATGGCAAATTTCGTAAAATTCATAAAATAACTTCCACTTTAGACACAAAAGAGGGTTTGCTTTTATAATTAGTATAGATAATAAATCAAAATTCATTAAAATATTAGTAGCCAAACCTCATTACATTTTTACTAGAAGACTAGAAGCTTATGTATATTTGTATGTCATTTTATGGAAATTAATTCTATTAAATATATTAAAAATTCCAGTTATCATATACTAATTCCACTGAAATCCTATAAAATATTATAAACTCCTGAGTTATTTGAATGCAACTCTTTATCTAAAAAAGTTAACTTTAAAAAATAAAGAAAAAGGGAAAGCAAAAACAATAAGAATCAAAGTTCAAGAAACTCATATTTTTTTTTAAACTTTTTTTTTTAAAATTTTGGATAAAAGAAGATGGATATAAAATATAGATCTAAGATAAGATATATATATATATATATATATTAATAGATGTTAACAAATTTAAATGGGAGAATTTAAAAATTTAGTGGTTTGGATTATAAATTAAGTTGCCTACGTATTTACACACACATATATAGATATCAAATTTAATAAAATTTTACGAAGCAACCCATCACCTCCATGATGGTTAGAATATATAAGTCATAAATTTGTTCGGAATATTGAAAAAAAATAGTAAATAGTTGTAGAAATCTATTAAAAATACTGATTCCTTCTAAATTGTTGTCCTACAAATTGCTACTTTGATTAATTCTAACTGTATACACGAACCGGTATGCAAAATAATTTATTTATGATGGCCGTTGTATATTAAAAATTTGGACACACAGTCTGTGCCGTTGGTTACATAAATTATTACGGGATAATTAAATTTAAAAAGAATTATTATAATGTCTGGATTCATAATTAATTATACAAATACAAATTGTAGTTAAAATTTCAAAAGTAACATATTGTAAGTTGTAACGTTAATAAAGGAATTAAAAGAATTTACTTAATGGGCATGATGGTAAGTAGATAAAAAATAATTTCTGCTATTGAAAGTTAAAAAAAATTGTAAGTTTTATCAAAATGCGATTTTGATAGAATTCAATCTTAAAAAGCAATTTTTAAAAAAATAACCAAACCATAAAATTGCATTTGCACTCGAAAATCAAAATTAAATGAACACTTAAAACATAAATTTTTAATTAATTCATAATAAAAATTGCTAACATTTCGATACATCAAGATAATCATATACCAAATTTGAGGACAAAAAAATAATAAAAAGAAACAAAAAGGATATTGTTGTAAAATATTAAATTGCTCATTCCCTTTTCCCTCCCATTTCTATTCTAATTCTAATTTGTAAAAACCCTCAAAATCGCTGCTTTGAAACCCTTCATCAAACTCCCCTCCTCCTCCATTTCACCGCGCTGAAAAATCAAGAAATTAAAGAAAGTGAAAGTTCACCGTAAAAATCCTCAAAATCACTGTCCTCTTCCCAACAAAATCACATGTTTTCACCCCCTCCATTGGTTTCCCTTTTGTTCCTTTTTCACCCACAAAAATAGAGGAAAGAAAATCAAGAAAATGGCGTCTTCCTTCACCAATCTGCATGTGTAGTCTCTGTGAAAGAGCCACGGTGGAGTGCGCCGAGGATGGCCGAGTCAAGGAGGCGAACGTGATGTTGCCCCTGTGGAAGGCAAGCAGCGGCGGAGGTTGGGTACAACACAGAAAAATCCCAGAAAGAAAAAAACCACTAGTAAAAATACTCAAAATCACTGTGCTCTTCCTTTCATTTCATTTCTTGAATATTTTTGTGAAGAGGGTTTCTTCAGTTCATTTCTTGAATTTTTTTGTGAAGAGGGTTTCTCCATTTGATGGTGGGTTTTGATGTGGGGGAGTTTCAGAGGAGAGTTCAGAGTTGTAAAGAGAGTGCTTCTTTGAGGGAATAGTACCACGATATGTAAGGTTGTATGCATCTACCTATTTGTTGTTGGAAGAATGCTGTGTGGGGAAGGGGATTTAGCTCCAACATCCGGGTTCATCATCATTCATAGTTTACAGATTAGTAGAATAAGCCCTATGTTTACCTATTACATGTGGCTCTCGAATTGTTGTTTACCACTCCAATACATTCAGTGATGAAATTAGAGGATGAGTTAGCAGTTGAACTTCCCTATGTTTATGTTTAATTGCTGGTACTGGATATGATTCTCTGGTTTTGGTTGTGCTATAACTGAAGTTCTTGATCAGGTATATATCCTTAGTGTAAGATATTTTATAAGAAATGATTCAGGCTATTTAATTAGTTTGCAACCATAATTCTAAATTTCTAATCCTTTATGTGGAAATGTTGTTCAACACCTGCCACGTGTGAGAGAACAAACAACTGAGTCCATAATTTTCCAGGATTGTTCTTGTGAGTGAGGACAAGTCAATAGCTAGATTTTTTCTGGGTGAAGAATTCTTTTGTCCGGATCACGACCCGGTACGCGCGGCTAAGCTAAGCCAAGAAAGTGGAATTTCAATCAAAAGGCTTAGAGCGGCCCGCAATGCAATGTTAGAAGAAAGATCGTAAAGAACTGAAAAGCTAGCAGGGTTTCGGCTGAGTGTGACAAAAAAAATTATATGCAATGCACATGTGATATTTATAGGTCATTTGATGTGATATTTTTCATATATGCATAGCATGTGATGTTTTTTCGATAAAAAAATCACCAAAAAGACGATCATATATGGTAAAGTGCAAATTTCGCAAAGTTGAGATGGCAAGTTGACACAAAAAAAAGTTTAGATGCCAAAGTGTAAAAACGAGCATAGTTCGAATGGCAAAATGTGAATATAAATATTGATTGTTGAATTTATATATATTTTTATATGAATAATATGTTGAATGTTGGATTTATATATATATACGTGGATACAATATATGGTTTATTATATACTTGATCGTGGCTATCAACCGTTGTATTGACTTTATGTCTGTGAAATTGCTATTATGTGTTTAGTTGTGATTGTATTACACGGATGTTGGATGAATGATTATGTGGTTGCATTACTAATTGTGGAACAAAATCGAACGGGGAAGCTATTGATGAGAGGATAATTATTAAATGAAATGGAATGAAATAGTTAATGATGTTGATGTTAGGAATTAAAATGAAACAATGGCGTACCTAACTGGGGACATACTCAATGGCTTTGATGATAAGATCAATCACGAGTTGTGTGCTATCATTAATCAATGGAGATGTTGGGATACACACGAGTTGTATGCTGTGTGGTATCAGTGAGGATAGGATACACACGAGCTGTGTGTTGTGTGCTGTGTGATATCCGAAAAAAAAATATAGGAGTATTGTGATTGAGATGATAATGATGGTAAGAGCCGGCAAAGCTCATTGAGTGTTGCACTCCAATTTGGTTAAGCGGGGCCCTAAGTAAACAAACTAGAATGCCTCTATTATGTTTTGAGTTAATGCTTGATTATAGTTATGTGTTTTCTTACATCTGTTGATAATGTATGGAGCATATTGGTTGTGTTGGTACAATTGCTTTATACTTGATTGGTTGCTTGTGAAGGGAGCGGATCGGCCCGGGAAGCGCGGCGGAAGTGCGAAAAATAAAAAAAAGATAAATTTAAAGTGAATTAATCCCAATCAAAAGGGGTGTACCATTGATCTTTTTTGGACGCTTGGTGTATAAAATAAATACATAGGCCAATAATATACGAGAAAAAACAAGAAGCGAAGAACGTAAATTGAATTTACCTTTTGGTTGTTTTTCTCGTACGGCTACAAGCGTTGATTCCTCTCTTTTTTCGGATCCGCTCACTTAGAGGGTTCAAGGTAGAACCCCTCTAAAGATAGTCCGCACCACATCGTTGGAAGTGGATCTAACCCTCTTGGTAGAAAAGATTAGATCTGGTGCAAGAAATCAAAACTATTTTACACTATCGATTAGTGCAAAAGATTTCTTCTCGTTCTCAACTTGAATCTAATTCAAGGAGAACTCAAAATAATGGAAAAGGGGAGTAAAATTTTGTAGCTATGGCTGCTCATGGGGAGAGAAAGAGTGTTGTGGTGTGTATAAAAGACCTAGTCTTTTATACTTCTACACACCTAACATTTGGACTGGACTTATTTTAATTTGTCCAACAAATTAAATCAAGCCCAATAATAATCTATTGGTTCTATTATTTAATCAAATTAAATAAAATACCCATAGAAAATTCATGTGAAATATTTAGTCCAGTTAAATATACACAGGCCTAAATATACTTAATTAATAAATTCAATTTATTAATCAAACCCAAACAATTAATTAGTCCAACTAATTAATTTAAACATCTCCATTGATTAATGAATTCAATCCATTAATTAAACAAACATCCACTAATTAATTTAATGAATCCAATCCATAAATTGATTAGCTCAAGCTATTTTAAATTAATCCAATTAATCTAAAATGCTAAGCCCAAAATTTAATTAATCCAATAAATTAAATTCTTGGGTTATCCATCTAATGGATTATCCCAAATAAATTATCCAATCATTTATTTTCTCTTCTCCATGAATTAATTCATTCTCTTTCGAAATTAATTTCAAATTAACTCCATCACTTCCACAATAATTTGTGAGAGTCCCTTTTAGATTCATCCTCAGCTAGACCTAGACTTTGGCATGTGTGACCAACACAATTAATTAAATATAATTTAATTATTTTTTTTTAATTATTCCACAACCAGAAATCGCCTGTTATCATGGGTGGTCGTCTAGCAACGGTCCATGGCACTAGAGACTAGGTGAATGTTGGCGTGAACATTTAGGCTCCGAATCCATACCAGTACGGTCCTACTGTCAACCGTCTCCTGACCTTAGTTTAGGGCAAGGAATTGGGTGTCGATTCCCGTCCTAGGCAACTATGCTTAACACTCGAGATGCGTTTACTCTATTGATCCAATCTAGGAAACATTACCCTGATTGATCAATCGCTTTGGCCAAGACTTTTAGAGTCTAAACCAAATCAGAGAGCATAGGAGAACTCACTGTCATATACCGATAGGGGACAAATCCTCTTTTGGAATCCACCTTCCTCGCTGCATACTCCAACTACACTGGATAACGCTTATAATGACCATGCCCTACGACACAACCACCGCTCGCCATATCCAAGATACAGTCTTTTATGCACGTGACTACCATGATTCCTCAAATCTGAGGACTAATCTCATACTATTGGAACAAAGAATTCAAGTTCATACCGACCAACCCTTAAGAGGCTTTTATATGACGGTTCCTGCGAATTACTTCAGTCAGTTGATTACCTAACCAACTAACCCACTAAAACTACACAAACGACCTACGTCTCCTGTCGACGAAAAACGACCTATAGTACTTAGTGCAAGTCTCCGTAGGACCCTGATGCCTAGTCTCGAGGTCCTCGACTTGAGATGTTTGAGATCGACCTTCAGGAGTTGGTTTCATAGCTACAAAACCTATGTGCAGCCCAACTCCATGGGTTTAACCTTTCAATCAGTGGGCATTTTGTTGTGACATTGAAAATCAAGTTCAATATTGGTGGTAAGCACAATGAAATACGTTGCCATCTTGATGAATTCTTACCTTATTCACCAATCTAATGTTATTTTATAATGATTGTCGAATGGAAAACAACCAATCCAATTGGTTTTTGATCACCCATTCAAAACAATCTCCCACTTGACCATTAAGTTAATTACCCATGTCGCTCAAAACTTTCTAAGCATGAGGAATCTACGATACCGGCTTGGTTTTGTCGGTCTACTTTATTTTTGTTGTATTTACACAATCCAACTGTGTATTTCCTTCACCATTGCTGCTTGCATATGGTTGTTATCTAAGAATTTTTGCGGATCTTGTGATGAGATCTCGGGCCCATAAAGCTTCGCCCTAGCCGCCACTAAGCTCGGTTTGCGGGCCGTGCTAGGGCACCACATCCATCTAATGGATGTTGTTTTTTTCGATCCAAACCACTTTCTAGACTGACTTTACTTAAAAGTCGTCCCACATTCAACTTTAAAATGGGGCGTCTGCTTGAAATCCTTTTCAAGCTAATGCCTACATGCCTAAAGTCTGGAAGCTATGCTTCTTAGAATCAACCTTCCACAAATGTGTGGCATGTGCAGAAATACTTCTTTAATCCTTATTCAGGTATTAAAGACTGCTCTTGACAACTGTCTACTGTCAATTGGTGTATTTATGATATACGTTGTATCATGCCCTAAGCATACACAACATCAGGTCCAACATACAAAAAGCAACACTTTCATGTTGTCTTCGGCACAGACGTAGGGGATGTCTAAGAGATCTGAGCTTCTCATCAGTTAGACGTAACTGAGTCTTGAACAACTTAAGCATTCTCATCATTCAACCATGACTGAGTCTTGAACAGCTTGAGCTTGCTCATCAGTCTCCTGCGGCTGATTCTTGAACAACTCATCCCTAATATAGGAATGAATCCTTTTTATGGAGAATTTCATGAAACAATTTTTATATGAGTAAGACGTTTACACACAAAACATATTGGAACTCACTCCAACTCCCACTGACCTTAGGCTCATTCTATCATATCATACCCAGTATGACCTTTTGATGAATCGAATATTCCAGTTTTATGAAGTTTCAAACCTAGTTTGAACTATCTAGTAAATCCTTAGGCTCCAAGCCATTGATTCCGAACGATGTCCCACATTGCTCCTCCTTATGTCTTTTTGGATTAAAATTCAATTCCACGGACAAAGTAAGGACTGGAATATGATTAGTTAGGGATGTTATTTGATTACGAATGATGCTTTTGAGAAGTTGTATGAAAACTTACTCCCACTATTTCCTTGATGTGTATAGGACCATCCTATCAACTCGAGTACTTTGTAGGACGAGACATTCATCATACAATAAGGGCTAATCTATTTCAATGAAACACCAATCAAATGAAGTCCAAATTAGTTTGATTTCTTCCTTATCAGAGACCGGTCAACCGTGGTCCTTTCAGGAAGACTTTCACTGAGTGAGAATGACATTCTCATTTTCGATATTTCAAAAAACTCCCACTAAAGACACACCCTCTTGATCTAATCCAAAGGTGATCAGTTTAGTTCACAACTCCGAGTCTAATCTTTGAACCGACTGATCTAGATAGGAATAAAAATTGAAGAAGATAAACTGATTGAGATGAAACGAGGTCTAGGAAGGACTCTGTTTTCGAACAGCCTCTGTAAATCGAGATTTTCTTATGATATACTGGTCTAAATTTAGTGATTCCTACTTCAATGAAAACCTTAGGGTGTCTAATACAATCTTTGTAGTTTTGAGAAAAATCTGAATCCATCGTTTTAATAGGTAAAGGAAAGAATATATTATGTTGCTTTGTTTCTGTGGGAAATCTGACGAAGTGTATTTAAAATCTTGTAACTTGAGTTTTACTGGTTGAATTAGCATGATTCTTTCTTAAACTCAAAAAAGACACATAGGATATTGTATTCTGAAAATATGGTGATTTTGGGAATAGTATATGTGTTTTGAGAAGATTTTAAAAGTAGTAGATTCGAATCTGTTTTAGTTTGGAACAGGTTGTACTAAAACTTGAATAAATAATTATATATATATCCAATCAGTATGATTCTTGTTGTAAATGAAACTAGAGAACTATCAGCGTATTGTATGTAAAAATTATACTTTTATGAATAATATTTCTGCCTTAGGAACATTTATAAGTTAAGACAAAGATTCTGTCAAGAAGATTTAAGTAGATGGCAAAGATAGATTTTAATAAAACTTATTAAATTAACTCCTATGATTTAAACTACAAGTCATACACAATTGGAAACCTTATTATGCCTAGTTTATTATAGTAAAACAGTTTTGAGAGTTAGTGAGCATAATTAAAGTTATGATTTAATTAGTGAGCAATGCTCAAATTATGAAGATTACACATTCAGGGGCAGTAAGGGTAATTTCTAAAACATAAGGACTGGCTTTAATTTATCAAGATTCACACTAGTGCAAAGATAATCGAGTCTAATTTATATAAAAGAAAATGGAACAAAGATCCGAATTTTATTGAACGAGATATTCAAGAATTAGTGAGAAGTGTACGAATATGATCTAACGCTTTATGAAGAAACTACAATATTGACGATTTATTGATCATATGTTTTATAATTCATTATAGGACACGAAAACAATGTTCAGGACTGTACACATCATTCTACTATTTAAATAGTTGGAGAAAGTGAGATAAGTATATATATATATATATATATATATATATATATATATATATATATATATATATATATATATATGTATCTACTTGTCTATCTGTGAACTTGATCATAAATTGTCATGTACTTAACTGGATTATATGGTTGTCTCATGAAATGGTTGTCATATGTTTTGTCTATGATCATTTGATACATGTGGTGAATAAATTTGAATTATGGAGATGATTGTAACATGCTTCTAATTGATTGATTTCGCCGTTGAATGAGATTGGGTGATGGAGTTGCTATCAAGGATTGTGATACGTTTTTATTTGATGATTAGCTGGAGTTAAATTATGAAGATGTCATTGTGCAGATAATACACTGAGATCAGCGTCGAACGGAGTTGAATTATGGAGTTAATAAAACGTGAATGATATAACCTGGGCATATTCAATGATTACAATGATTTGACGTGATGTGATTGATGACGAGCTGTGTGTTGTCATGATAATGTGAAATATGATATGAGAAAATAAATATATAGCTAGGTACCATGGCGCGAAGGGTACCGGGGTATTTCGGGTAGCGGGGAATATCATGTGTTGTTAGCTTCACATTGGGGTGGTGTGGGGGTGCCATGTTTAGTGTGATGTCCTGTGTTGGGATTGCTACACACTTGGCTAGTATGCGGACATCACATACGCTAGGTACTCTTTGCTGTTGATTGTATGATATTGACTGAGATGAGATGCTAAGAGCCGGCAAAACCATTGAATATGATCCAGTTAGGCTAAGCAGGGCCCAACGAAAATAGTTAATGACTAAGAAGATGTAACTATAATGATGTGTGAATCATGTGGTGTTGTTACTTGATTTGATACTGGTCTTGCTTGAGTATTGGCGTTATTACTTCGAAATCAAACTATATAGCAAGTATCCATTGATTGTTATTATTGAAATTGCAAATTCATAATCAAATAAAGAATATTAGTTGATTGTGGTCATGGGATGAAATTGGAGTTATGTAATACGTGCCTATATGTGAGTATATATATGGGCTAATTAACTAATAGTTACTGAGTTGGCAACTCATAAAATGTCCCATGTTTTTTTTATGAGATAAATCAAAAGCCAGTTGTGAGCCGTAAAGGTGGGTCAGTAATGCCATCTTAAATCGGAAGCTCTAGCTACATAGATACAATAATGTTATACCAAAAATTTGATGTAGTAATTTATTCATTTGAGGTTTATATAAATGTTGATGAAAGATGAGAATATCTTATCAGGATAAATATGAGGTTGTTAGGATAATTGAATGTGATTATGGAGGGGGTGTCACACTTGCGATTTCTTATACTCTGCTAGGCGGCTCACCCTTAATCCTTCTAGCATATCCTACTTTCTTTAGTCTCAATATAATTGCAGATCACATCCTTCATCACCTATTCCTGCTGCAGCACGATTTGCTCTAGATGAACATGTAGACTTGTTAGTTCTTCTCGTAGGCGGTGGATGCTTGCAATATCCTCCTTTTGAACCTAATCTTTTTTTCCATGTCATCCTTCATCTGGCAATTATCCCTCTTCAACTCCTTAATCTTATTGAAGGAGTTCTCAGATAGGGATCCCCTACTCAATCTAACTCATCAATCCACCCCCAGTACATTTGCCTTCATCTAGAACGTGGTCCAAGTCAAGTACTCATTTAAAATTATTAAAAATCATTATAATGAAATGTTTGCATTATTACCCTACTGAGATAGGAAGCAAAGTGATAAGGGCTTTCGCCCAAGGCAAATTATCGATGTACATCCTATTCAGTGGAGGTTGCACTCCCTTTCATGAAATCTGCACCCAAATGACTTTCTATCTCTTCTAGCGATAAGGATTGACCATCTGACAAAGTCTAGTCTAGGAGAAGTTTCTTTTTTTTTTTTTTTGTAGCACTATTCAGCAAGTCGTGAATTGGGACGAGGAGCAAGGGGAACAACAAATCCAGATGAACTCTCGGCCCTCTTGGAGGGTCTAGGCAGTAGGTTACCAGGGTGTTTGCTTTAGGATCCCCTAGGTTGAGTTAGCAGGGGTACAAAGTGGACTCTTTAGCAGGGTTCCCTTAATGGAGGAGCCAACAGAAGTGGTCTTTTTTCCTTTCCCCCTCTTATCATTATCCTGCAACAACTTCTAAAAACATTTTGGCTACCAAAACACAGGTATAAAACAAATTATTAAGATAAGCCAAACTATTTATCTAGCAGGAACACAACAAGGAAAATGCTGCAAAGGAGTATACTATCAGTCAGATCCATATTTTTTTTTTTGGGCTCAACCCAAAGTGATGAAGGAGAACAGGGCAGACTAATTTGAGGGGATCAAAAGGATAAACATCTAAACGTTCCACAGGTTTTGGAAAGTAGTAGGGCACGTTCGAGCAGAATATTTATGTATTTCAGGAGGATTTGTGACATACACAAGAGCAAATCTCCAGGGTGTGGGAGAGAAAATGAAAAAGTAATGGCGGTTTCACATATTCGCAGAGGATTCAGTTGAGAGAAACTGAGCTTTCCCTCAGGAAGTGAACTAAAAAAACCAGGCTCTGCTATTTTGAGTATGAAAAATGATTGAAATTTGGCACCAAAAGGGATCTCTCTCAGTTGACATAATTTCAGAAAAAAAAAAAAAAGGTGATCGAAGAAAATCGTACCTAATGGAGATAGTAAAAGAGGAAGGAAACCTAAAAGCCATAAAAAAGTTTGAAGGATTGGAACCTGCAGACCAGGAATAAAATTGTAAGTAAAAATCACTTCATAACAAGTGGAAGAGAAGTAGAAGGGGAAGAGACTCACCCAGATGAAGAGAGCATATGGAATTGTGGAAAAGGGAAGTTTTTTTTATATAGTGATAGCTAGGGGTCCCATCCATGTAAGAGTCGAGTTCTTTTTTCCTCTATCTTACTCAGCTCGCCAATGGGGGCGTGTGTGGCCATAAGCGTGTCATCAGGTTGCCTTATCTCACCTCTTGTTATAATCATCATTTAATCTCTTTATTTTCTTTTGAGATTTGCACAGATCTACTAAGATCTTGCACACGTATAAGAGGTAGTTGCAGCCAAACATGGATTCTCCTCATCAACAAAGCAAGATGCAAACCTACAAACAGCTCAATTTTTGGTTTTTATTACTAAATGAGCAAGAACTGAAAAATCTTTTATTTTGTAGGACTATTTCTTCCTAGTCCAGCAATCCGACACCACGTCTTGCATTTCTGAAGTGAGGAAAGGAGTGATGAGCCCCCTCAAATATTTTTCCTCAAAGCCCAATGATAAGACAGTGGGGTCCCATAGAGCAGCCAAGCAGGCCACGCCTTGCTGGCCAATGAGCAAGGTGAAGCATATAACTTGTCTTATCCTTATTAACCTGACAGGCCCAAGAAATTAGCCAAATCCAATATGTTGTGTCACCATAAAGCAGTGACAACACATCATACAAGTTACAGACACCTTAGGATACATCACGTTAAAAGATCTTTGATTAACTCTAAGAGACCCAATTAGATTTAACTCTGTAATAAGAAAGTAACTGATTCCTGAATTTTCGTTTCGATCTGGCAAGACATCTTGAAACCATCATAACTCTTTCTAGATAAGTCCAAATCTTAAAAAAAAAAAATATTTAGCTAACACATACAGCTATACAACAACATGTCATTTGCCCTCGTTACTCATTTGATCTTTCTCTGCAGACATCTATAAATTGTGACTCTGTGCAGTCATTTTGGTAATACATTCTATCATACTGTCACTCTTATTTTCTCTCGATTTTCAAACGACTTTTAGCTCACATTTTGCACTCCACACAATTTTAAAACTTTAACATTATTCTCACTTTGATTCATTCTTCCTTTCATTTCTTTAGTAAACATGTTATTGGCTTAAATATCAGAGTATTAACCTCTGTTTTTCAGTTACTTTCCCTCTAATCTTAGAATTTTTGTAAAAATCATTCGACCATTGTGGTGCTGCAGGAATTCTGTACGCATCAATTATCATATTAAAAGTTAAAGTATTTATCAATAAATTATTTTATATTATAAAATTTTAATAACTCATTACATTAATATTTTTAAAAACACATTCTTCCATACCTTGCCCGGGCTACAAACTTGTTAAGGAATATTTTACAATAAAAATCTTAAAACTAAAAATATGAATTTAATGCATAACTCCTATAACATTGAAAATGAGCAACTTACCCCTTATGAAAAAAATATAGTAATTTACCTTCTCTATTTTTAAAACTGAAGCAAAAAAAAATCCCTCATGCTATTGCACGAGTTACACATGCTTTTCTTTTTTATATATATATTTTTTCATAAAATAATATTTATATTATTTAAAAAATGGATCTGATTTGAATTTAAGGTCAACATTTGATTGGCATAACTAGATTTTAATTAATTCCAATCAACTGTACAAATTTGATTGTACATGTATGTAATATATCTTTATATAAAATTTAATTCAAAATATACATGTAATACATTTACAAACATAATTAAAATTATTTATTTTAGTTTATATATATATATATATATAGAGAGAGAGAGAGAGAGAAAGAGAGAGAGAGAGAGAGAGAAGGGTTGGAGGGAGGGGCAAATTGGCGACACAACAACGACGACGGGCACTGAAGGCGGCGGCGGGGGGGGGGGGGGGGGGAATAGTGGTGTCGATGATGGGGGGCAGGGGATGGGAGGGGGCGCATAAATGGGATTGGGGAAGAGGGGTGACGATGGGGAAGGGGAATGGGGTGGGGGCGGTGACGGGAACCCGAGAAAGGAAGGGTGGCGACGAGGAAGGGCGTGGAGGGGTTTATGTGACAGTAAAAGGGCTTGGGGTCGATCAAGGAAAGGTTGGGGCGAATTGGGGAAGGAGATTGGCCGGAGGTAGGATGGGGGCGGGGCGGGGTCTTTGTCTTTGATTTTGTTTTAACTAGCCGTTGTGGCACGCCGTTCCTGCGTGCATACAATGAATAATTTTTTTTCATACTTTAAAATATATTAGAAGTAATATTATAAATATATATATATATATATATATATATAATAATAATCAATACATTACATTAGATATAAAAGAAAGAAAAGAAAAGAAAAAAAATAATTAATGTAAAATTTGAAAAGTTAAATCAGTTAGTTATTCAATTTCTTGGAGGGCATTTTTGGCTTTATAAAAAATTGGTGTCGTGGTGTAAGTAACTATCATTTGTGAGTGTGGAAGATCTTTTTTTTTATATAGTATAGATAAGAATATGGTGTAGAACCATATTATTGAAGTTGTATAGGATAATCCAACATTAGTTATCTCTTGCTTAATATGTAGTATTTGTTCAATACTAGTATCAATTCTATTAAAAATGCTAAGAAAGCGGAATGTGAAATTAATTGATCCTTCATCTAATCTACATAACACGATAGATGACAGTCTCAACTCAGCACGTCTTACCTCCTTGAAGCAGCACAAAATGAGGTGCTAATGTATAAAATTTTCATTAAAATATAAAGGAGCCTGACTCAACAATGACTATAGACTCTACTTCAACACAAGTGTTGCACAATTGGAGGTCGTGATGATTCCTAATATTAGGGGTGAGTATTCGGATCGGGTAATTTGGGTCCCGACCCGATTCGATCGGGTTCGGGTAATTTTTTCAAAAAAATTTTAAAAAACGATGGGTGTTGGGTGACTTTTAAAAGTCGGGTTGGGTTTAGGTAGGAGAGTCCTATACAAACTACCCGATCGGGTACCCGATATTTAAAAAAAAAATCTCCTTCCTTCAAATCTTTCTTCTTTTTTCTTCTTCTTTAACAAAATATCATTTTCAAATATTATTTTACCTTTCTCTTGTTTCTGCAATTTATATTTTTACAAACCCTAAAATATCACCAAAAAAAGTGAAAAAATTTAATAAACCCAAATATTGGTGTTTAATGTTTAATTTTCTTCTTATTAGTTTAGTTTATAATGGTTAAAATTTCTATTATTTAATAAAATTTAGTGAAATTAAATTTTTATTTCTTACTTCTTTTTAATATACTAAATGACTAAGAAAATATATCAAAGTATCTTAATAAAAATAAAATAAAATAAAATTAGGTACCCAATACCCGATTGCTTGGGTCGGGAAATAGCTACCCGAAATTTTGGGCACCCGACCCAAACTACTCGAACCCGTAAAACCCGACCCAACGCCCTCCCCAAACCTACCGTAATTATTTTTCCAAGTCCAATGATCAAATCCAAACCAAGACGTAGACCCTTATTCATGTAGCTTAACAAGCTAAGACTGTGTTGGCCCATCATAATTTTCAGGCAACAAGGGCTTTAGCCTAGTTCTCTCGCCTGGCTAACGGATCTGCCTTTGTTTTATTTATTTTAGATTTATCTTCTGAGTGTTTTTTCCTTATCTAGATTTTCATTTTAATATTCCTATTAAATATATCTTTTCCTTTATAATTTTCTAGAAATAAAATATTTTTCATATTCAGAAAATATAATAATTTAAAATACTTTCGAACCTACAGTATAAAGATTAAATTCCAAAAACTAAATATTCTTTTTCTTGAACTTTTTAGTTAAATATTAAAATACAAAAATTAATTTTTTATTATTTTGTAGGTTAGTCATCTGGTATTAGGATTTTCGAGAAGGTCCTATGATCCTTGTGATGGTGCTGGGCCTTGGTATGCATCATAGGATATAATTCATACTAGGGTAAAACACTAAATGATGCACTAGTTGAATTGCCTAGGAACCGATGCGTTACAATGAGTCCAATTTGCGATGTTTGTTTGAACCAAAAGAATTAAGGAAAAATGCATGCGACACCCTGCGAAATGGAAAAAATCTTAAAAACCTATTTATGGTTTGGAAATAACCAAAAAAGCCCCCTACAACATGAAACCTACAAGAAAACCCCTTTCTGTAAAAGAAAAATAAAAATAGAGAGTTGTCTATAAATATGAGCGGGATAACAATTTGACCCATTTTCAACCTTTGAGCTCTTCAATTGACATAATTGACCCAATTTAATGCAATTATCCATTTCTTTGTTATATTTTGTTAATAAGTTGTAGTTTTCATATTTTGCTAAAAGAAAATTGATAAATACTATAAAACTAATATTCATTGATGTTTATATGTAAAAAATATAATACCTCAAATAAAAAAATTTAGGGATAATTACACTCCCCTCCCTGAGGTTTGGTGTAATTACACATAGCCTCCCTGTGGTTTGACAAATTACATCTAGCATCCCTGACGTTTGGTTCCATCTAACAAATAAGTCCATCCGTTAATTAAAATTCGCCGAATTTGTTGATATTAACAAAAAAAACTGATCGAATGAAAATTGATATATACTCTCAATTAACTGATTACTGACTTATTGCAGGTTGAAAATATTTTTTTGGACTAAACTACCCTTATAACGATGAAATATACTTCTTCAGATCCGTTAATACGTGAAGACGTACGATGGTAATTTGATCACAAAAAGATTTATTTGACCTGCAATAAGTCAATTATAAGTCAATCAGGAGTTAATATAGAATTTTCTTGGAGTTTTTGTTGATATCAGCCAATTTGGTGAATTTTGACTAACGGATGAACTTATTTGTTAGATGGAAGCAAATCTCAGGAGTGCTAGATGTAATTTCTCAAACAATGCGAGGTCTACGTGTAATTACACCAAACCTTAGGGAGGGAGTATAATTATCCCAAAAAATTATATAACTTTTTTTCACATTTTTAAGTAAATATATTTAAAAATATTATACTTTTTAGATAGATGAAAATGAAAAAAATCACTCAAAACATGTAAAAAATGTATATGTGAAATATATAAACACCATGAGGGTATTTTTGTCAAAAATACCAAAAGATAAGGTAAAAACAGTTAAAAAAACACCCCCAAACGCACAAGGAGTACGTGTAAGGTACTAATGGAAGGGGTGTTTTTTGCTAAATTTTGCAAAACACAGGGGGGGAGGGGTGTTTAGCCTATTTCGAAAATACAAGGAGTTTTTTTAGCTATTTCAACAAAATACAGAGGGGTAAAATGCATTTTAGCCTTCATCTCATAAGAAATCAACATCTAACTCAGTGAGTTAATTCTTATTTTCACTAATACATTATATAAATCTCATGAATTGACATATGTATTCCAAATTTTATATTTAATCCTTGGTCCTAGTATTTATGAACTTAATGAAAGGAGACAAGTGAAGTTTCTAGTTATTACAAAATTTAATACAAGTTCAGTGAAAATCTAATAGATAAGTAACTATGTAAGCAAAGCGACAAACTCAATATTTTACTACTGACCCACTAATGATCGTTTAGTCAGTATGACCTATCCCCTGAAAAAAAAAAAAAACAAGAAGAACAAAAAAAAAAAAAAAAAACAAGAAGAAAAAAAAAAAAAAACAATACGTGGAAAGGATGAGTTGCCAACTCTGTGTAAGTATACCTAATCAGTCCATATGTACACACATTTACAACAAGTTAAGTATAATATAATCAAACCAACTAATAGATATTCCTCATATGATAACATATATAAGAAATAACACATATCCACAATCATATTAGTCCAAACATCACATTTGATGTTATTGTTTATTTTTTCGAAGCCCTGCTTACCCAAGTTGGGGTACATCATTCAATGATTTTGTCGGCCATTAACATCTCGATCAGTATATATATACAACACAGGATACCCGTCGAATGTGATATCCCCACACCACTCTAGTGTGTAGCTCTCAATACAGGATATCACAATGAATATGCCACCACCTCACTACTCTAGTGTGTAGCTATCAGCACAGGATATTCCCCACAACTCGGAATACCCCGATACCATTCGCGCTATGATACCTAGCTTTATATTATTTTTTTCCTCATATTATATATCACGTCATCAATCACATCGTCATGACAACCCACAACTCATCATCAATTAAATCATCGTAAACCATTGGATATATCCCTGGTTAGGCAAGTCATCATTTCATCTCGATTCACAATGTTTTTTTCATTTATTTCATCCAACAATTAGTTTTCTATCGATAAGTCATCATCCAACTCCGTTCAACAATAAAATACAGTACAACACAATAGTCCGTCAATCTTTATTGTACATATCGACAATTAACGATCAAGTATATAATACAAGTGTGTATATATATATATATATATATATATATATATATATATATATTCATTAATTTTCATACATTATAACCTTATATAATCATATAACAACAACTCCACAAAGCAACATGATAATACAGATAAATGAACAACAATTCACGATTAAATATATAACATAAATATATATGTATACCCACATATATATATATATATATATATATATATATATATATATCCAATTAACTATACTTATCTCAATTTCAAAATGATTATGTAAGCAGAAGGAGTTACTCAACCCTCTCTTTTATGTTCCTCTCCTACAATAAATTATTATATGTTAATCAATATATCGAGAATATCATATATGCTAAATAAAATATTAAGTAATATTCGTATATTTTTCATTATTCTTTGAATATTTCATTTACATAGAAATTCAATTCTCCAATCAGTTTCTTCTATATAACTAAGCATTCTAGACTTTTCAGGTACATATCTAATTTACCAAATGACACAATAGAATTAAACTAAACACTAATACATATTATTAAATATTTAATTAATAGATCCGATGAAATAGAATAAATAAATTATAGTAATAATCGAATCTAACAATTTAGATAATTTAATTATCTCACTATAATATTTTTAAAGCAAATGAAATTCTAATTAATTGCTAATTATATAAATAGCCCGATTCATAAAATTTTCCAATTAGATATCAAATCGAACAATATAAATAACATTTAATAAATACAATAATTAAAAAATATTAATATGTTAATTAATTCATAAATTGTGATCGCAATTTCTTACTTGTTGCCGGCTCCACCTTCGAGTGCGTGTGATTGTGTCTACGTTTTTTTTCTTCAATTGTTAAACTAATTAACATTAGTTTACTATATATATGCGTGTATATGTTAGTTTTTTTAATTAATATAATTTGCTCCCAAATATCATCATAAGTTCCAATTTATCCATTCAAGTTTTAATATATTTCAATTTCAACCTATAATTATCAATTAGTCTCTCAATTCTATATAAAATTCTATGGACATCACATCTTTTGCTATTTTTTCTTCTTGATAGTATTAAATTATCACTTTATGAAAATTTGTTTAGTTTTCTTTGATTTATTACTTAGAAATTTTAGTTCGAAAATTAAAAAAAAATAGTAAATAGTTATTGAAAACTATTAAAATATTCAAGAAAACTAAATGACCGTTGTACAATAAAAATTTGGACACATAATTTGACCCTTCAATTACATAATTGATTATGAGATAAATTAATTTTTAATTTTAGAAAGAATTATTGTAATGTTTTGGATTCTTAATAAATTATACAAATGCAGATTGTAGTTAAATTCTCAAACTAAAATCATTTGTAACGTTATTGAATGAATTAAGAAAAATTACTTAATGGACATGACTGTAAGTAGATAAAAAAATAATTGTTGCGATTAAAAGTTAAAAATTGTAAGTTTTTATTAAAATGTGGTTGTGATGGAATTCAATCTTAAAAGCAATTATCAAAAAATGGCCAAACCATAAAAAAATATATTTGCACTAAAACATACATTTCCAATTCATTCCTAAAAATTGCAATATTTCTATACATCAAAATAATAATAATACCAAATTTGAGGATAAAAATAAAAAAAAAAAACTAAAAGGTTACTGTTGTGAAATATAACATAGTATTTGATTTATTTTTTGAGTGTTTTATTATATATTGTGGAGATAGAGAAAGAAAAATAAAGCTAAATAAGTATGTGTTAGAGATAGTGCGTATGTTTGAATTTATTTTTGGAGATAACTTAAAATAGTTTAAAATATATATTGTATTTTTGGTTTTGTTTTTTGGGAAATAAAATATACTGTTTATTGTCAAATTGTATCTCTTTATATTCATTTATATTTATATATGTATATATTATTTTATTTGTAGGTGGGATGAATTGTAATATTATTGTAATATATTTGTATAAATAAATTATATATTTAATAAATAATTTATGTATATTAGTAAAGGTTAACAATATTTTTGAATATTCCCTTTGAGTTGATAAATTTAAATAAATTATAAATTATATTATATAGTATCTGAAAATTTACTAACAATTTTCGTCTACAGCAAATGCAGCTTCAGCAATACACGTGCCACCATGTACTACCACTCACCATTCCAGATTTTTGTCCTTTATTAACAAATGTATAAGCAGAAATGCAGCATGTACTACTATTAAACTAAGCCTTGCCCGCATCATATAACCACCGCCTACGTCAATTGATAAACTCCTCCTCTTTAGTCAGTCTGTCGGTCCTTAGTCTTTAGTCTTTAGATTAACAAAACCCTCAAAATCACTGCTCAAAAACCCTCGATCGAACCCCCATTTCACCGCACGAAACAATGAAGAAAGTGAAAAATCATCGTCCTCTTCACAGTAAATTTACATGTTTTCACCCCCTTTCCTCTGCTCCCTTCTCACCCCGAAGAACAGAGGAAAGAAAATCAAGAAAAGAGGCGGCACCCGGAGAAGCAGCGGCGGAGGTTGGGTACAACACAGAGAAATCCGATAAAGAAAAAAATTCGCTGGTAAAAACACTCAAAACCACTGTTCTCTTCCTTTCATTTCCTTTCTTGAATTTTTTGTGAAGAGGGTTTCTTCATTTTATTTCTTGAATTTTTGGTGAATAGGGTTTCTCCGGTCTACCTATCAATGAAATCTTCATTGCAGTTCTTTTCCTTGTCTTTCTTGATTAATTGGCTTGTATGGAGGGACTATGCTGTATGTTATGACATTGCATTCCCGAAAGTTTTTGGTGTGAATGACGTGTTATCCTTTTCTGTCTGTCTCTGATTAGCTTAGACATCTTACTTTCTTCCAGTGTTCTAAATCGCGAATCTTATGTCCATCAGTGACAAGATCAAAACTCACCTGTGGTTCACTGAATCCCTTATCAAATTTAGTGGGAACTATCCGATTTCATTATTTCACCATTAAGTATTAATGTGAATTCAAGAACCTTTCTGGTCTTCAAGTAGGTTGCTTAAAACAATTTGCTTAATGGTAGTGCATTTTCTTTCTTTCTTTTTTGTTTTTTTTAAGCAAACACCGCCAAAGGGAATTTATTTATGATTAAAAGTAGTTTGTGTACAAGTACTTATTCCCTATACAAATCACCATTACAAGTTTGAATAAGCAATAAAACCTATCAAGGTAAGCCAGAAATTAACGGCCTATCTAAGAAAGCAATCTAAATCCTATTTTTGATATAAGTACAAGATGAGTTCTTCAATTAGCTTCCAAAAGCTCTCAGTAACTTCCTGCCGCTTGCTTACATTGTTGGGCCAATTCTACAAGCCCAACAAACTTGTTGGTTCCTTCAATTTCTACAATTCAATTTATTCATTACAGCCTCCATGATGTCAGTTTGTTCAGAGTGCTTGAGAGTCTCTCTACCATAACAGTCTGAATCTTTGATCTGCTTCAGCCCAACGACCATCATGCATGAAATATACTGTGTTGATTATATACGAGGCTTAAGAGTTTCTGTAACCTTGTTATGAATGAATCTCTTATGGATCACGTCCAGAGTATTGAGCATGGTTAACCTCATCACACTATATGTTATGCCACGAATAGACTTATGGCCTACATCAATAAAAAGTCAGTAGAGCTTTTCGCCCTATGAATTTCCGTCATTTGTTTTAGTTGTATTGCTCTTGTTGGTGTTATGTTGGTTTTCATCTTACCTGTAATTATACTGCAATTTTAAAAGAATGTTTGGTGCTTCTTAGGATTCAACTAGTATACTATATAGTTTCATCCATTTAGGATCCTCTTTAGTTTTCGCTGTGGTAATGCTACCGTGCTATGGTTTCACTTATCTGGTACTCGTCCTTATTGCTTTAGGTTCATGTAACTTATCAAGAAAAAATATTTGATATTTTTGCTTGCAGCATTTTATCATGTGTCTAGTTGATCTTTTCCTCCTTTATTGGCTAAAGGTGTTCTGTTATTCTTTTGATGAAATTATTTTCAGCTGTGGTTTTATTTCTTTGGTGATTCTATCAAGATATTGGAGGATGCGACTTTCAAAAGCCAGAAATCCATGAAGTTGTGGAGTTACCTTTGACACATCATGAGTTGTACCAACAGATTGACATAGATCCTCCTCGGGGGGTGTTGCTCTATGGTCCGCCTAGCACTGGGAAAACCTTGCATGCCAATGCTGTTGCTAATCACACTACTGCATCCTTCATCACAGTTGTTGGCTCAGAATTTGTTCAGAAGTACTTGGGAGAGGTGTGTTTAAAAGTATATTGAGCTATTATTCGTGCAGTAATACTCGTGATGTTTTGGGCAAATTGCTACATTTTATTTCCTTCTCTGTCTTGAGAAATTTCTTGCCCAGAGACGTAGTTGTCCACCTAATTAATCATACACCTTCTGATTTTTCACTCTCCTTGAAGTGAACAACAATCATGTGGCTAGTGTAATTCTCTTGCCATGTAATTTAGTCTAGTCAAACCTGGTCCTCACAAGAATTCCCAAGTTATTTTCATAAGTGTGTGGAAGTTGGTACTGAAATTTCAACTACTTGGAATGACTCGACATTCTTGCCCTTTCCAATTTTATTTGTAAAATAACAGCCTCTTCATCTTTGTTGGTCATAGGCTGATTATTTCTTTGTAGGAAACGATGGATTGGAATAGGTAAAAAAAAATTTCATGGTACTTTTACTTGTTCTTAAGAATATGTGTACATACTTTTGTCACTTCTTGTGGTTTAGTTTGTTTTGCTCTTAGGAAGATGTGGTAGTTGAAGGTTTTATTGTTGTCACTGTGTCCATATAACAAATGAGACTATTGGTCAAAAATGTCTCAAGGGTCCGCAAATGGTTCGTGATGTTTTTCGACTTGCAAAAAGATAATTCACCTGCAATTATTTTCATTGATGAGGTAGATTCAATTGCTACAGCTAGATTTGATGCTGAAACTGGAGCTGCTCGAGAGCTTCAGCGAATTCTCATAGAACTTTTGAATGAAGTAGATATAGATGAAGATGGAAAATAATAGCAGTTTATGAAATTAAAACTTTCTTTTCCCTCAAATTCCAATTTAGTTTATCACATTGATAAATACTATTGCGTGCTTGTTTGAGTTGAACCTTTTCATATGTATGTAACGAGGTTAATTAGTGATTGGTGAAAACACTTCTTTGTATTTTCATTTAAGTGACAGATTTACAAATTTAATTCTATCATCATATTTTAAATTAAACCTTTCTTATGTTTTAGGTTCACAATGTGGGTTAAAATTGAGTTCACACCCCAAAACTTTTTCTGAATTTTATTAGAGAATATTCTTATTTGAGCCATCCAGACTTTTACTAGCTGCTCAATCATAACAAAGACTCCTGTTTAAGATCCACAATTGTTTCGGTAGAAGTTGCTAATTTTCTAGTCACATATAGGTTTTCTTACCTAAATGAACCAGCTTCTTGTTTACAAAGTCTTTGCTAATGTTATGGCCAATTACACGCTTTGTCATCACATAGTAACTCAAGCATGGGAAAAAATGTGGCTGTCTGTGCCTTCAAGAAATTTCTATATGGTTCACCAATTCAAGATTCAGGAGGCTGGCGGAACAAATCATCACAGGTGAGAAGGTAACCTGCGTTCTTTGTGCTACGACGTTACTCTTCTAGGAGTTTGAATTTCAGGTTAATCTTGTAGATAAATCTGCCAAATAAGGCCTAGATTTACTCAAAAACTGCATATAAATATGTCTATTTGTGGATGTGGTTGCATGTTTTTCATTTATCTGATACATTATATAATCTACTTGATTATTCTAAAATAGCAAGAGAAGCTGCTTCAACAGCAGAAGCTACTAAGATGAAAAAAATAAAAGGAGGAGATGCAGAAGTAGGAAAAGGGGAACTATGCTCTAATATTCATTGTAGCTAAAATTGACAAAAAAGTGGTTGAACTGGGATAAATTGGAGGTATGATCTTTCTTTATTTGTCTTTGTTTCTTCTTCTTCCGGAATCCACTCACTGTCTTCAAGGTGCCTAAGTCATTTTTTCGCTATCTTAGTTTAGGACATCTGCTCATAAGGTTTGCAGAAAAAGAGCTTACATATCACATAACGTCAAACCCATGGAAAGAACTATTGCATGAACTATGGTAGTTCCTGTAGAAATGTATGTGGTAATTGTCTCTCACCTATTGGTCAACGTTTTTATGAAGATTTTCTGTGTTCTCATTCATTCAATTACCATGAATGTTATTTGAATACCACTTTGCAGACATATGGTGTACAAGCATGTGAATTAACTAGAATTTTTTATTATCTATGTTTTCCGATTTCTCTTAAAATGATTGTTTTTGTGCTCTTGTTTCTAGATGTTTCATTCCGAATTCAGGTTATGTCTATTATTATCTTTGGATGTTGAATGACAAAGAATAAATGTAATGAGCTTATTTAAGGCTCTATTGATTCCCCAAAAATGGGGCAGGAGAAAGAGGATGAGGAAATGCATTTTTAGAGTTACTTGAAAATAGTCAAGTTTCAAAGAAAATATTAAGTCACAAGGATTAGATAACTTAATGTGATTGTGCACCTCTAACTTAAATAACAATTAATGTAAATTACGTGTTATACCTTATGCATCTACCTGCAACTCACATTCCATAATTCCAACTTAACGGCATATCTTCTTATAGTGCTCCAGTAGTCCTATTAGATGATTGTTGTTGGATTTAGAGATTAACTATACCTGCCATGATTGGATTTCCATGATTATGTTGCAGATTGCATCTGAATCGATTGAGATTTATTATGTTTTTATTATGTACGAGGTTGAAGAGTTCTGTAACCTTGTCATGAATGGATCTCTTATGGATCACGTTCAGAGTTTTCAGCATGGTTATCCTCAACATAGTGTATGTTATGCCAGGAATAGGCTTTCAGCATGGTTATCCTCAACATAGTGTATGTTATGCCAGGAATAGGCTTATGGCCTAGATCAATAAGAGGTTAGTGGCGCTGTGAATTTCTGGCTTTTGTTTTTGTTGTATTGCTCTTGTTGGTGTTATGTTGGTTTCAATCTTACCTGTAAGTATACTGCAATTTTAAAAGAACTCTTGATGATTCTTAAGATTTCAACTAGTATACTATATAGTTTTCATCCAATTAGGATCCTCTTTAGTTTTCAATGTGGTATTGCTACCATACTATGGTCACTTATGTGGTACTCGTCCTTACATCACTCATTGCTTGCTAAATTTCTTTATTTGAAAAACAATGAAGATTAGGTTTAAAGACAAGTAATGAAATAGGCAGTATGTTTATCCTTGGTGGTAGAGTTCTCTGAGTTAACATATGTGAATGTTATAACTTTTTAGTTTCGGGGTTCCACCTCGTAAAAGCTCTTGAAGAAAAGAAATAACAATAGTCATAGAAAGAGGAGATATTGAATCTTATTGTTTCTAATCTATTTCTGAGGCTGCAAGGAATAAATAGCATAGATAGAGGTTCTTTTCTTGAATTTTGTTGTATGGATAATTGCTGCTATTATAATTGAAAGAGTGAGAGATGAAAAAAACCTATTTGTCCATTTTTCAACTTATCATATTTAGGTGGACTTATCATATTTAAGTGGGAGTAACTCTTCACTCAATGGACTTGCAATCTTTGTCCAAAAGCAGTAAATTCTGCAATCATTGCATTTTCATGTTCATTTTCTCCTGGGAAGGTTGATAAACTTTTTATGTTTTTTCTTAAAATGTATTACATGTTCCTTCGAGATAAATAAGTAACTCTGCTGATGTGTTTTGGGGGGGGAAGCGTTTGGCCAAATATTCCTAGTAATTCGTTTTAATCTATTACTTTTTAATAATTTTGTGTATTCAAGGGATGAAGGTTTTTCAATGCCTCATCGTGCTTGTAAGATAACACTTCTATATATCTATATATTAATACTATTTGTGGTTAGTTACATCGGCCTCCTTATCCTAAAATGTAATTAATTGCACAAGTTAATTCTTTGTGTTAATAATCTTTTATTCGTGCTTTGTGAATACATTTTTGATAAATTTGGGTATCTTACTTATAGATTTCTTTTAGTTGCATATGGGCAATTTGTTGCAATTGTTAACTCCAGTTCCTTTTTATTTGCATATGTATATATGAGTGAAAAACTGGAACTTAGTTTAGAGATTTGGTATATAATATCTGTTGGAAATTTGAGCTTTCTCTGCTATGTAAATCTTTTTTGTCAAGTCCACGAGCCTTGAAATTTGGAGAAAGCTTGAGATGATTGTTAGATGCTTATCATACCTCATTTGCTTGCTAGGACAGTGCTTGGGATAATTGTTAGATGCTTATTACACCTCATTTGCTTGCTTTGAATAGGTCATTATACAATGGTTGTGATTCTTCCGTCTGAGGTTTATATGTATATAATTATGTACCTTATTAAAATTGAACGGACTTTATTCCAACAAAATTCCAACTTTGTCAATAGTCTTAAGTCTGTCATTGTTTGCTAAATTCCATTCTTTAAACAACAATGAAGGTCTTGTTTAAAGACATTAACGTAATGAAATAGAGAGGATGGCATGTATCTTTTATGGTTCCACCCTGTAAAAGCTCTTGAAGAAAAGAAATAACAGTAGTTACAGAAAGTGGAAATATTGAATCTTATTGTTCTAAATTTATTTGTGATGTTGCGAGGAATAGATAGAGGTTCTTTATGTTGTATTTGTTGTATGAATAGTTGGTAGTAACTCTCAAGTCAATTGACTTGCAATCTTAGACCAAAATCAATGAGGGAAGTTTTGCGATCATTTTCTCTTTGGAAGGTCCGTAAATCTTTTTGGTGGCTTTACTTGAAATTCTTACTATCATTTTTTTTTTGGAAGGCTACTAAAATTTTTTGCCGGCTTAACTTAAAATGTAATATATTTTCCTTGCATGTTGTCTGGAGAAATGAGCAAGTGATAACTGCCTGTCTTCTTGTAGTCGGATCCCCAAGTTTTTGGAATGTTTGTGTTTTGGGGAAAAGCATGTAGCGAAATATTCTTAGTAATTTGGTTTAGTCAATTATCTTTTAATAGTTTTGTGTAATCAAGTGAACGTTATGAAGGTATTTCAATGCCTCATTAATGCTTGAAAGGTGAAATTTTCATATATCTATATATTAATACTATTTGTAGATAATTACATTGTCCGCATTGTGTTGTAGTGTTGTTCTGTTATTAGGGTCGCACTTCCATGCATGCTCTATCTCTACTCTTATATTTATGTATTAATATTATTTATCAAGGCTCATTCATAAAGAAAAAGCTCTTAAAGAAAAAAATAATGATAGAGGGGATATTGAATCTTTGTTGCTCTAAATTTATTTGGGAAACTGCAAGGAATAGATAAATAAAGGTTCTTTGTATCTTACTTGTTTTATGACTAATTGTTGTTAGCATCATAAGGGTGCGAGAGGGGTCTTGACCTGTGGTTGGTTGTTGACCAACAAAAAGCATGGGAGTCTTTGGTAGTAACATTTTTTTCTCTTAGGAAATTTGAAGTTACCTTGAAAAATAAACTGTATAATCAGTCAGCAGTGCTTTCCAGAGTTAAAGTATTTTTAAATTTATCATATTTGATCGGAAATAACTCTTCATTCAGTGGACTTGCAATCTTCCAAAAGCACCAACGATCATTTCTCTAGGTAAGGTTGGTAAATGTTTTTAGTTGAAATATATTATTTTATGCTATCATTTTCTCTTGGGAAGGTGGGTAAATTTTTGACGGCTTTGCTTATTACATTTTACTTGCATTTTTTCTTGACAAATGAGTAATTGATGTTTGTTTTCTATTTATGTGTTTTGGGGGAAAGCTTGGGGGCAAATATTCATAATAAATCATTTTAATCTGTTACTTTTTAATAGTTATGTGTAATCAAGGGAAAAGTGATGGTTTTTCAATGTCTCATTATGCTTCAAAGGTGACATTTCTATATATAGATAGATAGATAGATAGATAGATATATTATTATGGATAATTAAGTCGTTTGTGGTGACACTTCCGGGCAAGCTATTTCTCTACTCTTATATCTATATATTAATATTATTTATCAAGGCTCATCCATCATGATATTGATTAATATATTCTCAAACGTAATTATGTTTTGAACAATAATGAAGGTTAAGTTATAACGTAATGAAATAGGGAGGATGATATGTATCTTTTACTATTAAACCATCGACTTGTGCATTTTTAACTTATCATGTTAGACCAAAAGCACGATAGATGTTCTGCGATCATTTTCTCTTTGGAAGGTCAGTAAATTGTTTTGGTGGCTTTACTTAAAATATATTATATTTTCTTATTATTATTTTCTCTTGGGAAGGTGGGTAAATTTTGGTGGCTTATTTGAGATATGTATTATATTTTTTTTTGCATTTCTTCTTTTGGGGGAAAGCATGTGGCGAAATATTCCTAGTAATTTGTTTTAATCTATTACTTTTTAATAGTTCTGTGAAATTAAGGGGACGTGATCATATGAAGGTTTTTAATGCCTCATTATGCTTGAAAAGTGATGTTTCTATCTCTATTATTAATTTTGTGGATAATTATATTGTTTATCACGTTTAAGAGGTGACACTTACATGCATGCTCTTTCTCAAATGCAACTTACATGCTCCATTCAAATATTAACTAATATATTCTCAAATGTAATTTAAGTTTTGCACAAAATAATTATCTCCATTTAATTCTCTCTTTTAGTAATAAATTGGGGTATTTTTAGTGATAGAATTACTTTGTAGATATGGAAAGTTGTTCCAATTGTTTATTTGGTATTAATTGATTTTGTTTATGTGGTTAGATTTTACTGAACCATTCAAAAATCATACTGAACTTTTTTTTAAGAATAAATCATCGATACAATTTATTGTAGAAAATCTCATTAGGGATTGCATTCATAATTTAAATAGACCATGAAATGGATAAATTAGTTTTCATTTTATAATTATCTTTTAATATACACTGCAATATATTATAAAAAAATCGGAGAAATTGGAAGAATTCACCAAAACTAAATGTATTTTTGTTTTAACCAAATATAGCTAAATAAATGTGAAGGGCTCAACTACTTAAGTATTTTTCCAAAAATTCTCTCAAATACAATTAATTATAATTTGAAACATAATTTATTATTTTATATATTAGTAATGTTTTCTTTAAATTTGTATATTAAAAACAAATTTTATTTATTTTAATTTGTGGTCGAAATTTATTAAAATATGTAACTAAATTATAATTTGAATTCAAAGAACGATTAAAATACATTACATTACATTACATTAAAATACATTACATTTTCCTACTATTATTTTCTCTTGGGAAGGTGGGTAAACTTTGGTGGCTTAACTTGAGACATTTTTCCTGCATTTCATTTTATTTGTGAATAATTACATTGTTTATCACGCAAGGTGACACTTACATGCATGCTCTTTCTCTACTCTTGTATCTGTATATTAATACTATTAAGGCTTATCCATTCAAATATTGACTAATATTCTCAAATATAATTTAAGTTTCTGCACAAGATAACAATCTCTATTTAATTCTATCTTTCAACAAACTTTGGTCATGCTCTGTTAATACATCTTGATAAATTTGGGTATTTTAAGTGAGAATTTCTTTGTAGATATGGATAAGTTGTTCCAATTAAACATTTACTTTGCCTCTTTATAAGGTATTAATTGATTTTGTTTATGTGGTTAGTTATTAGTTAATTTTATTTAATAATAATTATCCCTTATTATTTACACATCTTTTTATATTTTTTACCGAATTGTTCAAAAATCGTACTGATTTTTTTTAAGAATAAATCATCAATACAATTTATTGTAGAAAAACAAGTGAGATGGGCTTTCATATTTTAGGGATTGCATTTAAAATTTAAATAGACCATGAAATGGATAAATTAGTTTTCATTTTTTATAATTATTTTTATATACACTGGAATATATTAGAAAAAATAATCGGAGAAACTAAATTTATTTATTATAATTTTTTCTTCTTTGTTAAGCTTATAAAAACATTAATTCAAATATAAGTCAAGCTAGAAAATATGATGTGAAGGTCCCAACTACTTAAGTATTTCTTCCAAAAATTCTCTCATTTATTATTTTTATACAAGTTTCTCTAAATTTTATTTTTAAAAATAAATTTTATTTATTTTACTTTGTGGTTAAAATTTATTAAAATATGTAACTAAATAATAAATTAAGACAATGGAATGTTTTTGGTGTCTATTGTTTCCCGAAAGTGACTGCTTCCCTTCAATTGGGCACTTAAAGCCCATCTGCGCGTGAGTTGACTTAATAAGTAGTATAACCTTCCCCATAGAAACCTATTCCATCGCGCTCTCCTATATCTTCTCTAGCTCCATTTACCAATAAGATCAATTTTTTTGAGTGTATGATGGACTCCCCTGAAAAACATAGGCGCGCGTGTAAACGAGGTGCTCTACCAACTGAGCTATAACCCTTAGTACTTGTGATGCATATTTTATCATGTTGTGTGCATTGATTTATTAATAATGGCAAATATTGATTTAATAAATATTAGTTGTTGTAATTAGTTGTCATCATAATTTATTATACTTATATCTCTTTGAAAAATAAAAATTATACCTTTTGCAAAAAATATTAATTATGTTTACAGATTAATCTTACTTGTCATTCTTTCGTTGGAGTTATTCTTTGTTTCCACTTGTTGTTCTTTTATTAGCTCTCTTTTAGATCTCTGAATTATCCCTAATTTATTTACTATTATGCTAATATATCGCTTCGAATATCAATTATTATTATATTATTTTGATCTTTTAATTTAAATTATTTTTTTATATGTACTGAACTTTTTCATAATTTTTTGGTGTAAATATCAAATATAATTAATCTATAAGTAAAATTTTTATTTTTTTAATTTAAATAATATATTATTTGTTAAATATATTTTCAAATAAAAATATTTTAAAAAAAAACTTTCGAGAGTAACAAAAGTAGAGGGGATAAGTGAGATGGGATTTCGATTCTGGGGATTGCATTAGAACATGAGGTTCCTACTTTTTTTTTTTAATTTTAATTTGGATTAAATTTATTTATTATTATTGGTCAAATTTTAAATACAACTAAATATTATAATTTAAATTCAAAAAATAGTTAAGAGGTTAAAAAAATATATTAAATAAATAATTATATTTATAATCTAAAATTATTTTATTCTTTATATTAGTTGTCATATCATGATTTATTATTACTGACATCTCTTTGAAAAAAAAAATTATACTTTTCGCAAAAAGTATTGATTATGCTTATTAGTTTCCACTTGTCATTCTTTCATTGTTTCCATTTATCATTCGCATTAGAGAGAAAATCCTGACTTTAGCAAAATATATATATATATATATATATATATATATATATATATATTAATATTACATATTATTTTATGGTTTAATTATCTCTAATTTAGTATGCTAATATAATTATTATGAGGTTAATTACTAGATAGTTGATAAATAATTTTTTTGTTAATTTTATACAGAAATAAACATAAGATGGATAAACTAGTTTTCTCTATTTTATTCTAGTAATAAATTTCTCTTTATGTTTATAATTTGTTTTGGGGTGATGATACAATGTATTTTCATGTTTTATTTAACATAAATAATGTACTTTGTAAAATATATTTTCATATATTAAGCTTGTAAATAGCATAATTCATAAAAGGTCAGAAATTTTAAATATTATTTTTTATATATTTATTAAAAAAAACATTAGAGAGTAAGAAAGTAGAGGGGATAAGTGAGATGGGATTTCGAATTTAGGAATTGCATTATTAACATGAGGTTTCTCTATTTTTTCTTTAATGTTAATTTTGATTAAATTTATTTATTATGATTTGGTCAAAGTTTTAAAATATAATGCGAAGGGCTTAGTTATTATTTTAAGTATAACGTGGAAGTTTACTAGATAAATTATAATTTAAGTTCAAAAAGTAGTTAAGCGGTTAAAAATTATATTTATTGTAAATAATTATATTTATAATCTAAAATATTTTATTCTTTGTATTAAAATAAATAATTTAATAGGATAATTCATATGTTGTGGGCATTGATTTATAGCATTCATATGATAGACTTAAAAAGAATCCATCAAAATGGAAAATGAACATACTAAAGCAGTTAGACTCATTAAACAAAAGGTAAAAGTATTACCATGTCTAACCCTTACTAATCCTAATTGGAAGAAAATAATTGAAACAGATGCCCCTGAAATAGGATTTGGGGGATACTAAAACAAATTGATGAAAATAACAAAAATATTTAGTTAGATTTCATTCAGGAAAATGGAAGGCAACTCAGAAAAATTATGCTACTGTTGTCAAAAAAGTTCTTGTTATTGTTAAATGTGTTTTAAAATTTCAAGATGATTTGTTAAATTAAGAATTTACTATTAGAACAGATTGTTCCAAATTTATGTTCAATATTTTTATATATAAAATAATAATTTATTTAAATAAATACATGAATATAGTGATAATTAAATTGTAATAACCTAAATAAAGTGGGATAAAGTAATTGTTTTCTCAATTTGCTTCCGATTGCTTTGCTATTAACTTACTGTCACGATTTTTATTATATTTCCACTCGTGAAGGAATATAGGTTAGGAATTTAAGGAGGATATATAAAATTTTATAATTTCATGTATTATATATATATTTTAAATATATATATATATAAATATTTATATATTTGTTTTAAATATATATAAATATAAATATAAATATATTTGTGGGGATTTAAATTTTAAAGTACAAGTACAATTTTAAGAATAAGTATTATAATAAATACAAATATTATAATATAATTAAAGTTTTATTTCATTTTATACAAATATTATAATATAAAAATTGAGCTGACCGCCAACCTTGAAATCAGGCCTTTGTTTATATCATAATTATATAGAGTTAATTATATAAATTATATCATTATATCATAATTATATAAAGTTAATTATATAAATTATATAATTGTCTCACAATAAACATACTCAATGTTAAAGTTTTATTAATTAGAAAAATTATAATAAATTATTATAAATATTGCAACGAATACAACTATTATAAAATAGTTAAAATTTTATTTTATTTTATATCACTTTATGTAAGTTAAATTACATTTTGATTATCGTTGTTATATTGATGTATTTATTTAAATAAATTATTATTTTATATGTGAAAATAAATTATTATTATATATAATATTATATATTATGTAATTATATATATATATATAACATACTAAATAAATAGTTGACCGCTAGCCTTTTCTTGTCAACAAGGCTGGCGGTCAGCCTTGACGGAACAAAACATTTTTTTTTAAATAATGTTTGGGTTGTGAACAGTGTCCACAACTTCAGCATTTAATTATATTTAATTAAAAAAGATTTTTGTATCGAGTCATGAAAATTTTTGTTAACATTTTTAAAACAATATTATTTTTATAATTTTTATAATAAATAAATAGTTGAGCCGCAATAGCTACTCAAAAAAAAAAAAAAAAAAAAACATACTAGCAGTAGCGGCTGTGGCATGTCATACTTGAATGGACAGAATTCAATATTAGGTGCCTTCTACTTGTTTGACTATCAGCTAATAATCTAAGTAAGCCACGACATGTCTGGCTCCTACTTTATGGGCCATTTTCATGCTTATTACAGTGTCTCGAATGCTTGGGGAGTAGTTGAGAGATATACGTAGAGGGTGTCTCCCTGGATCGGTTTTCACCAGTAAGGGGAACCCCACTAGATATTTTTTGAGTTCTTCGAATGCTTATTCACAGGAGGCATCCTACTCGTATTTCTTTGCTTTTCTCAGTACCTTGAAGAAAGGTAGACTTTTTTCCGCCCCTTTAGATATAAAACGGCTGAGTGCGGCTATTCTCCCTATCAACCTTTGCACTTCATTGACATTTGTTGGGGCTTTCATGCTTAGTATAACTTTAATTTTGAGGGGGCTGGCTTCAATTCCTCTTTGAGTTACCATTAATCCGAGGAAACTGTTGGAATGGGTGACCAAAAGCCAATTGGATTGGTTGTTTTCCATTCGACAATCTTTATCAAATAATATTAGAGGGATGAATATGGTAAGAATTCATCAAGATGGCAATATGTTTCGTTGTGCTTACCACTGATATTGAACGGGGTTTCAATATCACAACGAAATGCCCACAGATCGAAAGGTTAACCCGTGGAGTTGGGTTGCGCATAAGTTTGGCAGCTATGAAACCAACTCCTAAGGGTCGGTCTGGAACGTTCCAAGTCAAGGAACTCGAGATTGGGCATCGAGGGTCCTATGGATACTTGCACTAAGTACTGCAGTCGTGTTTCGTCGGCAGGAGACGTAGGTCGTCTATGCAGTTTTAGTGGGTTAGTTGGCAAGGTAGTCAACTGACTGAAGTGACTCGCGGGAATCGTCATATGGAAGCCTCTTAAGGCTTGGTCGGTATGACAGGGATTCCCGGTTCCGATAGTACAAGAATTAGTCCTCTGACTTGAGGAATCATGGCAGTCACGTGCATACAAAGACTGTATCTTGGATATGGCGAGCGGTGGCTGTGTTATGAGTCATGGTCATCATAAGCCTTATCCAGTGCACTCGAAGTATGTGGCGAGGACGGTGGATTCCAAGAGAGGATCTGTCCCCTGTCATTATATGATAGAGAGTTCTCCTATGCACCTTGAGATGGTTTAGACTCTAAAAGTGTTTGGCCAAAGCGATTGATCGATCAGGGCTAGGTTTCCTAGATCGGATCAGTAGAGTAAACACATCTCGAGTGTTAAGCATAGCTGCCTAGTCAAGGATGGGAACCGATGCTCAATTCCATGCCCTAGACTAAGGCCAGGAGACGGTTGACAGTAGGACCGTACTCGTATGGATTCGGAGCCTAAATGTTCACGCCAATATTCACCTAGTCTCTAGTGCCATGGACTGTTGCTAGACAACCACCCATGGTAACGGGCCATTTCCAATTATGGAATAATCGGAAATAATTAATTAAATTAAATTTAATTAATTGTTGGTCACACATGCCCAAGTCTAGCTGATGGGTGAACCTAAAGAGTCACACCCTGCCACTATAGTGGGATAGAATTAATTTGGAATTAATTATAGAAGAGTTAGATTAATTTAATTGGATTAAATTAATCTTTGGAGAGAATAAATGATTGGATCATTTATTTATACCAATCCATTGGATCGATGACTTGAAATTAAATTAATTGGATTAATTAGAATTTCAAGTTAGCTAGTAAAATTAATTAGATTAATTTTATTGGGCTTGGTCCAATTTATAAATTGGATTTATAAATTGAAAGAGAGAGCATGGGCTTGGATCTTTTAATTAGATTAAAAGATAAGAGTTTAATGTTGGCTTATGATTAAATTAGATTTAATATAAGTCCATAAGACGTGGGCTTTGATCCTATTGAGCCCGGTTCATTAAATACAAGCCCAAGGCCTTGGTTAGACCTTGGCTAAGTCCATTAGGACAATTTTGGAAGGTCTTTGGCTGATTTTAAGATGCAAATTTCGTGCATAAAGGGGGCTAGGGTTAGGATGGTTGTTTTGGAGCCTAACTAGGTTAGGACTCCTAGTATGTGTATGACTAGGTCATATATATACCTTCATTAAAACCCTAGCCACACACACAACACATACTAGCCTCAAAACCTCACAAAATTTCGTGCCTCTTTTTCTCTCAAGTGTTCTCCATATCAGTTTTTCATTTGGTCTTAGAGATCAAAAAGGAAAAACAAAAGCGAGATCAAAACACGTTAATTCATAGCGATTGTTTTGATCTCCATCTCTTCTGTGGAGATTTGCTAGCACGAAATCTCCACATCCTTTAGTGGTGGTGTGTCATTCTTGGGAGGATCTCAAGATCGAGGTCTCGTCGTGGACGGATCCGGAAACGAAAACGGAGAGGAGACAACGCTTGTAGCCGTACGAGAAAAACGACAAAGGTAAACTCCATTTATGGTTTTCGCTCCTTGTTTTTATCGTGATTCTTGGCCTATCGTTTTATATTTAATACACCGAACGCCCGGGAAAGATCAAGGGTACACCCCTTGATCGGGTATTAATTTCGTTAATTATCGCTTGTTTTACCGTTTTTCGATTATTCGCGCTTCCGCCGCGCTTCCCGGGCCGATCTGCTTCCTTCAAGTGGTATCAGAGCCCGGTTCAGTGTATAGCCCTAAGAATCCAATGTGTATTACGTGTTTCAGCATGTTTACATGTTTTTAATTGGCTTTGGAAGCATGATTTTTTGGATTTTAATTGCATATCTAGATCTAGAGTTTATGTGTACGATTCTTCATAAAGAGAGCCATTCTTCATTTTCCTCCTGGCTTGGGTACGAGGACCACGTTAGAGAGCCACTGGGGGAATTGTATTTTCTTGATATATCCGGCTGCTATTAATTTATCTACTTCAGCTTGTATTATTTTCTCTATTTTTTGCCCGAAATGTCTCTTCTTTGTTTGATTGATTTGACACGGGAATCTATGTTGAGATGGTGAGTGATCACGTTTGGATCTATTCCCTCCAAATGTTGGGGGGTCTATGCAAAGATGCCCATATTATGGTGTAGGCATTGAATAATTTCTTCTCGAACAGTATTCTCCATTTGAGAATCAATTCTGGTGATTTTCTCTGGATCTTGGGGCACAAGTCCAACATTTAGTAGTTATTCGGTTGGTTGAACCTTGGGGGTGCCCCGTCGATTTCTTTAGCTTCTTCCACCCATTCAGCGTCTTTTCTCTTCTTGCTGGGGGACGTCTCCTTACACCTCTCCTCGTGATTCCTCTTTTGCCCTTTACGTATGACCTCGACATAGCATTTGTGTGACTTGAGGGGGTCACCTTCTACTTCTCCCACGCCTCCAATCATTGAAAATTTGATCTACATGTGGTATGTGGAGATTAATGCTTCGAACGAATTGAGAGTGGGTCTCCCCAAGATAGCTTTTTAGGCGGAGGGTGTGTCCACCACCAAGAATTTTAGAAGACAAGTCCTTCGAGTGTGTCCGGTCCCTAAGGTTAGTGGGAGTGAGATCATACCCCGAGAATGTACTATCTCTCTAGCAAAATTGTACATGGAAGTGTTCACTTTTTCTAAGGGGTGTCCCCTAACTGCATTTGATCGTAAGCTTCTCCAAATAATATGTCAGTCGAGCTTCTGAGTTTATGAAAATGTGTCCTACTTCGTAGTTATCCAGCAATACTGTAATGACTATGTCGTCATTGTGAGCATTTTTGGGTCCTGACTGTTCCGCCCGTCCAAACTGGATGCGGGGGGTGTCCTCCGTCGCCTCTGTATCCATCACCTCTTTCATTATTATGTCATGCGCCTCTCTTACTTGTGATTTTCTAGCATGATGAGAATCACCTCCATTTGGACGTTCTGCTATCATTCGTATGACCCCTTTGCGAGGGGGATCATTGGTGTCAACCCTCCCTCTAGGTATAGTCTTGTGTCATTCTCTTGGGAGAGTTTCAGGGCCGGGGATTTTCGCCTCCTTTGCCTTGTCTGTTTCTTGTTTCTAGTATGGTCCTGTTCCTTAGGCTTTCTCCCAATATATGTATTCTTGTAGGTATCCGTTTTGGATCAGTCTTTCAATCTCATTTTTTAGATGTCGACATTCTTCGATGGTATGACCATAATCATTGTAGAAATGACAGAATTTTTTAGACTTGGGTCGTTGGGGGCCATCCTTCAATGATTTTGGGCAAGGCAATAATCCTTTTCCTGCTACTGCCAGAAGGGCTTGAATGATGGGCACGATCAACGGTGTGTACACTACGTTCACTCTAGGAAGGGGGCTTTCTATCCCGAGAATCGATCCGAAGATTTTTGGAGGGGCCTTCCTCCTTCATGTTCTTCTTTTTCTATCCACGGTTTTCCTTCTTAGCAACTTGGGCATCCTCCATGTTGATATATTTTGTAGCACGATCCAAGAGGGCATTAAATTCGGAGACGGGATTTTTGGCCAAGGATTTGAAGAAGTCCCCGTCCGAAAGTCCTTGAGACAATGCACTTGCTTTTACTTCTTGAGTGGCAGAGGACACCTCTAATGCAGTAGCATTGAATCTTTGCAAGTACTCCTTAAATGGTTCATTCTCCTTTTGTCGAACAACAAAAAGACTAAGCTTCGTCTTTCGTAGCTTCCGACTGCTACTAAATTGGTGCAGGAAGAGGGATCGAAATTCTTGGAAATTCCCTATCACTCTTTCTTGAGGGCAATTGGTTGAACCGTTGTTTAGTGGCCCTGGCGAAAGTGGTAATGAAAACACGGCACTTGATACTATTTGTGTACTTGTGTAGGAGGACCGCATTCTCAAAGCGCGAGAGATGCTCTTGGGGGTTAATTGTGCCATCATATTCAACAATGGTGAGGGTGCGACAGTTCACTGGAAGTTCGTCCACCATCACAGCTTCAGTGAAGGGGACACCTTGTCGTTCATCTTCGGGAGGCCCGACAATCTAGTATTGGACATCCTCGAGACCTTTTCAAAGGCACTCCAGTCTCGCAAGCCACTGTGGGGGGACATTCTGTTGGGCTATTTGAGGAGGTCTTTGTCTTGCAACTGCAGGAGGCGCAGGTAGTAGGGCTGAAACGATATGTTGGATAGCTCGTAGTAGGGCTGGAGATAATTCTTCCGTGGAGGTATTCGGGGAAGTGCTACGTCGTGGGGGTCAACCATGGTACTGACAGCTCTAGCGCGCGGAGGCACTAGTGCTAGCGGAGCTAGGGGATCCCCCTCCAACCGAATTTAGGGGCGTCCCGATGACCACCAGCAAAGCCTGGGAATTGCTGGCAGTTTCCACGGCTTTCTGCTTGTTCGTGATATTGCTCGAAGTCTCCATTAAAACTCACGTCTTGAACTTTGTGTTCCCACAGACAGCGCCAATTGATGCGTGCGATTTTAGCATAGGTCCAACGGTTTTGGATTTGGATGCTGGATCTGGTTTAACACAGAAAATAAGTTGAAGAACGAAACCTGCAAAATAAATTATTAGCACTCTCCCGCCCAAATTAATATCGATTTGAGAAAGATTAATCATAGAAAATAATTCAAAATAATGAAATAAATTATGATGAACGAATCCGTGAGTGCAATTGTGTTTAGAGAGCAGTTTGAGAGAAAAATGGCAAAATGATAGCAAGAATTCGAGAGTAGAAGGTGGCGCCCACCTAGGGGGACTTGACATGTATTTATAGGGGGATGTCTCCTAGAAGTGGGACTCTTCCATCAGCCTTTATTCTCGATAAAAATGGATAAAGGTTGTTAGGATAAGCTTTAATTTGATCTTTATCCTGAATTAGTTGTTGTTGCATCCTTATTTTCATGTGAAAAAGGTATTCCCTACCGAGGGGACTCTTTGTCCAATAAGGAGTCCTTCTGCTAAAGGAGTTCAGGCTGTTGGGGGCTCCCCCCTGTATTCCAGCTCTTACTAGGGCAAATTTGGCAGTTTATGTGGGTGTTACGTAGGAGGTGCTTAGGCATGGTTGGTTTATGTAGATGCCACGTGAGAGGGTGCTTTGTATCGGGCCTTGAATCTTCTATGAACTAGTGGGCTTTCTTGTTGGGGGCGAGGGAATAGGAGGGAGTTGAGGGCGGCCATGGTGGTAGCATGAGGAAAAGGGGATAACTTTTTTAAAAACTAATAATTTAAAATATCTTTATTAAATAAATTATTTATTTTATTAATTAATTAATATATAAGTTATATAAACTACATAAATTAGTTTGAATTATTATTTATTAATTTTAGTAAAAATTTAATTATAAATAAAAATAGAGGATATAAATAATATTTTAATTTTAATAATTTTAAATAATTATAAAAGTGGGATAATTTTTTAATTTAATTTCATTAATGAGTGCGGTTTTACCACAGGTCCAACGGTCTTGGACTTGGATGCTGGATTTGGGCCAAAACAAAAAATAACTTGCAAAATAAATTATTAGCACTTCGACGCCCAATTTAGTATCGATTTGAGAAAGATTAATCGTACAAAATAAGTCAAAATGATGAAATAAATTATGATGAACGAATCCATGAGTGCAATCATGTTTAGAGAGCAGTTTGAGAGAAAAAATAGCAGGATGATAGCAAGAATTTGAGAGTATAAGTTGTCCCCCGCCTGGGGGACTTGACTTGTATTTGTAGGGGGATGTCTCCTCGAAGTGGGACTCTTCCAATGACCTTTATTCTCGATAAAAATGGATAGGGGTTGTTAGGATGAGATTTAATTTGATCTTTATCCTGAATTAATTGTTGTTGCATCCCTATTTTCGTGTGAAAAGGGATTCCCTGCCGAGGGGGACTCCTTATCCGACATGGAGTCCTTCTACTCAAGGAGTTCAGGCTGTTGGTGGCTCCTCCCTGTATTCTAACTCTCACTAGAGCAAATTTGGAAGTTTATGTAGGTGCCACGTAGGAGGTACTTAGGCATGGTTGGTTTATGTGCATGCCACGTGAGAGGGTGCCTTGTATTGGGCATTGAATCTGCCATGAACTAGTGGGCTTTCTCATTGGGCCTCCTTCATAGGGCTGGGTGTTTCCTTATTGTTGTAATATTACGGGCCTTGTTGGTTCGACATGGGTCTTTCATTTCCTCTTGGGCCAATTCTTCTTAAGGCCGTATGCATCATTCATAATCTAGTAATTAATTTTATTAATATGTTAACTGAATAATTTAATATGTTAATTATTAAAAGGTATTTTTATTTAGAGATTTAATAAAAAAGGGGGTCATTGCACTTTAGTCCCACAGGATAAGGGGTGCCTCACTTTTGGTCCTTTACTTTTCGAGGCCAACAGATTTAGTTCTCTAACTTTCATAAAATCTGCATATTTAGTCTCATTCATCTCTTTTTGCAATCTAGTATTTTGCTCGGCCAAAATGGTATAAGAGCTTAGGTTTATTGAAGAAATACATGTGTTTATATTACATTTAGATGTTTTTACACTAACGGAGGAGACTCTTCAAGAGAAAATGGTATTGAACAAAAGTTCGAGTTGCAATAACAATATGGAATATTGCTAGATTCTGAAAAGACAGAGAAAAGACTTTTTCAAGGAGATTCTGTGATAAAGTGGTGAGGGTTCCAAGTGGATCGATTCAACTTTTCTCAAAGGAGAAGAAAAACAAGAATAGATGAGGAATTTTCAAGTCCAACAGACACTACTAGAAAATGCGGTGAAGCGTTTGCATCCCATCGAAGTACATGGTAGAATTCCAAACAGGAGAAATGGAATGGGTAAATTCCTTCACCGTTACCTGTCAACAAATTATGGTTATAGGAACTACTTGGAACGAACTCGAGCTGGATAACTCGAAGATTTCCCAAGATCTAAGGGAAATTCAGAAGACGGTCCAAGACTATGGATATAGATTAATTAGTATAACTGTGAAAGTAGATTCTTTGTACCATAAGATGAATGAGATCCTTAAGATCCTTCAAGATCTACACAAGGACCTTACAGATTTGAAAACAGCAAGAGCGAATTTCCACACCAGTGCGACACCGCGTTTGAAGGGAACCAGACTTAGAGAAAATTCAGGACGAAATCCTAGAAGGGCACATGAAAATACACCTTTAGCAAGGACCATGCTCCAACCCTTGCATCCATATGGTGCCGTACTAAACCTGGATGTTATCTACTTTCAAAACATCGAGAATCTGATAGATGAACGAGTTGCAGCCATAAAGATAGCAGTAACCACTCTAAAACTCGATAAAGAAAACTTCATAAAATTAGTGAAGTTCAACTTGGAGGGTTCTGTGAAGATCGGATGGGATCATACGGTGGAAGCGCAAAAAATTCAAGAATCGGTAAAACATGCAATAATTAACGAAATTAATTCTGATCAAGAGGTGTACCCTTGATCTTTCTCGGGCGTTCGGTGTATTAAATATAGAAACATAGGCCAAGAAATCACGAGAAAAAACAAGGAGCGAAAATCATAAATGGAGTTTTACCTTTGTCGTTTTTCTCGTACGGCTACAAGCGTTGTCTCATCTCTATTTTCGTTTTCTGATCCGTCCACGACGAGACCTCGATCTTGAGATCCTCCCAAGAATGACACACCACCACTAAAGGATGTGGAGATTTCGTGCTAGCAAAATCTCCACAGAAGAGACGGAGATCAAACAATCGCTATGAATTAACGTGTTTTTATCTCTCTTTCATTTTTCCTTTGATCTATAGGACCAAATGAAAAAACTAATATGGAGAACATGGGAGAGAGAGAGGCACGAATTTTTGAGGTTCTGAGAGGCTAGTATGTGTTGTGTGTGTGGCTAGGGTTTAATGAAGGTATATGTATGACCTAGTTAAACACATACTAGGAGTCTTAACCTAGTTAGGCTCCAAAACAACGATTCTAACCCTAGGCACCCCTTAAGCACGAATTTTGCCTTCTAAATCAGCCAAAGAACCTTCCAAAATTGTCCTCCTTGACTTAGCCAAAGTCCAACCAAGGCCTTGGGCTTGTATTTAATGAACCGGGCTCGATAGGATCAAGCCCACGTCTTATAAACTTATATTAAATCTAATTTAATCATAAGCTCAACATTAAACTCCCTATCTTTTAATCTAATTAAAAGACCCAAGCCCATGCTCTCTCTTTCAATTTACAAATCCAATTTATAAATTGGACTAAGCCCAATAAAATTAATCCAATTAATTTTACTAGCTAACTTGAAATTCTAATTAATTCAATTAATTAAATTTCAAGTCATCTATCCAATAGATTGGTCTAAATAAATGATCCAATCATTTATTCTCTCCAAAGATTAATTTAATCTCATTAAATTAATCCGACTCCTCTAGATTAATTCCAAATTAATTCAATCCCACTGTAGTGGTAGGGTGTGACTCTTTAGGTTCACCCTTCAGCTAGACTGGGCATGTGTGATCAACATAATTAATTAAATCTGATTTAATTAATTATTTCGGATTATCCCATAATCGAAAATGGCCCATTACCATGGGTGACCATCTAACAACAGTCCATGGCACTAGAGACTAGGTGAATGTTGGCGTGAACATTTTGGCACCGAATCCATACGAGTACGGTCCTACTGGCAACCGTCTCCCGGCCTTAGACAAGGGCATGGAATTGGGTGTCGGTTCCCATCCTTTACTGGGCAACTATGCTTAACACTCGAGATGCATTTACTCTACTGATCCGATCTAGAAAATATATTCCTGATCGATCAATCGCTTTGGCCAAAGACTTTTAGAGTCTAAACCATCTCAAGGTGCATGGGAGAACTCTCTGTCATATAATGACAGAGGACAAATCCTCTCTTGGAATCCACCGTCCTCGTTACATACTCCGAGTGCACTGGATAAGGCTTATGATGACCATGCCTCACGACACAGCCACCGCTTGCCATATCCAAGATACAGTCTTCATATGCACGTGACTGCCATGATTCCTCAAGTCAGAGGACTAATTCTCGTACTTTCGGAGTCGGGAATCCAATCATACCGACCAAGCCTAAGAGGCTTCCATATGATGATTCCTGCGAGTCACTTCAGTCAGTTGACTACCTGGCCAACCAACCCACTAAAACTGCATGGACGACCTACGTCTCCTGTCGACGAAACACGGCTGCAATTCTTAGTGCAAGTCTCCATAGGATTCTCGATGCCCAATCTCGAGGACCTCGACTTGGAACGTTCCAGACCGACCCTTGGGAGTTGGTAGTTGCCAAATTCTCGATGCTCAATCTCGAGGTCCTCGACTTGGAACGTTCCAGACCGACCTTTCGGAGTTGGTAGTTGCCAAACTTATGCGCAACCCAACTCCATGGGTTAACCTTTCGATCCGTGGGCATTTCGTTGTGCATTGAAACCCCGTTCAATATCAGTGGTAAGCTCAACGAAACATACTGCTATCTTGATGAATTCTTACCATATTCATCAATTTAATATTATTTGATAAAGGTTGTCGAATGGAAAACAACCAATCCAATTGGCTTTTGGTCACCCATTCTAACAATCTCCCACTTGATCATTAAGGCAATTACCCATGTCGCTCAGAACCTTCTGAGCATGGGCAATCTATGATGCAGGCTCGGTTTCGTAGGTCTACTTTATTTTCTGCTGGATCTACACGGTCCAACCGTGTATTTCCTTCACCATCGCTGCCTGCAGATGGTTGTTATCTAAGAATTTTCGCGGATCTTGTGATGAGTTCTTTGGCCCACAAGGCTCTTGCCCTAGCCTTGTCGTTCGCCTCTAAGGCTACAACAGGCTCGGGTGTGCTAGACACCACATCCATCTAATGGATGTTATTTTTCGATCCAAACCACTTTCCTAGACTGACTTGTTAAATTCTGAAGGAAGCGGATCGGCCCGGGAAGCGCGGCGGAAGCGCGAAAAATCAAAAATCGATAAAACATGCAACAATTAACGTAATTAATACCCGATCAAGGGGTGTACCCTTGATCTTTTTTGAGCGTTCGGTGTATTAAATATAAAATCATAGGCCAAGAAATCAAGAGAAAAACAAGGAGCGAAAACCATAAATGGAGATTTACCTTTGTTGTTTTTCTCGTACGGCTACATGCGTTGTCTCCTCTCCGTTTTCATTTCCGGATCCGTCCACGACGAGACCTCGATCTTGAGATCCTCCCAAGAATGACACACCACCACTAAAGGATGTGGAGATTTCATGCTAGCAAATCTCCACAGAAGAGATGGAGATCAAAACAATTGCTATGAATTAACGTGTTTTGATCTCTTTTTCGTTTTTCCTTCTGATCTCTAAGACCAAATGGAAAAATTGATACGGAGAACATGGGAGAGAGAGAGAGAGGCACGAAATTTGTGAGGTTTTGAGAGGCTAGTATGTCTTGTGTGTGTGGCTAGATTTAATGAAGGTATATATATGACCTAGTCATACACATATTAGGAGTCCTAACCTAGTTAGGCTCCAAAACAACCATCGTAACCCTAGCCACCCTTAAGCACGAATTTTGCCTAAAAAATCATCCAAAGAACCTTCCAAAATTGTCCTCCTTGACTTAGCCAAGGTCCAACCAAGCCTTGGGCTTGTATTTAATGAACCGGGCTCGATAGGATCAAGCCAACGTCTTATGGACTTATATTACATCTAATTTAATCGTAATCCCAACATTAAACTCCTTATCTTTTAATCTAATTAAAAGATCCAAGCCCATGCTCTCTCTTTCAATTTATAAATCCAATTTATAAATTGGACTAAGCCCAATAAAATTAATGGATTAATTAATGTTACTAGCTAACTTGAAATTCTAATTAATCTAATTAATTAAATTTCAAATCATCCAACCAATGGATTGGTCTAAATAAATGATACAATTATTTATTCTCTCCAAAGATTAATTTAATTCAATTAAATTAATCCGACTCTTCTAGAATTAATTTCAAATTAATTCTATCACACTATAGTGGTTAGGTGTGACTCTTTAGGTTCACCCTTTAGCTAGACTTGGGCATGTGTGGCCAACACAATTAATTAAATCTAATTTAATTAATTATTTCGGATTATCCCATAACTGAAAATGGCTCGTTACCATGGGTGGTTGTCTAGCAACATTCCATGGCACTAGAGACTAGGTTAATGTTGGCGTGAACATTTAGGCTCCTAATCCATACCAGTACGGTCCTACTGTCAACCGTCTCCTGGCCTTAGTCTAGGGCATGAAATTGGGTGTCGGTTCCCATCCTTGACTAGGCAACTATGCTTAACACTCGAGATGCGTTTACTCTACTGATCCAATCTAGAAAACATAGTTCTGATCAATCAATCGCTTTGGCAAAAAACTTTTAGAGTCTAAACCATCTCAAGGTGCATGGGAGAACTCTCTATCATATAATGACAGGGGACAGATCCTCTCTTGGAATCCACCGTCCTCGCAATATACTCTGACTGCACTGGATAAGGCTTATGATGACCATGTTACACGACGCAGCCACCGCTTGTCATATCCAAGATACAGTCTTCATATGCACGTAACTGCCATGATTTCTCAAGTCAGAGGACTAATTCTGGTACTATCGGAATCGGGAATCCAGTCTTTTTGACCAAGCCTTAAGAGGCTTCCATATGATGATTTTCGCGAATCACTTCAGTCAGTTGACTACCTGGCCAACCAACCCACTAAAACTGCATGGACGACCTTTGTCTCCTGCCGACGAAACGCGGCTGCAGTACTTAGTGCAAGTCTCCATAGGATCCTCGATGCCCAATCTCGAGGTCCTCAACTTGGAACGTTCCAGACCGACCCTTAGGAGTTGGTTTCATAGCTGCCAAACTTATGCGCAGCCCAACTCCACGGGTTAACCTTTCAATCCGTTGGCATTTCGTTGTGACATTAAAATTCCGTTCAATATCAGTGGTAAGCTCAATGAACATATCGCCGTCTTGATGAATTCTTACCGTATTCATCAATATAATAATATTTGATAAAGATTGTCGAATGCAAAACAACCAATCCTATTGGCTTTTGGTCACCCATTCCAACAAAGTCGCCCCACATTCAACTTTTAAGAGAGGGTGTCTGCTTGAAATCCGAACGTGATTATACTTTGAGGACTTGTCCATTATTCACATGAGTCTGGAAGCTAGTATCGCTTTAACCTTCCAGAATTAACTCTCCACAAATCGTGTTTTCAGACACACTTCTTTAATCCTTATTCAGATATTAAAGACTGTTCTTGACAATTGTCTGTTGCCAATTAGTTTATTTCCAGTATACGTTGTGTCATGCCCTAAGCATAGTGAGATACAGTTTCTGCGAAGAGAAAGGACATTTAATAGGATAATCCCTATACATTTTCGCAGCAAGTGTGGTGATTTGATGCCAAATCAACGCATCCGAAAATACAGGATAAAATAAAATTTGATAAAATTCTTTTATCTTTCAAGCAACAGGGACTCACCGATAGCGATAGCTTCTATGAGGAATCTGAGAAAGAGATTAACAACCTCAAGGAAGCATTGTAGGAAACAAAAGCAATGGAATTAAGCGAGGAAAGCTAGCTTTCTCTCGAGAATGTCAAGAGGTTCATCCTGAGGAACTTCAGTGAGAACCCTCTGGCATGGTGGGGTAGGAACAAGATCGAAGCTACTCCCAAGGTCAAAGAGGAATGCAAATATGAGTATGTTCAATATAAGCCTATCCAGATGAACATGGAAGACAAGAAGGATATGCAAATGATTATCAAAGAGCATAACAATCTTGGACTTATCTAGCCTGGAATCTCTGCTTATAGTAGCCCTAGATTTTTGGCAAGAAACCATGGTGAGATAAAAAGAGGCAAACCCATATTAGTTATTAACTATCAAGGTATTAATAAGATATTAGAGTTTGATGGTTATTACATCTCGAGTAGAGAGCACTTGATTGATTGCATTAAAGGTACAAAAGTGTTTTCAAAATTCGATTGCAAATCTGGATTTTATCAAATTAAGATGGAAAGTGAATCAAAGGAATTTACTGCATTCTCCACCCACAGGGACAATATATCTAAAACGTACTTCCAATGGGTCTAGATAATGCACCCCAGATATTTCAAAGAAAAATAGATAATCTTTTCAAGGATTATTTCGAGTTCATGTTTGTCTACATCGACTACATATTGATTGCCTCCAAAAATATGAGAGATCATATTAAACATCTTGAAATATTTTCTGATGCATGCTATAAAGAAGGTTTAGTACTTTCCGAGAAGAAAGCTACTATAACAGTCAATAAAATTGAATTTTTAGGAATTCTTATTAACGAAACAGGTATTCAGATGCAGGAGCATCTTGTGGAGAAAATTCGTAATTTTCCAGACATACTTAAGGACAAAAAGCATTTACAAAACTTCTTGGGAATGGTTAATTTTGTAGGTATCTTTATAAAAGATCTTGCAAGATATATAAAGAATTTTCGACCACTTTTGAAGTAAACAAAAAGTTCAAAGTGGAAATGGGAGGAAATCCATACTCAATGGATTCATGAGCTGAAACAGGTTTGCAATAACCTACCAAAGCTTGCAATACCACAAGATGAGGATGAATTGGTAGTCTACACTGATGTCAATGATTATAGATGGGCAGCAGTGTTCATAAAAAGGACTATTATAGGGGAAGAACCTTGTAGATACACTGGACGGTTGTTCTCTAAATAACAAGCCCAAGCGTGGCACATCGACAAGAAAGAGTTCTTTGTGGCTTGGAAGATTTTTAAGAAATGACCTCTATTTTTACTTGCTAAAGAATTCACTTTGAAAGTCGATAATACCAATGTTAAAGCTTTCTTGAAAAATAAATTAGAATCTAAGATTGAGAAAGAGCGTATTATCAAATGGCAAGTTAAATGCCAATATTATTATTATAATATTGTTGTTACAAAATCTCATTAAAATATTCTTGCAGATTTTCTGACGAGAGATGAAGGCATCTGAAGTGAACTCCATCATGTTAAGGCTTAGGCACATCAGAGAAAACCTCGAGGAGCTTAACAAGAAGTTTGGACGGCTAGCTGTGAATGCCCAAGTGACCGGACAAATTCAAAGAGCTGATCTTGACACTGTCCAGATCGCAACAAGAACTACCATGGTAATTTCAACCACACTATGGAATAACTTACAAGAACTAATTCGGAAAGCATCATCCTCGGAGATGACTAACGAGTTGCAGAAGCATGACCCTAAAGATGCCTTTAAAGTACAGGGCTCTAGACCTGTAGCGGCAGATTCAAGTACTGCTTGCACAGGCCATCGCCAGACTCTGGTGAAATAGAAACAAACGAGTCATAGAGAGTACAAACCTCTGATAATTCGAGTCAACCCAACATCTCTGGAGTAAAAGAGGAAGAGATTAACCTTAGGCCAATGACAGGCACTTCTAAGGCTAATACTAATGAATTGTCTTATTCTTTTGCTTGGCAAGTTTATCAGCCGATGTGGGAAAAATTAATTTTCCGCAGCGGAGTTAACCCAAGCAAGACCATTATCGAGACATCTGGAAAATATAATAGGGTCTGGATGTTAGAAGGGTCTAAACCCGAAGAAGTCTGAGAGTGGTATGAGTTTGGAGCTCTAGCTTCAGTTCATACTACATCACCAGGTTCCCGAAAATTTCATAAGTTACAGGAATGGATTAGTGGGGCAGTATACGATTCATGACAAAACAACCTCCACCTAAAAAGAGGAGATATCCTGGAGCTAAAATTTATATAAGCCGCTCCAGAAACTGTAGGGAAGGGGTCGCATCCAACATTCTATTTCATCAAGCTGCAAAGACCAGAGATGGTAGCTTTTAACAAAATTGAAGCTGCCTCAGAAGAAGCTCCACTAGTGTCAGCTATTAGCGCAAACGACATTTCCACTAAAAGAGCCTGGCATCTATGGGTCTGTCTAACTGAGATGGACAAAGTCAAGTATCCATTCAAGATCTTCTCCAATAAGGTGAATAGATCATTCCTGTTAAACTCCATGATAGGGAAGAGTACTAAGTTTGTAGAAAGCATATTTGAGAAAAAGATAATGCTCATATGAAATAACAATCTACCTGCAGCCGATGCCACAAGGATGAAGGCATGCTGCAGGTTGGGCAATAGCATACCCATGTATGCCATTGCTGCAAAAAACAAGAAAAACCACTATTCCGAACCAAGATACAGGTTACCCAGAAGAAACCCGAACCAAAGCCGGACAAGGGTAAAATGAAGAATTTTTACAATGAGAAGTAAGATTCGAAAAAAGTAAAAATTCAAAAAGGAGACTGTCAGCAGAAAACAACAAAAGCCAACAATCAGAATAAATTAGAGGAGCCAACTAGCAATTACATGGCCAACAAGCCATCATGACCACCAGCTGGAAATGACTAGGGATGATGAACGCAATGACGTTATCAAGATGACGAATGCAATAATGTCATAAAAAATAAGTTTGAAGTCCGCAAATGGTTGTAAATAAAAAAAGCAACAAAGCAGAAGGAATCATCAGAAATTTTTCCCTACTCTTCAAAGCATAATAATTTGAGTCTTTCAAATATTTATAGTTTTTCAACCTTTTCAGGTTATGGGCATTTTCCCAAAGAGTAGTCTCCTCCATCGGAGGAAATAATATCTATGTAATATTTTCTATATTTCTTCAAAAAAGAAAGACTTCTTTCCAAATTGTTGTCCAAATTTCTATTAAGTCCCTGTATTGAAGTATCTTCTACGCCCCGAAGTAGGAAACAAAACAGGGATGTATTGTTTGTTTCTGAAGGAGCCGAGTACCTGTGAACCATCTATTGCGGTAGTGTGGTTGGAAAAAGTCCATAAAACCGAGGACTTGGAATACCGAGAAATAAGGCGGTCAGAAAAAGGTACGAGTTTATGAGGGTTTAATTTATTTCGGAAGCATGATGGGCCGAATTCTGAGCATAAGACAGAAAAAGCAAAATGATTTGAGTATAGGACTAATACTGTTAAACTTTTGAAAAACTTTGGGACTATATGTGTCGACCAAATAAAACGGGGGACTAAAAGTGAGAATGACCCTATCTAACGAGACCAAAAATGCAATAAAGCCTAAAAAAAGGTTATAGAATAATTTAAATTTAAATTAAAAAATAATATAAATAATAAAAAATTTATGGGATCATACTACTTATCCCCATATACATTACTTTGACACTTCATCTATCTTTTAGTGATGTGCATGCGTGAGGAGACCCAATCCAAGAAAACAACAAGGTTTAGAGTTGCTTGGCCTTTAACACTCGACATACTTACCCCATCAGCCTAAGGCACCCCTAGACTCAACCTATGATCTTAGCCCAACAAGGATGACATGCCCTGAAGGCTGTGGACCTAAACCACATGGCGCACAACTAGTCTATTAGTCAGCTTCCACCATGGACCGAGTCATGCCTAAGAAAGCAAGATAAGCAAGGTCTCCCTAGAGGCCAAGGCTCCTTGTAAGCAAGGGGTCTCCCACGATAGAAGGATACTTTTATTGGATACATCCAGTTGTACATGAGGATACTTTGCCACTTATCCAACAACCTCAACTCATTTTCTTCGAAATCAGGGAAGAGGGATAGACCCCCAACAAGCGCGACACCCCCTATATATATAGGTTTGGTCCTCCATGCTGGTGGACGACTTTTTCTTCACTCTCTAAGCACTTCTAAAATAATTCACCAAGAATTCTCTTGCAAATTCCTTTCAATTTAATCAATATACTTCGATTCATAATTATGTCTATTTATTTGTTTGTTTTTATTTGACCTCAAATCCAGTACTAACTTGGGGTCGGAGTGCTAATGTTTTTTTTTTTTTTGCAGATCCTCTTTCTATAGGTCTATACACACTTCGGCTCGAGCTTCAAACGCTAGTCTAAATATGTCGGCTTGTGCTATTTTTGCACCCATCATTTAGTCCTTATAGAATCACCCTAGGAGGCAATTCTGTTCTTGAAAAATTATAATAAATTTGACTAGGTTAACATAGGCATTTGGAGTATTAAAGGCTGGCTGGGGTGATTTTTTTAATTTTTGGAAAGGTATGGGTAGTTTGTGGAAAAGGGCAATAGGTGAGGGGGTGTAAATGTAATTATTCCTATAATAACTAATATTGTACATTTTAAAAATATTATAAATAGAAAAAAATATATAAATCAACAACTCGTATTTCAATAATATAAAAATAATTAAAATCCTAAGGTATTATCAACACAACAAAAAGTTTGGTGTAGTGGTGTTATAATGACGTGGGGTCATTTTTGTAAAAATATATATAATTATAATTTATTTTTAAAATTATCTACTTAGGGGTATAATTGTTATATTTAAAAATTGGTGTGGCAGTATCATTAACTGTCATTTGTGAGTGTAAATGATCTTTTCTTTATATATTAGTATGGATATAGATTATCTAATCAGGGGTATAATTATCATATATAAAAATTTATGCGGCAGTACCATTAACCATGAGTGTAGAGGGTTTTCTTTTTCATAGTAGTCTAAATATCAACACAACAAAAAATTGATGTAGTGATGGTAAAATGACGTGAGTCATTTTTATAAAAAAAATATAATTACAAATAATTTTAAAACTTTTAATTAGGAGGTATAATTGTTATATATAAAAATTAGTACGATGGTATCATTAACTGCTATTTGTGAATGTAGAGTGTCTTTCTTTTTCACTAGCCATTGTGGCACATCATTTTTGTGTGCATATAATAAATAATCTTTTATACTTCAAATATTTTATATAAAATTGAAATATATAAACTAATATATTAACCATATTAAAAAGAAAGAAAGAAAGAAAGTAAAGAAAAGAAAGAAAATTAATTTATCAATTAAGATAAAATTTGAAAAGTTGAATAAGTTAGTCATACTATTAGTTAAAGGGCATTGTTGGCTTCACAAAGTATCGGTCCGGTGGTGCCATTAACCGCCGTTTGTGAGAGTAGAGGGCCTTTCTTTTTATATAGTACTAGCCGTTATGGCACGCCATCCCTGCGTGCATATAATAAATAATTATTTATATTTACAAAATATATTATGTATAAGAATAAGATTATAAACAAACACATCACATATAACATAAATAAATAAATAAATAAAATAAAATTAATTTAGGGATATTATTAACTTACAGAAAAAAAAAATCGTGTGGGTGAAAATTTCATATTAATATGGATAAATATTATAAATCATATGGATGAGAAGAATAATTTGAGTAGGAGTGGTTGAAAATACATAAGGACATTTTTGGTAATTTAAAAAATTAGTGTAAGTAACTGTGGTTTGTGAGTGAAAATGGGGTTTTTTTATATAGTATAGACATATACATACATATATATATATATATATATATATATATATATATATATATATATATATAAATTAGTATAGATTATCTAGTTAGGGGTATGATTGTCGTATTTAAAAATTAGTGTATTAGTACCATTAACTACTGAATGTGGAGGGTAATTTTATTTTATATTAGTATAGATATCTACACAATAAAAAAAATTGGTGTACTAGTGTTGAAAAACGTGGAGTCATTTTTGTAAAAAAGAAAATATAGCTATAATTAATTTATAAAATTATCTAATTAGGGATATAATTGTCATATTTAAGAATTAATGTGACGGTGTACTTAATAGTCGTTTGTGAATGTTGAAGGTCCTTTTTTATATTAGTATAGATTAAGAAAAATTGCAATTTTAATATTGTAATTATGGGGGTTGCAATTTCAGTAATGTATGAATTTATTTTTGACAATTTTAAAAATTTTGTACATGATGGAGGAAAAAGGAAACTTGAGATTTAAACACGTCAAACTCTTGCACAAGCTAGAAATTAGTCTTTTGCTCTTCAATTCCTTTGCTTTCCAAAGTCCCCTTTTACAATGAAATTTGGGGATATTTATACTACTCTAGAAATAAATGCTAGGGGGTGTAAAACCAATTATACCCCTCTTACCTACCACTAATTTGTGGATACAATTCAATGCTAGGGTTAAATTGGTAATAATAGAATAATTTAAATGATATGGCCTTGATCTTTTGTTGTCACTTATGGAAAGGATTTGATTTCCTTTTACATCACCCTTTGATTTAGCTTCTTGCCTCCATCAGCAGCCCCCCAACTCCCAAGTACGAGAGGTGATATTTGGAAGTCTAAATAAGTAGGTTTCCTTTGGCGTGGACTCTTCCCACTTGTTTCCTTATTAGGATTCTTGCTGGCATGCTTATAAATTTTAAATGGCACTTTAATCGTCTTCTCATTGTTGTCATTTTGAGTCTTTGCTTCTAACTTAAATATTTCGATATGACTAACAAGGTAGATCTCGTATATAGTATTTTATCCTTCCTCAACTCCTCTTTTCAGTTGTGAATTTTATATCTGAGAACATGAGTACTCAAAAAACTTGGGGAACAATTAGGTATCTACTTGGTAGGATATCCAGTAATCGAATCGGCGGGGCGGGCGGGGGGGGGGGGGGAATGTTAGAATGGGTGACCAAAAGCCAATTGGATTGGTTGTTTTTTATTCGACAATCTTTATCAAATAATATTAAATTAATGAATACGGTAAGAATTCATCAAGATGGCAATATGTTTCGTTGAGCTTACCACTGATATTGATCGGGGTTTCAATGTCACAACGAAATGCCCAAGGATCGAAACCTTAACACGTGGAGTTGGGCTGCGCATAAGTTTGGCAACTATGAAACCAACTCCTAAGGGACAGTCTGAAATGTTCCAAGTCGAGGACCTCGAGATTGGGCATTGAGGATCCTATGGAGACTTGCACTAAGTACGGTAGCCGTGTTTCATCGGCAGGAGACGTAGGTCGTCCGTGCAGTTTTAGTGAGTTAGTTGCCAAGGTAGTCAACTGACTGAAGTGACTCGCGGGAATCATCATATGGAAGCCTCTTAAGGCTTGGTCGGTATGACTAGGATTCTCGGTTCCAATAGTACGAGAATTAGTCCTCTAACTTGACGAATCATGGCAGTCACGTGCATATGAAGACTGTATCTTGGATATGGCAAGCGGTGGCTGTGTCGTGAGGTATGGTCATCATAAGCCTTATCCAGTGCAGTCGAAGTATGTAGCGAGGACGGTGGATTCCAAGAGAGGATTTGTCCCCTGTCATTATATGAGAGAGAGTTCTCCCATGCACCTTGAGATGGTTCAGTCTCTAAAAGTCTTTGGCCAAAGTGATTGATTGATCAGGAATATATTTCCTAGATTGAATCAGTAGAGTAAACGCATTTCGAGTGTTAAGCATAGTTGCCTAGCCAAGGATGGGAACCGACACCCAGTTCCATGCCCTAGACTAAGGCCAGGAGACGATTGACAGTAGGACCGTACTGGTATGGATTCGGAGCCTAAATGTTCACACCAACATTCACCTAGTCTCTAGTGCCATGGACTGTTGCTAGACGGCCACCCATGGTAACGGGCCATTTCCGATTATGGGATAATCAGAAATAATTAATTAAATTAAATTAAATTAATTATGTTGGTCACACATGCCCAAGTCTAGTTGAGGGTGAATCTAAAGAGTCACACCCTACCACTATAGTGGGATAGAATTAATTTAGAATTAATTCTAGAAGAGTTGGATTAATTTAATTAGATTAAATTAATCTTTGGAGAGAATAAATGATTGGATCATTTATTTAGACTATTCCATTGGATGGATGACTTGAAATTTAATTAATTGGATTAATTAGAATTTCAAGTTAGCTAGCAAAATTAATTGGATTAATTTTATTGGGCTTGGTCCAATTTATAAATTGAATTTGTAAATTGAAAGAGAGAACATGGGCTTGGATCTTTTAATTAGATTAAATAAGAAGTTTAATATTGGGCATATGATTAAATTAGATTTAATATAAGTCCATGAGACGTGAGCTTGATCCTATCGTACCCGGTTCATTAAAATACAAGCCCAAGGCCTGGTTGGACCTTGGCTAAGTCAAGGAGGATAATTTTGGAAGATTCTTAGGCTGATTTAGAAGGCAAAATTCGTGCTTAAGGGGTGCCTAGGGTTAGGATGGTTGATTTGGAGCCTAACTAGGTTAGGACTCCTAGTATGTGTATGACTAGGTCATATATATACCTTCATCAAACCCTAGCCACACGCACAACACATACTAGCCTCTAAAAACCTCACAAATTCGTGCCTCTCTCTCTCTCCCAATGTTCTCCATATCATTTTTTCATTTGGTCTTAGAGATCAAAGGAAAAAAAAAATAAAAGAGATCAAAACACGTTAATTCATAGCGATTGTTTTGATCTCCATCTCTTCTGCGGAGATTTTGCTAGCACGAAATCTCCACATCCTTTGGTGGTGGTGTGTCATTCTTGGGAGGATCTCAAGATCAAGGTCTCGTCATGGACGGATCCAGAAATGAAAACGAAGAGGAGACAACGCCTGTAGCTGTACGAGAAAAACGACAAAGGTAAAACTCCATTTATGGTTTTCGCTCCTTATTTTTCTCGTGATTTCTTGGCCTATGGTTTTATATTCAATACACCAAATGCTTTGGAAAGATCAAGGGTACACTCCTTGATCAGAATTAATTTAGTTAATTATCGCATGTTTTACCAATTTTTCATTTTTCGTGCTTCCGCCGCGCTTCCCGGGCCGATTCGCTTCCTTCACAAAATTCAGAGGAGGTTGTCACCGGAGAAAGGGCCATGGCGCCACGCCAAAACAACGACGCTGGCGGGGCCATGGCAACCGTGGGCCAAGGCTTGCTGCCCCAACCAGGCTAGATTTTAGCTGAGGCGCTTCGCCTTTTGTTGTTGTTGTCGTCTCTCGTCTCTCTTCTTTATCTTGTTGAGAGAAGGTTTTCTTGATTCCTCCTATAAGGGGGATTTTCAGCTCAAAGTGATTTTTAAGAGATTAGAAATTTTCCAGGCTATTTCTGATTTGCTAGCTATTTCTATGGAGTCGGGCTCTAAAGAGGTTGATAAACCTATCCGTTGCTTGACGAGGCCTTTCATAAATCAGGTGTAGACTGCATTGAGTCATTAGCAGCCCCCAGTCTCGGTCTCATTGTCGCGTCATGGATGTTGAGAATTGCAATAGTTGTATTCTTGAGGAGTTTAATATCCTTGGTAGCAAGATTAATCCTTCCTCCAAACTTTTGTTTATCCTTCCCAGTGTACGTTATTTGATCAAGCATCTTCCTTCTGGGTTCTTTAAAGTTTATCGTGTTTCTTCGCTTTAGGTTTCAGTCTTCCTTCTCAACCTCTCTTATTAGAAATAATTAAATGTACCAATCTTCGCATCAACCAATTCATTCCTAATTCTTTCATATGCTTTGAGAGGTTTCTTAGGCGCTTTAGGGATCTCGACTTGTCTCCTTCCCTCGAGGCTTTCTTCACTTTATTTGCCCTTAGGAAGGTCACCAATAAATTATATTTTTTCTTCTTCCCTCATGGAAGTTGTAGGTTTTTGGAGGGGAGTGCCGTTTCAAAAGGTCCTTGGAAGAAAAAGTGTTTTTATGTAAAATACTTTAGTTGGGGATTAGCGACTTCTTTGGGGAGGGGGTGGCATCCTTTGTGTCCAATGTTGTCCATGATCCTCGTTTTTCATTTATTAGGGTAGGATTTTTTGACCAACTTCTTGATGTCAAATCTTTATTTTCTGTTGGTATTACGTTATTATTTTTGTCTTACCTTATATCTTCTTTTAGTCGTATTCGTTTTTTTTTTATCTCTAGCTTCATGCTTTTTTCCCTTGCCTCTTTTGCAGGAAAAAAGGTGACACTTCAAGACATCTAGCAGTACATGATGGATCGTGAGAGGGAAAGTGCTCGCAAAAGTGAGAATATTCGAAGATCCTGTAATCTCCCCCCCCCCCCTAAGGAGAGGGGAAATTGATCGGCATCGCTCTCCTCTTCCTCATTCAAAGGAGGGTCATGGAAACTTGGGTAAGGGGAAGGGTGCACTGCTTCCCCTTTTGGAGGTAGTGGTTCCAAGTGTCCTGGGGATGATACTTTCGAACCACCCTGGTATGGTGCTGGCAAAGGACTTTTTACCTGTGGGACTAATCGCCGGGATGGGATATCCTCATTTTAGGATACTTCCAACTTTAACCGTGCTTATGAGAGATCAAGGAGCGTTGTAAGTGTTTACGAATTGACTCGCCTCAGCTCTCTTAGGCTTCTTCATGGTGAGGCAGTTAGGGTACGCTTTTATATTTATTTTTTGTATTTTCTTCTTTATTTCCTTTGTTGTTTCCTTTTAAGATGTTTTTGTTCATTTTTGTTACGTAACTAATCTTTCTGAGGTTGTTGACCAATGCTTCAACAATTATGAGAAGGAGTTGAGACGGTTGAATGACACTCTTGAAGATGCTAGAAAGGATTTAAGTCACTGTCGTGAGGACCTCAAGGTTGCCTCTGCCGAACAAGTCAAGTGGAAAGATAATTTCCATAGAGAGGTTGCTTCGGGGCAAACATTTTTTAAGTTAGACGCTGAAAAGATTTATTTGGACTGTGTCTGGAGTGTTTCTAAGGAGAAGTATGAAGCTTCTGATGAGTTCGACCAAGCAGTCCCAGGCAAAGCGAACGAGATTCTGATCAAATGATCAGGCAGTGTCCTACCATCCTTAGGGGTTGTACTCACTTTAATGGCGAGGACTTCGGGTTTCTTGATCCGAAGGTCCCAGATGATGATGGGCATGAGGATGGGGACGTCGAGATGGTTGATGCAACTGCTCGTGGCGATACTCAAGATAATGGTTCCGAGGTTCTGATTTCTGAAGTTGACAAAACTTAGGATCTTTATGCAATTTTTTTCATTATGTTGAACACTTTGATTTTTTTATCGTTATCTTAGTTGAACTCGTTTTGAGTTTTTATCATTCATGCGACATTATCCTTGATTTTGTTATGGTTTTGCTTCATTATTTCACTTTTATTTTTCCTCCTACTTGTGTGACTATCTAACATTAGTAGCTTCTTGTGCATTGCATTCATATCTAACTTCAGGGCATTTTATTATGTGCCTCAAGAAAGTTTGGTTGTCTTTAATTCCGGGGCATTATATAATTTGGCTCTTGGGAGCTTGACAACTTTTAGGGTTCAGAAGGTTCTATTATTCGCCTCAAGGAAGCTTGATCATGGTTTAACTTTGGGGCTTTCTTTTATTCGCCTCAAGGAAGTTTGATTTGTTAATTTTGTCACAAGAACTTATTTTTTGCCCGAACTTTGACTAGATGTCCTTACTAGGAAATAAAAGAAGATAAATTTGCCCATATTTTATTACTCTGACCCCCAATAATGAATATTTACAAAACTCACAAACAAATTATTTTGGAGGTTAAGGATGTTCTAGTGTGTGGAACTTCTTTGCTATCCATTTTTGGCAGTCGGTAGGTTCTGCTGCCAACAACTTCAATCACTTGGTATGCCCTTTCCCACTTTGCATCTAGTTTTTCTAGATTTCTTATTCCGTCTGTTTGTCCAAGTCTCCAACCTGGAATTCGCGACCTCGAACTTTTGAGTTATATGTTTTTGCCATCATTGCTTTATAAGCTTCTGTTCTTGTATTAACATTGTTTTTGAGTTTCTGTACTAGGTCCAAGTTTATGCGTCTTTCAATGTTATTTTTAGTCGGTTCATACTGTTGCACTCTGGGTGTTTTCTGTCCTATTTCCACCTGGACAACTGCTTCCTCACTGCATTGTTCTATATGCCCATAAGATACCTAATAACTCTACCCAACTACCCTTTGCCTTTTCCAACCTAGTTTTCAAATGTGGAGGATCGTTCTATTGATTAGCTCCCTTTTGACCATTGGATTGGGGTATAGCGACAGACGTGTAATATTGCCTGATCTTCAACTCTTTGCACCATGTAAAAATTTCACTCTTTGGAACTGCATGCCATTGTCCATTATGAATTCTCTCAGGATGCCAAATCGACATATAATGTTTCTCGAAATGAACCTTATAACTTCATTTTCTAAGATTTTTCGTAATGCCTTTGCCTCCACTCACTTGGAGAAATAATCTGCTGCAACAATCAAATATTCTCATTATCCGGCACGCGAGGGAGTTTTCCTACTATGTCCATTCCCCGCTGATCAAAAGGACAAGGACTTTGTATTGGCTGCATGAGTGCGGCTGGGACATGTGCATTGTTGGCTCTGGCATTTTCTACATTTTTTCTACAGAGTCTTTTCCGCATTGTAGGCCATAAGTATCCTTGTCTTAGGGCCTTGCTTGCTGACGCTCTTCCTCCGAAGTGGCTTCAATAGCTTCCTTCATGAATTTCTCGTAGTGCGTACTCCACCTTGTCTTGGCTAATGCTAAGGTATGGTTGCGAGAATCCTATTATATATAGTTCTCCTCCAATCAAGGTGAACTTGTCTGCTCTTACTTGAATTGCTCTCGCTTCCTTCGGATTTTGAAGCAAAGTTTCATTTTTCAAGTATGCTTCCAACCCATTCTTTCAACTTAATGAAGTGGTTCTCATTAAAACCTCTTCCTCTTCTTCCATGATTTCCACCTAGAGGCATTCTTGGCTTAACAAGGTTATGCTTCTACTTTTCAGGGGAGTCAATGAGCAGACCAATCTAGCAAGTTCATTCATTTCTTCATTTTTTGATTGTGGGATTTGTTCTATAATGAATTCATTGAACTTCATTCTCAATGCTTGTATATTTGCCAAGTACTTAATCATTTTTTGGCCTCCTTTTGCCTCATATTCCCCTCACTTGATTGATAATAAATTGGGAGTCACTATGTGCTTTTAGATGTTTTGCTTTTTGGGCTTATTAGGGCAAATTATATGATATATTTTTTCTGTTAATGTCCTTATATTCTTATGATATGATGCTTGTTCTTGGGTGTATTTGTGACATTTTAGGTACTTTTATGGAAAGAAGGAAAGTTGCAAGAAAATGGCTAAAATGTGAAAAGAGAAAATATTTCAGTAGCACCGCTGCCAAAATAATCTGACTCACGGATTATCAAAAATCCACAGACATAAACTAGGTTCACTTCAACTCGTGACCTATGGTTTATAAGATATGCGATGGATGGATTTCTTAAGTTGATTGCTAATACAAAACTTGTGGTGGAGGTATTCTATTTTCTTGTAAAATAATTTTGAGAAGCGTGGTAGGAATAGAACTAAAAAGGAAAGAAAAGAAATGGCAAATTGAAGGCATGATTCCCTATCTCTCCTACCATATTGAGGAACTAGTATAAAAGGAAGTAAGGAAGCAAGAGAAAATAACTTTTTGCTGGAGATTTTTGAAAAGACATGAAGGAGAGGATGAAAAGACGAGTCGAGGAGCAAGAGCGGCATGCCCAACTTTCGACTCCATGAGTTCTATATTTTTCTTCTTTGTGTTTGATCTAGATAGGATGAACTAACTTAATTTTTGCTAAGGGTTTTGGGAAGCCTAATTAAGACAATATTTTGAATAATTTACTGGATTAATCTACTGTTTTGTTTTCATGTGTCTGTAAGTTACCGTGTCTGTTCTTATAATTTGAGAGTCTGATCATCTCTTAAATTGAATTAATTATGTTGATGAACTGGAAGGGGATTTGGCATAGTGGATAGGGTAATTTGTAGTGTGAATTGAATGTTTATGTTGACACACATAGGCATGATTCATCCGATTGCATAGGTTATTCACAGATCTTAATGCATTATTGCCACGTGTTTTAGACTGAAGAGATCCACTATTCCTTTGATAATTATAGGTTTGGTATAACTCGAGAGAGAATATCAAATTAATGTGGAAAGAACCTTGGTATATGAAGACACTTGCATGTCAGATCGATATGTTAAATTGCGTTTCATTAGATCAATTAGGTGGACCAATTCCCTTAGCATCTTTCTCATCTTTGAATCCTCTCCAACATTATTTTTGATTTATTTTAGTTAGTAGTTATTTTTCGTTGTTAATCCATCAGTTGATTTACAATTGTCAAAATAATCATAGATTAGCTATACTTCTGGTAATTGTTTTCACTTAAATCCTTCTCGGAATGATATTTATTATCTTACTAATAGTTAGTGCGCTTACTAATGATCTATATACATTTTGACTATCAAAGGCAAATGCTATTTCTCCTCCTGCAAGGAGCGCCTTATACTCGCCCTCGTTGTTAGATGCTGAAAAATCGAATCTGATGGCATAGTGCAATCTATCTCCTTGTGGAGTTTCAATTACAATATCTATGCCGCTACCTTGGGATGTGGATGATACATCCACAAACATTTTCCACCATTTATTTCTTTGAGAATATTCATCTCATGTTGACTCTGAAACGAAATCTACTAAAGATTGGGCTTTAATTACAGGCATTGGGCGGTACTCAATACGTGTTTGCTCAGTTCTATGGACCACTTGTAACATTCTCAATTTTAATACATAACTATCAATTATTAGTATAATAATATGGATAAGTGATATGATGAATTATATTTGGTGATTAATTAGAATTTTATTGGACAGGATAAATTCTTCAAAGTGAACGAAAATTTGAATAATAGCAATTGTGGGGCTAAAGTGTAGACGTGTAAAGATGAGAGGGAACAAATGAAATCTTCTTTTACGATAGATATATCCACATCTTATACACTAAAGTCAGTAAAACAAAATACAAATAAGTTGAAAAAGGGAATGAGGTGATGGAATAGGGACAAGGTGTAAACTAGGGGTGACAGACGAGTCGAAGCAGCTCACGAGCTTTGTGGCTGGCTCAATTTTTAGCTTGACTCGAGCTCGAGCTCAATGTCCTCTATTTGCTCGCGAGCTTTTCTATTTTTTAATTTTTTTTATATTTTTTTATATTTAAAGTTTTTATATGCTTAATTCCATATTCAATATTTTATCAGTTTCATACTCAAAATGGACCATATATTATAATTATTAATCAATGTGATGGTGATGATGGTGGTGGTTGAAAATTTTTCGATTATTTTTATTGTAATTTTTTATATAAACAATGAAATCGATTAATATTTTGTACTTTGGTTTAAAAAATTTGTCTCTTATTTTTTTAGTAAGTTTTAATATTTTTTAAAATATTATTTACTATAACAGATTAATTTTATGGTATATTTTAATATTTATTTGTAATCTCTTATACTTTTTTTAAATTGACAAGTTCCTAGCAATAATTTATATATTTTTTATATCTATTTTTGAGTTTTATATTTATATCAAGATATGTATTGTGCATTCTATTTTATTATTTATAAATTTATGTCAAAATTTGGTGTTTTCTATAAATTAATCTAAAGATGATAATAATAATATAATAATAATAATAATAATAATGGTGGTGGTGGTGGTGGTGAAAAAGTTTAATTAATTTTTCTTGTTATTTTATATATAGTAATATCTATACTAATATAAAAAAGAAACCTTGTTTTACTCACATATGACAGTTATGGACATCATGACACCAATTTTTTATATTACCAAAAATAACCTTATCACTTTTTTTTTCTCCAAATTTTCACTCAAATTCTGATGGTTACCAACAAAACTTCTTCATCCCACATCTTCATTCACGTTCCAAACTCTTGCACGCACTTAGCCATTCAACAAACTAGTAGTAATCAAGAGAAACCCAGAAACAGACGATGAGCAAGCGGATCAAATCATCTGTTCTACTGGTCGAGTTGTTGTCAATGTCATCTCCTTATTCTTTATATGCTAACAGCGTACAAGAAAGAGCACCTAGAGACCTGAATCGATTAGGGTTTTGCTTCTTGCGTGCAATTACACTTCTCTAATGGAACTTGATCAATCTTACTTCTTCTGATGAAGTAATACGGCTCTACACAATTCTTCATCTCTACAATGCGCTTAAAGGCAGAATCTCCTATTTCTATGACGGTCCGTTTTTTCCCCCTAATTTTCCCATTCTTTTCTCCTTTTTATGTGTATGTGTTTGAAGACAATGGGAACAACACTGACTGGAGAAAATGAACCGCAGGGGATGTGAGGAAGGTGTACTTCAGCCCGAGTCACCTGATGAAGCCGCATCGGTTGCGCATGACCCATCATTTGGTTCTCTCTTTTGAGCTCCACAAGAAGATGGCAGTTTATGTTTGTACTCTCTGCTTGCTTGATGGTTTTTTCTTTTTTGGTTGAAGTTCTCAATTTGATTTGTTGATGATCCCTGTTTCTGCATAATTGAGGTTGATTAGGAATTTATTGAACTTAATTTCTGTGATTTATGTGGATTCAATTACTTTCTATTTCAGATTCTTACTTAATTTAAGATTTTTCTTATGGGTAGTTATGTTTGTGGTAATTTATTTAGTTCCAAGCAGGTATAAGTATGGAAGGCAGCTAATTTGTCTCCTTCTCATTTTGACCGTTAAAACGGATGATCTCTTCCTACTAGACAGATTCAATCGCTAGCCAGCCAGCCAAATCTTTTCAAAATATCAGGTAATAAGACTGCATCCGAGTTACTATCTATCTGAGTGTTCTTCACTGTTCTTCTCTGCCTATGCATCTCAATCTCAATCTCAGGCCTCAATATTATGGAAGAAGTCGACAAAACAAATGTGGAGTCTCAGGTGCGTGATGTATTATAATTTAAACGTATAATTGTTATCAACACCACTCGGTTTCAGTTTGTGAGATTATCTTATTAGGCCGATTTTGTGTATTTAACTTATTTTCATGCTTGATTTTTATTCTGCAATTTCTGCATTTGGTTGAACAAGACAGAAGAGGTGCTTCCACTGTGAGGTCTGCTGCATCCACAGCCTCGGCAATTGTGGAGAGGGATCGTGAAACTAATCATGATCAAGTGAGAATCTAGAAGTTTATCTTTCCGCCTTCTCCTGTATTCCTGATATATAAATTATTAGTGATTTTGAATGTGGTACATTTAGAATTGAATTCATGATCTACTGAATTTTGTTGGTGCATACAAGTCTAAACATGTCCATTAATAGATTTTGTTCTAAGCAAGTCTATTACTTTTTCATGTATTAATAGACATTTTTTCATGTATTATCAGGTTTCATATTTTGCTCATGTAAATTTTGCTTTATCAATGCAATCTTTTAGCTGATAAATGTATTAATTTTTAGTTCATGTAAAATCTGATTCATCCTATTGAATTATAATTTGTATATATATATATATTATCCCTTTTTTCACTCTAATATGTTAGTTGCTTTTTTCTTAACTTACTGTATATTTTTCATTATTTAGTTGGTGTCAAGTTACATAAATTTAGATGTTCGATTCATACTTTACGTGATATGCTATTAAAGCATAGGGATAAGAAATTTGAGTTTATTTGATTTTTGCCTCACATTCTGGCAATCTTCTCTTCCCCCAATCCAGGAAAAAGAAGAATTACCTCTCCAGCCTCTTCCTGCAATTTTTTTTTGCAATTCATTTATCTTTGAAAAGTTGAGTCTATGTTCAGATATATTCAAGCAAAAATCTTTGGTGGTTTTATTCAGATTTTGGAATTTCTGAATTTAGACAAAAGAATGGTTTTCCTTAATTTAGTGTATCATTTTAAGAAAAATCGTGTTCACGGTATTCTTATTAAAATAATAACCTATTTTTTAGAAATTATTGTATAGAAATTTGAGTTCAATTGAAGGGGTGATACCCCATTCCGAATGAATTAGAAATTTATAGGATAAATACCATATAAGTTTTGAGAAAAAATTTATTGGATAAGTACCATATAAGTTTAATTATAAAATATTATTATGTATTGTATTTTTAATCTTTTGCCTATGTATCTAGGTGGAAGGTCAATCATGTGGGAAGCAAGTACAACTACAAATTGGAGCAATTTGTCAAAAAAAATTTAATTTATGGAATTTTGACTTTAGTTCAATATATCTCCATTATCTTTGTTTTCTATGGATTATTTTGTAAAATGACTATTTTATAGAAGTTATTTTATTTTCAATTGTTATAGATGTGCATTGATTTTTCTTTCTAATCGATTTAAAAAATATTAACAATTATCGCATTGCATTCAATAAAATTACGCGCGCGGAGACCGCGTGCCACCGTTAGTTATATATAATGAGATCAATCACTATTTTATATTTTGATTTAAAAAATTCGTCTCTTATTTTTCTTTTGTCTATAATAAGATCAAAAATTTTAAAAAATAATTTTTGTTTAATTTTTTATTAATATTAATAAATGTATAAAATTATATGCAAGTATTTTTGATAAAGTTGATGTATATATTTATAACAATAAATTAAAATATTTCACCATATGTTTAATATTTTTTATAATTAATATAATAATATTTAATATTATTTATTTATAATAATATAATTTTATTAAAAGAATATACAACCCAACAATTTTAAATCTCACCAATAATTTTATTAAAAGATTATGCATTCTCTCTCTCTCTCTCTCTCTCACGACACTTTCTTTCTCTTTCTCTTTCTTCCTCAAGCGGCAGAACATGAGTGGGTTGTCGGCACTACAAAAAAAAAAAAATAGGAATTTGGCACGGTTGGGGTGATCGTTCCAAAACCCGCGCCATATAGGCACGGGTATTGGCACTCTTGATGAACGGTTTGATATAGATGACATCATGATCCTAGTTATTTTTGTGATTTTGTGTAGGAATAGTTAAAAATTCATTCCTAATTGTAGTCCAGACAAACCGTCACCAATACCATTCAAAAGTCCGGTTCCACTTTGTAACGGTTAGAAGTTGGAACTATATTTGGAACACTATATTGAAATTAAAGATGGCCCTCTGATGACAGTTCCTAAATGTAAGACAGATGGTGTCCCAAAAATGATAGTTAGTAATGTATTCCAAAACGAAGTACAATTAGGAACAAATTGTAACCAGCTTGGTTTGTAAGCCAAAAACCATGCTTGAGTACATACGTTTATCTAAAGATGGTATGTGTTACAATGACCGTTACTAATTGAATGACTAGTAGGAACAGTTTGGTGTTTTGGTAGTATAGTATTACTAAGACTGTTCCAAATGAAGTACAATGGCTATAATTTAAGGGATATAAAACCTTTCCTAATTGCATTTCGAAGACCATTCCAGAATATGAAACAATGGCTAATTTTTAATGATTAGATTTATGTTCCAGGAACCGTTCCAATGCCCGTTCCAAATATCCCTACACATATGTTCCTCTCTTTCCATTTAATGTCACTGTCTTCTTCATTTCTTCCTATATTGTCTCTATTTTCTCACTCTCTCTCGATTTTTCTGATCTCCCACTATTCCAGTAATAATTTTATACAACTCCCGTTTTGTTTATTTGTCTCGAATTTTGATTGATATTTGAGGTTATTTTGATCAGGTAACAACTTTAACCCTTTATTTGTGAGTTGATTATATTTGTTGTAGCTTTTGTTAATTAAATTTAATGTTGTAATAATTTATTATATATATATATATATATATATATATATATATATGCTTGTGTGTGTATGTAGGACTCACCATGTTAAGACAGTTGAGAATATGGGCGTATGAGATAAATCTGCCGAATAAGGCGGGTATTACTCCCAAGTTTAAGGATAGTGTTATTGCATTTATAGGACGGGTCAAGTCTCAACATGCATATATGGACAGTGAGAAAATTTTGACTTGTATATGAAACATTTTATGCCGGAGTATTATAATTGGACTTCATATGACGAGGAGAGGGTGCGGGAGTACTTTGAGACCATCACGGCACCCCCTTTGCAGGACGAGCAAACTCCCCATGCTCCTGTGAAGGAGGGTACCGATACACACTAAGGTGATGCGGTGCAGAGGATGGTTTTTAATACTGTCGGGGCGACTTTCTGTTCTTCTACTTATAACCAGTATGATGCACCTGATGATTGTACGAGGTCATGTCTTACTGATGCTGGGCTTAGTTCATATTACGGCAGGGGCCCCTATGGTTATGTATTTGGACTTACAGATTGATATAGCGATGTAGTGCATGCTGCCGAGTAGCCGTTGTGGAATGGTTGCACCTAATCTCAATTGGGGACTGTTGTTGAGTTGGTGGATATCAAGGTCGATGGTCATATTAATAAGTTAACAAAGAAAAACATCTTATGGGAGCTCGAGTACTGATCGATGCATCTTATATGACACAATCTTGATGTCATGCACATTGAGAAGAATGTGTTTGACAATATATTCAATACCGTGATGGATATAAATGGAAAAATGAAGGAAAATCTGAATGCATGGAAGGACTTGAAGATCATTTGTAATCAACCGGAGATTGAGGTTGAAGAAAGGAGGCCGAACGTGATGCCCAAATTTGTATATACCCTGACCAAGGAGAAAAAAAGGAGGATATGTGAATGGATTACTCGTCTGAAGTTTCCTGATAGTTACGCATCTAATTAGGCCCATTGTGTCGATATGAAGGAGCTAAGGTTACATGGCATGAAGAGCCATGATTGTCGCGAATTCATGTAGAAATTGATCTCGATTGTCTTTCGTGAAATGCTTCCTGAGTCTGTGTGGAGTACGCTGACAGAGATCAACATTCTATTCCAGATTCTATGTTCGACAACACTATACGTCAACAAAGTACAAGAATTAGAAGCTAGTGTTGCGGTAATCTTGTGCAACCTCGAGAAAATATTTTCATCATTTTTCTTTGACTCAATAGAGCACCTAATTCTTCACCTGCCATATGAAGTGCGCGTGGGAGGGTTTGTACAATACAGGTGGATGTATCCATTTGAACGTTAAATACACGAGTTATTCTATTTTTGTTTAAATTGCTGTAGTGTCATATATTTGTTTATAATAATCTTTCATTTATTAGATTTCCACAAGACTTGAAAATGAAGGTTAAAATTAAAGCACATGTGGAGGCACTCAATTTTTCAAGCTTAACTTGTAGAAGAAATTGGTCTGTTTAGTTCTCTGTATTTTGAGTCACATGTTCTTTGAAAACGGAACAGACCACGTAGAAATAACGACCTTGCCATGAACGACACTCATATCCAACAGTCTATTTTTAACGACCCTAGACGAGCTAGTGGTGCTTCAAAGAAGAGATAGCTCAATGGACCAGAACGCCCCGTCTTCAATACGTACATATTGACCAACTGTGAAATAGTCATGCTGATTAGGGCTAATTATAGGATGTATTTTGCTGTTGAAACTCCTATAATATTGTGATATGATGCTTGTTCTTGGCTGTATTTATGAGATTTCAAGAGCTTTCATTAAAGGAATGAAAGTGGCAAGAAAAGAGCTAAAATGTGAAAAAGGAATGTTTCAGCAGCAGCAATGCCGAAATAACCCGTGACCCACGGGTTATCAGAAATCCGCAAGACAGAGACTGACTTCACTTTTACCCTTGCCCACGGGCTATCAGACATGCAATAGGCAGAAATTGAAGATCTAAGTTAAAGTGTTGATTGTGAAATATGATTTGGAGCTACTTTATTTCCTTGTAAAAGATTTTGAAAAGTTTGGTAGGAAAGGAACTTAAAAAGGAAAGAAAGAAAGGTTAATAGAAGACATATTCTTACCATAGTTGAAAGACTATTATAAAAAGAGGAAATGTAGGCAAGAGAAAAGGAACTTTGGCTGAAGATTCTCAACAACATGTGAGGAGGAGACAAGAAAACGATTGGAGGAACAAAATCCGTCGTCGTAGTGACAGACCGATCACGCCCAACCTTCGACTCCATGAGTTTTTCTTTTATTTTCTTCTTTCGTGCTTACTTTAGATAGGATGAACTAATTTACCTTTATGCTAAGGCTCTTGTGAAGCCTAATTGAGACAATGTTCTAAAATATTTTTACCGGATCAATCTACAACGTTGTTTTCATATATCTGCAATTTATCGTGCTTGTTCCTATTATTTGAGGCCTTGATCATCTCTTAAATTTACTGAATTATGTTGATGAATTGAGAAGGGATTTGGCATAGTGGATAGGGTAAATTATGGTGTGAATTAAATGACATGTTGACACATATGTACATGATTCATCTAGTTGCATAGGTTATTCACATATCTTAATGCATTATTGTCACGAGTCATAGAATGCAATTTCGGCATTGTCCGCCCAAATGGCTACTCTTATGCACACAGTGAACAATAGTCTACAAATGATTGTTGCAATAGCGAATGGTGCACCAATAGGACCTTGTGGTGCATGTGGTCAAATAGGGCACTTAAGTCAAAATTGCAAGGCAGGAAGTCAATTTTCTATTCATGAAGATGTTAACTTTGTTTCCGATGATGGCAGGTCTAATATCAATCCATACTCTTAACACTTACAATCTGGGATAGCGTAGTCACACTAACCTTTCATGGAGTAACAATCAACAGTAAAGACCACTCAGATATCAGCAACCACTGCAGCAAGCCCCACAAAAGAATAAAAGCAATATCGAAGATATGCTTTCCGAATTCATCACTCCAGTAGACATCCGATTCCAAAATCAAGAAGTATCAATTCAAAATTTGGAAGTGCAAGCGGGGTAATTGATAAGCATAGTCTCTGGAAGAAAAGAGGGTCAACTTCCAAGTGACACCGAGAAGAACCTAAGGGAGCAAGTGAATGCAATCACCGTCAAAAGTGGAAACATTGTTGGAGATGAGCCACCAAAAGAACAAGAGGAGGAACCAAAGTTCAAAAAGAAGAGGAACCTCTAGAGGACATGAACGGGAGTCCCCTCAAACTTAATATAGACATTGTTTCCCCATATATCCCATATTCCAAAAGAATTTTGAAAGCAAATTTGGATAAACAATTTGGGAAATTTTTAGAATTTTCAAAAAGATCCACATTAACATCCCTCTAATTGATGCTCTTTTGCAGATGCCGAGCTCTGCTAAGTTCTTAAAGGAAGTGCTTTCAGACAAAAGAAAGTGGAAAGGAGGCGAGATGGTGAAGCTTAATGAGGAATGCTTGGCAATTCTCCAAAACAAGCTACCACCAAAACTCAAAGATCCAGGGAGTTTTTCTATCCCTTGCACTATAGGAAATAATGATTTTGATAAAGCTCTATGTGACCTAGGTGCTAGTGTTAACTTGATGCCATACTTATTTTTGAAAAACTTGGAATACATAAGCTTACTTCCACAATTATCATTTTGCAACTAGCAGATAGCAGCATTAAGTATCCTAGGGGGATAGTGGAGGATGTGTTGGTTAAAATGGGCAAATTTATCATCCCTGTTGATTTCATTGTGCTAGATATGGAGGAAGATAAGAACATGGCATTAATCCTAGGAAGACCTTTTCTTGCTACGAGTAGAGCATTGATTGATGTGCAAAAAGGTCAAATCACTCTTAGAGTTAATGATGAACATGTAGTCTTCAATGTGTTTAAACCTATGAAATATATGCGCAAGAATGAGCATGACATATTTGCAATTGATAGCATTAATGCCACTAGAACTGACAATGTCCATTTAGTAAAATGTGAAGATCCAAAGAAAGAGTGCATCAAAAATTCTAATAGGGATAATTTGCAGGGCCTAAAAGAAGAGCATGGGGATGTGCCTAATTTTGTAGACATCGGACAAGAAGTGAAGACAAAATTGCAAAAGGCAAGTGAGGACAAATGGCGTCAACCTAATAGGATGAAGAGATGGAGGAAGCAAGTCGATGAGAATGTTGAACTTTACAAAGAACATACCAATCCATGGAATGAATCTCACATGAGAAAAAGAAATTCAAGGATGGTGACAAGCAACATCATAAATACAAGGACCTTATTAGAGTGGATTGGCAAAGACTAAAGCACTACATCGAGGGGCCACCACAGCCCATTGAGCCCTCACCTCAACTTTCCACTAATTGAGTGTCTGAACGTCGGGCCAATGACGTTAAACAAGCGCTACGTAGGAGACAACCCATGTGATTTTTTTTCTTTTTAATTTTTATATTTTATTTTTTATTATTATTGAGATTTTTTTTAGGGTCACTTTTCAGCTCAATCGAGCATCCCACGGTATAAAGAGTAGATACTTGTAGTCTCGCGAATCTCTGATAGCCCGTGCCCACGGCTTACCAGCAGCACGCTCGACTTGATACTTCATTCTTATTTTCGTTTTTTTTTTCTCTCTTTCCTTAATTTTCTTATTTCTTTATTTATTTCGCCTTATTTTCCTTTTATAAAAAAAATATCTGAAAAGACCAAAATCAGGCATGCTATAATTAGGGTTCTCACATCCACTTTGTCTTCAATTGTGCAGCCCACCATCGAAATCACCCATCGTCGCCAATGGACTACCCAAGACCCTGTCAATCACTTTGGCATCTCAACAAAAAGCGACCTCGGTAGGAACATCCGCCTTTGCTCTCGGCATTATCAGGGCAATATTTTATCCTTTGTTTTTTATCATTCATGTCCATGGGCTCTATAACACTGAGGACAATGTCATTCCTAAGTGTAGGGGGAGTTTGTGCTTTCATGAAATTTTTTTGTCCACTTGATATGTTTTGCCTGAATAATTGTTGAGTGCACCATGAATCTTGTTCTATTTATCCTAATTTGACTCTCGACGACATGATTAATGAAAGCATTGTTAGGATTGCAAGAGACAATTAACAAGAGTAGGAAAGAATTCAAGCATGCCACACCTGTCTTGATTGTCTTGATAACCATTTTGAATGACAAATGCATGTGAGTAACACACATAAGCCAAATTTTGTGTGAGTTTTGAGCCTATAAGCACATATTATATAGCTCTCATATTTTATTTAGTTGTCTAATGTCGTCTCTGGTTTGATTTTCTAGAACATACTCAGTTATACATGTTGAGATTGCATTGTTGAGTTTGGTGTGGTGAAAGTGATAAGGGCATTAGGACTAACCAAATTTTTCTCTATTAAGCCTGCACAAATATTCTTTAGTAACCCAATTGAGCCTAAGCCTAATTTCATTGTCATTATGACCACGATACATTCACTAGACCTTTGAACCTCATTTCTAAAGGATTAGAATGACAGCTTGTGGAATGCTTCCTCCATCAGCATATAGTTCAAATGCATAATCTCCACTCCCTAAAAAAGAAAAATGATGGAAAGAAAATAAAAAAGATAGTTTGTGGAAGTTAATGAAGAAAAAAGTGGAGAAAAAGTTGCAAATGCAATGCAAAAAAAAAAAAAAAGAGAAAAAAAAAACGAAAAGAAGGAGTGTGCAGTGAACAAAGCGTACACTTGAACAATGAAAATTCATAGAGTGGCAGATTTTGCAAGCACCGTCATCTAATTCCTTTAACCCTACAAAACCCTTCATGTTTCTATATTTTCTTTCTTCCAACCTATACCTAAGGCCCCATTACAACCCGCAAAATACCTTTTGATTCCTGCACCCAACTCACTATTAAGCAGTAGAGATGTGATATAAGAGCAAGCATATGGTAAAATCTTGCCACAGCGACACTTGAGAGAGTTGTTGATCACCCTTAAACACTTTGAGCGCATTGAGTGAACCCTAAGCGAGGTTTTAACTTATTTCAGATTTTGATTCCTAAATGATAGTTGAGACAATCGATTCATTATGTGGTTTGTGCGAATTTATACTATGAGATTTATTGCTGCTTGCACCTTAACTGTGAGTTCATTTTGAAATGTTGATGTGAGTCAAATTGGAATGAAATGAAATTGAAGGGGAGTGATTAAATTGAATTGTTATATGATTGAGGACAAGCATGACTTAAGTGTGGGGGAATTTGATTAGGGCTAATTACATGATATATATTGCTATTGAAACCCCTATAATATTGTCATATGATGTTTGTTCTTGGGTGTATTTATGATATTTCAGGAGCTTTTATGAAAGAAATGAAACTAGCAAGAAAAGAGCTAAAATGTGAAAAAGGAATGTTACAGCAGCAGCGATGCCGAAATAACTCGTGACCCACGAGTTATCAAAATCCGCAAGACAAAGACTGGTTTCACCTTTACCTGTGCCCACGGGCTATTAGACATGCAGTAGGCGAAAATTAAAGATCCCTGGGTTAATGTGTTGATGTAAAATATGATTTGGAGCTACTTTGTAAAAGATTTTGAGAAGCTTGGTAGGAAAGGAACTAAAAAAGGGGAAAAAAAAAAAGAAGGGTTAATAGAAGGCATATTCCTTGCCCCTCTTACCATAATTGAAAGACTATCATAAAAATAGAAAAATGGGCAAGAGAAAAGGAACTTTAGCTGAAGATTCTCAACAACACGTGAGGAGGAGACAAGAAGACGATTGGAGGAAGAAGATCCGGCGCCAGAGTGACAGACCGATCACGCCCAACCTTCGACTCCATGAATTTTTCTTTATTTTCTTCTTTTGTGCTTACTTTAGATAGGATGAACTAATTTATCTTTATGCTAAGGCTCTTGTGAAGCCTAATTGAGACAATGTTCTAAGTATTTTATCGGATCAATCTACAACGGTGTTTTCATATATCTGCAATTTACCGTGCTTGTTCTTATAATTTGAGAGCTTGATCATCTCTTGAATTTACTTAGTTATGTTGATGAACTGAGAAGGATTTAGCATAGTGGATTGGGTAAACTGTTGTGTAAATTGAATGACATGTTGACATATATGTACATTTCATCCGGTTGTATAGGTTATTTATAGATCTTAATGCAATATTGTCACGAGTTATAATTGGAGAGATCCACTATTTCCTTAACAAAAATAGGTTCGGTATAAAGTGTATCGAATTAACTTGAAAAAGGCCTTAGTGTATGAAAATATGTGCTTGGTGGATTAATCTATTAAATTTCATGTTCATTTGATCAATTACGTGAATCAATTGCCTTGGCATCTTTCTCATTATTGAAACTTCTCAAATACTTTTGTCTATCTCTTTCTATTTAGTAATTAGCTTCATAGTCTTAATTCACCACTCAACTCTTGATCATCCAAATAATCGTTGATTAGTCATAATTTTGGTACTTATTTCACTTAAATCCTCGTGGATCGATATTTATTATACTACTTGATAGCTAGTACACTTGCTAGTAAACCATACATATTTTGGCAATCACAAGCCATACTACGAGTAAGTGTAAACTTACCAATATAATTAATTCACATTGTGGTTATTGTAACCTAGGTATTTATTTGTATGTGAACAGGTCATTCCTGAATGAACTTTACGAGAAGTACCACCCGAAAGACCTCATTATTATGGAGTTGGTAGCAACTTAGTTCAAAGATTGATTCAAACATCGTGTAAGTTTTATGAATTGTGCATTTTTTTAATTGTACATATAACAGTTGTAATTCGTTAATAACATGGTTTCTACCTTTTCTGCCCATACAAGTGAAGACAACTTGAGTTACACAGACAACGACCTTTTGAAATTGCCTTATTGGGGTCCTACAGCTGAGGTCACTACATTCCCGTGTTACTTTATGAATGATTACAATTTCCACACTAAAACCCACAGCATAGGCAAGTTAACTATGAAATGTGAGGTGTGCGTTAAAAGCTCCCCATATACAGATACGGATAGTGACAGATAATTCAGTTAGATTAGCTACTTATTCCAAATATGCAAATCGTTCTGTTTAAATGTCATTGGGTCGATCCATTGAGAGGTATGAAGGTGCATCATTATCATCTTGTTGATGTAACTTCAAGAAGGTATACTAAAAGAGCGTAATTCATCCTGGCACAACAAGCAGTATATGTATACTACTAAAACACCCTAGCATGAAGAGGGACAAAGTGGATCGGATGATTGTCTGCAAAACAAAAGGCAGAAGAGTCATTGATGACTCTCGATGGACCGAAGTGGTATTTCAAGACAATACCACATCCACAAGTTATGACAGCCAACCATAATTATGAACTGCATGACCTAAATGGTAGACAATTAGTTGTTGATCTTTCTATTGCAAATCAGCAAAGAGCAAGTACATCCCGCTCTGTGCAATGTGAATCTGATGAAGATAGCTTTAACGAGAATTACGAGATTGAAGAAGACAATAATTATGATTGAAAGTTCAATGATTTTGTAATCAGTCATTTGTCAAAAAAATTACCAAATAATAAACTTTTTGAGAAAATTATTTTTCCTAATTAGGAACGATTTTGAAGTAACAAAACCGTTCTAGGACCGTGCTTAATAGGCACGAACACCGTGCTTAATAGGCACGACACACCAAAAACCGTTCCTCACAGTAAGCGTGTAATGATAAATTTAGCAATAGGAACGGGCACATTAATAAGAACCATTCCCGAAACTATTACAAAATTTATAAAAAAAAAAGGCGAGGAAAATTCAAAAACTAGGAACGGTCAAAATAAGTTGACCGTTCCTATAGGAATTCCAGAAAATTTCAGTTTGCCGCCAGTTGATTTTTGGAGGAAATTTCAAATTTAGGCATGGTCGACTAACATTTAACTGTTCCTTAGGCCCAAAAAAAAACAACCGTTCCTATTTTGTATATATTCGTGCTTATATATATCACAATTGTTCCTAATAATAATATTTAATTCCCTGCTGACTTTCCAATTACGATATCTCGACATCCGAGAGTCCGATTAATTTCAAACTTAAACACATATAATTCCTATACATTTTTCACTCTATAAAGGAGTTTGATGTAAAATCAAATGGTCTGATTCACAGTTGCATCATTCTGAAGCTCGTTAATTGTGAATTAGGTATGATATTTCTATATTCTATAACAAAATGTTCCAAGACTTCATCGAATGTAATATCTTTGTCGATGTTGCATAATTGAAATAAAATTTTAACGATCTGATTAGGCGATGCAATATAACAGTGTAAGATGCAACTAACATCTACGTAGACTAACAATTTTGTATATACAAATATAGTTGATCCGCTGAACATATATCAAATTTTCGAAAATAATTATATGTGTCCAATGGTGAACAATTATTTTTTGTCTACTTTTCTTTGACCATTTGTGTCCAGAACGGATTTTTTCTGCAAATTTTGGCCATTATGTGAATTGTATCATATTGTAATTCATGTAATTAAATAATCTCAAAATTGGCACTAGTGTTCCTAATAACAATGTTATTTACATAACAATGTCAATAATCAATGAAATTATAATTCATGTAATTCAATAATCAAAATATTAGACCAACATTCACAATAATAATATATTTAATAATAATGTCAATAATCACAAAATTAGGCCAATATTCCCAATAATAATATTATTTACATGATAATGTGAACAATATGCAAAAGTTAGGCTAATATTCTCAATAAAAATATGAATTTATATCATAATGTCAATAATCATAAAATTAGACCAACATTCCCAATAATGTTAATTGTATTTACATAATAATGTAAATAATTATAATTGTTAGACCAATATTCCCAATAATAATATTATTTACATAATAATGTGAACAATCATAAAAATTAGGCTAATATTCTCAGTAAGAATATAATTTACATCACAATGTAAATAATCATAAAATTCGACCAATATTCCCGATAATATTATTATTTACATAAAAGTTGCATAATCATAAATTTGACCAATATTCCTATTAATAATTTTATTTACATAATAATGTCAATAATCACAAAATTAATAATTAATGAGTAGGATAATCAACATAAATTATTGAATTAGGTAATTTCTTCAATAATTACAAATACTAATATGTATAAAAAAAAATTATAGACTATGTCTAGTGGTATGCCTCATGTACCACGTGGTTGCGATCGTGGCCCGACACTTCTCCCGGCGCCGCCAGACACTTCCCAAGTTGGGTGAGCAGTATTTCGACCACTCCCACCACTACCCACGACCCCCCCCCCTCCGACTCCAGATGATGCTAAACCATCTAATGCAGCACCGACACGTAAGGAGGCCGAACAACAGTCTATTCTACCAGCAGCTGCTCCAGCATCACCGCCAGTTCCCCCTACCCTAAGCACGCCAGTGCATCAACCTTGATGACGCAATGTAAATTTTTTTTATGTGCATTTTTTGGTATTATTTTTTTTTTTAAAATACTAATAACATGTTCTTTCAAATTTGACCGCCGCTTCCACTAGCGCATTAATGCGGTGGTGCGGGGACACTTGCCCCACCCTTGGCCATGTTTGAGACAGGTGCCGCCAGGCACCCACATTTCTGATTCGATAGCATGACGGTAATAAAATTAAATTTAATTTATAAAAAAAATCATTTGAATTTGGTTTATTTAATGTTTTCTAATGGTTGTTTCATTTTCTTATTGTAAATGACCTACTGGCGGGACTATGGTGATGAGTCCATGTTTCAGGCCTTCAACATGTGGGTCAGGAAGTACATCCAGAAGACCTTCTCCGTCGCCCAACCGATCCAGCCTGGACAGACCATCATGGTTGGCTAACGAGATTTGGCTCTAGCTACAGGCGTACTGGGCCAGCGAGTACTTCCAGCAGGAGTCCTCAAAGAATAAGGCGAACCCGACTACATATTCCACTGTGTACCGTGGGGAATCTTCCTCTGTCGGTATGCACAAGAGGAAATTGGTAAGTAAATCACAATATTTTTATATTTTTATCACTTTCCCTAAAATTATAACGCTAACTCTTTTACAGGAGGCAGAGCTCGATCGGTCGCCCAAGCAGATATAGGTGTTCGAGCACTGCTACAAGAAGAAGGAGGACGGCGGCTAAGGTGGCGGTAAGTAGTTCGTTATTTTTTAAATAATTCTTGATTACAAGTACTAAAAAATTTTATTCTTTTGCATGAGACATTCCAAAAGTTGATGGAGAATCATCAATGTTAGCCAATGGTTAACGAGGGCCCACCCGCGCCAAATCTGAGGCATCGGTGGCTATGACCGAGCAGCAGATGTGGCTGGCTACAGTCGGGGGCAAGAATAAGAGTCGTATATATGGCCTTGATTTTGAGGCCTACTTCTCCAACCGGACATACACATCACCATCTTCACCCCCATCTCCGAATCCAACCATGGAGGACCGCATTGGCCGCCTCAAGGAAATGATGGCCGACATGATTGTGATGATATGGGAGATGCGGGCCAGCTCCTCAACTGTTGGACCGTCATAGCCGACCGCCTCCAGTACCGGCCCAACACAGCCTCCGACCGAACTCCAGCCATCGAACAATGACAAGAAGGGGGGTTTAGATTAGGTTTATTTTTTTTTTTTAAACAATTGTAAAAGAATAACATTGTATATTAAATTATATTTTTCTCCTAATTATTCATGTTTCATAATATTTTTATTAGATTTCATTATTTCATATTTATTTAATTAATTAAACTGATAAATATTAATTAATTAAAAATTATTAATTATTTAAATTAATTATTAAAATTATTAAATATATAAACTAAATTATTTATTAAAATTTATTACATTAACTTTCAAATAATATATTTGACATTAAATAATATATAAAATTTTAAATAAAAAATAAAAAATAAAAAATACAAATTTAGGTACGATCTTCAAAAAAACATGACCATTCCTAATATAATTACAAAACAATTTACATAATGAGTTCCTAATTATATCATACCGTGCCTAATACCATTGCTGAAAGAGTTTCAAATACATGTTCCTAAATAAGAAGGACCATTCCTAATACTATTGGTATTAAAGTCTAAAACATGTGTTCCAGTTGTCCACCTCTTCCTCTTAGTTCATTCCTTCATGGCCATCACCGGGCCTCTACTCGCGATCATCAGGATCCAAGGGAGTATCTTGGCCTATGAGAGGATGGTGAGGCGGTCGGGGGGAAGCAACGCATGTTCCAGGACATACTAAGCCACAACCCTGTTGCCATCTTGCGTGGAAATGTCTTCCGCCAGTTGGTGAAGTGCTTTAGGAGTTATTTGGATCAACGATGGTGGAGGTAGAGCGCCAAGACTTCCATGATCTTGCTTGTCCCAAACGTCCATTTGTTCATCTAAAAGGTTGTGAAGGGGTGGGTTCTCTTGGATGTTGCCCATGTACACATGGTTCTCTCCTCCTTCGAACTCTTCGTGTCTAGCATTCCCAGTCCTAGACCGTGATAGAGTATTCATCTTCAATGCTTAGTTCAAGTTTCACATAGACTACGCCAAACTTGATGGGGGAAAAAGGAAACTTGATATCTGAACATGCCAAAGTCTTGCACAAGCTAGAAATTAGTATTTTGCTCTACAATTACTTTGCTTTCCAAAGTCCCCTTTTACAATGAAATTTGGGTACATCTATGCTACTCTAGCAATAATTGCTAGGGTGTAAAACCAATTCTACCCCTTACCTACCACTAATAATTTTAAGGTAAATAGTATATTTGGTCGCTTATGTTAGTATATAAATGCACTTTAATCGTCTTACGTTTATCTCTTAGTCGTAACGTCCCTAAGCTCTAAATTATTTTCATATGGTATCTCTGACCAATTTTGGCGAAATTTAGCCAAATTTTTTTACTTTGTTTTAGGCTAAATTGAGCTTATTTTCCTCATTTTAGTCTATTGAGTTTGTGAAATTGCCAAATTTAGTCATTTCTTTAGGTGAAAAAATAACTTCTTACATGTTTGTATGTTGGACATATTTATTAGACGAAAACAAACTTTAGAAATGTTAAATGTAATTTTTCAAATTATAGGAGTTTTGAAGTAATTACACACAACGTCAAAGGAGGGGAGTGTAGATATTCCAAAGATTGATGGAATGTAATTTCAGAAATATTCTTTCGTGGATTTAATATATATAAGATTCATGTTAAGAGATTTTTGTACAATTTGATATCTAGAAACATATATTTTATCTTATGCAAATTGTAATGGCTATAACCATGTAATTTCGAACAAAATTTATATAAAAACATCTGAAAATGAACTGTACACATATAAATATAGATATGAAATCCACTAAAAAATTTATTTAAAATATATTCCACACACTTTTTGTTCAAAACCTCAATCGTTAACATTTAATAAATATTCTTAAAATTTAATTTTCTTATAATTATCTTTAATTACTAAGATTAAAAATGACTAACTTAGATCTTTTTATTTTACTTCCAGATTGGATAACTTTTACAAAATTTAGTCATAATTTTTTTTTAATTATTTGTATAACTTCCAAAATGAAATAAAAGTTGGACCATCTATCTTAAGTTAAGCATATTTATTTTTATGTTCACAAGAGTTCAAAATTTTTAGTACTCACATAAGATAATTACATAATATTGGGGTAGATAATTTCATGAATGAAATTGGGATATTTGGTAACATGATAGTTTAATAACTTATTTATTTTGTATGAATTATTGTGTGATTATTATGTAATAATTTATTTTGTAGTTGTATAAGAGATCAAATGAATAATTGACCAAATTACCTTATAATAAGATAAAAATATTCATAAAATATAAAATATTTAAAATTATTTAAACTATACATTTTATATCAATATCATTTGTCCACACCACCATATTCATCTTCATCAAAACATTGATATATATATATATATATATATATATATATAATAATATAAAATGTCATCTAATAATAGTATTATTAAATATATATCTTTATTTAAATTTATAATAAATACTTACTATAATCAAATAAAATTAAAAAAAAATTATAAGTATTTAGAAATTTTAGTTAATGAGTTAATAATAACTGATTACACCTTATACTATATTAAATTATTATATATAATTAAAAACAAAATAAGCTTTTCCAAACATCATCGAACTCTTCCCTCCCTACATCATCTTCTTGTAAAGAAAATAGCTGCTGCCAAACATCATCAAATTCTTCCCTCTGTTTAATCTGTCGCCAGCCCACCGCCCTCACCTCCCTTACCCTTTCTCTATCTGTCGATGACGCTCTCTCCGCCGCACTTGGTCGCGCTCATCACCCTCGTCGCCCTCCTTCAGCCACATCAGCTCACACTCTCCACCCTCGTTTGCTGATGACAACACACCAATTCCTTTCCCCTAGGCCCGACAGTGCCCCCTTTCCCACCAATCCCCCCCATCCCCGCACACACCACTGCCTCAGTCCCCTCCACCTCCCCTGCCATTTTCTTTCGTATAAAGAGACCAAAAGAACAAAACAAAAAGAAAAATCAGAAAACCAAGGGCAAATACTTTTTGAAAAGTAAAATAGATCACAAAATAAAGAGTGGAATTTGTGCATTTTTCATAGTAGCCACATTTAACAAAGCTTGAGCTAGGATGCTGTTGTCGTCTTTTTTGTAAATTTTGAGATATTGAAATTTATGCATTGGGATATGTCAAAAAGATAATTCACCAGAAAAAGATGTTCGGTAAATATGCTGAAATACAAGGGCATTTTTGGGTGAATAAATATATTTATGAGGACAGTTTGGACCTTCAAGATTTTATACCACCATAAGTGGACCTAGGCTAATTCTAATAACGACAAGATGGGCGGGTTTGATATCACAACCCAAACCTCAACAATTCCAGACCTTAGACAGTAATAATGGATCACCCATTTTGAAAGTAAATAAAAAATTAGGCCTAATAACTTGTAATATCATGACTTGTACACATATGTAAAAGAGGCCTTTAGAGACTAAAGTGATAAAATTAGACTTGATTTGAGAACTCTATCCTCCAAAAAGTAAAAATTCGGCCATATTTCCATTGAAAAATAGTTAAAGAGACTGAACTAATAAAAATTAAAATTTAAGGAAGTGAAAATCAAAAATCAAATTTAAATGACTGAAATGATTCTAAATACAAATTTAAGGACCTATTATACTGTTTACCTATTAAAATGCTCTGAGGCGGTCTATTGTATTCAATGTAGAATATTTATAAATTTCTGAAATCAAACAAATTAAAATAATTTTACAAAAATTAAAATAAATTTTTAAAATTAAAAAATAATTGCGGAAATTTTAAATAAAGTTCTAAAATGAATATAAATTTCTGAAATTTTAGAGTAAACTTTCTTAAATTAATTGAAATTTTAAATAATTTACATAATAATGTCAATAAACACAAAAGTAAACCAATATTCTCAATAAGAACCTAATTTACATAATTTTGTCAATAATCATAAAATTATACCAGTATTCCCAATAATAATATAATTTATATAATTATGTCAATAATTATGAGTAAAATAATTAATTATATTTTTAAGTAATTAATGAGTAGAATAATCATAAATTCAACATAAATTAGTGTATTAGGGTAATTTAATCAACAATTAGAAAAACTAGTATTTCATGCATTTAATAAATTATGTCAAGTGGTACGCCTCCCGTACCACGTGATCATGGCCGTGGCCACAGTCGTGGTCGCGGTCGAGGCCCTCCACTCCCAGCGCGCCATCACACGCTTTCTAAATTTGGGGGAGCAATCTTTCGACCACCCCCACCACCATCCACGACCCCACAATCAGCCGCCCCGCAGAGTCCAAGATGCTGGACCTTCTGGTGGGGCACCAACACCTGAGGAGGCCGGACAACAATCTACTCTACTAGCGGCACCACCACCACCACTAGCAATTCCTCCCATCGTCAGCGCACCAATAAATTCTTTTATATGTATTTTCTAGTATTATTTTATCTTAACAAATACTAATGTACATGTTCTTTCAGGTCTGATCGCTGCGGTGATACAAGGACACTTCCCCCACTCATGGCTGTGCCTAAGGCACGTGCCGCCAAAGCACCAACACTTCTAGTTCAAGAGCATGAAGGTATGGAATTAAATTTAATTTATAATTATCTTATTATTTAAATTTGATTATTTAATTTTTACTGACATTTTGTTACACTGGTAGGACTGTGACGATGAGTCCATGTTTCGGGTCTTCCACATATTCGTGGGGAAGTACATCCTGAAGACCTTCTATGTCGCCCAGTCCAGAAGGTCAAGCCACTATGGTTGAAGATAACTTATTGAATTTAGATACACAAGGAATTTTACAGAATAATTGGATGAACAAAAATATCAATTATCAAAACCATTTGACTTTTGTATTCTTGAAAATAACAAAGAACTGAAAGATTTGTAACAAGAAACAAGTGCTAGAGAGAAGTGAGAGTATGTGAAGGAATGCTAAGAAGTGACTTATGTCCATATCTTTTCCAATTGCTTCCATTTATAGAAATTGATGGCCTTGGAACTCTTCATGCACTTGAGTAATTTTGCTAAATATGGCTATCAATCATGGTTGTCATTCAATGTGCCAATAATGCAGCTAGTGGTTTGCAAAAGATGATCTTCAAATTTTTTTTTTTTTTAATTTCAAATTTTGAAAGTACAATACAATAGTTAACCCATTTTTAGAATTTTTTTACATCAATAAAATTCCATGCAATTGAACTAAAAATTCCGAAGCAATCATTTTTTCATTTTCATCTCCAAAGTAGACGGACAATGGAGAATCTTCTTTGTCACTTTTAACTTCTTCTAGAACTTTCTAGATTTCTTCTTGCGTAGTTGCTTTGGTTATTCTTGCAAATTTTTTCACCAGTAGAAATTGCTCCTACTGTGAATTGATTCCTTTTCCAAGAATTGTTGAAGTTTTACACTTTGTAGGATTTTGCTTGAACCATTCAAAATTGTTGGTTGTTCAAAATTTTCTGTGTTTCATCTTATCCCACCATTTGACACAACATTTATTCTCAAAGGAAAATATAACTGCGTCTTCATCAATTTGAAGAGGTTTGAATTGTGGTTCTATTTTTAGTATCCAAATGAGATTGAATTGGATGTACAATTTGAGAAGGTTGGGGAGATATTGTTTTGGAAATACACTGAGTTTCGAATTTTTTGAAAAGAATTTGAAGGCTTCTTAGACTAATTTTGGGAGATTTGTAATTCTGGTCCAAAATAGTACCACCATCTGATAAACCAATTTGGGATTTTTTCTGGTTATTTTAGTACCAAAAAGGAAATAAAAAGATATGGTGTTATTCTCGTTCTGCTTGAGAAAAAAATGTTAAAAGGCTCTAATGTAATCCCAATAAGAAATTAATGGTGAGTTTTTATTGGGAATAATCTTGAGCTCATAAGGACCTTTTCTCTAATCAAAAAAAAAAAGATAAAATTTATAAAAAAAGAAAAAATCCATAGTCAATTTGTGAGGAGTTGGCTTAGGCTTCTTTGGGAGGCATATTTTTTATGAAAATTGGTTGACAGAAGAATGTCCTCATAAAATTGCTGGATTTTAAATAGATCTTCAAAGATCCTATTATAATTATGATCAAGGACCGTGCGTGTCATTTGTACTAGATCATCATGAGTTTATTCATTGATCCATTCATCTTCAATTACAAAGTCAAGATGGAAGTCTGATATTTCAATATGTGGAATATTTATGAAACTGGTTTGTGAATTGGTTTGTAAACTGACTGGTCTAACAGTAGAGGTTCGGCTACATATGTGTAAGTTTTGGGTGAGTTTGGAAGGGGCAAGAGGAACTGGTTTTCCCAATGGGGTAAACATATTTGTAATTTGCACATCAATTTGTGGTGGAGATATAGTCTTTGAAGTTGTTTGGGTGAGGGTTTTTGGTTGGATTGAAGGAGGAAGAACTCATAATGGTTTTGGATTTCAAGGAGTTTTGAATTTTAATAATTGGAGATTTAGGGGATTTTGAGGTTTTTCTTATGTGAGAGAAAAATAATCTACTTTGTGGATCATAATGAGTTTGTTCATTGATCCATTAATCTTCAATTGCACCGTCAAGATGGAAGTCTAATATTTATATATGGAGTATTTATGGAACGGGTTTGTGAATTGGTTTGTGAACTGACTGGTCTAGCAGTAGAGATTCCTACTATATCTATGTAAGTTTTTGGTGAGTTCGGAAGGAGCAAGAGGAATTGATTTCCCTAGTGGGGTAAACCCATTTGTAATTTGCACATCAGTTTGTGGTAGAGTATAGTCTTTGAAGTTGTTTGGGTGGGGGTCTTTGGTTGGATTGAAGGAGGAAGAAATCATAATGGTTTTAGATTTTGAGGAGTTTGAGGTTTTAATAATTGAAGATTTAGGGAATTTTGAGGTTTTTCTGATTTGAGAGAAAAATAATCTACTTTGTGGATCATCATGAGTTGTTCATTGATCCATTCATCTTCAATTACACCGTCAAGATGGAAGTATAATATTTCAATATATGGAGTATTTATGGAACGAATTGATTTGTGAACTGAGTGGTAGTAGAGGTTCCTGGTATATATCTATGTAAGTTTTGGATAAGTTTGGAAGGGGCAAGAGGAATTGATTTTCCCAGTGGGGTAAACCTATTTGTAATGGAGATATTGTCTTTGAAACTGTTTGGGTGAGGGTTTTTGGTTGGATTGAAGGAGGAAGAACTCATAATGGTTTTGGATTTCGAGGAATTTGGAATTTTAATAATTGGAGATTTAGGGGATTTTGAGGTTTTTCTTTTGTGAGAGAAAAATAATCTACTTTGCGGATCATAATGAGTTTGTTCATTGATCCATTCATCTTCAATTACACCGTCAAGATGGAAGTCTAATATTTCAATATATGGAGTATTTATGGAACTGGTTTGTAAATTGGTTTGTGAACTGACTAGCCTAACAGTAGAGGTGGTAGCTATATCTATGCAAGTTTTGGTTGAGTTTGGAAGGGGCAAGAGGAATTGATTTTGTAGTTTGCACATCAATTTATGGTGGAGATATTGCCTTTAAAGCTATTTGGGTGAGGGTTTTTGGTTGGATTGAAGGAGGAAGAACTCGTAATGATTTTGGATTTTGAGGAGTTTAGGGTTTTAATAATTGAAGATTTTGGGGATTTTGAGGTTTTTCTGACGTGAGAGAAGGATAATCTAGTTTGAAAACTTGTCCCAACAATTTTATGAAGACATTCTTCTCTCAACCAATTCTATTTACATAAAACATATGCCTTCTAAATGAGTCTCAGACAACTCCTCACAAATTGGCTACCGAATTTTTTTTATAAATCCTATCCTTTCTTTATCTGATTAGGGAAAAAGACCTTATAAGCTCAAGAGTATCCCTTATAAAAACTACCCATTAATTTCTTATTGAGATTACATCAAAGCCTTCCAACATTTTCTCCTCAAGTAGAACGAGAAAAATACCATATTCTATTGTTTTCTTTTTGGTACCAAAATTACCCTAGAAAAAAATCTCAAATTGGTTTATCAGATGGTGATACTAATTTTGAACCAGAATTACAAATTCTACCAAAACCAATCCAAAAGCCTTCAAATTCTTTTCAAAAAATCTGAAACCCAGAGTATTTCCGGGACAACATATTCAAACCTCTTCAAATTGATGAAGACACAGTTATATTCTCCCTCGAAAAAAAATGTTGTGTCAAATGATAGGACAAGATGAACACAAAAAATTTTGAACAGCCAACAATTCTTGAATGGTTCAAGCGAAATCCTACAAAGTGCAAAACTTCAATAATTGTTGGAAAAGAAATCAATTCACAACAGGAACAATTTCCACTAATTGAAAATAATTTATCTGAAAGAATAGCCAAAACAACTACGCAAGAAGAAATCCAAAAATTTCTAGAAGTTAAAAGTGACAAAAAAAAATTCTCCATTGCCCATCAACCTTTGAGATGAAAATGAAGATGACTGCTTCCGAATTTTTAGTCCAATTTCATAGAATTTTATTGATGTAAAAATTCTAGAAATTGGTTTACTATCGCATTGTATTTTCAAAATTAAAAAAAAAATCAAAAATTCGAAAGTCAGCTTTTGCAGGCCACTAGCTGCTTTATTATCATCTTGAATGACAGCCATGAGGGACAGTCATATTCAATAAAATTACTCAAGTGCATGAAGAATTCCAAATCCATCAATTTCTATAAATGGAAGCAATTAAAAGAGAGATGGACAAAACTCACTTTGAAGCATTCTTTCAAACACTCTCAATTCTCTCTAGCACTTGTTTCTTGTTACAAAGCTTTCAATTCTTTGTAATTTCAAGAATACATAATTCGGATGTCTTTGATAATTGATATCTTTATACATTCAATTATTTTGTAAAATTTCACATGTATCCAAATTTAGAAATTCAGTAAGTTATCTTCAACCATATTTGTCTATTATTCATATCTTGTTGTCATTTCATATATTTTGATTCATATATTTGTGGTTATTTCATAATTGTTATAATTATAATTTCATTTGTTAAGATCTTTACATTTCCTCGTATAATTTGAACAATGATTGTTTATATTCAAATCTATCTTGGTTATGATAGCATTCAGTATTCCCAATAAATACTTGAGAAAAAACTCAAGTTTATGAATTTCTTTGAGTTATATACAAAGTAATATTTAATATATTAAATGTTATATATTTAGTTATAAACTAATATATATATATATATATATATATATATATATATATATATATTCTCTTTATTCTTGGCTAGCAGCGAGCTTCTTGGCCGGTGGGGGAAATATAGTAGGATAAAACCAGCTTCATCATGTTCTTCTGCTTTCGAGCTTGTTGCAATTGGAGGTACTTTATTTACCTGCCATTACTTCTCCCACCTAGCCAATTTGAGTATTTCCGCCTTTTAGTCGTAAACCCCATAATGTGGATCCAACCAGGGTTACTGGTCAAAACCATAGTTGTTAATAGTGCACGGCGCCCCATGGCGCAAGGGTCTGCTGGAGCCATGGCACATGGCGCGGCGCGCGCATTTTTATCATACGACGCACCATGTACAAAAATAAATTATATATTTCATACATTAATACATATTAACATTAATAATGCACAAATAAGTAAATATAAACACTAGAAATAATTTTAATCATCATAACATAAAAGAAATTTGCAAAATAATAAGTCTTAGTAAAAACTAAAGAGTTCAAAACATGCAAGATAATTAAACAATCCTACAAAACCATTATAAAATTAAAACTTAGTTGACTGGTGAGCTACGCCGCTGCTGAGTTCTCCCTTCTTCATGTCATTGTTGTTCTTCTTCTTAACTAAAAAACCCTAATTACACTGATTCTTCTTTAAGTTTTTTAAACATATTTTGATTTTGATTTTTTCTTATTTATAAATCAAGTTAAATAAAGGTTGGGCCTTTTAGCCCAGCCTTTATTTACACTGGGCGAAGCCCAGTGTTTCAAAAGAGCTGGGCTTCGCCCAGAATTCTTGAAGCAGGGCTGGGGCTTAACAAAGGCGCGCCATGGCGCCATGAAATATGGCGCAAAATGGCGTGCCATGGCGTCACCAAAACATCCTCATGCGCCATTTTTTATAAATGGCGCTGAGCTTGCGCAATGTGCGCCATGGCGCAATGTGCGCCATGGCGCACAATTAATAACTATGGTCAAAACTATCGTAAAAGAAGACCCCACCCTAAGCAAAGCGAATCGGAAGGAATGTCCATCAATGATGGTTCATTAATGTTCATTGATTTAGACTCCTCCCCCTTCTCAACTACGAAAAAGACCGAGAGGCGTTCAGATCCACCCTATTAATATTAATAAAAATTCATCAGAATCTGACGAAGTATTAATAGAAATAGCAAAAAGATTACAGAATCTTGAAATAAGAGAAATAGCACCTCTTACTGAATAAGATAAAATCTCTGATAAAGACGAAGAAGATTCAGATCAAGAAGTTAAACAACTTGAAAAGATGTTCAAAGAGGAATTACAAAACTCTTATGAAGTTAATAAAATTAATTTTGGCAATAATAATAATAGAAAACCCTATTATCATAAGCCAACTCCGGTTGATCTTCTAATAGAGGAACAAGAAAATTATTTGGCAGGTGCTTCATTTGATGGAACTTCCATTCATGAGTGGAATATAGATGGGCATACTGAATATCAAATTCAAACAAAATTACATTATATAACTATGTATGCAACTGCTTGTCGCCTCAAAGGTAATATTGATTCCGAAATAGCTAAAGCTAAAATACAAGGATTTACAGGTCAACTTAAAGGTTGGTGGGATTTTCATCTGTCTGATGAAGCAAAATTGCATATATTAAATGCAATAAAAATTAAAAATAATATTCAAATTACAGATTGTGTTAATACACTTATATACACTATAGCAAAATATTTCATTGGAAGTACTTCATTACAATTAGATAAAACTCAAGAACAACTTGAACTTAAAGTGTCATAGTTTGTCTCATTTCAAATGGTATAAAGATGTTTTTCTCTCTAAAATATTCGCTAGAGAAGATAGTCAACATGAGTTCTGGAAAGAAAAGTTTTTATTAGGACTTCCTCATTCCTTTGCTGAAAGAGTTAAAAATAGGATAAAACAAAAGCATCAAGGTATTATACCATATCACCTTTATACTTATGGTGACCTTGCTTCAGAAATTATTGCTGAAGGGATATGCTTATGTAATGAAATAAAATTGCACAAATAAATACAAAAGGAAAAGATTTATGGAAAAAGAATTCTTGGTGATTTTTGTGAACAATTAGGGTTAACACCCAGTAAACTAATTAAAAGAAAGATTTATAATTCTACTAAATCCACTAGTTCTTCTAATAGAAAACATCATCATAAAAAGAGTATTAAATTAGAAGATAATCAAAAAGAATATAAGAAAAGAAAACAGCAAAATAAGCAGAAAAAATTTCCAATATGTTGGAAATGTCATGCTCCAGGACATTACGCTAATAAGTGTAAAATGAAAAAGAAAATTCAAAGCTTAGATGTAGATGAAAAGCTTAAAAAAGCTTTACAGAAACTTCTTATAGAAGAATCTGATCAGGAAAAGGAAAATCTAAAATTATCTGTTATAACAGAAATTATGAGTAATTCTGAAAATGAGAATGAAGAATCTGATAATGAAGAGTCATCAGAAGAAGAAGTAGAAGAAAATAAAGAGTCTAATAACTGCGAGGGTTACTGTGATTATTATAAAGCTTTATGTCAAGCTAATGGATTATTTGTACTAACAAAAGAAGAAAAATTTTCTTAGAAATTATGGATAAAATTTCAGATCCGCAAGAGAAAAGAAATGCTACAGAGATACTTAGAATTTCATAAAGAACAAAAGGGTGAGAAAAAATTAAAGGAACTAGAAGTTTATAACTTCAAAGAAATTATGAATAGAGTTAAAAGTTCTAGTGTATCCACTTCTACAGCAGAACAGCCAAAACTAAAAAAAAATTAAGAATTACAAGAAAAAAGCAACTCTTGAGATAAAATCTCATAATGGTTCATCTAGCGATGAAGAAATTGAAGATGATATGCTGAAAAGAAGCTGAACTCTTTAACTTTTATCATGATTGATAGAGTTATAACTCATAAATGGCACACAAAGTGACCATAGTAGTTCATAAGAATGTTATTTCTCAGCAATCGCTATGATTGATTCAGATGCAGACTTAAACTGCATTAATGAAGGGTTAGTACCCTCTAGATATTCTGCAAAAACAACAGAAATCTTAATACTGCAGATGGAAGAAAATTATTTGTTAGATATAAATTACAAAATACTTATGTTTGTAACAATGGAATATGTTTAGAAATGCCATTTATAATGGTAAAGAATTTATCGCACGATGTTTATTCTAGAAATCCTTTTTACATATGCTTTATCCAATAAAAGCAATTTCTAAAGAAGGAATTACTAGTGTTATCAAAGGTAATGAATTAACATTTCATTTCGTTACTCAACCAAGATATCATGAAATTGATACAATTCAGAAAACAATTTCTAGAAAAGAAAATTTTTGAATTCTCTTTCTCAAGAAATTTGTTTTAAGAAACTAAAAGAAAAACTCTCTTCTCCCTGTTTGCAAAATAGAATAAGAGATTTACAAAATTATATTGAAAAAACTATTTGTGCAGACATTCCTAATGCCTTTTGCGAAAGGAAAAAATATGTGGTAACTCTACCATATGAGAAAAACTTTAAAGAAACTCAAATCCCTACTAGAGCAAGACCTATTGCTATGGGACCTAGACATTTAGAAATATGTAAGAAGAAATTGAAGAGTTATTACTCAAAGATTAATTAGACCATCTTAAAGTCCATGGAGTTGTCCTGCATTTTATGTCGAAAATGCGGCAGAACTTAAAAGAGGGGTTCCTAGATTAGTTATTAATTATAAACCCATAAATAAGGTTTTGAGATGGATTAGGTATCCAATCCCGAATAAAAGAGATCTTCTAAATAGACTTTATTCAACCAAAATAATGTCAAAATTTGACATGAAGTCCGGATTCTAGCAAATACAAATTAAAGAAGAAGATCGTTATAAAACGGCTTTTACCGTTCCTTTTGGCCATTATGAATGGAATGTTCTGCCATTTGGACTTAAAAATGCTCCTTCAGAATACCAAAGAATTATGAATGATATATTTAATGCTTATACATCATTTATAATTGTTTATATTGATGATGTTCAAGTATTCTCAGAATCTATTGAACAACATTTTAAACACCTGAATATATTTATAAATGTTGTCAAAAGGGCAGGATTAGTTGTTTCTGCTAGAAAGATTAAACTTTTCCAAACAGAAATAAAATTTCTTGGGCACATTATTAAAGAAGGAACTATTTTCCCCATTGAAAGAGCAATAATATTTGCTGAAAATTTTCCAGATGAAATAAAAGATAAAAATCAGCTACAAAGATTTCTTGAAAACTTAAATTATATTGTTGAATTCTATAAAGAACTAGCTTATGATGCTAAACCGTTATTCAAAAGATTAAAGAAGAACCCTCCAAATTGGAGTATTGAGCATACTAATGCTGTTAAAAAGGTTAAAGCAAGAATTAAAGAAATTCCTTGTCTGGCTATTCCTAATCCAGAAGCTTTCAAAATTGTTGAAACAGATGCTTCTGATATTGGATATGGAGGAATTCTTAAACAAAGAATTAATAATAAAGATTCATTAGTTAGGTTTACTTCAGGCGTCTGGAAAGGACCTAGAGTAAACTATTCTACGGTTAAAAAGGAAATATTATCTATTGTATTATGTATACAAAAATTTGAAAGTGACTTATTAAATAAAAAAAATTTACTTCGGGTTGATTGCAAATCTGCAAAAGAAATTTTACAAAAAGATGTTAAAAATATTGCGTCTAAACAGATTTTTGCTAGATGGCAAGCTATTCTATCTGTTTTTGACTTTGATATTGAGTTTATTAAAGGATCACAAAATTCTTTACCTGATTTTTTTAACTCGCGAATTTTTGCAGGGAAAATATGAGTAAGGAAAAAGCAACTATGAGTAGGGGTTATGACCCAAAATCTTTCAAATTTGCATTCGAAAAGGATAATAAAATTTTAAGAGAAGAAGCTTTAAAAGTTGTCCCTGAAGAAAAATAAACTTAGAGAAGATGCCTATAAATAGGAGTAAAATCTGCATTCATCAAAGAATATGTTTATCCTTATATACCAACTTCGACAATTTGGATATCTCCAATTGAGAAAAAAATATGCACATCTCTCTTCTGAAGAAGTTATGAACTTCTATTTGAAAAAATTTCACAGATCCTTTCTTCTTCCCTAAAGATTTCTTGTACTATCAAGAAATTCTTATTAGCACTGGTTCAGTCCAATTTGGCTCCACCATTAGGTCAGGAGGTGAATGGGTCTTTTCAAAAGCCTATATATATAGGGTGATTACACCTGAACAATGGGAAGGAGATTTATACAGATTTAAAGAAATTTTACCTGAATCCCGAAATCCTCATAAAAATAAGTTTTATTTTAATTACTTTGATTATATCAAAGCTTGGGATTTGGCATTCTGTTATGAAATAGACAAAGAAAGCATAGTTGGTTTATCCAATTTAAAATGCAGAAATCATTGAATTTTCCTCAATGGTTTATCTGTTGGTTCTCTAACTGGGGATTATATCCTATTATTTTACCACATAAAATTAGAATAGTCTATGAAGATTTTGTCAAAACGAATGAAACAATGAAATTTCATGGGCTTATGTTTGCAGCCATTTATCAAGTCCTTTGGATTGTTAAATGGGATGTTATTATATCCAATCGATCTCTTCAGAAACTTGGTGAAAATTTTGATAAAATTCCTTATTTAGGAAGAAGAATACTCATAAAATGGTGGGATAAATTTGAGTTCTTTAAAGACTCTGTTTTTACAATCAAATGTATTATTAATCTTGAGCCAATAAAATCATATACTCTAGAAAACCCGCAAAAACAGGTTTCTGAGATACTCAAAGAATTGCTGGCAAAAGCATCAAAGCAAGAGCTTAAGAAGCAGCTCAAAGAAATTCTGGAGTCTTCTGATGAAGAATTTCCGGTGGACCCAATGCAAGATGCACAAGATCCATACCTATAAAACAAAGCTGACGTCACTGCTTACGTTAAAACAGTAAAAGCTGATGTCACTGCTTACATCACAGGCAGACAAGTTACTATTCATAAACAGTAAAAGCAGCAGACTGTTTTGGATTCTTCTCGCTCTCCAGAAGGCTCCTTCCCCTTTATAAATAAGATGTTTGTAAATGATGAAGGCATTGGAAAAATTTGAGCCTTTAATATTCCTCAGTTGTAACCTTTCTTATCTTTGTTCTTGTAAAATATTCCAGAGTTGTAACATTTCTTATCTTTGTTCTTGTGTTTCCACTTATGCTCTCTGTATTTTCCTGGTACCTAAAGTTTTTAGGTACCAGAGAGAGAGCATAAGTGGAAACAGAAGCAAATCTCTTATTTTATTCTAAGAATATTTTACAAGAACAAAGATAAGAAAGGTTACAACTCTGGAATATTTTACAAGAACAAAAATAAGAAAGGTTACAACTGAGGAATATTAAAGGCTCAAATTTTTCCGACATCATTTAAAAACATATTATTTATAAAGGGGAAGGAGCCTTCTGGAGAGCGAGAAGAATCCAAAACAATCTGCTGTTTTTACTGTTCATGAATAGTAACTTGTCTGCCTGTGATGTAAGTAATGACATCAGCTTTTACTGTTTTAACGTAAGTAGCGACGTCAGCTTTGTTTTATAGGTATGGATCTTGTGCATCTTGCATTGGGTCCACCGGTTCTGTGCTTTGGCTCATTTTTTCATCTTCTTCATCAGAAGACTCCAGAATTTCTTTGAGTTGCTTCTTAAGCTCTTGCTTTGATGCTTTTGCCAGCAATTCTTTGAGTATCTCAAAAACCTGTTTTTGCGGATTTTCTAGAGTATCTGATTTTATTGGCTCAAGATTAATAATACCTTTGATTGTAAAAACAGAGTCTTTAAAGAACTCAAATTTATCCCACCATTTTATGAGTATTCTTCTTCCTAAATAAGAAATTTTATCAAAATTTTCACCAAGTTTCTGAAGAGATCGATTGGATATAATAACATCCCATTTAACAATCCAAGGGACTTGATAAATGGCTGCAAACATAAGCCCATGAAATTTCATTGTTTCATTCGTTTTGACAAAATCTTCATACACTATTCTAATTTTATGTGGTAAAATAATAGGATATAATCCCCAGTTAGAGAACCAGCAGATAAACCATTGAGGAAAATTCAATGATTTCTGCTCTTTAAATTGAATAAACAACTATGCTTTCTTTGTCTGTTTTCATAACAGACTGTCAAATCCCAAGCTTTGATATAATCAGAGTAATTAAAATAAAACTTATTTTTATGAGGATTTCGGGATTCAGGTAAAATTTCTTTAAATCTGTATAAATCTCCTTCCCATTGTTCAGGTGTAATCACCCTATGTATATAGGCTTTTGAAAAGGCCCATTCACCTTCTGACCTAATGGTGGAGTCAAATTGGACTGAACCAGTGCTAATAAGAATTTCTTGATAGTACAAGAAATCTTTAGGGAACAAGAAAGGATCTGTGAAATTTTTCAAATAGAAGTTCATAACTTCTTTAGAAGAGAGATGTGCATATTTTTTCTCAATTGGAGATATCCAAATTGTCGAAGTTGGTAATAAGGATAAACATATTCTTTGATGGATGCAGATTTTACTGCTATTTTATAGGTATCTTCTCTAAGTTTATTTTTCTTCAGGGACAGCTTTTAAATCTTCTTCTCTTAAAATTTTATTATCCTTTTCGAATGCAAATTTGTAAGATTTTGGGTCATAACCCCTACTCATAAGTTGATTTTTCCTTACTCATGTTTTCCCTGCAAAAATTCGCGAGTTAAAAAATCAGGTAAAGAATTTTGTGATCCTTTAATAAACTCAATATCAAAGTCAAAAACAGATAGAATAGCTTGCCATCTAGCAAAAATCTATTTAGACGCAATATTTTTAACATCTTTTTGTAAAATTTCTTTTGCAGATTTGCAATCAACCCGAAGTAAAAAAAATTTATTTAATAAGTCACTTTCAAATTTTGTATACATAATACAATAGATAATATTTCCTTTTTAACCGTAGAATAGTGTACTCTAGGTCCTTTCCAGACGCTTGAAGTAAACCTAACTAATGATTCTTTATTATTAATTCTTTGTTTAAAAATTCCTCCATATCCAACATCAGAAGTATTTGTTTCAATAATTTTGAAAGCTTCTGGATTAGGAATAGCCAGACAAGGAATTTTCTTTAATTCTTGCTTTAATCTTTTTAACAGCATTAGTATGCTCAATTCTCCAATTTGGAGAGTTCTTCTTTAATCTTTCGAATAACGGTTTAGCATCATAAGCTAGTTCTTTATAGAATTCAACAATATAATTTAAGCTTCCAAGAAATCTTTGTAGCTAATTTTTATCTTTTATTTCATCAGAAAAAATTTTCAGCAAATATTATTGCTCTTTCAATGGGGAAAATAGTTCTTTCTTTAATAATGTGCCCAAGAAATTTTATTTTTGTTTGGAAAAGTTTAATAACCTTAAAAAGTCAATATTTTCGTTCATTTTCTTAATAAACTTCTTATAGATTTTATACCACTTCCTTTGACTTTCTTTTGACTTTAAAGAAAACCATTTTCTTTTTATCTCATTTCCTGAAGAATAAAATAAGTCTCTAATTTCACCTTCAAAAGAAAATTCTAGATCATTATCTAGAGTCATGGTGTTTATCCCAAAGACATTTCTATCATCATAACCCATATCAGAGGGTGTAGGCGATTTAGCTCGAGTTCTAGAAGAAAAAGGAATTTCAACCTTATATTCGGGTTGACTAACACCATCTTATGTATTATTTAAAATAACTTGTTCCTTCTCAAATCGTGATAAGGGTATTGAAGATGTTGAACTTCTTCCTGACATAATTTCGTCTTTTCTAGAATTTGGCCTAATATTAAGATGAGTAATACGATCTTTTGAAAACCTTATTTCTACATCTCCATCTGGATATTCTATAATTTCTTCTAATTTCTTATTTTCCTGTTTTACAGGCCTATTTCCTTCTTCAAGAATCCATTTATCTGAAAGATTAACTTGATCCCACGAAATAATTTTAGGGACAACAATATTACTTTTGGCTATGTCTGATAAACATTCTGTGTTCCTTGCATCATATCAAATCCTTATGATTTAATGTCTAAGATTAAAGCATATTTCAGATTTGGATTTGTTAAAGAAACAGTAAAATCTGGAAAGCATGCAAAATATATTGGACCATCACATAAACTAGATTCAACAATTCCTAATAAGGAGGCATGAAATTTATTATGTCTCTTATCTCTAACTGCAGTTAAGGCAGCTGGATTCAACCCCAATCTAGTCGCAGGTTTTAACGCGATTTGAATCATACCAATATGTAAAAATTTGTAATTTTCTTTATGTAAAGCTATAAGCTTTTCTAAAAATAAATGAAAAGAGTTATAGCCTTCAGATAAAGGAATTGATTGTTCAACTGTCTTATAACATAACTAGTTTTCCTAATAAAACTGCCCGAGCTTTATATATCTTTCCAGTTGGATAAACTGGCATTTTCCAGTAATTTAAACTCCTGTTAATGTCATCATTAATAATAACTTCCTTATTTTTATTATTATTATCTTGATTGTCTAAATTGTCTTGAGAGCAAAAAGATTAAATTCTACTCAACCTATCCATTGAATCTTCCTTATCACTGTCAACGATTTACACCAAACAATTCCCAAATAGCTTTCAGCAAAACGGGAAAACAACAGGCAACGCGACTTCGGGCACAAGGCCGTGGTTTCAAAGGAAGACTTCTCCAAACAAGTTTGATAGAATTTTAATCTTCTAAGCTAGTAGGACAAACAAGACACTCAAGCTAATAAGATTTCCATTTGTTTTTCGAATTTTTTAAGTATAAGTTTTCTATAGTCGAGCTCGTTTTTATAGTAATCTAACCAGCCGTCTCGCCAACCTTCTTGACTAAGTTGAATAATTTGATTTCAAGATATATAATATCTTCTTTGCAATAATTAACCTTCCTTTTAAGCTTAGTCAAGTAATTAGTTCCTTGGAAAAGATAATCACCCCGAAAATACCACACACTTCTATAAGAAGAAGACATAAGCGTACCTTAAAGATCGATAAGACCCTCATGCAGAAACAAAGGAACCTCCTGGTAGTAAGATACGCCACAAGATCTATAAGATACGCGTCAAGGGGTAAATAGCAATTTTAGTTTTGACGAGTAAATTGTTCATTTCTATTAACATAGGGTAGTAAATTGCATTTAACCCAAATGAATTATCATGATGATAAGGACGGATAAGCCTTGATAAATAATATCAAAATATAGATATAAGAGTAGAGAAAGAGCATGCACAGAAGTATCACCTTTTAACATGATAAACAATGTAATTATCCACAATAGTATTAAATATATAGATATATGGAAGTGTCTCATTTCAAGCATGATGAGGCATTGAAAAACGTTCATATGATCACGGCCACATACTTTGCCCCCAGAACACGAAAACAGAAATCGAATACTGATTTGTCAAGAAAAAATGCAAGTAAATTGTAATGCATACTAGGTAAAGCCGCAAAAAATTTACCTACCCGCAAGAGAAATGATACCAAGAGAACATGAACTTGTATCAGTGCTTTTGGACTAAGATTGAAGTCCACCTAGTGAAGAGTCGCTCACAATCAAATATGATAAGTTAAATATGGGACATGTCGGTGATGCTCTCTTATCACTCTTACAATTACCATAGTACCATGACCTATTCATATGAGGTATTATAAGCATCTAAGAATCTCAAGCACTCTCCTAGCAAGCAAATAAAGCATGATAAGCATCTAACCATCATTATAAGCACTTCCCAAATTTAAGGGCATATGGACTTAACAAAAAGGACACATAGCAGAGTGGAAGCTAAAATTTCCAACAGACATTGTAAACTAAGTTCCAAGTTTTCACTCATATATGCAAATAAAAAGGACTGGAGTTAACAATTGCAACAACGTATCCATATGTAACAAAAACATTCTTTTAGTAAAATAACCAAAATTATCAAAATGTATTAACAGAGCATGAAAAAGTTAATATTAACAAAAAATTAACTAGAGATAATTATCTTGTGCAAAACTTAATTAAATTTTAGGATATATTAGTCAATGAATATCATGATAACCAATGGATGAGCTTTAATAAATAATATTAATATATGGATGGAAGAGTGGAGAAAGAGCACGCATGCAAGTGTCGCCTAACCTTCATATGATCAGGCCCCCTTGATCACACACAACTATTAAAAAGCAATTAATTAAAGTGAATTTCTAGGAATATTTCGCCACATGCCGAAACACATCAGCAGAAAACAAAAATCACTTAACTCATTTGTCAAAAAAAATGCAAGGAAATTATTATACATTAGAAGTAAAGCCACAAAAAATTTGCCCACCTTCGTAGGAGAAAATGTAATATATTTTAAGTAAAGCCACAAAAAAAATTTACTGACGTTCCAAGAGAATGATCGCATAACTTCTGTCACTGTTTTTCGACTAAGATTGCAAATCCATCGACTGAAGAGTTACTCCCAGTCAAATATAATAAGTTAAAAATGGGACAGATCGGTGATTTTCTTCTAGCACTCTTTCAATTAGCCACACATATAGAATGTAATCAGTAAAGGCGAACAAAACATACCATTCGAGCAAGATTAACTACGTTTGGTCCGCAATCTCTCCCTACAACAATAGTGGTGTTCCTTCTTTCCCGACTTGTGAATTTCTTCACTATATCCACATGAATAGAAAGTTCATGAGGTTTTTGTCTAAAAACAAAAGATTCATTAAACAGAAACCAAACAACTTTTTCATCATCAAGTAATTCTTTAACTTATATATGCAAAAAGCTTTTCATTTATATAGGAAATTTTGAATTACGTGATCAAAGTAGAAGCTGAATTCAATTAGAGTCACTCTATTGCACAATTAACAAAATTCTGCTGCAGAATCAACAACAAAATTTTAAACCAATAGAGCTACACAGAGAATCTAATCAGTAAACACAAACTAAACATAGAGATCGAGCAAACTTAAGTACTTTTGTCCTCAATCTCTCCCTACACCACAAGTGGCATTCAATCTATCCTGACTTGTGAATAACTTTCGTGTATCCACATGAAAAGAAAGTTCATGAGTTTCTCTATAGATAATAAACAAAAGCAACTGCATAGAAGGAACTTAATTTAAACAACATTCTGATCATCAAATGATTCTTCAACTTGCATAGGCAAAACAAAATCTATTTATAAAGGAAAAATTAAATCACGTGATCAAAGTAGAAGCAGAAGTTAATTGCACGATCAACTTCATTTTGCAGCACAATTAGCAAAATTCTGCTATAGAATCAGACACAGCTACAACAAAATGAGCCGAATTCTGCTGCCTTGTGCAGATTTTTTAAATACTCAACAACAAAGACTTGAAGATGTATTTCCGTTGACGAATGAGTTTTGGAGTTGCTTAACTGAACATGTGTCTCGTGCTCGGTAAAGCTCTAACCAACCCGTCTACTAATTAAGGTTGAAACTTTTTTATTCTGAAGGAAGCATTTTGTTACCATCAAAAAAAAGGAAAAAGGAGGGACAATGATAGAATGCAAATTGTAGATATAAGATAGAATGCATGACAAATGATCGTCTCATAGTAGACAAAATGGTAGACATGATACAATGCATTATGGTTATTAAAAACATACAGAAAGAAAAATGGATTAGGCAATATTAAGTTTTGTTTATATAACTACCATTTGAAAAAAAGTTACTAAGAAATACTTAAATGTGAATTCTGTAACAAACCATTATACTATTTTAAATGTGTTATAGAGAATTCCAAAAGCGATACATATTTCAATTTGACACATGAAATGGACTAGCTAATATCATATCATACTTGGATGTCAAGGATGTAAAAGTGTCATCAAAAGCAGAGTAGTTTTACCTTCAGAAACTTTTTTATGCCAAGTTGATGAGAGGTTATTGCTTTTCTTATTGTTTCCTAATTCTTTTAAGCTTGCCATCTTGGTATGTGCTCATATTTCTCATCGCTCAAGCCATCTTTAGAAATTTTGTTCTTCTAATCTGAAGAAACAGCACATAATTCACACTTGTAAAACAACCTGCCAGTTCCAAAAAATTGTTGAAGCACAATCCTATTCAGCATCAGAAGTCGGCAGCATATTCTGCTGCAGCCAAATTACTGTTGCAACAGCAATTAATGGACATTTTGTCTCCTATGCTCTCCATTTATCTAAGGCACCATAAATTCTCCATTATTCGTAGCATTAGCAATGTGCTCAACGCTTTGAATTTAAGCATTTTTTGTCCGTATTATCATACTTTATTCTTTAATGTTTTACCAATATCTGAAAGAACTAAATTATTCACAGATATTTAAGGATTTGCAACCTTCAAACTGAGTACCAAACTATTCCACAAATGCAATGCAAATAATAAAACTTTGGACCCCAAAGCAAGAGTTAAAGCAGAAGAAAGATCGGTAGAACTGACAACAAAAAATCAAATTGGACCCAGAAATGAGAACATAAGAGCACTAACTGTGAATTAAAACCATAAATTCTAGAAATTCACCTGAATAAATAATTCCAGCTGTCATTCCATTTTGGCCTAAATGGCCTACTGTACTCAATTCCAACAGTGATGACCCAATTGTAAGGCTGTTATTTAGGGCTAGTTTCCATGAACAAGTGCGTTCTTGAATTCTGATAGAGTTTAAGAAACAAAAATCAGTTTATATGATAGGCATATCAAGTGAATTATCAGTTAGACGGCACCTGAATCATGATTGCTCTTTGATGTCCCCCTATGAACTCCTTCAATCCACAGATCAGTATAGTTTATCCTAAATATGGAATCAATGTGCCCCTCTCCCATCCACGAATCAAGTTTATGGTTTCTTCCAAAGAGGTTTTTGTGATAAATCACATTGCTGCAAACAAAAATATTAAATATTTTTCTTGATAAGTTACATGAACCTAAAGCAATAAATAAGGATGAGTACCCCATGAGTGAAAAACCATAGCATGGTAGCATTACCACATTGGAAAATAAAGAGATCCTAATGGATGAAAACTATATAGTATGCTAGTTGAATCTTAATATCCTTAAAACTGAGCAAGTGAAAATTGTACTCAAGAAACTGCTCATCGTAACCCAATTACCTCGCAATCAGACCAACTAGAGGCCCACTTGTTATTACAAGCCTCCGTTACAAATAAACTACTGCATCCCAGAAATGCTGCAAAATAAACAAAGCTTATGTAAGTTAATGTTTTCTACATACCCACTTGATATTCCACCAACTCCATAAATTCCTCCTCCACTTTCATGGTCAAATCAACTTTGCCTGTATCTGGAGCATAGAAGAAATTACAATACACCAACAGATCTAGGTGGACACTACCGTTAACATTTAACCACATTTACCAACGACATTGAAGTAGCAACAAAAGGCATTTACCACCATCCGACTGAAGAATAATACGAACGTCAACCATTATATCATAGCTAGGACAAAATCGACATCTCTTTTCCACTGAATCATACAATAGACCTTCATGAGACAAAGAACAAATCAAGTTCACAACCAACAAACTGTTAACATGAGACAGAAAACTAATCTACCAATGCCAATTTCTGTTGTTCCTTTTATTACATTTTGTAATAATTGCTTATGAAACAAATTGTATAATGCCTAATTATTTATCACTAGCCCAACAACTGAGAATTTCTTTCAAGAAGAAAGTGGTAAGGAGAGCTGAGAGCAAAGCATCAGAAGTTGGTGTGGTATATTAGAAAAACTAAGCTATAAGGAGAAAGAACCTCTCACCAGACAGCATCAGAAAAAGTTCTATGAAGCAAGTCAGCCAATGCATACAACATAATGAAATATTTCACAAAGACATCAAAGATCAAATACCAAATACCTACCATTTCTTGGTGGTAAGTTGCAAAAGTATAGTTTCTGACTTGTTTTCCCTAAGTTAGCTCTCCCCATAGTTAGCTCACCACTGAAGATAACCATAAATAACAGAAGCCATGAGATCTATTAACAATATGGAAACAAACACGTTCACATGATTCAAAAAGATCCAGAACGAGTCACGTACGTGTTATTAAGGAAATGTATGGATACTCCTTCAGAAACTTGTAATTTAATAATCTCCACAAATGCAAAACGGATCTTGAGACTCAAATGAGGGTGATACTCTGGAAGAGTCAGTAGGTGATTTAGGAGAAGTGGTCGAATAAGATACCCTGAAACAAAAACAGTGGGTTAGCAAATCTTCTGAAACGACAAGAATTTGAGAATCAACCAAAACAAAAAGAATAATAAACAAGAATGGAATCCCCGCAGACAGATTGATTAGCAATAGTGAGTCAGCTGCCAACAAAAAACTGTTCTTGAAGTATTGTATAACCAGTTTACCCTAACAAAACAAGAAGCACAAACATAAGTCCATCTTATAAATGACTGCAACATATTCCTGGAACATAGTTACACATAGTTCTAAAGCATTAATACTCTAAACATTGAAAATGCAACATATATTCCTCAAAGAAAATATCACCGATGACTGATGCACTGTTCAATATCGAAAATTCACACTAGTCGAACATCACAAACCATGAATCATGATGAAGCAAATAATTTCATCCAATTAGAAGTACATGAAAGTCATATTTCTTTGAAGTTACAAAAACAAGTGTCATTTATGAAGAGAATGCTAAAAGAATCTCATACTTCTTTAATTTTACACAGAAGACAAGTTTCATATAAGCTTGTTTTTGTGCTTCTCTGCATGACTGAGAAATGGGCAGAGATAAGACTACTGGCATGAGCATTATCATTTCCAATATCACTACCATTACCACATTTACGTCTTCTTATGTAGTGTCTTGGTGGTAAGTTGCAAAAGTATAGTTTGTGGTCTTGTTTTGCCCACACTTGTCTCACCACTGAAGATAACCACAACTAATAGGAGTCATGAGATCTATTAACGATATGGAAACAAACACGTTAACATGATTCAAAGAGATCCAGAACGAGTCACGTACGTCTTATCAAAGAAATGTATGGACACTCCTTCTGAAACTTGTAATTTAATAATCTCCACAAATCCAATCGGATCATGAAACTCAAATGAGGTGGTACCCTGGTGCGAGGGGCATAGATTCCAGCCATGGAGAAAGATCAACATTTCCCACCACCACTTGCGTTGTCAGATCTCAGTCGATATCGCTTTACTTTTCCTTCTTTTTTTTTGCGAATATTGCTTTTTCATTTTTTATTTCTTTTTGTTCTTTTCTTGTTGGATTTTTCTTTTTCTTTTTCTTTTTGTTCTTTTATTTTCTTCGACTTTGTGTTTTATATTTGCTTTCTGTTAAGCTTGTCTCCCAATGCATCTTCAGAAATGTGTTCTGAAGAAATAGAAGAGAAGTCACCCATGTAAGACAACCTACCATTTACAAAATAATTTCATGCAGCTAGTTTACTCTAGCAAGACAAGAAGTACAAACATAAGTCCATCTTATAAATGACATATTACTGAGACATAGTTGCACATAGTTCTAAAAGCATTTACTAGTCTAAACACTGAAAATGCAACATAAATTCCTCTAACAAAAATATCTCCTAATGAATGACGCACTGTTCAATATCGAAAATTCACACTAGTCGAACATCACAAACCTTGAAACATGATGAAGCAAATAATTTCATGCAGCTATAAGTACATGGAAGTCATATTACTTTGATTTAACAGATACAAGTGTCAGTTATGAAGAGAATGCCAAAAGAATCTCATATTTGAAGACAAGTGTCATATAAGTTTGGTTTGTGCTTATATGCGTGACTCAGAAATCGGGTAGAGAAAGACTAACTGGTATGAGCATCACTTCCACTTACCACATTTCCGATAGTAAGAAGATAAGTAGTGTCTAGCTTACCCACATCAGTCCCATTATCCTCGTCATCTGAACCTCCTAGGTAATTGAAAATTTTAGGGAGTTATTTGTTAGAGGGAAGCAAATCTCAGTGGTACTAAATGTAATTTTTCAAACCACATGGGATTACGTATATCTACACCAAAACTCAGGGGAATGGAGTATAATTATCCCTTTTTGATAATTCCTTTTTAAGTTTGAATTGCATCAAACTCGCTTTTCGATAAAATTTATATTTTTAGCTTTTAATGGCAACAATTATTTTCTATCTACTTACCACGCCCATTAAGTAATTTCTTTTAATTCCTTTATTAGCATTACAAATTATGTTAGTTTTGGAATTTAACTACAATATGCATTTTTATAATTAATTATGAAACCAAATATTATTACAATTCTTTCTAAAATAAATTTTTTAAAAATTAATTATCTTGTAATCAATTATGTAACTGACGAGTCAAACTGTGTGTCCAAATCCTAACATTAGTGTAATGGACATAAATATATGAATAATATAAAAAAAAAACTATATCAAGAGAAAGTATAAAACATTCATTTCCTGCATAGAAGAGCAAAATGTTTAAAGTATTAAGTTTTTAGATCGTTTAATGAGAACATAAAATTGATAGTGTTGCACCTACCTAATAACTGAAGAGATGTTGGGTAGATTTTGTTCTATTAAATAAAATATGATGGAAACCACTATCATTAGGTAATTGAAAAATTTTAGTTTGGATTACATAAATAAATACATTTTAAGATTTTTTATTTAGTTTGGATTTTTTTAGTGTTAATAAACTTAATCATAAACAAACTCACATAAATACATAGAATTCATATAAAAATAATACTTAATATTATTTAAGATAAACTACAATTCAATTAGTATTTTAATTTTGAAGATAATATTTGAAATAAATATAAATAAATATTTAATATATTTCAAACATATGACATTTCTAACAAAATAATAATTTTTTTGTCAATTAAAAAATTCAAGTATAATATTGAAGATAAAATTTTAAATAAATACAAAACAAATATCAAAATGTAATATAGGTGTGTTTCTAATGATGGTTTATTTATAATTTAAATTTTATTATAATATTAGAGATAAGATTTTAAATAAATATAAAATAAATATTAAGATATTTAAATTAGATAATAATTCTAACCAATAATTTTTTATAATTAAAAAAATTAATTATAATGCTGGAGATAAGATTTTGGATAAATACAAAGTAATATTTAATATGTTTAAGTAGATAATGTTTTTAACCAATAAGATTTTTTCATAACAATTAAAAAATTCAAAATTATCAAAAATTAGTATTCGGTCAAAATTGACACAATTGCGGTCAACCATCGTTCTATTATAGATATAGATGAGCGCATTTATTTAGTGTTAAGCGATACATATTTTGTTTAATATTTATTTGCATAATTCTACTCAAATTAAAAATTAGTTTTTCTTTCTGTTCAAATATTTACCCTTTTGTATTTTTTTAAACCTTTTTATATTATAATTTATATTTTTGGTTATTTTTTATATTTTTCATCTGTTTTGTTTTTGTTTTGCAACAAAAAAGAATAAAATCATTTAGTACTAATAGATACATATCTCAAAATTATTTTGTATAATTGTACCCAAAACCATTTTTTTTTATTTTGTTTAAATATTTCTCCCTTATATATTTTTTACACCATTTTTTCTATATTATAGTTTTATCCATAATTTTTTTTTATAGTTTAATTCTTTTGTTCTTTTTTTCAGGTTTCTTTTCTTTTCTGTTTTTGTTTTTCAAACAAAAGGAACAAAATCATTTAGTGCTTACAGGTACATATTTTATTTAATATTTATATATACAATTCTACTTAATTTGGTATTTCATTTTAGTTTCATTTAAACTTTTTACCCTTTTTTACAAATACACCTATTTTTTTTTTTTACATATTATAGTTTCATCCACTAAAATTTTAATTTTATGGTTTTATTTTGTTGTTTCTTTTCAATTATTATTATTATTTTTTTTTTATTTGTCTTCAAATGATGTTTTACAATATGGAAGGAATCACCAAATATTATTTTACATACAATTTATTTCTCAAGTTATCTAAATATGATTCAACTAAATTTATGATCATATATTTCTTAATTCTTATATTTACATGTTGTATAATTCAAGTTACTCTTTGAAAAACAAATTATTCGTGAAAATCTTATTTTCTGCTGATAAAAGTCCTTTTTGTTCTTTCAAGCCAGTGAAGATGTTGCTATGTTTATGATTTAATTGAACTTAGCAATTTTATTGTATTTTTACTCATTTTATTTTCTCATTTCATAATATTTTTTATGCCTTTTCTTTTTATTCAAATCGATGAAATGATATTGAGATTTTAAAATTATTTCTTAAACGTCCATGCTTCTTTGTTTATTTATTTTTCTTTCAGTTCTATAACTTATTAAAAGTAAGTTTCTATTCATTTTTGTATTTTATTTTATTTTTTACAAGGAAATATCATTTTAAATTTGTATACTTTAGTATAATTTTGATGGAAGATAAATTATAGCAAACAATACATTTTAACTAATTATTTAACTTTTAAATTTTTCTGTGGAGTTGGACTTTTGTAAAATAAAGTAATTTACATATTTAATAGAATGCCATAATTTTGCGAAAGTAATCCTCATAAAATACAAATTTTGGTTATGAAAATATATTGTATGTGTAGGAAAATATTATTTTTTATAATAATCAAAATAAATTAAAAATTCAAAACTACTATATTTTACCTATTAAAAATAAAAAGTTTTATTTACAAAAAAAATCTTTATTAAGCAATATATTATAAAAAAGTTTTATTTAATATTAAAAAAAAATTATATAATCATGCATAGTACGGGCTCTACGCTAGTTTTTAATGTACAATGATCATTATAAATAAATTATCTTGCTTCCCGTTCCATATTTACAGATAGAATTAATCGAAATAGCAATTCATGGATAATACAAAATACTTTTAATAGATTTCGACAACTATTTTTCTTTTTTTTAATATTCCAAACAAATATTCTAAACAATAAATTGAAGAAAACTATTAAAATACCAAAAGATATCAAACATACTTTATATGTATTATTGACAAAATTGTAACAATGTTATTTACAAATAATATATTTTTCTATGTATTTTTGTTCACAACTAAAAGCTATACAACAATAAAATATTTTGAATTTAAATATAAAAAATATCAACGCTACCAATCAACACAAATATACAGCATGGTGGCCAAGATGCATTTTGACAATTACTATTTTTTTAGTGTATGAATACTTTTAAAATATCAACACTTATCTATTCTAATTATATGATTGGTTACTTTGTAAAATTTCATTAAATTTGATATCTACATGTGTGTATAAATACATAGGCAACTTAATTTTTAATCCAAACCACTAAAATTTTAAGTATTATAATTTAAATTTGTGTGTGTGTGTATATACATATATCTTATCTTAGATCTATATTTTGTATCCATTATAAAATAAAAAAAAAGTTTAAGAAATAAATATGAGTTTCTTGGACTTTGACTCTTATTATTTTTGCTTTCCGTTTTTCTTTATTTTTTAAAAAATTTGACCTTTTTAGATAATAAATAGTATTAACATAACTCGCAAGGGGTTTATAATATTTTATAGGAATTTCAGTATATAATAACTGAAATTTTTAATATATTAATAGAATTAATTCCGAAAATCACATACAAATTTACATAAGCTTCTCGTCTTCTAGTAAGAATGTAGTGAGGTTTAGCTATTAATATTTTAATGAATCTTTTATTACTCACTATAAAGAAAATGAGTAATTACACTACCCACCTAAGGTTTGATGTGATCATACATAAAATTTTATAGTTAGAAAATTATGTTTAGTACCCTTGGGGTTTGCTTTTTTCTAACAAACTAGTCAGCTCATTAGTCAAAACTCACTGAATTTATTGATATTAACAAAAAATTTAAACAAAAAATTAATATTTACCATCAGTTAACTTACTACTAACTTATTGGATGTTAAACAAGTATTCTCTAACTAAATTGCCCTTATAAGGGTGAAAATATACTTTCTCACACGCATTAACGTATGGAGATGTATAAGGATTGTTTAATCATAAAAATATATATTTGATCTAAAATAAGTCAGTAATAAGTTAATAGGGAGTAAATATAAAATTTCATCCTTTGTTTTTGTTAACATCAACATTTTTTGTGAATTTTGACTAATAAAGAGACTTATTCATTATATGAAAATAAATTTCAGGAGTATTAGATTTAATTTTTTAAATCATAAAAAGTTTACGTATAATTATACAAAATCTTAAGGATGATAGTATAATTATATATCTCTAAAATAAATGTTGAAGGGAAGAATAAAATCTTATTAGCTGCCAATAAGATTTAACTATCCTTGGTGGAACTCTAGCAATAAAATATAGAGATAATTTATGTGTTAAGTAAAAATAAATATATATATGTATCTATAGTAAAAATTATATATATAAAATATTTAAATACATCAGAAAATTAAAAAGGAATAACGAGAAAACAAACGTAAAAGTGGCCATTAGTCTCACCTTCAGTGTGTGAGATTTTACACACATTCCCCTCTGCCACTATTGCGGACAACTCTAGCCGGTGGCAGAACCCTTTCCTTTTGGCGACTTTTCTCAGCCAACCCACTTCATGTGCTACCCATCCACGCGCCCACACGCGCTGAACACAACACCTTCCCCCATGTTTCTCTCTCTTACTGTCTCTCCTTTGTCCAGCCGCCGTTTTCGGATCTTCCGACATTGGATTCGCCTCATCACCACCCACCTCTCTGTACCTTTTTCCCCTAATTTCTGCTGGCCGGCCGGCCAATTTGAACCTTATCACCTTTTTCGCAGCTTTATGATTTCCTGATTTATCCCTCTCCGGCCGCCATTGAGGTTTCTGGAATATTTCCCCCCAATCAATTTCACTTTTCATCCACACAATTTCAAATGGGCACATAATTTCCTTCCCTGCACTTGCAACCCTAATCCTGCCAACCCTATTCCTTCCCCTTCTCAATTACTATCTCCAGCGACCTCCTCCGACCGCGATCCTCAAATTGCAGCATCTCCTTAGCCTGACAAACATTTCCCCTCAATCAATTCAAACTTCTAATCATTCCATCCCATAAGGTTTCTTGATCAATTCATGACAAGAACCCTAATTTTGCTTTACTTAATTCCAGACCGGCGAACGATTCCGACGCCAGAACTCTGGCCAGTGCTTCGCCTTAACCTTCTTCATTTCCTCTCAAGAAATTCTTATTTTCATTCACACCTTCACCAATGGACATTTGGATGAGTTAATCTGGTATCAAAATTACCACGTTTGCTACGAAAATTTATGGACATTATCCTATTAAATACTTTTCTCTTCGCAAATTTGTATTTCACTACCAAAGTTAGTAGTAAAAATTAACAAATTTCCTCTAATTATCCTGATATATCTTGGGAATGTTTGAATGAAATTATTACCAAGCAAGATATCAACACCTATATCATGAAAGTAAATAGGATTTTTACCGTGAACCAAAGTGTTTAGGATGCATGCAATCATGGATATTAACTTCTTGTATTCCCTTATCGAGTGTTAGGATTTTCTACGAAAAATCCCTTCCTGCAATAATAGATAAGGTTTCCCTTGTTTCTTTAGGAAAACTCCAGGTTTTGCAATCATACTCCCATTTTCTCGTTCTACAACACCTGAACTTACTTTATAGATTATGTGATGTTTCATTTAGTTCATTCCTATTCGGTTGTGGACTCTCCCAACTCCTCCAATCTAGATCCATCGTATGGCTGAGGTTGGAATCTTGGCGCATGATTCTTTCTATGGTTTTATTTAACATAGTCATCCTGGAAAAGGATCTTGACTGGCTTTCAGAGGTTTGAATCCTATCTTCCTCATTGTAGTTAATTTGACTCGATTGAAAATCCATCTGAATCAGTCTATTTCTTCCTCATACACATTTTTATCTTACATAAAATTCTTCGAATTTGTATATTGGTACCAAATCGTCATAGTAGACTACGTATAGGATGTCATAAGTGGCTTCAAAATTTCTTAATTCGCCACGTTTTTGCAAATAGTCTGGAGATATATGCCCTTTCACTCCACAGGTCCAGCAATTGCAGATCTTGAAACTTTCATTGGCTCGAGTATGGGCTCGTCTAAAAGTCTCCTTGTAGGGTTTCTTCTTGTGGATCTTACACCTATTTGTGTAGATCCCTAGGATGACGCCCTTGTTACTCCGATCTTCCTTCCAGATTTGTGTGATTTGGCTTTTGATTTGGACCATAATGATCTCCGCCTAAAAGAGTTCTTCTAGAGCTATTAGAGTAACAGTCGTTGTTCTGCTTATTCCTCTTCCTCGGCTCACTAGATTCTCCTATAATTGTAGAAAAATCATTATTATCACAATAGAGAGGGGTTCATTTGATCTTATCTCTCAGTCTCTTCATATTTTTCGGGATGGACACTTGATAGCACCAATCCTTCAACTAGTATTTAAGGAAAGACATCCTTCTTCCAACTGAATCTAGTTGTCCTTCGGGTACTTTATATGACTGGATCAACATTTCCCTTCATGAATTGTAGATTTTTGCAAAGAACATGGGAGCTGCTACTTCTGTTGCTACTCCACTCTAAAAAAAATACTTGCGAAACCAATAGATATATTCATCTACCATGCAAATACTTCTTAATTCAATGCCAAGGAGAGCTTGTGCATATTCTCTAACCTTTTCTGCTTTACTTCCATTGAAGTATCCATCTCCGATGAAGTGTATCTTGATAAGCCTTCCTAGCCTATTTGCTATTGCGCTTTTTGAATCTTAGGTAATGATACTGGCTTTGGTGTCTTCTGGTGTATTATCCTATTCGATTTTCACAGAACCCTCCAAGTTTAACTCCACTACTTTTATGAAGTTTCTTTCTTCGAGTTCTAGGGTAGTTTCTGCTATCTTTATGGCTGCAACCCACTCATCCATCAACTACTCGGTATTTAAAAAATCGATAACATCCAGATTGAGCATAGCGCCGTATGGATGCAAGGGATGGAGTATGGTCCTCGTCCAAGGTGTATTTTCTACCACTCTTCTTGGATTTCTTCCTAAATTCTCTTTAAGTCTGGTTTTTATGAATGTTTGGGTGGCGTTGGTATGAAAATATGTACTCTCTCTCATTAGATGATTACGGAGGATCATTGGAACCTATACTTCTCTCCAACGGTGGTAGTGTTGGAGTGATTTCTTGGATTTGAATATTAACTAAGTCCACAATCCCAAGTCGGAACAAGAATTCAACCCTCGTTACATTCATAATTTTATGGATTTGATGGCTTCAAGATCAGATCGTCTCTTATCTTTGGCTTTGGAATCTCTGATGCCTTTCCCTTTTGATGTAGGAAGGATACTGATCCAAGGCATCCCTGATCCACTCTTGTCTAGATCTGGGTTTCAAGACTGTCATTTGGTTTCGTTTTAGATCTGCAACTTCTGTATTTAGATCTATAAGATCATTGTGTAGATCTGAAAGAATCTTAAGAATCTCGTCCACCTTTTAGCTCAAAATTTCCATTTTCAGGTGTATGAGTCAACCTATGTCCATAGTTTTGAACTGTATTTTGAATTTCTCTAAGATCTTGGAGATCTTCGAGGTATTCAGCTCGTTCTTTCCAACCAGTTCCTTTAATCATAATTTTTAGAACTGTATCTATAAAGGAATTTACCTATTCTGCTTCTCTTGGCAGGGATTCTACCATAGACTTCGATGGAGTGTAATCGCCTCACCGTCTTTCTTGATAGTATCTAGCTGAATTGGAAAGTCTGCATCTCTTCCTCTATTTATTCTTTCGTGAGAAGATTCGAGTCAATCCTTCTGGGACTGTTGTAACATTTCTTAAGAATTTCCATGAGAAATTCCTTTCTTTGTATTTCCAAAATTTGAAAATATTCCCTATTGTCATTGCAACTCGAACTTTCGTTTGGTTCCATTCTCTTAAAGAGTCTCATTCGTTAGTGGAAAAAATATCTAAATACAATATAAATAAATATTTTTCAATAAACTTAGGCTCTGATACCATTTTGGACGAGTAAAATACTAGGATGCGAACAGAGATGAATTGGGACTAAATATGCAAATTTTATGAAAATTATAGGACTAAATCTATTGACCTTGAAAAAGTAAAGGACCAAAAGTGCGACACCCCTTATTCTATAGGACTAAAAGTGCAATAACCCTACATATATTTATAGGTGTGTACTGTAAAGACAACAAGAATGAACAAACGGAGAATAAAAAGTAAAATTTGTTCTATAATCTACTTTCTCGTTCTTATGGTAGAAGATTTTTAGAACAGAAAAAACTTTTGACATGCCAAAAACTTTAATCACTAAAAAAATAAATAATACTAAAAAAAACAAAACTCCGATATAAGATATAATGGCTACTGAAAGTTACCAAAAAACATATTAAGTATGCCAATAATATAAATTAGTCTATTGTTGCTTACAACCAATTATATAATCAAAATAATGATTTTTCTACCATTATCTTATACAAATCAATTTAATCTTAAGAAATTAAGTACAGACACAATGAAATATAAGGGGAACTAATAATGTATGAAGTTAACAATATATATTAATTAACACTTGATGAAACTATGAGAATGTGTATAATATTTTTGACATTATTATCAAACTTTGAATAAGTATGTATCATCTTGTTATTCAATATCAATGTTATATGCATAAATTTATACTCAACTTTTCTCAATATATTTGCCTCTGTATAAGACTAAGGCTATACATTTCTGTTTCATGGTGTCTCATTTTTCATCCTAATACATCTTTTATATTGCATAAATATTATTAATATATATGAATTTAAATATTTAATAATTAAATTTGATCATTAATAACATATTAACTTTTATATGCTACTCTACAGCCAATCTAAATAATAGTGAACATGCGACTAATTTAATCTTGACTTTTATCTTTATAAGTCACATTGATTTCTAGTTAGTGTTGTGGAAGAGACAATTTTTATGAAAATTGATTAGGTTTCAAGTATTTTTAAAATAGAATACTTTTGATTCTATTTTTTTTTTATGTTCATAGATGTAATAATATTGTTTCTACTTATTCGTGAATAAATTTATTTTTACTTTATTTTGTTTTTGAACATTTGTTAAAAGTGTAATTTTATGTTAACTTTTCAAATTTATTACGTCTAAATAATTTAAAAATATACCATTGAAGAGACTAAAAAAAAAAATATGTCCCGATTTTGGAGCTTCAACATCTTTGATTGAATATTAGAAAAATCATATACATAGAAAGTTTAAAATATCATAAGTGATGTTCTAGAGGCAACACACAAACTTGAACAAAGTAAGCTAATCATGAAAGGATCACTTTATAGGATTACAATCCAAAAACTATGTTGAGGATTCCTGTAAGATAAAGCTTCTTGAGGTTGTATAATCACTGGATGGTGCCATTTCATTAGACCTAAATAGTGGCTTCAGTCACATCAATCATAGTTGTTTTCATTATTAGATTGCATTGGGCATAGGGACTAGTGTGCTAGCAGAGTTCACTGTCGTCTGATGGGGGTTGGAGCTTGCCCTGACCCACGATCTTGCCCCCTTGGTGGTGGAGGTGGATGCCACGGCGGTGACTTCGCTCTTACAGTCCCATGCTTCTGGGAAGTGGGAGGTTCAACATCTGATTATGCGTATTGTACGCCTCCAACGGTTGCTAGTGGCGGACGTTCAACACATTTTCAGGGAGGCGAATGGTGCAGCTGACCATCTTGCGAAAGAGGCGGCTTATTTACAATTGACTCGGGTGCTCCACCATAATGATATCACGGGTGTTCTCCGCGGCATTCTCTGCCTTAACAGACGGGGAGTCCCTCACCTTCGTCGGGGGTGAGGATGGTTTCACGACTTGGACCAGGAGTTTTTTGGAGGAGGTTTTGTGGCTGGTTTTGGAATAATGAGCACACCACGTGGGGACAATGATTAGTATAGGTATTTTCTCTCTTTTTTGTAAAGGGAGTAAGTACTCTTTGTTTCCAGTTTTCTCATTGTACATGATTTGAATTCTTTCTTGGTAATAAACGGGTAGGGTCCGCCAAACCCCCTGCCTAGGCACAGACGGCTTTCTTAAAAAAAAAAAAAAATCATAGTTGTTTTCATTAAGGCCCCTTTTACATCTATTTATTTAGGTTGACATCCACTACAAAAAAAAAAAGAAAAGGGATTTGGGGTGGGTTTGGTTTTTTTTTTTTTAATTGGAACGATAACGGACGGACGAAATTAATTTGAATCAATATTATGAACGATTGTGGAACGGATAGCTATCCGTCTGTGTAGATAGCGTTACAAATAATTTGGTACGATTGACGTACGACTGTTCCAATTTGAAACAGACACTGTAACACATTGATATTGACCATTCCAAATATTGATGTTGTTGGGAAAAATAAATTTGTTTATAGGAACGGTCTGGATGGTATTAGGAATGGTTTTATTATATATTGCATGTTAAATTTGAAACAGTTTGTATAATTCTCATGGCTCAATTTTGGAATAGTCTTTATTTGGATTGGAGATGTATATGTGAACGGTTTATATTCAGTCTTTGTAATACATGCTGGAATAGTCATTATTTCTTTTTGGAACATGTCTTCATAACAGGTCTAGGAACGGTCGGCCTTATCTAGGAATACGTATTTAAAACTGATTTTGTAATTCTATTAGGAACGATCTATGTAATTTAAGAACACTTATAAAAAACTGAAATAGCAATGATATTAGGAACGACCGCCCTTATTTAGAAACACTTATTTGAAATGCAAACAACAAGGCCCCGTTTGGTTCGTGTTATTAGGGACGATAAAATTATTTATCATGCCCGATCACATGTTGGTTAGTATTGTTAGGGCACCTTTACTTTGGGTGATTAGCCATGATATCATGTCTAATCATCATTTATTTTTTGTTTACTTCATTTTGGATTAGTTTGTGATTAGTGCCTTAAGCTTGATATATTATGTGATTTTTTCATGATAGTAATCACAATTTAATATATCACATTTTAATCACATCACTCAAAGTAAATGTGGCCTTAGAGTACAGTATTAATACCACACTCAGTCTTATTAATCACAACAAATGATATTATGAATTAAGCCCATTTAATTAGTATTAGTAATCCTACAAGTTAAAATTAAATTTTTCTCCCTAATTTACCCTTGGACACTCTTCTTTCTCTCTCTTCATCTCCACTGTCTCCTTTCTTTCTCCCATTTGCCTTTTTTGTTAGGAAAAATTGCATAATACCCCTTTGTGTTATCCGTAAATTGCTAAAAACTTACATGTGTTAATTAAATAGTTTAAAAACACCCTCTATAATTATAAACCCTGCAAACAAAAAATACCTCTCTGTTAAAAAAAAAAGGAGAGTTGCTAAGATGCTCTAGAAACGAGAGTTGGATACCATTTTGACCTATTTTTAGCCTTTGACCATTTTCAATGGACAAGATTACCCCTATCTTATGTCATTATCCCCTCTCTTTATTTTTTATTATTAATCTTTACCTTTTTCACATTTTATTAAAAACTACTACAAATACTGAATAATTAATATTCATGAAATATTTATATGTAAAAAATATCACTACATCAAATTAAATTAATATACATTTTTTTATATATAAAAATATCAAATGTTTAGGATTATTTTAATACTTATATTTTTAAAATTAAAATACATGATTTTTTCCTAAGATATTATTAATTAATTTGATTTTGTGTTGAATATATTTTGAAATTATGTTATATAAATTACAGTATATAAATTTACATGATATTTTTTTCTAAATAATATTAGTTAATTTAATTTTGTATTGAATATATTTTAAAATGATATTATTTATATAAATTACAATAAAGAAATTTTAGTATTTTAATATATTTATATTTAAATATAAAAATACATAATTAATTTTATTCATATATTAAAATTTATAAATTAAAAAAATTAAAAAGAAAGAAAGAAAAGATGCACAACATCATCATCTTCCCCAAGCACCCCCCTGGCCGTGCGCCTCTACGTCCTCACGAGCTCCTCCTCACCACTGTCTCTGCCTCTTTTCATTCTCCATAATTGATTTGGGCACTCTCATCTCCGCTCGTCATCGCCCACCCAAATTTGGGCGACGACTTTGTGGGCGACGACGCCCTTCGCCTAGCAGTGAGTGATTGTCGGTTGAGGTGTTATACAATATTATATTCATGATAATATATGTATATATATATAATATTTTTAAAATACATACATTTGATCGTTTGTTTTTAAAATTGATTAGATATTATGGTTCTGATGAGATATTTATAGAAGATCCAACTATTACTATAATAACAATAATTTATAATATATAAGAATATACCGGAAAATAAAAAAAAATGACGCTGTTAAGTCAAATAAATGGCAAGGAGAGAGTGTGCAAAATTTTAAAAAATACAGCACAGTGTTTGGTTTTGTCGGAGATGGGCCGAAACATGATGAATGTTTGGATGGATTTGTTTTGGTTAATTTTGAGGCATTTTGAGGTGTTTTGGAATAGTACTAATTTTTTGGACATTTTTTTATTTGAATTTTGCATATTTTGGTCTAAAAAGGCATCATCAACTCTGGGCCCTAAAGCCCATATTTGCCCTCATTTCAGCAATTCCTCCATGGCGACCACCTCCTCTTCTGCCGTTTTGGCTAGCTACTACACCATTCCGATGACCCACCGTCCGACACCTACAGCATTCGACTCCCCTCACTACGCCGAACATTTCGCTCCTCTTGAATTTAGTTTTCATTGACATTTTTGTACAAGCTCTGAATCGTGATGTTGCATCGGTTCCAATATCAATTCACCATCGTCTCAACTCCTCACGCCGTCGGGCCACCACAATTCGTCTGCCCATCCTCCGACGAGTCCAACGGACCCTCGCCCATTCATTTTCATCAACTGTACGGGTAGATCGATCAAGATTGCCGATTCCGCGATTTGTTGTCTTTGCCGCCCTATTTCTACGTCGTCGCTCCTCCTTTCAGCGGCGGACAACCGCCAATGTGGCCGCCTCTTCATGGCGAACACAACCATTTGAATGGATTTAGGCATCATTTTCTCGTCGAAGATGGCTTCCTCAACCCATAGCTCGGCCGAGTCAACAACGTGTTGCAGTGAATTCTGAGTCAACTCGATCGATTTGACTCAAAAGTGATTTTGTACAACATATTATGATATTGTTATTGCATTTAATATATGTTATCACACTTAATAACTTACCAATTAAAATAAATTTACTGTTATTACCATTTAATTGGATGGAATTTTACAATTTATACAAAACTTTTAATTTAAATAAATTGTCATATATATTATAGAAATAATTAAAAAGAACGTCCATAAAAAAGTTTTATCCCGCTACTGATGTGTATAATATATATTTATTCTTTATTAAATAAGAAAAAGAAATTTAGTATAATTTCATCCAAATATGTATAAATAATATATATATATATATATATAATTAAAGTCACCTACAAATAATATATATATATAATTATAAATACATATAAAAGAGATATGATTTGATAATAAATAATAATTTTTTCCCTAAATATATTTCAACAAAATTTAAATACAACAATATATATAATTCAAGCTCTTACAAACAATTATAAATACATATAAAAAAAGATATGATTGACAATTGACAGTGACTTTTATCTCCTAAAATATAAAACCAAACATATAATACCTATTTTACACTATCTTAAGTTATCTCCAAGAACAAATCCAAACATACACATTATTTCTAATACATACTTATTTCTCTGGTCTTCTCTCTCTATCTCTACAAAACACTTTAAAACAATCCAACGAAACCAAACATAGTGCAGGGGTTTCTTGCTTATATTTTTAATACAGGGGGTTTTTAGTTGAATTTTCATAATACAGGGAGGGGGTTTTATGCAATTTTTCTTTTTGTTATTTGTGAAGCTTGAGCATGATTAAGAAAATAATTTTTAGATTATAATAATTTAATAATAAAAAATAGTAAAAATATTAATTCTTCTTTTCTGGTCATTTGAAAAATATTTGAGTTTTTATCACTAATTACTTAATTGAATACGTGTTTCCAACTTCGACTTTATATAAAATATAGAAAAAAATATTTTGAAATTAATTTTATTTTAAGCAATTGTATTTCAATAAGTAAGTACTGGTTTTTTTTTTTTTATTTCTTTAAACCATTCACAAGCTACAATATAAAAATTTAAATACCTTAAAAATGGATACCCTTTATAGTCTTTTTATATTTAATACGTTATAATCTTTTCAGCCAACCACTATATTATATCTATAATTCTATACTAATATAAAAAAAAACCTCTTATACACTCACAAATGGAAGTTACGTGACACCGCTGCACCATTTTTTGGAAATGGCAAAATTAGCCCTTTTATTATCTACTCTATCTATCTGTATCTATATCTATATCTAAACTATATATAAAAAAATGCCATTGAACTAATAATATAACTAACTAATTCAAGTTATTAAATTTTATTTTAACTGATAAATTAATTTCTTTTCTTTTCTTTCTTTCTTTCTTTCTTTTAAATTTAATATATTGGTTTATATATTTTACTCTTATATAATATATTTTAAAGTGTGAAAAATTATTTATTATATGCACGCAGGAACGGCGTGCCACAACGGCTAATTATCAAATGAAATTTCCCACATGCAATACCTCAAATCAAACATCATATAATGTACGATAGGATTAATAATCATTCAATTTTTCATCCTATCTAATCCTATCACGCATAATCCTATCACACAACCAAACGAGCGCCAATGGTATTAGGGACGGTATTATACAATTAGGGACACAATCTAAAAACTCATTTTGTAATTTTATTAGGAACGGTCTTATATTTTCATGATTATTCCTAAGTTTTTTTAAACAAAATTATTTAAATCTAATCTAATGTGAAATATATTATTTTGAAAATTTTCAATTAAGTATAAAGTAACAAATTTTAATCAGCAATTATTTATATTTAATAAATTTAATACTTAATATAATTAATTAATAACTTTTTAATTAATTCATAAAATTTTAATTAATTATATTTATGAATTAATTAATTGAATAAATATGAAATAATGGAATCTAATAAAAATATTAGACATGAATAATTAGGAAAAAATATTAATTTAGTATTCAATATTATTTTACAATTGTTTTTAAAAAAACAAATAAACCTAATCTGAACCCCCCATCTTGTCGTCGTTCAGGGGCTGGGGCTCGGTCGTAGGCTGTAGAGCCTGTGTTGGGCCAGTACTGGAGGTGGTCTATTTTGATGGTCCAACAGTGGAGGAGGTGGCCAGCATCATCGTCATCATGTCGACCATCATCTCCTCGAGGCGGCTGATGCGGTCCTCCACGGTTGGGTTCGTCGGTGACGATGACGATGACGATGACGATGGTGATGTGTATGTCCGATTGGAGAAGTGGGCATCAAAACCAAGGCAGAATACATGGTCCTTGTTCTTGCCCCCGACTGCAGCCTATGGAGAATTGCATTAAGAGCCGCATTCATTGGATGAGTGCGCGTTTCATCGGCGATAAACGTGGGACATATATGCGATCTTAGTGGGTCGATTGGCTAGGTGTCGAATTGACTGAACTGACTGTGGGAATCGTCATATGGAAAATCTTAGAGGCTTGGTCGGTATGAATTGAATCCCTGGCTCCGATAGTACGGGAGTAGTCCTCAAATTTGAGGAATCACGGCAGTCATGTGTACACGATGATTGTATCTTGGATCTGTGAGAGAGGTGATCGTGTCACAGATATGGTTATCATAAGCCTTGTCTAGTGCAGTCGGAGTATGTAGCGAGGATGGTGGGTTTCAAGAAGAGGATCCATCCCTTGTCAAACCATGATGGAGGTATCTCCTATGCACTTGGAGATGCATTCACGCTCTACGAAATTATGGCCATAGTCATTGGTTGAATAGGAAAAAGAGGTTCCTATTTCGAGCAATTTGGCGTAACACAATCTCAACTATTAAGCATAAACGCCTAGTCCAGGATGGAAATCGACATCAAATTCCATGCCCTAGATTAAGGTCGGGAGACGATAGATGAAAGGACCGTACCCGTATGGACTCGAGAGCCTAGAAGGTCACATGGACACTCATATAGTCTCTAGTGTCATGGACCGTTGTTGGATGGCCACCCATGGTGATGGGTTTTCTTGAGCAAGGGTTGATCAAGAATTATTAATTAAATTATTGGATTTAATTAATAATAGTGTTGGACACAAATCCAAGTCTAGCTGAAAGGTGAACCTAAAGAGTCACACACAAATAACCGTGGAAGGACTAGGAATTAATTTGGAATTAATTCCAAAAAAATATAAATAATTGATTTATATACATGTGGGATGATCCATTGTATGGATAACCAAGATTAAATTAATTGAATTAATTTAATTGAATTTATCTTAATTAATAAAGTTGAATTTGTTAATTAAAGAGAATTGGGCTTATGTCTTTAATTGGGCTTAATTTAGTTGGATTTTATTAAATTGGATTTAATTAAACTCAATGGGCCTAGGATTTATTTTAATTTGATTAAAATAAAACTTAATCTACTAAATTAAGACTCACTAGCAATAGAGTGACTTCTATTGATGGAAGGAAGGTTGGTCAAAACTGCACTTTTGGAAAGTATAGATTTGACCATATTTGGAGCCCTTCTTATATGGTATGATTGGATTATACCATATAAGAAGTAGGTTGCCTTGTAGTTAGATGGAATGTATCCAGATACATTTCCACCTTCCCATACAAAGTATATATATGTGTGTAATCTTCATCATTCATAGGATAACAACACATAATGAAAGGTGTAGAGAACGCACACTCCTTTCTTCCTCCTATTAATTTCCCCTCTATTTATCTCACTCTCATCCCTCTAATTCTGTAACTCTCTTTGATCTAGGGTCAAAGATAGAGTTGTAGAGAAGTTTTGATGAAGAGAATACACTAATTGATAGTGTAATTGATGAAGAGAAATAGAGAAGGGCTTAAATTACTAGGGATTAGATACAACTTGATGCATAGAATTTGGTAGTGAGAGAATGGTTCTAAAAAGAATTTTGCTTACTAGATAGAACTAGTGCTTGTAAGAGAGTAACTACTCCTCGTTTACTGCTTTTACAAATTTACATAAACTTCAATAATCAATAAATTTCCACTCTTGGGGGGTGTTTGCTTAAAAAAAAAAAACACTTTTAGAAAATGAGGAGAGAGAGAGAGAGGGTGTTTGCATAAAAAAAAAGCAATTTTAGAAAATGAGGAGAGAGAGAGAGAGAGAGAGAGAAGAGAGAGAGAGAGAGAGAAACTAACCTAAGACCACGGCGGAGAATGTCGAACCTAGAGGCCAAGGATCGCGGACAGAGAGAGAGAGAGAAGAGAGAGTGAGGGAAAAATGGGAGAGGAGGACAAAAATATGCTAAGTGTCCAATATATATGAAACTCTGCCACGGTCTTGGAATTGTCATTTATTAAAAAAATCATTCCAAGACCGTGCCTAACTAAATGGAACGGTGTTGTTTCATGTGATTCCCAATGTTGAATAAATTTTGGAACGATTTAGGAACGGTTATTCATAAACAAACCTTTCCTAGACTGTGCTAAAATTATTAAACTATGTAGTTTGACCAGCAGACAATGTCGTGTTAGTTGTCTGCTAAACAGACCGTGCCTATATATGTTGAGACCGTTCCTAGTTGAGTGCCAAAATTATTTTTAATTTAACCTAAAAAAAATAAAAATTCTAGAAAAACCATTTCTGGACAAGTTATTGGTCAAAGAAAAGTCGACCATAAATTTATGTTGACCATTGCACACATGTAATTCTTTTAGGAAAATTGATACATGTTCAGCAAATCAAGTATATTTGTATATCTAAAAATGTTAGTCTTACATTGATGTTAGTAGCATCTTATACTGTTATACTGCATCGCCTAATCGGACCGTTGGATATGATTAATCGATAAAATACTACATTAAATGAATTTCTGCCAATTTTTGTTATACGAATACTGAGATATCGTATCTGATCCACAATCTACGAGTATCAAAATGATGCAACTGTCAATCAGACCATTCGATTTTACATCAGACCCCTACACATAGTGAAAAATGTCTAGGACTTTTATGTGTTTAAGTTTGGAAATAATCGAGATCATGGATGTGGAGATATTGTAATAAAAAATTGAATAAGGAATTAAATATTATTATTAGGAACAATTACTTTATTATTTGGAACGATTTTCCATCAATTTGATATTAGGCACGGTCTGATGTTGAATAACTGTTCCATATTTGAATTTCCCTCCTAAAATCATGTGGCGCCAAAATAAAATTTCCTAGAACTCTAGTAGGAACGAGCAATTTATATTGGCCGTTCCTATTTTTTGAATTTCTCTTGTCTTTCTTGAATAATTTTGTAACCATTTTTGGAATGGTTCGTATTTCAGTTGCCCGTTCCTAAATTACATTTAACATTTCACACATACTTTGGGGGACGGTTACATCAGGGACAATTTTATTGGTTGACTGTGCCTATTTGGTATGATTTAGGAATGGGCTTTTTAATTTAAAACCTTTTCTAAGTTGAAATTTTTTTTCCCTTAAAAATTTTATTATAAGTAACTTTTACAAGGCATATTTACAGATGACTGATTATAGAAATACTAAAGTTTCACTTTGACCCTGGAAGCAAATAGGGAATCCACTAGTTTAAGAACTTGCATGGTTATTTCAAAGGCCACGATTCGATAGACAATTAAACTTTATGATGATAGCAATTCTAAGGGCAAATGAAGAGTTACATACTAATTAAAACAACCGCCAAATATGCTTATTTTCAGTTTCTCCCATGAGCCCTCCCACACGTGCTTCATATGATAGGTAAACAATTAGGTGCTCTATTGAGTTGAAAAAAGCTGACACAGTGTGGGAATGATCATTTCAATTGACAACCGTTCGTAGACAATCGTTCCTAGAATCAAAAAATATATTTTTTTAAAATATTCTATTAATAGGTAATTTTTACAAGGTATATTTACAGATGACTGATTATAGAAATACTGAAGTTTCAATCATAATTATTGTCTTCTTTAGTCTAGTAATCTTCGTCAAAACTATCTTCATCAGATTCATCATCAGATTCACAATTTGCTGCACGAGATGTACCTATTCCTTGCTGATTTAGGTCAACAACTAATTGTATACCATTTGGGTCATGTAGTTCATAATTATGGTTGTCCATTAGAACTTGTGGAGTAGGTATTGTCTCATCTTCTTGAGATGCCACTTCGATCCTTCTGGCTTTTATTTTGCAGACAGTTAGCCAGTCCACTTTGTCCCTCTTCATGCTAAGATACTTTGTACAGTAAACTTGTATTGCACTGAGTAGATCGTTCATTATCCATATCAACACGGCGGTCGTGAATATCTCGTCTTTAGGACTATCACGCGTCAGTACACCTATATGCCATATATTCTACAGCTCCTCGATCAACGATTCTAGTTAAACATTGACGAGACATTTTAAATTCGAAGGGCCATGAATCATCATCGTCAGGACATATACTCAGAACTCAAGCACATTCCCGGTGGGAGATTGTATGGTGTAAATATAATAGGCCAACAAGAATACGTGCGACCGTACTGCCTGTGCGGTACAAACCCATCCATGCACAAACCTAGTCTAACATTACATGGCTCCATTGCAAAATTGGGGTGTGTCAGGTCGAAATGCCTCCATGCCTCTCAATCAGACAGATGACACATGGATCCCTCATCCATCTGGAGGTTGGCGTGCCATGTCATTTGCTCGGCAGTCGCTTTTGAAGCATACAACCTCTGCAGGCGAGGGGTAAACAGCAGATACTTAAGAATGGCATACAGGGTCTTCTTGCATTTAGGATTTCACTCCCTGGTCGGCTTGTACCTAGCATCTCCACAAAACTTGTAGTAGTCCAAATCAAAGTTGTCTTTCCAGTACAACATGTAATCATTCATACATGCATCAATCTTCTCTACAGGTAAACTCAAGTCTTTTATCAACTTCTTCGCTTTATAGTAATTGAGGGGCAGGGTATGGTCGTGGGCCACTATATGATCAGTCCACTGGGATATTCGATCATATATATTAGCTCAGAAATATGGCCATCCACTAACTCATCAACAACCCTTAATTGAGATTGGGTGCAATCGTTCCACAACGGCTGCTTGATAGCATGCATTATATCGTGAAATCTACTGGCAGCCCAAACACATAATCTATTAGAATGAATGACCAAAAGCCAATTAGATCAGGTGTTTGTCATTCGCCAATCTTTATCATATAATATTAGATTGATGTATATGGTAATAATTCATTAAGTTGGCAGCATGTTTGTTGTACTTACCACTGATTTTGAATGGGGTTTCAATGTCACAACGAAATGCCCACAGACTGAAAGGTTAAACCCGTGGAGTTGGGTTGTGCATAGATTTCGCAACCATGAGACCAACTTTTGAGGGTAGGTTTGAAACATTCGAAATCGAGGACCTCGATCGAGACAGGGTATCGAGGGTCCTATAGAGACTTTCACTAAGTACTGCAGTTGTGTTTCGTTGGCTGGAGATATACATCATTTGTGCAGTTTTAGTAGGTTAGTTGGCAAGATAGTCGACTGGTTGAATTAGCTCTCGGAAATCATCATATGGAAACTTCTTAAGGCTTGGTCGGTATGACTGGGATTTTTAATTTCGATAGCATGAGATTAGTCCTCAAACTTGAAGGAATCATGGGCAGTCACGTGCATACAAAAACTGTATCTTGGATCCGGCGAGCGGTAACTGTGGTGCAAGACATGGTCATCATAAGCTTTCTCCAGTGCAGTTAGAGTATGTAGCGAGGATAGTAGATTCCAAGAGAAGGTCTGTCCTCTGTCAGTATATGATGGGGAGTTCTTCTATGTGCTTTGAGATGGTTTAGACTCTAAAAATCTTTAGCCAAAGCGCTTGATCGATCAGGGATATGTTTCCTAGATAAGATCAGTAGAGTAAACTTATCTCAAATATTAAGCATAATTGCCTAGTCAAGGATGCGAACCGACGCCCAATTCCATGTCCTAGACTAAGGCCGGGAGACGGTTGATAGTAGGACCGTACTCGTATAAACTCAAAGCCTAAATGTCCATGCCATATTCACCTAGTCTGTAGTGCCATGGACTGTTGCTAGACGACCACCCATGGTAACAGACCATTTCCGATTATGGGATAATTAAAAATAATTAATTAAATTAGATTTAATTAATTGTGTTGGTCAGGCACGCTCAAGTCTAGCTAAGAGTGAACCTAAAGAGTCACACACTACCACTATATGTGATGGAATTAATTTAGAATTAATTCTAGAAGAGTCGAATTAATTTAATTGGATTAAATTAATCTCTGGAGAGAATAAATGATTTGATCATTTATTTAGAGCAATCCATTGGATGGATGACTTAAAATTTAATTAATTGGATTCATTACAATTTTAAGTTGACTATTAAAATTAATTAAATAACTTTATTGGGCTTGGTCCGATTTATAAATTGGATTTATAAATTGATGGATAGATAATAAAAGGCTAAGATCCTTTAATTAGATTACATGATATTTTAATATTGAGTTTATAAATTAAACTAGGTTTTATTTGAAGTCCATAAGACGTGGGCTTGATTTAATTTTAACTAATCAAGCCTGATCCATTAAAATATAAGCCCAAGACCTTGGTTAGACCATGGCTAGGTTAAGGAGGAGCCAAGACTCATTTTGGGTGTGGTATGCACGAAATAGTGCCTTGGGTGCACCAAAATCTGCTATAAAGGTGGCTTAGAGGTGTTAGATAGTTGTTGGAGTCTTGTTAGGTCAAGACTCCTTGGTATTTTGTGACTAGGTCACATATAAAGCGTCATAAACCCTAATAGCCGATCAACAACTGCTACACACATATATCCATGAAATTTCTCTCCCATTTTATCTCTAAAAACCCTCTCAAGATCGTAGATATCGAAAGAGGAACAAAGATCCAATGTTAATCAATAACGTTGTTGATTCTTTGTACTTCTGTGGAGGTTTTACTAGCATGAAATCTCTACATCCATTAGTGGTGGTGTGTTAGTCTTTGGAGGGTCTCTAGATTGAGATCTTACTGTGGATGGATCCAGAAACAAAAAACGAGATGAGTCAATGCTTGTAGCCGAACAAGGAAGACGACAAAGATATATTCCATTTTAGTTTTTATGCTTCTCATTTGTCTTGTTTATTCTATGGCCTCTATGATTTTATTGTACATCGAATGCCTGAGAAAGAACAGGGGTACACCCTTGATCGGGATTTATTTGGTTAATTTATCAATTTTTCAATTTTTCAATTTTTTTGCGCTTCTCGAGCCGATCCGCTCTGTTCAAGTGGTATCAGAGCCCTATTCAGTATGTAGGCTTAGAATCTAACGTGTATTGCATATTTCAGCATATTTACATGTTTTAAATCCGCTTTGAAAGTATTATTTTTTTATTTTAATAGCATATCTAGATTAATGATTTATATGTTTTAACTTTATATTTAATTTTGGACATGAGAATTTTTTTTAAATTTGAAACTTTTGAAAATTAATTTTTTCTTGTTATTTCAGAAATTGAAGAAAAAAAGAAGTTTCAAAAAAATGGGAGAAAACACAACAAACCGCTGCCTGTCGGCCGTCTGATAGGCGGGCGTGCGATAGGCAGCGACTGCGCTCGACTGCGCGCGGGCAAGGGCCCATGTGCGTAGGACCGCACGCTGTGTACGGCAGGCAAGGGTGCCTGCACGCACACGCGCCTTGCTATTCAAACGTCTTTTTTTTATTCAAGGCAAAGAAATGGATTTGCCTAGCAAGTCTAGGGTAAAATGAATTGTTTCAAGACCGGCCCTAATGAGATCATCCCTATCACAATAAAATTCACTTGATTGATACATAACATACATGTACACTTAACAAATTCGACATAAAATCAATTTCAAGATATTTCATCGAATCATGTGATGAAGAGATTCTACTTGTCCCCTTGAACTAAAGTAGCCGACCGTGTGGACCGATTTTTTCTATTTTTTCTAAAATTTTATTTTTCTGGGTTTTTTCTGCATATTTTTCTAAAACGGTTAATTTTGGTGAATTTAATTTTTGGATTAGATTTTGTATTGTCTATAATTAAATTACTAAAATTAATTTGATTGGATTTTCAAACAAGAATTAATTTTTGCATGGGTTGCACTTATGTCTATTATTAAGTTGGATTATTTTAGATATAAATTTCTAGGATTGGATGCATAATTAATTTATGGTATTGGATATTGATACGCCCAAAAATGCACAAGTTCGTTGGATTGATCCAAATAGTTCGACTACGAAATAATTCAAGTCCGATAGAAGGGACCTGCAAGAAACACGCTAGCACTCCGACGCCCAAGTCAGTAATTAGTTAAAGAAATAAAATAGATTCGCAAAAAAGAATAATGTAAGCAACAGATGAATGCTGTTAGAGTGCTAGAATTTAGTAAGAGATAAAATTGAGAATCAAAGTCTAAAGAACCTGGGAGCAGTCCTGATTTGAAGAGGGGGACCTCATATTTATAACAGAGAGTCCTAGGTTTGAAGAAGTGTAGCTGGGACCTCCGAAATCGTCGGGGGTGGTTGGGCGGATAAGAGTCCGGGCCTGGATTTGGGTTGTTTGTTAGGTGGAGTGGGAGTTTAAGTTGACTAGGAGTTCGGTTGGCCTAGGACTCTTGTGCTGAGACAATATTGCCTTAATCCAGTTGGGCTGGTCGTGCGCTATCTAGGCTGGAACGGTCGTCTGGGCCGATTGAATTCCTGGGCTTGATCCATTTACGGTTTGTTGGGCTAGAGTTTTTTTGTTTGGGCTATTTTCGGGTATGCACACATCATCAGATATCATTATTATAATGCATTGTCTGCATTATATTTTTTTGTGCATGTTTATTTTAGTAATAAATGTGCTATGTTTCTTAATTGGATTAACATGGATGATCATGAAACCTATTGGACCCTATGGATGGTTTTATTTTCTAGGGTAAATTACAACCACCTCCTTAAGGTTTGGCGTAATTATAAATACCCCCTTGTTGTTTGAAAAAAATTACAAATACCCCCTAATGTTTGATGAAATTATGTAATTCTTGTATGGAGGTATAAAAATGTCAACTTTGCTCTTACTATATTTTTTTTTATTTTTTTAAATTAAAATCTTATAAAAATATTGAACGGGATGGATGAATTTTTTTTTAAAATTATGAAAAAAAATTATCCACTTAGTCCATAAAAGAATATTTTTTTAAAAAATAAATAAAATTATAAGTTTTAGTTCATAAGAGTATTTTGGTCAATTCACAATAGAAAATGGATGGATTGCGTTAATGTTAGACGGCCGTTAATATTAGGGGAATAGTTATAATTTTTCAAATAATGAGGGGGTATTCATAATTATGTCAAACCTCAGAGGAGGTCGTTGTAATTTATCCTATTTTTTTTGGGTTGGGGTTTGCGCACATTTTATTTTCTCTATCTCTTCGTTTTTAGCCTATTTTGTTAAGGCTTGCTTTCTCCCTATTAATGTACCTCCCAACTGTTGATTGGTGTTTCTTTTCAAGTTGTAATGAGAGTAGAATAGGTAGAGAGGTTTTATTTTTATTTCTTAATAATTGTAAAGAGCAAACCCAAACGATCGAGGCCCATGGAGGAGGCCATGGGTTGGCCTACGGTGACCCATGGAGAAGAGGCCCAACAGACGGAGCCCACAAAGCAGATGAAGAAATAAAGAGAGATCACAAGGCCCATAAATGTTAATGGGTTAGATATATTGTAATAACGTAGGCTTACCCTTAGACTAACCATATATCCACTACGGGTTCAGTGGGTCGCATAGGTATATAGGCTTGTGATCATCCAACAGGGGCGTGCTAGACTTTTATTTTGCATGCGATGTATTTTATTTAATGTGTTTAATATATTGGATATATTATGCATGCAAGATATTTAGTGTATGAGATCTCGATCATATATTAATAACTCTCACTTGGTTGGACCAAGTTAAAATATTAGACCCTAATAAATAGAAATAAACAGTGACTTGTTATTCCAGACATTCCATCTACAATAATGTAGTGAGGAAGCTGATTTCACCCATACGTGATCTCACGCATTGTGGCACATTTGGACTGAAATGAAACTGCACTATTATTGTGAACGAAGTGAATACACACCTATTTCCCCGTCTCTTGAGTCGTGGGGGGGGGGCGATAGTTTGCGCTATGATTCGGTTGATGGGTTAGGACTAACGCTATGTAATGTAATTTCATGCCTTCCATCCACAATAATATAGTGAGGAAGCTGATTTCACTCATACATAGTCTCATTAGTCGTGACACGTATGGACTGAAATGAAGCTGCATTATTATTGTGAACGAAGAGACTATGCTTCTATTTCCCTATCTTGCGAGTCGTCGGGGGCAATAGTTTGCTATATGATTTGGTTAATGGGTTGGATCTAATACCAAGTAACGTGATTTGCTTGAAGTCCTTGGGATCACGTAAAAATGGTGAGGCAAAATACCTTGGGGATCTCGTAGGTCGAGAATGATATTGGATACCTCATACAAGGCTGTTCTATGTGAATCGTAAAAGCAAGGCGTGGAGAATTTCGCTTGTGGACCTCAAGCCCACTAGGTAAAGGTTTTCCCGAAATCCTATCTGAGAGTGATGTGCTTTCACAGATATAGTGGGAGGATTAATGACTGAAGTCCAAGTCTTTAACTTGAACATAATATTATGATTATCTGCTTATATTTTCTGTTTATTGTTAATGCATAAGAATCCATTTAACTATATTGTTGAGGCTAATAATAGGATGAAACAAACTATTCAAATTGGCTAAAAATCTGAGGATAGTCCTCAATTTTGAGAACAAGACTTATGTTTTGGATAAGTCTCTACCTCGGACTTTACCGAAAGGGTTCCTGCCCGAAGAACGTTTTACGTTTGAAAAATTTATTTAGTTAAATGAGGATAATCAGAAAGTACGTATTATTGTACTAGGCTCGATAAGTAACAAGATCCAGAAACAATATGATGGTATGAGGGCGTCTGGTGGATAATGCATCTCATGAAAGAACTTTATGCGGTACCAGACCGACATATTAGATATGCCATAACAAAGGCATTCTTCGGTGCGAGAATAATTGAGGGATCATCCATACGAGAGCATGGAGTGATGAAGCAATCTCTAGTGGAGAATCTCAAAGATCTTTAGGCTGATTTCGAGGAGGAAGAAATGTACGTTGGCGTGATTCTACAATCATTACATCCCTCATTTGGTCAATTATTATCAGCTATAATATGAATGGGCTTGAGGAAAGCCTTCATGAGTTGATTAATATGTTGGTCCAGTATGAGGCAACGATTGAAAAATACATCGTTGGTACTAGTGGGAGAGACTTCGACCTCTAAATCAAATGGCAAGGTTGTCGAACGCAAGAAGAGGAAGAATGATGAGACGTCTTCTATTATTGCTAGTACTTCGAGTGCTCCTATTTACACCGAAAGGCGGGGGGTAAAGGAAAGAGGAAGAGGGTTCATCAGTCAAGGATTCCGAATGATTTTGTATCTATTGCCTAGAGAAGGGCCGTTGGAAGGGGGAGTGTCCTAAGCTCCTTTCCAATAAAGGACAAAATAATAATTAAGAACGAAACTTACAGTCCTGGTAGGTCAATCTCTTCTAGTAGAGGAAGAAAAAGATTGATGGGTTCAAAAGGCACTAGAAATAGGCGATTTGGATCCATTGGCTTTTAAAACCTTCACTGAGAAAGAGAAATGCCACAAAAGTTCTTTTGTGGACAAAATGAGTCTACCAGTTGCACGTTGGATTGGATCCAATGTGATATCTGTGAGTCAGTAAAATGCACAAGATCAGCGTGGGGGTTCACAAATCTAACTTTGATGAGGTTCAAAGAATTAGACTCAGAGTGGTGAACCAAACTGATCACCTTTTGATTGGATCGAGAGGGTGTGTATCTAGTGGAATTTTTTGAATATCGCAAATGAGAATGTGATTCTCACTCGGTGAAGTTCTTCCTAAAAGGACTATAGTTGACCGGTCTTTGATAAGAAAGAAATTAGACTATGTTAGACTTTGTTTGTCGGTGTTTCACTAAAACAAATTGGTTCTTATTGTATGATGAAACTCTCATCCTACAAAGTGCTTGAGTTAATAGGATGGTCTTATACACATCTAGAAAATAGTGGGAGTAAGTTTTCATACAACTTCTCAAAAGCATCATTCGTAATCAAATATAATCCTTAACTGACCATATTCCAATCCTTATTTATCTGTGGAATTGGATTTTAATCCAAAAGGACATAAGGAGGAATGATGTGGCAAATTGTTCAGAATCGATGGCTTGGAGCCTAAAGATTCACCATGAAGTTAAAATTAGGTTTCAGACTTCATAAAATTGAAATATTCAATCTTATCAATGATAATACTAGGTATGATTTGATAAAATGAGTCCAAGATCAGTGGGAGTTGGTGTGAGTTCCAATGTGTTTAGTGTGAAAATGTCTTACTCATTTAGAATGAGGTTAAGATGTTTAGGAAACACTAAGAAATCAATATAAAATTGTTCATAAAATTCTCCATAAAAGGAATTGGATTCCTACATTAGGGACGAGCTGTTTCAGAATCAGTTGCAGGAGACTAATGAGAAAGCTCAAGTTGTTCGAGACTCAGCCATGGTTGATTGATGAGAAAACTTAAGTTGTTCAATGCGTCTAACTAATGCGAAAGCTCAGATGTCTTGGATATCCCCTATATCTGTGCCGAAGACAGCACGAAAGTGTTGGTTTGCAGTGTTGGACCTGATGTTGTGTGTGCTATGGGCATGACACAATGTATATCGAAAATATACTAATTGGTAGAAGACAGTTGCCAAGAGCTGTCTTTAATACCTAAATAAGGATTAAAGAAGTGTTTTTAACATATGCTTTGTGGAGCGTTGATTCTGGAAGGCTAAAGCAATACTAGCTTCCAGACTCATGTGAATAATGATAAGTTCTCAAAGTATAGTCACGTTTGAACTTGATGGTAGGCACGATAGCTTGAAAAGATTTCAAGTAGATGCCCCATCTTAAAAGTTGAATGTGGGATGACTTTAACAAGTCGGTCTTGGAAAGTGGTTTGGATAAAAAAAACTACATTCATTGGATGGATGTGGTTCCTAGCACGGCCGAGCCAGTTGTAGCTTTAAAGGCAAATGACAAGGCCAGGGCAAGAGCCTTATGGGCCCAAGATCTCATCAGAAGATCTACGAAAATTCTTAGATAATAGCTATCTGCAAGCTGCGATGGTGAAGGAAATACACGATTGGACTGTGTAGATCCAATAGAAAATAATATAGACCCACGAAATCGAGTTGATATCATAAATTGCTTATACTCAGAAGGTTCTAAGTGACATGGGTCATCGGCTTAATAGTCACGTGGGAGATTGTTGGAATGGGTGATCAAAAGCCAATTGGATTGGTTGTTTGCCATTCGCTAATCTTTATCAAACTAATATTAGATTGATGAATACAATATGAATTCATCAAGTTGGCAACATGTTTTGTTGTGCTTACCACTGATGTTGAATGAGTTTCAATGTCACAATGAAATGCCCACAAACTTAAAAGTTAAACCCGTGGAGTTGGGTTGCGCATAAGTTTGACAGCTATAAAATCAATTCTTGGGGATCGGTTTTAAACGTTCCAAGTCGAGGACCTCATGACAGGGCATCGAGGGTTTTATAGAGACTTGCACTAAGTAGTGTTGCCGTATTATGTCGGCAAGAGCGTAGGTCGTTTAGTTGACAAGGTAGTCGACTGACTGAATTGACTAACGAGAATCATCATATGAAAGCATCTTAAGGCTTGGTCGGTATGACTGGGATCCCAGTTTCGATAGTACGAGATTAGTCCTCGGACTTTAGGAATCATGGTAGTCACGTGCATACAAAAAATATATCTTGGATATGGCGAGCGGTGATTGTGGCACAAGACATGGTCAGCATAAGCTTTGTCTAGTACAGTCGGAGTATGTAGCGAGGATGGTAGATTGCAAGAGATGATCAGTCCCTTATCATTATATGATGGAGAGTTCTCCTATGTGCTCTAAAATGGTTTAGACTCTAAAGGTTTTTAGCCAAAGTGATTGATCGATTAGTGATAGGTTTCCTAGATCGGATCAGTAGAGTAAACGCGTCTCGAATATTAAGCATAGTTGCCTAGTCAAGGATGAGAATCGACGCCCAATTCAATGCCCTAGACTAAGGCCCGTAGATGGTTAACAGTAGGACAGTACTCGTATGAACTTGGAGCTTAAATGTTCACGCCAATATTCACCTAGTCTCTAGTGCCATGAACTATTGCTAGACGGCCACCTATGGTAGTGGGTCATTTTCGATTATGGGATAATCATAAATAATTAATTAAATTAGATTTAATTAATTTTGTTGGACACACACGCCCAAGTCTAGCTGAGGATGAACCTAAAGAGTCACACCCTACCACTTTAATGGGATGGTATTAATTTGAAATTAATTTTGGAAGAATTAATTTAATTTAATTGGATTAAATTAATCTTTGGAGTGAATAAATGATTGGATCATTTATTTAGAGCAATCCATTGGATGGATGAGTTGAAATTTAATTAATTGAATTAAATAGAATTTCCAGTTGGCTATTAAAATTAATTAGATTAATTTTATTGGACTTGATTCAATTTATAAATTGAATTTATAAATTGAAGGAGAGATAATAAAAGGCTTGGATTCTTTAATTGGATTAAAGTATATTTTAATGTTGGGCTTATAAATTAAACTAGGTTTGATTTAAAATCCCTAAGATGCGGGCTTGATTTAATTTTAACTAATTAAGCTTGATCCATTAAAATGCAAGCCCAAGACCTTGGTTAGACCATGGCTAAGGTAAGGAGGAGTCACTCCTCCTTGGGTGTGGTGTGTATGAAATGGTGCCTTGGGGTGCACCAAAATCCACCATAAAGGTGGCTTAGAGGTGTTAGATGGTTGTTGGAGTCTTGACTCCTTGGTATCTTGTGACTAGGTCACATATAAAGCCTCATACATCCTAATAGCCTTCAGCAACTGCTACACAAACATATCCACGAAATTTCTCTCCCATTTTCTTCTCCAAAAGCCCTCTCAAGACTTTAGAGATTGAAAGAGGAACAAAGGATCCAACATTAATCAATAATATTGTTAATTCTTTGCACTTCTGTGGAGGTTTTGCTAGCATGAAATCTCCATATCCATTAGTGGTGGTGTGTTACTCTTTGGAGGGTCTGTAGATTGAGATCTCATAGTGGACGGATCTGAAAAAAATATAGAGAGGAATCAACGCTTGTAGCCGAACAAGAAAGACAACAAGGATAAATTCCATTTTACTTTGTCCTTCTCATTCTTCTTGTTTATTCTGTGGCCTCTATCATTTTATTGTATATCGAACGTTCGGGAAAAAATCAAGGCTACATCCCTTTGATCATGATTTATTTAGTTAATTTATCATTTTTTTTTAATTTTTCGCACTTCCTCTGCCCTTCCTGAACTGATCCGCTCCTTTCATAGTCATAGGGGCCCTCACCGTAATATGAACTTGGTCTGGTATCGGTAGGACACAACCTCGTACCATCATCAGGTGCACCATATTGGTTATAAGTAGAAGACCAGAATGCCATTCCGATAGTATCGAAAATTATCTTCTGTGCCCAATCCATCTGCGCTGCATCACCTCAGTGTGTATTGGTATCCTCCTCCATAGGAGCAGGGGGAGTTTGCTTGTCTTGCAAAGGGGACGCCTTGACGGCATCAAATTACTCCTGCACCCTCTCCTTTGCTATGTGAAGCCTAATTATAATACTCTAGGATAAAAAAATTTATATACAAGTCAAAATTTATCTCTTACGGAGTTTTGAAAACTTTATTTTTGCACTTCTGACAAGGACATCTAATTTTCTCACTTTTCATATATGCGTGTTGAGACTTGGCCCATTCTATAAATACAGTAACACCATCATTAAACTCCGGAGTAAGACCCGCCCTATTCGGCAGGTTCTTCTCATACACCCATCTTCTCAATTGTCTTGACATGATAAGTCCTACACACATACGCACACACACACACACATATATATATATATATATTATTATAATATTAAATTTAATTGACAAAAGCTACAAAAAAATATAAACAACTTACAAATAATGGGTTAAAGTTGTTACCTGATCAAAATAACTTCAAATATCAATAAAATTCGAGACAGATGGACGAATGAGAGTATAAAAATATTAATAGAATACTCGGGGATCAAGAAAAATTGAGAGAGAGAGAGGAAATAGAGACAATATAGGAAGAAGGGAGGAACAAAGTGAAATTAAATGGAAGAGATGAACATATATATAGGCAAATTTGGAATGGGATTTGGAACGAATCCTGGAACACAAAACTAGCCGTTAAAAAATAGTCGTTACCCACAATGTGGAGCGGTCTTTTGCACTCAATTAGGCATGCTTTTGTATCCGTTAAAATATAGTCGTTGTACTTCATTTGGAACGGTCTTAGTAATACTATGTTACTAAAATATAAAAACCATTCCAAATTGTCACTCAGTCAGACACGGTCTTTGTAAACCTACCATCTTCATTAAAAGTCTTTATTAGGAACGTGTTTTGGATTACTAGAAGTCTAGGTGAAAATCCATTCCAAATTGTACCTCTTTTAGGAATACATTTGGAAACGATTGATTTTGGGACATCAACTATCTTACATTTAGGAACGATCAGAGAACGACTGTCTCTAAATTCAACATAGTGTTCCAAAAGTAGTTCCAACATTTAACCGTCACAACGTTGGAACATTTAACCGTTCAAAAGTAGTTCAAGTATAAACGTTGGCAATCCTAAACGAAATCTCAAAAATAACAACGATTGTGAAGTCATTTACCTCATTCCGTTCGTCAAGATTGCCAATTTCCGTTCCTATGTGGCATGGGTTTTGGAACGGTCTTTCCTACCGTGCCAAATCCCGATTTTTTTTTTATAGTGATCCCTTGAGTTTTGTTCAACTCCCACGTTTACTTCGACATATGCCGGCCCAATCCAAATCACACGGGCCGTTGATTTGCACCCTTTTGGGATTTGAAATCCGTCCAAGCCTAATGAGATTTCAAATTCCACTCGATCGATTGTTGATGAAATGAATTAATTTGACTATTTCATCCCCTTTTACAATAAAGAAAAAACAATCCATGTTTCCTCTTTATATAGAATGACTCTAAATTAATCTGCTCATATTTGTTTATGCATAATTAGGTTTGTTTGATTTTCGAATCACACTTTTTTAGTCATATAAAATATACAACTATTTATACTTGAGTAATTTATATATATGCTCAGAATTTGTTTATTAGTATTGTTAATTGAAGATAATTTAAAATATATCAATCATTGAAGATGGAAATATCATCATAACATAGAACCATAAAAATTTTTACCATTTATGATACAAACAGAGTTTACAATTCGAGTTATTATAAATAATAATCTATATTTTTACTAATTGTAAAAAGAAAGCCTCTTTTGTGTTTAGAATGGAAGTTATTTTAGTATTTTACAAAATTTATTATTTGTTTTTGCATAATTCAATTTTATATTTCTTTTTACAAAGTGGAATCTATAATTTGTGGACTCATAATAATAGTAGTTCTCGTACCAATTTTTTAAACCACCTAATATACCCTTTTTTTATTATCATCACTCATTCTTAAAAAGAAAAAAAAAACTTCCATGTTCATAAGATAAAATGTATTGTTATGGAAAAAATTAATTAAATACGATTATTAGTGATAATTAATTGCTATAGATAAAATTATATAACCATTCTTATAAGTTTTTGTATAATTGCAATAGATAAAATTAATAGATGTAAAATTGTTAACACAATAGTTAACTAAAACATCTATTGTTAATTTACCTATTCTTTGAACAAGATATGGTTCATTATCACTTTCATATGCCAAATTAATTATTTTTTCACAAATGTATTTCAATTATTCAAGTTATGCAATTGAATGGCAGTAAGGAATTCTTAAAATTGATCTCTTCTACCTTTTAAATTTTAAGATTTGTAATTAAAATGTGAAAATTTTGCATTATTCCTTTTTCTATTATTTTTGTGGATTATATTTGTTGTTGATAGTGGTTCATCTGTAGAGGTATTTCACAATTTTGATATTCTGCGCCTAAATGTTGTGATGGAAGTTATCAATTCGTAAATACTCGCAGCTAATGCACGCGATCCTCAAAACTTTTTTTTTTTTTTTTATTGTAAATCTGGACAAGTATAAGAATTTCTCCAATTGTAAACAAAATAAAGTTGAATAAAATCCTTTAATACCATTTATTTTTCCTTTCTAATAATCACTTTTATGGTTCTTTCAAACACTCCTTGCCAAAAATATATGATTAACCATGAGTCGTAATAAACATGGCAAGCAACGTTTTAGACAATTGAGAATCGAGATGATGATTGCATGTAATTGAATCCCTTTTCTTTGATTTCTCCAAAAAAAAAAAAAATGCTTTTATGCGAACTTATTATATGTACAAATAGATGAATTCCATCACGATATTTAGAATTAATGGATATACATTCTTATTTTATTTACAATTAGAAGAACTTTTATATTTATCTTGACTTATGTTTCAAATTTTGTGCGCGCGAGGACCTCGTGCATTAGCTGCTAGTATTACATATATTGCCAATATTAATACACCACTACTAATGATTTATACGTTTCAGTTTAATAGATCAATTTAATAGCTTTCTTATAATAAACCGACGTGGGAGTACAAGTCATGGAAGTCACTATAATTTCATAAACATTTGTATGTGTGTGTATATATATATATATATTTGTAAGATAATTAAATTTTGGATAATTATATTGACACTATCTATGATTAGACTAAATTACACAAATACCTACTATCTTTTGCAAAATTATAGCTACACCCTTTGAGGAGTGTTATGTAATATTTTTTTGAGGGGTGTTTGTATAAGCTTTACCTTTCACTAGGGTGTCTCTTGTAATTACAACTATAACCTCAAAAAGTAGTTGTAAGTTTGCAAACCTAAAGGGGGTGTATTTTAACTAAATCTCAGGGGGTGTCAATGTAATTTACCTTTAACTTTTCTTATATCCTTTCATCAATTTGGAATACATTAGTTTTTAGGGTGAATTACATCCACAACCCCTGAAGTTTAGTATAATTACAAATACATTCCTATTAGATGGAAAATTATATTTATTCTCCCTAAGGTATGCAAAACATTACAATACTAGCCAAAGAAGTGCGCAAATATAAAACTCGTACAAAAACTTCCTTTGTTTGCTTTAAAACTAAAGGGAATAGCGTGGATCGGCCAGGGAATGCGCAAGCGAAAGCGGTAAAATACATTAACAATAAATAGCAAAAATCGTGGTTCCAAGGGGTGTATCCTTGGAGTTCCGGGCGTTCGATGTAGCATAATTTAAAATGAAGACGCAGAAATAAATCATAGGTTATGATGAAGAGAAAAACAAACGAGAGCTACAAAATTTAAGTCGAACATTTACCTCTTGTACTTTGAATGTTCGTCGTTCTACTTTGTTCTTTTCGTTTACCCGAGACTCCAATTCAGGAACCTTCTAATTCGTCCACACCACACCGGAGTTAGGACCTCTTGGTCTCCTTGCTAGAAGAGAACAAGATGAAGAAGAAAGATTGAAGGGCACACGAGCCCACCCAAAAATATTTAAAAGACATACATGCGGTCTTAGGCCTCCGTGATCATTCATTAACTATTAACTAGCACATAATTATTATTAATCATGCTAGAAAATAAAATATACATCCCATGTATAAAAACTCAAAATCCAATATCGTAACAAACAATTATATGCATAAAACACAAGTTTAAAATTTATAATTAAGGGATGATCATAAGGCGTGCATCCAATTCACATAAATAAACACAATTAATTTAAGCAATTTAATTGCAGAAAAAATCCAATTTAATCCAAAATTAATATTTTTCAGAAATATCAGAAATTAGAAAATTTCATTTTTCGACAGAAACGACAAAAATGGCCCAACCGTCGGCCTGTAGCCGGCACAACGGCCGCAGTGATGGCCGCACGCGCACAGTGCGCACTGCCAGTATGTGCACGCGCGTGCAAGCTGCCTACACGGGGCGCATTGTGCTGGGCGTGCGCATTGCCTGCCTGCGCGCGCCCGATCGCGCGCACACTGTGCGCTATCGGCCGGCAGTGCACTGCCTCAGTACTCTTTCAATTTTTTTTTTTGTTTCTGCAGTAAAACTGAAAATAAAAAACAAGTATTTTTCCAGGAAAATCCAATTTTTTAAAATACTCAAACCATCCCAAAATTATAAAAATCAAATAAATAATTCTCTACATATAATTATCAAAATAAGCAATATAACCACATGCTTCAAAAGCGATAAAAACACGTTATCATGCTCATCCTCATAAACCATAGCCCTACATCGAACCTGGCTCTAATACCACTTGAAGGGAATCGTGTGGATCGGCCCGAGAACACGCAAGTGGAGGCGGTAAAATACATTAGAAATAAATAGCAAAAATCATGGTTCCAAGGGGTGTACCCTTGGAGTTCCTGGGCGTTCGATGTAGCATAATTTAAAATAATAATGCAGAAATAAATAATGGGCTATGGTGAAGAGAAAAATGAACGAGAGCTACAAAATTTAAACCGAACATTTACCTCTTGTATTTCAAATGCTCATCGTTCTACTTTGTTCTTTTCGTTCACCGAGGCCAATGCAGGAATCCTCGTCCCACTCCGAAGTTAGGACCTCTTGGTCTCCTTGTTAGAAGAGAACAAGAGGAAGAAGAAAGATTGCACCAAGTGCAAGAGAGAGGAGGCGACCGATTTCTAGAAGAAGGAGAGTGTGTGTGTTCTCTACACCACTCATTGTGAGTTGTGTAATAATTAATCATTTAAAATAATTAATTGCAACATATATATACCTCGTATGGATGTATTAGAATGTGTCTAGCTTCATTCTATCATCCATAAGGTAATATTATCTTTATTCCAAATAAAGAATGACTAGCATGACAATTTTCAAAAGTGAGAATTGCTAGTCAAATGTTTCATTTCCTAGATTTTCCAATAGGCTTAAATGAGGGGTGAAGTGGCCAATTTTTACCTAGTAAAATTCAAGGCCCACTTGATTTTAGTTCAATTAAATTTAATAAAATCCACCAATTAAACCCAATATGTATTTAATCTAATTAAATACTTAACCCCAAAATTATTTTTATTAATTTAATAAGTCCAACTTAAATGATAAGGACAAGCCCAATATTAAATTAATCCCATTACTTAATCCTTGGGTCTTTCATCCAATGGATCTCTCATCTAGCAAGTAATCCAATTACTTGCAAAATTAGTTCCAAATTAATTCCTCGCTCCTTTCGGTGGTTTGTGTGTGACTCTTTAGGTTCACCTTTTAGCTAGACTTGGGTTAGTGTCCAACACTATTATTAATTAAATCTAATTTAATTAATAATTTCTTGGTCAATCTTTGATTAAGAAAACCCGTCACCATAGGTGGCCGTCTAGCAACGGTTCATGGCACTAGAGACTAGGTGAATTATCCATGTGAACTTTTAGGCTCTAGAGTCCATACGGGTACGGTCCTTTCCTCTACCATCTACTGTTTTTCGGCCTTAGTCTAGGGCATGAAATTAGGTGTCGGTTCTCATCCTGGACTAGGCGTTTATGCTTAATACTTGAGATTGCGTCACGCCAAATTGCTCGAAATAGAAACCTCTTTTTCCTATTCGTCTAATGACTGTGGCCACATCTTCATAGAGCGTGAACGCATCTCCAAGTGCATAGGAGATACCTCTGTCACGTTTTGACAGGGGATGGATCCTCTTCTTGAAACTCACCGTCCAGCTACATACTCCGACTACACTGGACAAAGCTTATGATGACCATTTCTGTGACATGATCACCTCTCGCACAGATCCAAGATACAGTCATTGTGTGCACGTGACTGCCGTGATTCCTTAAGTCTGAGGACTAATCCCATACTACCGGAGCTGGGGATTCGAGTCATACCGACCAAGTCCTCAAAGCTTTCATATGATGATCCCAACGAGTTAGTTCAGTTGATTCGACACCTAGCCGATCGACCCACTAAGATCGCATAGACGTCCCACGTCTGTTGCCGATGAAATGTGACGCTCATCCAATGAATGTGACTCTTAATGCAAGTCTGCAGAAGACACTTGATGTCCATTGTCAAGATACTCGACTTGGAATATTTAAGACCCAACCCTTGGCACTTGATTTCATGACTATCATTCAATGCGCAGTCCAACTGTTGTCGGTTGTCAAATTGATTTGTGGGTTTTGTTGTGATGTTAAAGGAAAAGGAAAACATACATGATGAGCACAACAAATACGATGCAATGGCGAATACTCATTTATTTACCAAAACAATATTACTTAAATAAAGATTACTTTGAATAGTCCCAAAACCGCCAATCCAATTGAGGTCACTTGTTTCAACAAAAACCCATCTATTCTATCTCTCTCCAAACAAGATCGGACTCTTCTTTCTTTGTAAATTCCTCAACTTCTCTTTGCCTCTCTTCTTCATGTCGGCTACAAGACCTATTTAACGGCCCCAACAACGAACAAGTTTTCGGCACCAACGACTCCTCTCTCTGTTTATCTCTTTCATTCGTGTTACAGTTTTTCTCAATCTTGCCTCTCATTGATATACAATTTTTTGTCATTTTTTGCGTATACTAGAAAAAATATGATTTTTTGCTACGATTAAAAATTATAGCCAAAAGAAAAAAATTATGGAAAATATTTTGGCGATGGCTAAAAACCATGAAGAATATTGATTAAACGTAGTAAAAATATAAGTTTTTTGCTTTGATTTTACTTAATCGTGGTTAATAGTAGCGATTATCATGGTTTTCAAGCTTGGTTATTAATAATGTAGCAAAATCTCAATTTTTTTCTAGTGATATGAGATAATCTCACATGATTCAATTTAACTACCGTCCTTCATTTCGGCACAAGATGTAGATGTAAGTCTTACAAACTTGATGAGGGGAACAACTATTGTAAAACTATCAAACTTAATTAGGTGTAAGAAATGCAATGGATGGGGCCATAACAGTAGGACTTTTATAGAGCCTCAGTTGATGCCTACTACTGAGGTAAGATGTATTTCCAAGCATTTGTATAATATGTAAGTCTTGTTGTTTCTGTTACTGATTAATTTAATTGATTATGAAATAGACGACAACGAGTACTCAAAGAAAAAGGTCATCTCAAATAAAAGAAAAAGTCACAAGGAAGAAACAATTATGTTGTTGTAACGTTTTCACTCTTTACTTAAAGATGAATTTGTTAATATTGTAATTGTAGGTTAATGAAGGCAATCAAGGTGGACGAATTATACGTTCAGAAAAACAAAAGATTAGGTTGGTTCTCCATAACCATTTTAACCATTGCCATCTCAAGCTTCCAGTACTCCATATCTTGCAAATGCAAATGGGGCACTATTGAATCCTTTGAGAAGGCGTAGGTTGGACCATTGAGTTCAGACATATGATTTGTTTCTTCTGATGAGATATATGAGTCCTTTGAGTCCCATGAGAAGGCGTAGGCTGGATCATTGAGACCATTAAGTCCTTTGAGAAGGCGTAGGACTTTTATTGATGATGAATATTAGCATACTCTTCTATTTTGATGATGATAAATGTTGGATTATATTTATGGCCAATTGAAATGTATTGCTAGACAGTTTATGATAAAAAATATTTTTTGTGTACAACTTACATTAGATGTTATTATCAACGCGTTATTATTAAATTTTAGTGTATATGACCGTTTCTTGACATTGGATGACATTGGACACATGCAAAACAACTTACCAGAATTGGTACTCGTTTTAGAAACCATAATAATGGTTTTCTTCAAACATCTATCTTTCTTACACCTTCCTTCTTGATATCCCAATCCATTTTCACTAAAATATGAGATGCTTCATTTAAAAACAATGTAAAGATTGTATGAAAAGCCTTTAGACCAAAATATGTATATATGGAAGCATTTCTTACACCAATAAATGACTAGTTTAAAAAAATAAATAAATAAAATATTCAAGTACAAAGTATGATAATCATAACATTTAGCTCTCAATATTCTAAAACATTACAATAGGTCTAAGGGCATTTGAGTTTGAAAATTTGGTCAAACTATTGTCAACTTATTACTAGGGGTATCTTTTAATTGCTGTGATAAATTTCACTGTAGCCCTACTGATGTAGTTAAATGTAAGACGAAACTAACCTCAGGGAGCTAAATGTAATTTCTCATCTAACAGGGAAATATTTATCATTATACCTATCTTCAAGAGATTTGGATGTAATTCACCTAGTTTTAACTTAAATGAATTTGTGAACTGATTCGCCAAGCGACACAGAGGGAACATAGACAATAGAGCGATTGAGCTTATTTTATAGGGAGGGGAAGTTTCTCGACTGATGAGTTAGAAACAAGGGCTGGTTTTGGAACTGTGAAAGGCATGATTTTGTCATATGTCCAATCTCATGAAAACTAAAATAGGTAAATAAGATAAATTTAAAATCCCTAACCAGATCAATTCATATAAACGAATAATACAAAAACATATTAATTTCACATCCCTCGACTCATCACTTACTCACATTTCCCATCTATATCCAATCTCTGGATGTAAACAAAGCCTAATATAAATGAGTTAAAATTTTATTTTTCGTCCTATAACTATTGGAATGTTACACCTTTAGTCCAATTTTCATTGTAATTATTTATCTCCTTTAATCATCAAGCTTTTGTTTCATTTATCAAGTCATGCAATTAGATACGTAAAACACCTTTAACTCTTATGATCGGCAATCAAATATTGTGACTAGAAAAAATAAAAGTTTCTTACTCAAAGTAGGTTTGATTGAACCAAACTAATAACGTGTAATATTTATTGGGAAAAATACATACCCCTTTGTGTTAAGGGAAATGAGTAATTTACTCTATAAAAAAAAAAGAGGCAATTTACCACCATATCTTATTAGAAATGGAGCAAAATACCCCTCTAGGTCCAGTGGTGCACTACACGCTCTCCATGTGCACCTGAGCATTATTTTTAACCAACTAACCTTTGTGGCATGCGTTCTTGCGTGAATATAATAAATAATTTTTATATTTTTAAAATATATTATAAATAAGAGCAAAATATACAAGTCAATACGTTAAATTAAAAAAAAACTAATTTATTAGTTAATTTATAATTTAAAAAATTTGAATAAGTTAGTTATTTTATTAGGTGAAGGGCATTTTTGACTTTATAAAATATTGGTGCGACAATGTCATTAACCGCCATTTATGAGTATGGAGCTCCTTTTCTTTCAAATTAGTATAGATAGAATCATATATATATTTAATTTAATGTATTAATACATATATATTTATAGACATAATATTTAATATTATATATTAGTTATATAATAATATATATATATATATATATATATATATATATATATTATATTTTCCTTTCTTCTTCGTCGGACTGCCGCTGGCACCACCACCTCCTCCTTCCCCTCGTGCCTTTGTCGCCGCCGCCCCACCTTCCATTGCGCCCTTGCCGCTGCCCACCGCCTCCCCGTCCTCATTCTTCCTCTCCGTCGCCAACCTTTTCCTCCGCCCCCTTCCTACGCCTAGATCCACCTCCGCGCACCTAGATCCGCCATCGCTTTCCCCTTCCTCCTTCATCCTCCCTTGTCACCACTCCCTCCTACCCCCGTCACCACCCAGATCCACCGCCCCCCTCCCCGCCAGATCCACCTTCCCCCACTGATCTCTCTCTGTCTCTCTATATATATATATACACACACACTATATATATATAAATATATATATATATATATATATATAAATAGTTTTCATTACATATAATATATAGTTATAATTTTATTAATTTATATTTAAATCATTGATTTGAACCGATAAAATCTACACCGTAGATTTATTAGTTAAATTTGGACCGTAGATTTATTAAATAAGTACATAAATATTTTTTTAATTTTAAATTAAAAATATAATAAATTAAAAAAAGGCGTGTGTGATTCACAAAATGATTCAGAAGGCTAAATTGCTCTATTTCTAATAACACAAAGGGATAAATTGCTATTTTATTTTTCACAAGGGGGTAAATTGCTCATTTTCATTAACACAAGGGGTAAATTGAATTTAACCCAATAGTTTTTTTTTTTTATAAATTGTACTCACTTGCAACATAAGTACACATATAATTTAGGGATAATTACACTCCCTCTCCTGAATTTTGGTGTTATTACATGTAGACCCTCTGTAATTTGCAAAATTACACATAACCTGCTTGAGTTTTGCTTCCGCCTAACAAATAAGTCCATCCGTTGGTCAAAATTAACTAAAAATTGCATAATACCCCCCTGTGTTATACGAAAATTGCTAAAAACTTACCTTTGTTAATTAAATAGCCAAAAAAGACCTCCTATAATTATAAACCTGCAAAAAAAAACCCTCTCCGTTAAAAAAAAACGAAGAGTGGATTACATTGGCTAGAAATGAGATATAATATTTTGATCTATTTTCAACCTTTGACCTATTTGAATGGACAAAATTATCCTTATTCTATACAATTACCCACTCTTTTCTTTTTCGGGGTTAATTCTTTACCTTCTTTTTATACTTCACTAAACAATTAATATTCATCAAATATTGATATGTAAAATTAATATTACATCATATTAAATTATTGTACATATAAAATATCACAATTTTAAAATAAAAATGCATAATTTTATTTATAAATATCATTAGCTAATTTGATTTTGTATTCAATATATTGAAATTTATTATTTATATAAATTAAATAAATAAAATTTAATACTTTAATATAATTATATTTAAATTTTAAACTGCATAAAATATCAAATTTTTAAAATTAAAATGCATAATTTTATTTATAAATATTTTTAGTTAATTTGATTTTCTGTTGAATATACACTACCAAAAAAAAAAAAACCTTTTTTGTGACAGAATTTCCGACGGAATTTTTGACAAAATTTCGTCGCTCATATGGGTTCCAATGAAATTTTCAATGATTTTCGAACCAACAGCAGACCGTCTGAAAAAGGCACTTCAGAAAATATTTTCGATAAAATGAATATCCGTTAGAGTATTTGTGACGGTTTTACGATGGTTCGTTATTGTCGTCGGAAAATTCGTCCACAGGACGAAAAATTAGTATTTATTTAGAAAAAAATTTGGGACGAATTTTGGGACAACAAATTAAAAATTTCGACAAATTTCTTTCTAGAAATTTTTATATTATCATCGAAAGTTTGTCGGTAATTAGTCGAAAAAATTGTTATATATATTTTGTCATCGAAAATATTTTCGAAAATCATCCCAAATTATTTTGAAAATTGCAATGAATAAGGAACGAAATTTGGGACCGAAAATATCACAGTTTCTATCCCAAAATTATTCTGACGTAATTCGCGATACCTGTCGTCACAAAATTCGTCCCAAATATTTTCGATAGTTTTCCATCCCAAAATTTGTCCCAAATATTTATTATGTTTTAAAAAAACTTTATAAATTTTTTAATATTATTAAAAATAAATAAATTTTAGGAACCATATTTTCTCTAAGAAAAGCATACTCAATTAAAAAAGAAAATGTCATTTTACAAAGTGCATAATTCAAAATTAAAACAAATTCTAATCTAATGCTTCTAGCTCGTCTGAAAGCTCAGGGTCAGCAGCATCCTCGGCTGTCGGCTGTGTTGCTCCCTACATAGATATTTGAATAAGTAAGAAGTTTTTTAATTTACGATATCAATAAAAATAATTAACAATGTAAAGTTTAAAATTTACTTACGAGTTTCCTTTTATGCATTCCAACTGAGGAGGACCCACCACGGTAGATGGTGTTGGCCGCTACAGGGTTGGCGGCCCAATTAGCCTTATTCTTGGCCAATGTAAGAGTGGAAACTCCGATCATACCTGTCGTTGGGGATATTGTTATTAGTATTCAAGCACAAAACTTATTTTTATTTGTTTATTAGGAAAAAAAAAAGAAGGAAGATTGAAGAACTTATCGAGGCTCGACAAGGGTGATGAACTTATGCGTCTATCGAGGTATTGTAGGTGCTTGTGAAACGAAAGATGGGCTGGAGAAAGGTGCAAAGGATCCCCAAACTTAACAATTGGCTTCTCCAATATGCCAATAGCATGACGAACTCTCTCTTCATCAGCAAACCATTCTTCATGAACATCGTTTACACTCCTCCATAAAAACGTCCATAAAAAGTTAGTAAAAATGGAACAAATTTATAATATCGAAAGATTCTAAATGAAAACTTGCAATTGTCAATATTAAACATTAAGAGCTTCAAAGAAACATTTTCACGCTAAGAAATTAGCATTTCATAAACTTAGAGAACCAACAAATTCTCAACCAACCCAAGAGAACATGGTCAAGTGGGACAAAAGGATTACCAGTTATGAAGACGCAACAACAAACCTGCTGCTTCCTTTGAGATTGAAAGGACATTAGAAATCTAAGTAATATCTTCCTCTTGGTGTTGCCTTATACTTCCTTTAAGATGGTATAATTCTTCTGCAGTACAAACAAAAAAATGTAATGTGAAGAGAATAAACATATAGCGTATTGAAATCAGCTTTACCTGTGAAAATGAGCATTGCAAATTTTCCTTCATTATTCTTATTTTAAATTATAAGCATAATTCTTATTGAATACAAACAAGAATATGCCATGAAAGAAATAAATATATAAACCAGTACAAACAAGAATATTCCTTAAATACTAAGTTACTTGATTATCAGTGACTAACAAAGACAAGACAACCTTTCATATCTATAGTAGAATAACAATTATTATTCAGATATCTTCTGAAGAACAACACAGCTTAGCACTTCGTTCTTGATTTTCCAGCACAAAGCGCACACTTGCTTTTAATGTCTTTATTTACATACTTATCTTCACAGATAAAGTTTTAAAATGTTAAAAACCAAGACATACCATAACATTAGCAAAGAGAAGTGAATATAGAATTTTTTTACAGTAACAACTTTGGGAAAAAGATTAACATAAATAAAGTTTATACATTAACATAGTTTAGAAATTGCAGAAAAAACCAAAAACAAAAATTGTCCACTTCTAATAAAGTAAAATCCAAATCAACAAAAACATTCCAGATTCATAAATACCCAAACCAAGCAAAATCAGCTTCATAAAATCAGAAACATAACACAAATACCAAATTCAATTTATTATAAAAAACATAACCCTAATTTTAACAAAATGTCGTGTTTACAGGCCAAAACATGACTTTAGACGCGAGTCACACGATGAAGGGAGCTGATACAGATTGTGCGATCAAGGGCTTGTTTGAAATTGGGGGCAATTTGATTAATCTAGTCGAAAGCGACGCCGTTTTAGGCCAGCTACGGCGCGATCAGATTGGGGATTTCCCTAGCGAAATTTGCCCTAATTAGACCAGCAAGCATACACATGGACGACCATGATCAAACGCAGCTGATAGAGCACTGGAGTTGTTGCTCCAATGGTAGAAAGGGGTGCGAAGCGAGCACGACCAGAATAGCTGAAGAAAGAGCTTAGAAGACAGAGACTTTTTGCGGAATTTTAAGTTCAGCTTTATTACTTTTTGTCACATTTGGTTGCAACTCCATTGTAAAAGCAAGGAATGTCAAGGAAGGGATTATTATGAAATGAATTAAGTTTCTGTTTCTCTCATCTCCTCTCTGTTCCTCATCTTTTTCGATCCCCTTCTCTCTGTGTATTCACTTTGCTGCAATTAACTGCAAATTCTATCTCAGTTCTTTACATTTGGCCTCAGAGCCATACGATTCTTGGACCTAAAACAAAAATAAAAAAGATGGCTGATGGAACTAGACTAAAAGAGATTCAAGAAGCACAAAAGAAACTGATCTATTATTGATGGATGAGAGGGCTAGAAGACAAGCAAGTGAGGATGAGATCCATGGGCGTCTGGATCAAGTCATGGAGGTACAAGAAGGGTTGCAAGCATCTGTGCTGAATGTGGAACACAGTTTATTGACTGTTCATCAACAACTTCAAAGTGTTGTAGAACAGTTACAACAATATAAGAAGAACAAATCTATCATTGGGGAAGGTTTGACAACATTTGTAGAAAAAGAATCAATTTCTAGACCTGCTGCCCACAACTCCTACAGACAAGATATCAGCAACCTTCCCAGGCAAGAACATTACAACTCTCAACATACTGGGACTCATAATGCTTTGAACAAAATGGAATTCCCCTATTTTGATGGTGAAAATGCAAGGAGTTGGGTGAGGATGTGTGCCAGATACTTCCGGTTAATACCCATACCACAGGATCAGAAGGTCCCTATGGTTTCAGTCTATATGCAGGGGAGAGCAGAAGTGTGGTACCAGGGTTACACTGAGAATAAGGATTTCCAGTCTTGGGAGGAACTGGTGATCAACATACTTGAGAGGTTTGAAGATCTAGATAGTGAAGGAGTTATGATAGAGTTTAAAAAACTCCATCATGGAACCTCTGTCAATGCATACCTTGAGAGGTTTAAGGAACTGAAGGACCAGATGTTCATCTTTAACAGAAACCTGGAGGAGGTTTCTTCATGTTAAAGTTTATCAGTGGCTTAAAAGAGGAGGTCAAATCCTTCGTGTCTACCTACAACCCAACCTCCCTCAACCAAGCAGTCATCCTTGCTAGAAAACAAGAACATACAGTAAATGCCATTCTCAAGAAAGCTAACCATTTCAACAGAAATACTCACTCAAAACCCCCTTTCAAACCTCCAAATAGAAACCCCCACACAGAACCAATACCCAAGCTAGGAGATTCCACTGAAGCTGAAGTGAGGGCCAAGAAGGAAAAGAATATGTGCTACAGGTGTGATGAACCCTATGTACCAGGGCATATGTGCAAATATAAACAAGTGTACATGTTGTTGAATGAAGAGGAGGCAAAAGAGTATGACAAGGCAGAACAAGGGGAACAACCAAACTGAAGAGGAGGGTAATGAGAGTGATGTTATTGTATCCTTATATGCTATGAAGGGAAGCATCAGTAACAAAACTTTAAAGATCAATGGTTTGGTGGCAGATAAGGAGATCCTCATACTTATTGATTGTGGGAGTACTCATTGTTTCATTAATGAAAAGGTTGCTATGGCTTTAGGGTGTAAACTGGAAGGTACTACTCCTATGGTAATCAGAGTGGTTGATGGTAGTTAAATCATTAGCCAAATGATGTGCCCAGGATTCAGTTGGGAAATGCAAGGACATAAGTTTTCACACCTGTCAGACTCCTGAAGTTAAAGGGGTATGACCTGGTGCTTGGATGTGACTGGCTCAGTAATTACAACCCTGTTGAATTAGACTTCCATCAGTTGAAGGTTAGACTCACACAGGCTACGGGGCAGCTAATTCTTAGAGCTCTACCTCTTGAGCCAGGGGCTAAAATGTTGTCTGCTTTATCACTGGCCAAATTGATAAGAAGAAGAAGTGTTTTTACAGAAGGGGAATTGTTCCTAAACCAAAAAACCTTGAAAAATGTTGAGGAAAACAACAAGATACTTGAGTTACTACTGCAGTTTGAGGATGTATTCCAAGAACCTAACTCTCTTCCACCTGAAAGGAACATTGAACATTGCATTGAATTACTTCTAGATGCAATCCCTAAGAAGAAACACCCCTATACATATGCTTATGGCCAAAAGACTAAAATTGAAAGGATTGTTAAGGAAATGCTCAATAGTGGGATCATAAGGCCAAGCCACAGCTCCTTTGCGTCTCCAGTTCTACTAGTGAAAAAGAAGGATGGTGGGTTGAGACTTTGTGTTGACTACAGGTATCTCAACAAACTTACCGTCAAAAACAATTTTCCTATTCCTATAATTGATGAATTGTTTGATGAGCTGTATGGTGCTAAGTACTTTTCCAAGATTGATTTAAGATCAGGCTATTTTCGGATAAGGATGAGACATGAAAACATACCTAAAACCAGTTTTATTACCACAGTGGACACTATGAGTTCTTAGTTATTCTTTTTGGGCTATGTAATGCTCCCTCGACCTTCCAGGCCCTTATGAATACTGCTTTTGAACCTTACCTCAGAAAGTTTGTTCTTGTATTTTTTTGATGATATTCTAATCTATAGTAAGGGTTGGGGCATGCACCTAGTGCACCTCAAGAAAGTCATGGAATTGTTGAAGAAGCACCAGTTCTATGCAAAGAGGAGCTAGTGTACCTTTGCATAGATGAAGGTAGAGTACCTAGGGCATATCATATCTTGGGAGGGTGTTGCCACAGATCCCCAGAAAGTTGAGTGCATGCTTAAATGGCCAACTCCTACCACTGTAAGGGCACTTAGAGGATTCTTGGGACTCACAGGCTACTACAAGAAGTTTATTAAGGGATATGGGGTCATCAGCAAACCTCTCACCTTACTCCTTAAGAAAGATGCATTTGAATGGAATCAAGAAGTTGAGGAGGCCTTCAATCAACTCAAAAAAGTCATGACCACTGCTCCAGTATTGGCTATCCCTAATTTTTCCAAACCATTTACAGTTGAGACTGATGCAAGTGGAAAGGGAATTGGTGCTGTCCTAATGTAGGAAGCCAAACCCATAACTTATCTAAGCAAGGCTCTAGCAGCAAAAAACCTAGGGCTATCTACTTATATAATGAGTTTTTGGCTTACTTTTTAGCCGTCACAAAGTGGAGACATTACCTGCAAGGGAATCACTTTATTATAAAGACTGACCAAAAAAGCCTGAAGTACATACTTGATCAAAGGATTGATTCTGTATTGCAACAGAAATGGGTGGCCAAGTTGTTAGGCCTCAACTATGAGGTTTAGTACAAAAAGGGGAGTGAAAATAGGGCTGAAGATGCATTGTCGAGGGTAGGACATGAACAAGAAGAACCTCAATCCAATGCCATCACAACTCAAGTTCCATTATGGGTGCAAGAACTGCAGTCAAGCTATGAGGGAAATACATTTTTCAGACAGTAATTCAATCCAAACCCTTTATGCTACATCATTTCCTGATTATGAATACGCAACAGGGATACTCAGAAGGACAGAATTTGTGTGGGCAGCCATGGAGGGGTCAGAGAGAAGATCATCAAATCACTCCATGATTGTGCCTTAGGAGGTCATTCTGGGATTACTGGCACTTATCAGAGGATTAAACCGCTTTTCCACTGGCTTACCTTGAAGGGGGACATACAGAATTGGGTGAAGGAGTGTGAGGTTTGCCAGAGATCCAAGCATGAGAACAATCCTTACCCGGGATTGCTGCAGCCACTCCTTATTCCTGAGCAAGCATAGTCATGTATCTCAATGGACTTCATAGAAGGCTTACCAAGCTCTGAAGGTAAGGATTCCATTCTGGTTGTTGTAGACAGACTCACCAAGTACTCCCATTTCATAGCACTGAAACATCCTTACACTGTTACTTCAATTGCCAAGCTTTTCTTTGATAACATCTATAAACTACATTGGCTGCCAGTGAGTATTGTGACGGACAGAGATAAAATCTTCACTAGCAAGTTTTGGAAGGAGTTGTTCACATTATCTGGGGTGTCCTTGGATATGTCCTCGGCCTATCATCCACAAAGTGATGGACAGACAGAGCGAGTTAATCAATACCTGGAAAATTACTTAAAATGCATGTGCCACCAAAAACCGAAGAAATGGGCTCAATGGCTGACTCTAGCTGAATTTTGGTTCAATACTAATTTCCACATAGGGTTAAAAGCTACCCCCTTCCAAGCTCTTTATGGCTACCCACCCCATCAACTGTCCATTGGTCCTTATTTGCAAAACCATACAGGTAGAGGAGCTAATGCAAGAAAGAGTGAAGGTGTTGCTCCACCAAAGCTCAGCAAAGAATGAAAATATATGCTGATAGGAAAAGGTCAGAGAGTTTGCATTAGGGATGAGGTGTTCTTTATGTTGCAGCCATACCGGCAGATTTTTGTTTCCCTCAGAAAACAATTGAAGTTGTCTGCAAAATATTTTGGACCTTACAAGATAATTGAGAAGGTGGGTAAGGTAGCTTACAAGCTGGAGCTACCCCCAGGCTCCAAAATTCATCCTGTCTTCCATGTCTCCTTGCTGAAAAAGAAGGTGGGTTCTAAATATTTTCTCTCAGTCCATTTACCAGAGTTTGAGGATGAGGTGTTTAAAGTTTACCCTGCAACCATTCTTGCTAGAAGGTTAGTGCCAAGGAACAATGTAAGTGTTCCACAAGTGCTCATCCAGTGGTCTCACACCTCGCCAGACCAGGCAACTTGGGAAGATTACAAGCAAATCGCTGCTAAATTCCCAGGATTTGATCCTTGGGGACAAGGTTCAAACAAAGGGAGAAGAAATGTCGTGTTTACAGGCCAAAACACGACTTTAGACGCGAGTCACACGATGAAGGGAACTGATACAGACTGTGCGATCAAGGGCTTGTTTGAAATTGGGGGCGATTTGATTAATCCAGTCAAAAGCGATGCCGTTTTAGGCCAGCTAGGGCGCAATTAGATTGGGGATTTCCCTGGCGAAATTTGCCCTAATTAGACCAGCTAGCAGACACGTGGACGACCATGATCAAATGCAGCTAAAAGAGCATTGGAGTTGTTGTTCCAATTGTAGAAAGGGGTGTGAAGCGAGCACGACCAGAATAGCTGAAGAAAGAGCTTAGAAGACAGAGACTTTTTGCAGAATTTTAATGCAGTTCAACTTTATTACTTTTTGTCACATTTGACTGCAACTCCATTGTAAAAGCAAGGAATGTCAAGGAAGGGATTATTATGAAATGAATTAAGTTTCTGTTTCTCTCATCTCCTCTCTGTTCCTCATCTTTTTCCCATCCCCTTCTCTCTATGTATTCACTTTGCTGCAATTTACTGCAAATTCTATCTCAGTTCTTTACACAAAACACTTCACAAGAAAAAGAGGAAAAAGATGAATCGAAAGTGGGGGTTGGGGCTGGATCGAGAGCAGCGAGCAACGAGCGGCGAGACGGTCGTGCTGGGTGGTGGAGAGACAAGCAACGGTGTGGCTGGGTAGGCAACGGTCGGGTTGGCAGCGGCGACGAAAAGAAAAAAAAAGGAAAGGAAAGAGAGAAGAGAGGGAGAAAGAAACTGATTGCAAATTTGGGGGAAGAGGTGGTAATGAAAAGGGAAAAGGGGGGGGGGATAAAAGAGAAAATGAGTGGAGGGGAAATTTATTTTACTTTTTTATTTTAAAATTTATTTAAAAATTAGAAAATTAAAAGTACAATTTTTCATTTCATTTCAATTTTTCGATTGATTTTCTGACTGATTTTCGATGAAATGTGTAAATTCGTTCCAATTTCGTTCCAAAACGGTCAGAAAACTATTTTTTATTTTAATTCAAAAACTTAAAAAAAATTCAAAATAGTTATATTTAGGACCCATAATTGTTCATATTGAGTAGTAAATCATTATTATAACACAATTGAATAGATTATAAAAAAATAATAATTTTTTTTATGTTAACAAAAACAAGAATATGAAAATTGAATGTTACAACTTACAAGTATGTTGTTATAGTCAACCATCGTTACAATACATAATTCAATCGAACCATCCGATTTGAAATCCAACCATTAGATACAATCATTTTGATCCCATATTACTTTTTGTTGAGTTTCACATAAATCTGCTTGCCGATGTAGATATATCGTATTTGAAAAATTATGTTAGTTTTCTAGGATGAATATGGAGGACATTTTCCAATTGATTTTCTGACTGATTTCCAATGAAATGTGTGAATTTGTTCCAATTTCATTCCAAAACGGCCGGGAAACTATTTTTTATTTTAATTAAAAAAATTAAAAAAATTAAAAAAATTAAAAATAATTATATTTAGGACCCATAATTGTTCATCATTGAGTATGAGACCCATAATAATTATATTTAGGACCGATAAATGTATATGATGTAACTAATATAAAAATTTTGAAAGTTTAATTTAGAGCTTAATTTGAAAGGTAGAGTAGAAGAGAGTGAGAACACAAAAGAGAGATCTTTAAATTTATACTGTTTTTTGTAATGGATTTTCCGACAGTTTTGTACGAAATATGACTATAATAATATAGCCGTTGGAATATAGCTGTTAGTCAATTTTTCGATGATTTTTCTGATGAAACTTTAAAAATATAAGCGTTATAATATAGCCGTTGAAAAATAACCGTTAGATAATTTTTGACGACTTTGGGATGCATTTTACGACGATACAATTTAGTCATGAGAAGATAGCAGTTTCAATTTCCGACCATCATAATCCATCGGAATAAGCATCTCAAATATAATATTTAGAGACAAAAGTTGCGACGACAAGCCGTTGGAAATTCTTTTTGAAGTTTTACCATCGCAACAAAATTAAACTGTGACAAACTCCATTGGAACTCTCTAACGGTTTATATGTCGTCGGAAAAATGGTCACAAACACAAAAAAAGTATTTTTCCGACTAAATTTACAACGACTAGTGACGGAAGTATTTTCACTTCCTAATTTTCGACGGAATTTGCGACAATGGGTTGTAATGTCCGACGGATTGTGCAATTTTTTTGTCTATGGAAGGATCCCGTTGAAAAGAAATAAAATGTGTTGCAAAATAATCGGAAGTTAAGAGGAATTTTGCGATCAATACGGAACCGTCAGAATTTTTCGTCGGAATAAATTATTATTTTTTTGTAGTCCTATTGAAATTATATTATTTATATAAATTAAATAAATCAATTTTATATTTTGATATAATTATATTTAAATTAAAAAATATAATTCATTTAATTTATTATATTAAAACTTATAAAATGAAAAAAATAAAACAAATAAAGAAATAAAGTAAAAAGAAAGAAAATTGGGAGACATCATCACTATGTTTGGCCTCGTTTCTATTTGTTTTGGCCCATCTCAAACAAGAGTTGTGTTTGGTTTAGAATTATTTCCCGTTAATTGTGTGTTTAGGCATTTTCCATCTCATTTCCCCATACATACCAAACTAGTATCTTGGTCCAACAACTTTCATTTCCCAACCCTACTCTTCTACAAACATGAAACCGAAAACCCTAGGACAAATGCATTCCGTCGTCATTGCCATCGCCGGAGAAATCGGTGGTCCGATGAAACTCTTTCAACACTGCAAACGTGGCGTTCAAGCTTCATGGGTATTCCGATTTGCCCTCCGTCGGCGAGAAGCGAACAAATGGATTTTTGGTGGTCTGTAGCAAGTGCAGTTTATGCACTTAAATCGGCCGCTGGTTGGGGATTTTAGATTGAACAACGGCACTGCATTGTACCTTGAATGATGGCAGGTTGAGAGCTTTTTCTGTGAGTGTGAGAGGCAGAGAAGCTCCGTTCAAGGAAAAAGGTGCTGTGAGCGGTTTTGACTGACAGGTGACGGCGACGGACTTACGGTGGCGAATTCCTCCGACACGCATCAACACCAGAAATATTCACTTGATCGTTTGGCATAAGGGTATGGGTCATTGTTATATTTTTCATTTTTCATTTTTTTGGGGGGGGGGATAGGGGTTCGGTTTGGAATTCTGAATTTTGTCTTCTGGAGTTGAACATGAGACTATCCTAGATACACATCCTACTCTTACTTTTGTTGGGATACTGAATACAAAACAACCACTTCTCTCTGTATAAGAAATCAGGGGAATTAATTTAGAATATGTGGAATATAATATTTAGAGGTATAGATCGAGATGATTTTGAGAGGGGGCTAAATTTTACATTTAGTGCAGTCAAAGGCATCCAATATAGGTAGGTATCCAGAGTCACATCCTCTGAATGTCTTCTCTTTTTGGTATTTGCTTGCTAATTCAGTGACTAAGTTTGAAGTTAATCCACTAATCATGCACTTTCTAATGGAGTTAGAGTTAGAGACGATTTATCATAAATGAGCTCATGCTAATCCACTAATCATGCACTGTTTTTCATTTGATTTTTGTGATGAATGAGCTCATGTTATCACATTATTTTTGGTTTAATGGATGGTGTTTTCATGATTTGATGGTGAATATATTTCTTATGTGGAAGAGTCCTCAAATGTATGTGCAGGGAGCTACTCCTGTTACGGTCTAATTTAGAAGACTTATGATCCAGTGGATGCATCAAATGTTTTGAGTTATTGGACCTGACATGACGTATCAGTGTATTGAATTAATTTTTGACATGATGTATCAGCATGAAAGACATTGCTTTAGCTTGTGCAACTTTTTTTTGCACAAAAGGCTAGTTAGGCTACTGTTACTTATTCTTCAATGTATATTATTGAAGAATTGCTACTATTTGGCATGTCACCGCACAGACCCACTGAGGCAGAATTTCTCTATAAATACAGGGTCCCTCTATTTACCTCATTCACCTTGATTTGAGCACTTGTATACATTGTGAGATTAAGCGTAAATTGTGTGTGAAACTGGTTGGTTGGAGTTGAGTGCACTTTGAGGATCGTGCTTTGCAGTCACATTTTGTGCCGATATAGTCACGACGTTCACGTTTACATCATCAGACATTGTGTTGAAAAGGTACTCGTTAGTGGTTTTTTCAAGTTTTCCAAAAGGATTATGTATGGTGTTTGTCCATTACTAAGCTCGCCTAAATAAGAACTTGTGTTCATTTTAGATGTTCATATGTGTAGCGCATGATTTAACCATTATTTGATCTAGATGTGGCGTATTGCTTTGTTTACGTGTTGTAATTACTATTATTAGGTTTTTTGCTTGACAAAGTTTTAAATTATTTAAAATTTAGTCAACTAGTTGAGATATTGATTCTTATATATATATATATATATATATATATATATATATATATATATAAGTGTCATTATCCCGTTTTAAAAATGAAACTAATTATATTTGAGATGCAAGCGAAAGAATTAAACCCCTCCCAATAAATGTTACTTTAACATTATGAACGGCATTATCGACAAAAATACATTTTAGGGACTAACTTGCTTACCACTAGATAAATAATTTGTTGGTCGATATTTAATAAACTGATGTATATATATCTACCTTTAAAAATATATTTTGCTTACTTTTCAGATAATTTTTATTTAAACTTATTGATAAAGTTTATAAAAAGGAATGAAAAGAACAGTGACCCACCGATCACTGTTTTCTTGGATGCGAATATAATTTTATTATTGTTTGTGTTTTCAATTTGGTCTGTTAATTTTGTAATTACTATTATTAATCTTCTAAATAATCCACTAATAATTACTATTTTCTTGGAGGCTAATATAATTTTTTTAAAATTCCCTCGTGTTGTTTACTTCTTCAAAAAACTTGTAATTTGCGTCAAAATATTTTCAAATCCACAATTAAATTTAAAAAAGGGTTTAATTTTAACATAAAGTAAAAAATTCAATTATTTATAATTCTTTAAGAACTTTGGTATACAATATACTAAAAAAATCGAGTTTAATGAGTTTTATAATGGATTACAGGATGTGCACTGTGTAATTTAATGAGCTTTATAATTATTAATTAATTAATAATTTTAAATTTGAATATTTATCTAATTAAAATTATTAATGAGTTTATTGAGTTTTATAATTAATTAATTAATAATTGTACATTTGAATATTTATCTAATTATAATTATTAATGCATTTAATGAGTTTTATAATTATCAATTAAGTAATAATTGTAAATTTGAATATTTATCTATTTATAATTATTAATAAATTTTAAATTTTACATACTAAAAAATACAATCCACTATTAAATAAAGGGTAAAATTAAATATTTATGTATATAATATAGGTATATATATGTATTTTATATATTACATCCATCTCATTCCTACATAAGATTTTAATTAGTTTATATATCTGTTTTAGTCATTTATTTAGGACCCTCAAGATAGTTTACCTTCATGCCTCTATCACAGCCATAATATGAGTATAAATGTCCAAAAAATAACCAATTACAGTATAAGATTTAGTTCATTTGAAAGCAATTTTTTCAGGTGGTAAAGTAACCAAATAAAATCTTATTTGACGTTACGAAAAATTAGAAAAAGATGGACCCAGTTGCTTCGGGCGACATAGGTTCAGCACATGGTGCTCGTTCAAACAAAATTGTTTGGACGCCGTACATGGAGCTTAGGTTCATCGAGTTCATGCACGAGGAGTTTATCAGCCACCGACTTCAATCATCAACCTTTTCACCCTCTGTATGGGCTCGTATTTGTGAGAAAATGAATTCAGCCATGTATCCTTCGTATGTGTTCACGACGGAGCAACTAAAAGGGAAACTAAACAGATTGCATCGGGTTTGGCGTCTCATGAACGATATTTTAAATAGGGGTACTGGATGGGGTTGGGACTCAGAACGTCATACTATAACAGATGATGCGGGCCGCTTGGAGGAGCTTTACCGGGTACCCCTAGTTTTACCTATTTTGTATTTTTTTAGCCCCAGTATTTTAACTTGTTCTGCTAGTCAATCACGAGTTTAAGCTCCAAAAACATTCTTGTTTGTAGGAAAATCCCGAATACAAGAAAATAGTTGAACATGGTCTACCACACTTTGACCTTTGCACGCAGATGTTTGCTCAGAACCCCGCATCAGGTGGACTTGCGCGTTCTGGAACGAAGCCACCCCATGCATTCCAAACATCGCACGATGGGGAAAACGAACAAATGATTGGGAGAAGTTCAGGTGGCCGCCGGTCACATGAAGTTTATGAGGACACCGCTGTCTCCAGAGTTGTCTGAGATAGGTACACCGCCGACTGACCTCCTGTCGGTGTCGTCCGGAAGCAAGCGTCAAGCACGCATCGGGACACATGTACTCCAATTAAAGAAGTGCAAAAGAATGGACAAACTGAACGAGTCACTCCAGGGGAAGATAGATCGATCAGGTCCTAAAGCGACAGATTCTATTGAGCGTTGCGTTGATGAGTTAACAAAGTTTAAGGATCTTTCGGACGTAATTTTCACCACTACTCTTGAGTGTTTCCATAGTCATAGCACTCGTACGATCTTCCTGCGTCTAGATGATGAGAACAAATTGCGGTGGTTATATTCACTTGGGAAGTGAATGTAGTAGCCTATCAATCTTTTGTAGACGCTCATGATATCGTGTGATAACCCATCTTCCCATAGTAGTTCGTTTTTTTTTTTTAATAACTGAATTACATTCTTTAGGCTTTGCTAATACATTTCTATTCTGTTTAACAATTGCAACAGGTGTACATTTAATACTTTTCTTCCTCTTAGCACCTAACTATGGCGAGCACGAGCGAAGGAGCTTCCCATGATAATGACTCCTCAATCGGAACTCCTAGCACACCAGGTTCACCGGGTAGCGATAAATCAGATGTGCCAGAGGAATTTTACTATTTTAGGGATGTCATATGCCCGGAGTTGTTTCAGGAGAATGTGCCCCGTAACACATCTGTTTTGCAAGGGGAGGGCTGGGTTGTAAAAATTATGTCAACCCCTCATGCGGGTAGGTTCTACGACAACAACCGAATGACGAAACCATGTTTCTATGCATAAGTCGATGCTTTAAGTTCAAGGGTGTTGCTGCCACAGGGCCAGGCCGCCCGTGCTAGTAACATCGAGGAGGTGGCAATACTTATGCAGATAGTGGGTATGCACAAAAGACACCACGATAGTATGGAGAGATTTCAGCACTCACTTGAGACTATCCACCATAGGTTCCATCGAGTACTTTCTACTTTGTGCGCCTTAGCTCCGGAAATGATCACTCGACCAAATTGGACCAACAAGCACCCTAAGATTGCAAGCAATCCTGATTTCTACCTGTATTTTAAGGTAAATTCAATTGCTTTGTGTAACATTTGTGTCGTTCGTCTATATGCCATCGGACTCTTATCTAATTCCCAAAATATTCCAGGACTGTATTGGAACAATGGATGACACCCTAGTACCTGCATGGGCCCCACGAATAGACCAAAACAAATATCGATCTTGTAAAGGCCGCATTGCGCAGAACGTCTTGGCAATATGTGACTTTGATTTGAATTTCACGTATGTGTATGCAGGGTGGGAAGGGAGAGCTGCCGATGCCCGAGTGTTGGACCATGCAATTTTACAGGACCGCGCATTTCCTTTTCCTCCGCTCGGTAAGTATTATCTTGTTGACGCCGGATTCGCGAATTACCAATGTTTCCTTACACCGTATCGAGGTACTAGGTACCATTTAGTGGAGTACAGGGGGCAGGGCCGCCAGTATCGTACCCCATAGGACATGTTTAACCATACTCATTCTCGCCTACGCAATGTTATTGAGCATTACTTCGGCGTCCTAAAGAAGTGTTTTCCAATACTACAGTGGGGGATGTCGAGCTACCTCTTGAGGCACCAAGTGGAAATAGTAATTGCATGTTGCACACTGCACAACTTCATTTGTAGGTGCAGTCAGGAAGACCAACTTTTTAATGAACCAGACGACGAAACCCCAGGGGACATGGATGCTTTTTACCACAGGGGACGTCCCAACGTCACAGAGATACAAGCACAACATGCGTTTTGGGACACGATAGCGATGCAGATGTGGGGAGATTTCAATCATAACTAGGATTGGTATATTCTCGGGAATACGCATTGGGCAACAGGTCAAAATGTGATTTAAGATCAGACGTAATTTTAAACGTACTTTATTGTTGTTCATCGTTTATTTTACTCAATAACAAACATATTTTACAATTTGTATGTCTCATGAATGTGTGCTGACTGATCTCTATAGTTTCAATTCATGTCCGTCCTCCCAAATGTGTGATTCAATGTCGTTTCACTTATAAGACTGACCTCCCATATGTTTGCAATGATGACATACGCCGAATTCTTGACCAGGGCCGGATTCCTACAAGAGGAACACTGGAGTCTAAAGATGGAACACCGCTTCATGTGGATGATTGTTGACGCAAATGCAGCATATCCATGTCAGGCGATCATGTTGTAGAGGGACATATAACATATTGGTCCCGAGCAATGCGCCGACATGATGGATAGTCGTACACCCGAGAGCAGATTTGGGCAAAATTTTACCAGTTAAAAGACCGATTTTGAACCTTCCATGCACTCACGCAGGTACCAGGCATTGCGTATGACTGTAATACAATGTGGATCGTGCTTTCGGACACTGTACAACAATAATTCAGACTGGTATGTAAATGATTCATTGTGCTCTAATTCTATTTTCTTGGGCTACACAATATGTTGTTTTTTTTTTTAAATATTCAACTCTGACAATTTGTTGATATCCGATCGGAACATATCTACTCCCTTACCCGACGTTATCTCATATACCCCGAGCCATTGTACCCCAGCATGCTCGAGGTGTGGGGTCGCACCAGAGCAGGACGTGACTTGGACGAAGAGCATACTCCGTCACAACACGGGGACAACCTATCTTTTGGGCCCAGCTCCCGTCCAGGTGATCACGAATCCCCGATCGTGATTTCGGATTCCATAGCCCCGTCAGCATAGAGCCACACACATGTCAGTAGTTGGGATGAAGAGGGCTAGGTGGAAAACGAGACTGAAGGCGCGAGACTGAGGCATACTACGTCAGTTGACCACGACGAAGCCTAGACATGGGTTCTGGTACCGGCGGTATTGGCTTTTGGACGGATTACATTCGTCACTTTGGGTTCGGATCAAGCCGTGGGGGACGCACAACTAGTGAGGGGGATATCACCACTCATTTATGCCCACCAAGGGGACTGCGATCCGGACGAAACGATGGGATTTAGCAGTACACTTGTACGGTGGATTCTAATTTAATGTAAGGTACATTTCGATCCAATGTTCGCAGCATGGTGCATGTACCAGTGCCTTATGTAATGATATTATTACTTTCCATGATTTGTTAAATTATATTATGTGTAATTTAATGAGTTTTATAATGGATTGTAGGATGTCCATCAACTTATGATAGATTGCAGTGTTAATTGTATACGAAATGAGTTTGAGAAAATCGTCAGCTTTATTATTAGGATGATAACCAATAACCTTAAAAATCCCATTAGCTTATTCCAAACAACCCGGGTACTATCCGAGTTGATGTTCTAGATATGTAGATGTTTTACGGGTACTTTAGTCATAGATGCATTATGTATGCATATGCATTAAGAATTTATTAGCCTGTCTAACGACTGGTAATTTTGACACGTCGTTCAAGTATAATTCAATCGCATCGTCAGATTTACTAATAACATTTTATCATATTACAATACTACTAAATTTATTAATTAAATATGTTATTTTTATTTATGTTATGAAAAAAAAATAATATGATTTTTGAATGATACATACATAAAACAACATATCACATTATTCAATCCACTTACATACAATTAAATATTCATATATACATACATATTAATACAAAAATAAATAAAAAGATATGATTTGACAATGAACAATGATTTTTGTCTCCCAATCTACAACACAATACATACAACACATCATTAATACTATTTCAAATCAACTCCAAAAATAAACCCAAACATCTACCTTATTTTTATAACACACTTATTTCTCTCTGTTTTTCTTTCTCTATCTCCAAACCACAAAACAAAACAAGTTGGAAAGGAAGTCAAACATAGTAAATCGTCTTCCCCAACACATTCCCACCGCCTTCACCTACAACTTCTCCGCCACCTCTCCTCTCCTTTGTCTCCGCAGCCACTAACCCGCCAGAATCGATGATGACACCCAGATCTAGGCGGCGACAGACGTCGTCGCCCACCCAGATTTGGGCACGATGTCGCCACCCAGATCTGGGCGGCAGATATCCTAATCGACGATGCCCGTCGCCAACCCAGCTCTGAGTGGCGACGTCGTCATCGCCCAGACGGTGAGCGCCGGTGGAGGTGGAGCAGTGGCCCTCCATCGAAATATATATACATACAATAAGAATATTGATCTATATATATATGTATGTTTTAAATAATTGTACATATATATTTATAAATAGTATAGATACATGTATATATAAATATAAATATATTTTTAAAAACATAAAATTTGGACCGTTCAATTTTATTTATTAAAGATCAAGGGCTATTAAAAATTAATTAGATCCTATGGTTATGATGCAATCATAGAAGATCTAACGGTTAATAAAATAACAATAATTTATATTACATAAGGGTATAACGGAAAGTTAGAAAAATTTAACGTTGTTAAGTAAAAATAAATGGCAAGAGGAGCGTGTGCAACATTTTAAAAAATACAGAGTTTTTTTTGTCTATATTTTTAATACAAATGATTTTTAGCTGAATTTCTATAACACAGGGGGGTCTTATGTAATTTTTCCTTTTTTTTTTTTTTTTATAAATTGTACTCACTTGCAACATAAGTACACATATAATTTAGGGATAATTACACTCGCTCTCCTGAGTTTTCGTGTTATTACACGTAGACCTCTTGTGGTTTACAAAATTACACGTAACACCCCTGAGTTTTGCTTCTGCCTAACAAATAAGTCCATCTGTTGGTCAAAATTAACTGAATTTGTTAGTATTAACAAAAAAATTGAATGAAAAATGATAAACCATTGATTGACTTATTAATAACTTATTGCAAGTCAAACAATTTTTTTAAACTAAATTATCTTGATAACAATGAAAATATATATATGAACGCGTGAAGACGTTAGGGTAGTTTGATCATAAAAAAAATTATTTAACCTGCAATAAGTCAGTAATAAATCAAGTGGTGGTAAATATAGATTTTCTTTCGATTTTTTAGTTAATATCAAACACAGTAAATTTTGATTAACGGAATAATTTATTTATTAGACGGGAAAAAACATCAGGAGTGATAGATGTAATTTTTTAAAATACAAAAAAATTATATGTAATATATACCAAATATTATAGAGAGGGGAATATAATTACTCCTGCGATTTCTTCAAATTCGACAATCCAGTTTCATTTAGAATTTACAATTGCATGTAATCTAAAGTCGGATAAATTTGGAGGCCGTAATATCATTTCCACCTTCAAAGAAGTCCAAAATGTTAGACAAAGGGCCAAGAAGTAGATGAGGGATATGGTGATGTTCATACAAAATCCCAATCCCGCGTACATTTCTTCAACTTGGCGCAAACCCACTCCTTTGTTGTCAACACAGAAGAAGTGGAGTTGCTCGCCGTCTTCTTCCTTCTCTCTCAGCTGCTCCTTTTCTTCTTCTGTATGCCCACGACCACCTCTCAGGTGCTCATTCTCGCTTTTCAATTTGCTAAATTGTTTTCCCAGGTTTTTGGTATCTTGTTTGATATCTTAACTGTGTGGGTTTTTGTCGTCTTCTTGTTATTGTTGGTTTGTATTTGTAGATATGCAGTTCTTGGTGCTGGCTTTGCTGGGTTATCCGTCGCTTGGAATTTGCTTCAAGTACTCTCTCTGTCTCTCTCATGTGTGTGTGTATGTTATCACAGAATGATACTATTCAAATTGTGTGCTGAGGAAAGACGTCAAGACTAAAATTTTGTAATAAACGCACGATAGATTCTGTGTTGAGAAAAATGTGGCATTTTTTCATCCTCCCTCTATGCAGATGCCTCTATTTGTGATGATTTCTGAAAAATTTCTTGAGTCAAAGCTCGCATTAGAAATCATGATGTAATTGGCTTTTCCATACTGGGAAATGTAAGCATAAGGCATATTCAACTTGGAGATTTCGTATAGGACTGATATGGATGTGGCTTCAAGCTTTTTATATTAACTTGTTTGTGATTCGAACTTTGATAGAATAATGTTTCAAAGTGAAGATTTTGATGCCTTTTGAGAACAAAGATATATTGATAGTCCTAAAGATGAGATACTTTATGAAATAAAGTGAATTTTATCCTGTGCCTAAAGTGCACAAGTATGAGGAATGGGGGAAACGAGCTCTCAATTCTGTATGATAGTAACGGTATGCAATTTTTGTTTGCTCTGATGGGCAGACTTGCCGCATACAGTTTCCATGATGAAGAACTTCATCAGTTTTGCGTCTTCTTTCATAAGTTCATTCTTTATTTTAATCCAGTGTTTCTGTATTGATTGTTGTGAGATATATTGCAGCATGGTTCTAGGGAATCACATCTTTCTGTTGATATCTATGATGAAGTTGGTATCGGTGGAGGTGCATCTGGAGTTGCTGGTGGACTGCTGCATCCGTACTCCCCAAAAGGTCCCTACCACCATTCTACTTGTCTTAAGCTTTATTGCTGTTATTGGCATTTGTTTTGTTTTATCCTAAATACCTTGTAGATGCATTCAAATGTTAAAAATGATGGATTAAATACCTGAGTAAGTTCATCATACTTTTACAGTCAAGCTTCTTTGGCGGGGTGCAGAGTGCTGGAATGAGACTTTAAATCTCTTACATATTGCTGAAGGTGCACTTCTTAAGCTTGTAAACAAGGGAAAATGTGAAACTCTGCAAAATAATGAGTCTCCTATAGTCAGGAGAAGGTTTGTTCTTCCCTTTGGCTTTTCCTATATATTTCAACTACATACTTGGAGAACGATTGGTAATCACTTGTGTATGGGAACACTGTGGACCAATATTTGCTGCATTAAAAGTTCAATCAAACTAAATTCTAGCTGGAGTGCATGTGTTTTCTTCATATTTTGTAGATGGTTTAACGAATAAGTTCATATTTTGAGTTAGTTGTTGCACCTGGAACTGGGATTAACTTTTTAAATTTCAGAGGGATCTTGAGACCGGTGGTCAATTTGAAGAACATGAATATAATGACAGAGGTAAGACCTTCTGAGCTGCCAAATTAAATAAGAAGAATTGGTTTGACTTCTTATCATTGCCGTCTCATCTTGTTTTCATGTGTAGAATGCTCAGAACTGTATTGCCAATTGCAGAATAGAGCCCATCCATGAGGATGCTGCTCAAAACCTTGTTCCGAACTTGTCAGTACCTTCGAACTTGGCATTTTTTATGCCTGAAGCATTGAACATTAATGCTCAAAGCTACCTTGAGGTTAGATGATAAGTCTTAACTGTCTGAACTGGCTTATCTTTTTCTATTGTTTTTGACACTTTCTAATCTTTTTTCTTGTAGGGTCTATACTTAGCGTGTCAGAATCTAGCAAATGACATGTCGACCTTAGGTCATGTGCATAGAGAATTGCATTTTTACCAGAAATCTGTCCAGAGTCTGCTAGATCTAGCAGGTAACTCGCTCTGCAATTGTTATTATTACTGTTGTTCTGGAAATAATTTCGTTCCAAGTTTATAAAATATTTTGACTAAACTGGATTAATTTTAACAACCCCTAAAATGGTGATTAGTTATCAAGGAGCTGAACTTGATGGTGTTTCGAAGCACCACAAATTTCTTAACCTGGTTCGAGATGCTACATGCTGTCCGTGTTTTTCTTGTCAATTCTCAAAAATAAGAAAGCCAATTCTACAGGGGATTATGATGCAGTGATTATCTGCTTTGGAGCCCGGGCAGTGTTTTTGCCGGAGCTGTCTGGAAAGCTGCCACTGAGGACATGTAGAGGCATCATCACTCACCTGCATCTTGGTGATGATATAAGGTAAACTTAATGCTGCTCGCTACAACTAGGTTTATCGCATGGCTTATGCTAGGACAAAAAGACCGTCGCCACAAAGAAATGACCTTTAAGACGAGCTAGTCAATTTTGAACTGCTCTTCATTCCGAGATTTTATCATGATGTCCTCACCTAGTCAGCAAATTCTTGTCGAATACCTATCACCCTTTCTATTTTAAAGTTTTTAGTTCAATTTAATTCTACATCAAACAGCTTTAAGTATTGATAGTATTCTAAGGTTCATAGCCTCTTATCCATTTGTTGAAGATGTCTTTTAACTATTCATTTCAGAGAAGAGTATCCGAAGCATAGTCCCTCTATTTTATCCGATGCCTGGCTTGCTGTACATGGAGCTCACCATATGGATTTGGGATCAACATGGGATTGGAAATCGATGAATTACTCTAGAAATGTCACCACAGATGAAGCTGCCAAGGCAATAGAAGTGCTACTCCCAAAGGCATCTTCGGTATATCCAGCCATTAAAAATTGGACTGTAACTGGAGCAGTTGGTGGACTGAGGGCAATGCCACCACTCACGGCAGATGGATCACTTCCACTTCTGGGTTGTATAGACGACTATGTTGATGGGAGCGAGACTTGCAAATATTGGCTATTCACAGGCCTTGGTGCAAGAGGGCTGCTCTTCCATGGCTGGCTCGGCAAACTATTGGCTCAGGCAGTGCTCTCCCATGACGAGAATCTGATCCCTTTTGAATTAACCTCGTGGAAGCATAAACTGCACCAATGACGGAAAAGAAGACGCTACATGACATCCCATGTTGATCTCCACAAGGAAAAGAGTAAGATGTTTGTAAAGATGCTACCAGAAAAGTTTGTCAAGCTGTAGTACGAGCTTGTGAGCTGAGACCCTTTGCCATCAAGCAGCAGAGTACCCTGCAAGTTCTCAAGTTACACTAGACAAAGAATCTTGGACCCGAGATGCCATATGACCAGAGCCCTTGGGGTATCATGACGGCAGCTTTGCAGTAAATCTGAGACCCAACTGTGATCTTAAAGTTTCTGTGCACGAGGAAAGTTGAAAATCTTGATATTTGGATGAATGTTGATCGATGTATTCAGAGTGTGTCCATGCAACCTCCACTGTGGGTACTTTGGCGCCAAAATTGTTCTTTATGATCGTTAATTTCCCGCATGGACTGCTGAACAATGTAATCACATTTCAAATTTTCAAAAATATCCAATAGCAGCACCTGTAATCAATTACTTGTGCAATCAAATCAAAGGGATGTTTGGTGTCTTCAAGTATGAAGATACGTCGTTCTTTCTTTTTGGTTGATTTTGATTATCAAAAGCTTCGATAAACTATACCTTACCGTCAATAATTTAAACTAATTCTGCATCAACTTCAGCACTAAGGAAACAAATAAAAACTTATCAAGACAGGTCAAAGAAATAAATAGCCTTAGCACAATTGGGTAAATTACAACTACTTCTCATGAAATTTGACGTAATTATAAATACTTCCTCATTGTTTGAAAAATTACAAATACCCCCTGATATTTGATGAAATTATGTAATCCTTGAATGGAAGTATAAAAATATCAACTTTGCCATTACTGTATTTTTTTATTTTTTTTTAAAAAATTAAAATTTATAAAAATATTGAACGGGATGCATGAAAAAATTTAAAGATTATAAAAAATTATCCACTTAATCCATAAAAAGATTATTTTTAAAAATAAATAAATAAAATTATCATTTTTAATTCATAAGAGTATTTTGATCAGTTCACCATAAAAAATGGACGGATTGGAATAACTGTTAGATAGCCATTAAACTTAGAGAGGTATTTGTAATTTTTCAAACAACGAGAGGTATTCACCATTATGCCAAACCTCATGGGAGATCATCGTAATTTACCCTAGCACAATTCTCCGCTGCCACCCAATTACAAAAAGAAAAAAAAAATTTCTCACGCTTCGACTAAAAATAGAATGCATGCAAAGAAATGTTATCGAGCCATGAACAGCAGATATTTTTCTCTTTTCTCATATTACAAACTTTTAAATGAAAGAGTGATCAAGTAATTTCGCTTCCAATAACAAAAATCATTTCAATTAGAGGATATAAAGTGGTGATCAGATCAAGAGGAAATGGCCAAATTCTCGCTACATGTTACTTCATTGTTGCCTAAATATTTAAGAATTCGTGGATAAAAAGGAAAGAACAGTGACGAAAATAAAAAATGGAACACATAAAGAGCAACATGCTTACCCGAGATCAGCAGACATTGTCATTTATCAAATAATAACCAGACTATTAGCTATTCATCTAGCAGAATTGATGCGCTACAAAGATTAGCTCAGACAACGGTTGTCTGTATTCTTGAAACCCATTCAGTATATGTATATATATATATATATAAACATCGAACATTCTTCGTGCAGAGCTTTCAAATAGAAAATAGAAGTTTTTTGAACCATCTCATGATCAGGTAACATATTGCCTGAGATTGTACAACGATGTCACAGCTACATGACATACACTCCAAATTGATATCAAGCTTACCTCTTGTAACAGTCAAAATGATACTTCCAAAATGAGCATTGCTCTCAGAACAGTGAAAATGCACAACATAGAATGTGCAGTTATAGCTCAAACAACCTTGGTTCCATTTCATACAACAGACTCCCTTGTCCAAAAATATTAACTCTCCCTCATGACAGAGTCCAAATATAAACCTGACCTCCACTTGTGGCACTTGCAAGCATCCCCATGTTGTATGGATGTGCATCAAGCCGGCATGGAATAGCGGATATGAGATCACTTTCTAAAGTAGCTACAGTTTTTGAATTGGCAACAGAGATAACATCAACTCCTCTCTTCATATTACCAATGTAGATGGACGAGTCATCCCAGCCCCATATGCCTCTGTTTCCACCGACACATTCAAACACAAAGAAAGAAGAATGAGGTGCTGTTAGTGATTAATCCCCAAAACCTCAAATTTGTTGAGTCAAACTATTCAGCAGTTCATGAATTTTTGTGTAATATCATTTGTCAAAAAAGCTAAATATGGCAAACCAAGGATATTCTCCTAGTGATCACAAATACTGCAAATCACCACGACTGAGGTCAGGATAAGTTCAAGCATATAATAGATGCATTTCAGTTGTCTGCATCAACCTTCTCAAAGACACTGTTGCTTTTGAGCAAAGAATTCCATCACAAAGCACAGTGTTAATATAATCATAAGTTACTCTGCCTTTGTTATGCTGGAACAGAGAAGACTTAGAACATCAAAATCCAATATGCACTCGTTTATTTGGAGAGCAGACCCAGACTAACTAAAAAATATTAAAACCTGTTCTGTAATACTGGCTTCAATGAAAAAGAAAGTAACATATCTCTTGAATAGAGGCACTACATATAGATAGGACTCCAGCGAAATGTAATAAGTAAAGACCATTCACATAAACCTTTTTGACAGAGAATATGATACCTGAATGTGGAAATCCACCTGCCTGTCTGGTTGTTATGATGAGCCATAGATAAGTTCTCGTAATTAGCTCCACTTAACAAGCCAACTTTGTCATCAAGACTGCGGGAACAGATAAGGAGTATCATGCTCTGAACATGTTCTTTGAGAAAGAAATGCTTATAGCCACTTAATCAGATACAAGAACATCACTCTCAAGTAATCAGAATTTTTAGATACAGTACGCATTGTGCTGTATGCTTACTGCCTTGTACTTTATCTGTAACCTCCAACAAATACTAAGATTATAAAGTTAAAGATTATGGCTGTCAAGAACAGGAGCAAGACTAACAAGATCAAAACCAAAACCAACCTAGCTAAGATATCATCCAGTTCTAACTCGTACAGACCGGAATGACCTAGACTTGGATACTTTTACAAAGAAAGAAACTACTTATTTTGCTATGTTAAGATATGCAAGAACAACAGTTTCATCAAATTTAGAACCTTACAGATGCTGGAAAGATTTTTCAAGGAGAAAACTACATTTTGTAATGTGCATGATGCCAAGTGCTATCCAAAGATTTTTGAGTTTGATATACAAAATGCTAAAACAGAGCCATTGCCAAAAAAAAAGCAATTACTATTATTGCAATGTGCATGGTGCCAAGACATACCTTGTCGTTGCCAGAAACTTCCCGCTAGGTGAAAAGTAAGCAGAATGCACTGCCCTTTTATGACTAACAGTCTTCAACAATTTTGGTTTATTTGCATGCATGCGTCTCAAGTCCCAAATACAAGCAGTGCCATCTGAGGAGCTTGTAGCCATGATTTTATCATTTTCTGCGTTGAAGTCTATGGTGTTGATTCTGTCGTCATGTAAATCGCATGATAAACAAGATTTTCCTGCTCTTACATCCCACATATTGACTCCTCCCTTACCCTCACTAAAGCATAAGGAGTTTGTGTCACGTGGACTCAGCGAAATAGAGTATATGGGGTACTCACTTGAATAAGCATATCAAATACCTCTTTCTCCACATCCATCAACCTGATAAACCCATCATAGCACGAACTGTACATCTGCAAAACAGTAATAGGCATTTTGCTCCATTAACAGCGTTTTGGGTGCATATACCAAATATGATATTGATATATAGAAATAATCCCCAAATTCAGTAACAGTATGAGCCATCACGAAGCATATGGTGACCAGGGATATTATATATGCCAAACTAAAAGTTTGACCTAGTATACTAGTGTATTTCTGCACTTAGTCATCAGTTTATATAATAGTACATCAGAAATTTGTTTAACTTATCTGAAGATCAAAATAGAGAACTCAATAATAATATGCATGAACAATCTATCTCACTAAAATATCAATCGGAAAATCCCTAATTTTGTCATTCTGAGTAAAATCCCTGAAATGAACAAGTGTTCCCACCAACTATTTGAATCAGATTCAAAAGCCGAACTTAAATTCTTGCATAAGTTCGCATGCAAGTAGTTTTAGTCTAATTCCCATGCAAAGGACTAATTTCATGTAAAAAGACAATTTTTCTCATAGAGTATAAAATTCAACCATGCTTGGACCATTCAATGAAGTAAAGTTCTATGCATGATGATCCCAACTCTCTAGATGGCAAAGCAACAAATAGCTGTCAGAGTCGTGTACTTTGGGGTATAATAAATCATAATTAGGTATCCCCACCTTTGATACGGAACAAGGGTCTATTAGAATTCCAGAAATAGGCCCTGAATGTGGGTGATACAAGTAAATCCCATCACCGTCCTCTTTCTTTCTGTTAATGTTCCAAAACCCAACATCTCCAAACTTGTTTCCAACAACCACCATTTGCATATCCAGTGTAGGGAAAAACCTCAAATTCATAATTCTCCCTGGCACCAACCTTGCTACATTTTCAGGCTTCAATTGAAATTCCTCCACATCCACTGAACCCCACGATCGTTTTCTAGCTTTGAATGTCTCAAAGTCCTCACTTTTCTCTATGTTATCAATGGAATCACAAGGAAAACTATCAGCCTCACTCAATACGGACTTTTTAGTACATCGCAAAATAGTCTCTGTAAGTTTCTGATCCGACCCATCATCACCAGTGTATGCATCTCTCATGGCAAACGGTCCCGGTTTTCTAGGGGATGCCCTGTGTACAGAGTGGGAATTCGACTCGGGAACTTTCTTAATCTTCTTTTCATCGTCGACATCATCAGTAAGGCCACTGGCTGTAGCAGCATCAGGTGGCACCCCACGAGTCCTCAGCGAGCGGCGCAGAACCACAGGAGTTTCAGTTTTAGGTTTCTTCGCCGGTGTTCGTTTGTAAGATTTATTCTCAGCCCTGCCAAATCATATATTCTTCTAGGGTAACGAACACCATCATAGATACTAAAAACATATTCTCAACTGCAGAAACACAGATTCAAAGAAGCATCTTTTTGCATAGACAGAAATTCTCATAGACAATTCCTCGAACAGATTTACTTTGAAAGAATCCCAATGAACCGCCATTTTTTTTCAAAAAACTGTATGTGAACCCAGTGAAAAAAAGACGCAACAAATCAAGCCCCCCCCCCCCCCTGCCCAAAGAAAAGATACACACACACACACACATGGAGAGAAGAAAACCTCTGGCGTTTAGCGGCAACGGAGGAGAGGTCGCTGAGCCTTGACTGGATCTTGAGCGCCGCCAACATCTCCTCGTTCCGCTTTATGTTCTCCAGTCTCTGCCGCTCGTACTCCGTCATTTTCCCATTGCTCCCCATTTCCCTCTCCCCAGAATTCGCAGTTTCAATTAACCGTTTCCCGACGGGTACCGTCCAGAATCAACTGACTGCTCTCAGATATCTGCACGGGCAGCAGTGTAGGCGGCGCGTGATTTTAATTAGACGCGGGAGGATCAGAATTGGCGCGAAAACAGAGCATGGGATTACGTGGCATATTCCTGGCCGTGCGGTACGGCCCATGGATTCTCGCTTGAGTTGGGCCTTTTCAAACCATTGGACTTGGTTCAAAGCCCATGATAATATTGGGTGGCCTATCTCTCCCAGCTCTACCGAGTGAATCAGATTACTCGGCTAACTGATTCTGATGTGATTTGAAAAATTATATTTAATTTTAATATTTATTTTTATTTAATAATAATTATTTTTTAATTAAAATTTATTGAATTTTTTTGTATTAAAAAAAAATTGAATGAAAATTAATATTTATTCTTAATTAACCTATTATTCATTTATCACAAGTTTAAAAAAATATTTTCTAACCAAGTTACTTTTATATATCTTTATAGGCTAATGTATGTGAGGTATATCTTCATTGATAATTAGGTCGGGAAAAAAATTATTTAGTTTGGAATAAGTCAGTAATAAAACAATTTGGAGTAAATATGGATTTTCATTTAAATTTTTACTAATGGATGAACCTATTTGTTAGAATATACAATTTTTTTAAACCACATGAAATTTATATATAATTACACCAAACTTTAAAAAAATGCGGTGTAATTATCCCTTAAAATATTTTACAAACTTTTACAAAGAGTTTGGTGTTTTTCTTTTCTTTTCTTTTTTTCACAAAGGGAGTTTAAAATATTTAAAAATAAAATATTATAAGCTCCTTAAAAGAAAAGATTATTTTGAAAATTCTTAATAAGTTGGTTCAGTTTTTTCCATTTTATTATAAACTCAATGATCTTATTTATCAAAATATTTTAATAACTTTTTCTAAGATTTGACATCTTATAAATTAAAAAAAAATATATTTTTTATAAGATGTATGATTTTACCAAGTTTTATAAATAAGTTATGATTTTACCAAGTCTTATAATGAATGTATGATGATGGTTTCTGAAGAAGATACATTATGGTGGTTGTTTAATATTGAGAACTAGCATCGACATACTCCATCATACATTCACATTTTTAAAAGTAAAATTATAAGAATTTATTAATTTTATTTAATTATTTCAGATTAAGGCTTCTATTTGTTTGTTTAACTATTTCAATGTAAGTATATAAGTTTGATTAATTCATGAATGTCGGATTTATTATAAAAAAATTATAATTATTGTGATTTAGCTACCTTAAGTGAATAAATTTAAAAAATTAATACTATCTTCAAATTAAAAATACATACAATATGTTTATATGTATAAACTTCTCTTTAAGTTATTAATGAAAATTTAAAATTATCAATCTTTTTATGCAGATACCTACAAAAATTTGATTATTGCGCCTAAAATAATAGAGAGGACCCCACATGCAGACATTAATAAAAAGATGGGCTAGTTTGACCCGAGTCCGATTGCGATCGGGCTAATCCCAGGAATCAATACCTTGGATCAGGCCCGAGCCGAGCTTATTGGATTTTTTTTTAAAGTTCGCTATTATTTTTCTATATATAAATTTTCGTATGATTTAATTTGTTATTTGTTTATTTCTAAAGATAATTATATATTTAAATAATTGTTCATAACAAAACCTCAATATCATAAAAAAAATTAAAAAATAAACAAGAACATCTGGTTCTGATGCAACCCTAGTCTAGGCTTAGTCCATGCCTCAATTAGGCTGGTCTATGCGCTGGGTTTGAGATTAAAAATGGATTCAATTAAAGTCCATTTAAAAGTTTAGGACCGCCATAAAATCGGTCATAAAACAATAGTGGATTGATCATTCTTGAGTCAGGCTTTTCGAACTGGTCCGTACTGAGTTTCAACCGCGCGACCCACAATGCACCTTAAGAAAGAACTTACTAATAAAAATAATTAAATTTAAAGAATATTTAACGAGTAGAGGACAGAAAGGAATACTCTGAAGTATAAATTAAATGAGATCCCATAATATTGAAAAACACATAAAATAAAGTTTAAATTAAATGAGATCCTATAATATTGAAAAACACATAAAATAAAGTATAAATAATTTGAGTATATATAAAAACTTTTTAGTTACAATTAAATTTTTAACACATTTATAGTAATTTATTCATGCATCAGAAAAATAATATTATTCCTACAAAGTACTTAGAAAAATGTATTAATATCAAGAATTAGGAGTATCTATAATGAATTTTCCGCTTAAAACTCATCGAAAAAAAAATTTATTCCGGAAAATAATACATAAAAAAATATTTTTCATAAAAAATAAATAAATAAAAACAATGGAGTACAGAGTAGAGCCCTATCTTTGAACATCTCTAAAGTAAAAAAACAAAATGTTATATATGTCAATCCTCCTTCACTTCCATGTTCCTCTCATCTTCACATTCCATCCTCCCCAACACTGTGACTATCAATCAGCTCTTCTACACAGTGTAATGTTGTTGGATGGTCTCAATGTCGAGGCCCTTGAGCTTGACCACTGACTCTACGTGTCCCTTAAGGGTGTGCAACTCCCTCAGCCTGCAGCATTTTTCTTGTAAGAATACAAAGTTTGTTGTTAGGAGGATACTTTGATCAGGATAAACAAACTTTAAGCATGAGTGAAGGTAGTGCATGTCAAGGATCATGTGGGATACCTTGCAACTTCGGCTCTCCTCCTCGCCTGCTCAGCGATTTCAGAGAGCTCACGGTAGTTCTTGTCGTGGAGGAGGGCGGTGGAAGCGTCAGGAGTGGAGAGACCATGAAGGGTACGTTGAGCCACTGCCCACTGTGCTTCTCTCGCGCCCTTTCCATAGTCCTTCTTGGTTGTGAAAGCAGTCTGGTTCGTCACAAGAGAGGAATCAAGAACATGAAGATTAATAAGTCAAGTGTTGGAGGAAATGTGGAGTTTAAGGTATTGTTGTGTTATGTTTTACTTTGTTCTCGATCATGGAATCCCAGGCTTTGCCACTCAAAGCAAAACGAATGATGAACTTTAGAATGTCGAGTGGGAAGTATGTGATGATGCTGTAGACCCAGATGACTCCACCCCAGCCCCATCCGATGCCTTGAATTCGTGCGAATCCCCAGTGTGCGTATACAGCGATAATTGTAGCCAACTGAAATCCCACAACTCATTGAACTTCAGTAAACTCGGAGAAACATGTTAAAATGATAGAGTTTCTAGTTTTTGAGGGAAATGACTTTTGGCTCTAGTGGGACTCACCAACTGGGCTAGCAAGAAAGCAGTGATGAGCAAGTAACCCGGACGTTCTACGAATGACCAGCTTCGTGATCTCGTCACGAAGATGAGGGCTTGACTGATGATGCTCACTTGAAGGTAGAGGGCAGCAGTCAGCTCATCTGGCTTGCCCCTGAGAGATCTCACACCGAAGGTGTTCTACAAGCAACAAATTGTACATCATCGATCAAATTTCGTTTGATTTCATATATTTTACATGATGATAACGAAAAAACAAGATCAGGGTCTTGCATAAGAGAACTCACGGAGAAGAAGTCAGTGTCAGATGCCAGGTAGAAGAAGACCACGGTCATGATAGCCATGTATGTTCCAAGCACAATGCCAGTGCAAAAGATTTCCTGAAGCTTCCACGAGTCCGGCAGGGGAGATGGCTTCACGCGGTCCTTAGATATGGTCATGATGGTTCCATCATTGAGGATTGCAATGATCAAAACCATGAAAGGGGAAATCAAACTTCCAGATGAGGGCAATTAGCAAGAATCCCATCACAATACGGATTGTGATGGAAACAGCATAAATGGTGTAATTCTTCATCCTCTGGAAGATGGCTCGGCTGGTCAAGACTGCGCTCACGATCACACTAAGTCCAGGCTCAGTCAAAACAATGTCCGACGCGCTCCTGGCAGCATCAGTTGCATCAGCAACAGCAATGCCAATATCAGCCTTTTTAAGTGCCGGTGCATCATTCACACCATCACCCGTCATACCACAGATGTGTTTTCTCTCTTGAAGTTTTTTGACGATCTCGTATTTATGCTCTGCACATCAAAATATTTGTTGTTAGTTTTAACTTGAGAAGAATTTCATGAAGTTCTATGAGGGTCCATGGCAGGTTACCTGGGAAGACTCCAGCAAAGCCATCTGCCTTCTCAATGAGTTCATCAACAGGGATTGAAGCAATGGACTCATCCTTGCTCTGGCCGAGAAGGGTAGAAGATGGGTACATGTTAGTGCCCATACCAAGTCTTCGACCGGTCTCTTTACCAATGGCTAGCTGGTCACCGGTGATCATCTTCACATTGACACCAAGGTCAAGAGCTTTTCTGATGGTCTCGGCACTGTCATGCCTTGGAGGGTCAAACAACGGCAACAAGCCAACAAACTCCCATGGTCCACCAGCACTCTCTTTTGTCTTCTCTGGGATCGTCTGGAAAGAAAGACATATACCCCATGCTCAGAGTTAGTGGTTAAATGACTATTTCAGTTTATGCTATTCTTCTTGTTGTATTTAAGATGGTATATGTAACTTCAGAATACTAGGATTCACCTGTCGTGCAACACCAAGAGAACGAAGACCACGGTTGGCAAAGTTGTCAATGATTTCATGAGCCTTCCTCAGAGTCTCCCCTTTGAGCTCACAAAGTTCGATGATCTGTCAAGTTTACGAAATAAGTTAAAAAAGTGGGGTTGAAGTAGAAGAAAACAATGTATATCAATATGTAAAACTTTTAGGGTTGTCTTTACCTGCTCAGGAGCACCCTTGCTGCATCTGTGCCAGTCTCCGTTGCTGTCATAATAGGTAATAGCAGTGCGCTTTTCCACTGGATTGAAGGGCAGGAAATGCACCTCTATGATTCCTGCTCTTGCCTGAAAGCTCACAACAGATAGATTAATTAAGAAACCTAATCCATCATACACAGTACAATTTCAATATGAACAACAAAAAAGACAAGTTCTATGAATTATAATACCTCCTTCGGATCACTTAGCATGTTAACAATTGAAGCATCAATAGCATCCTGGTTCTCAACCCTGGAAGCCCTGGCAGCAAGCAAGATAACAGTGTCCGAGTTGATACCTTTTGCGAATACCTCAATCAAGGATTTGTCCACTGTAAGCTTGTTCAAGGTAAGAGTTCCGGTCTTGTCACTGCAGAGCACATCCATGCCTGCCATCTCCTCAATGGCAGTCATCCTCTTAGTAATGGCACCCTGTTGGGATAGCCGATGAGATCCGATAGCCATTGTCACAGACAAGACCGTTGGCATGGCAATTGGGATACCACCAATGAGCAGCACAAGTAAATTGTCAATTCCATCTCTGTACTTCCTGTGCTGGATCGGGTACATCACTATAATCTCAATCACCATCCCCAATGCAATAGAGCAGATACAGAAGTTTCCAATGGAAGTCAACACCTGATAGAAGAGACAAACATCCAACAAATGTTGAAGTCAAGTTACATTTTTGTCTAGTTCTAACGACTCAATTTTAATCCAATGCGAGATGCTACTGAGATATGTATGAACCTGCTGGAAGTGTCCCACATTGTTGGTGCTATCAACAAGATGGGCGGCCTTGCCGAAAAAGGTGTGGACACCAGTGGCAATAACGACAGCCTCGATCTCACCTTGCTTGACAGTGGAACCAGAGTACACTTCTTCAAATGGGTGCTTGGTTACAGGTAGGGATTCTCCTGTGAGAGCTGATTGATCAATCTTAAGGGGATCACCCTCTAAGAGACGAGCATCGGCTGGGATAATATCTCCCAACTTGATACTGATCAAGTCTCCTGGAACCAGGATCGAAGCTTCCTGCTCACTCCACTTTCCATCTCTCAAAACCTTTATTCACATAATCAATCACAGAATCAACAAACACGAAACTGATAATGATAAAAAGTAAGAGCAAAGCCTAGTATCTCCAAGAGTGAAAATCGAGAAAAACTACCTTAGTTTTGGGGGCAAGGCCAGCCATAAGAGCAGCAGCAGCATTTCCTGCACTGTTTTCTTCAATGAAACTAATGGTTGAGTTGATAAACAGCAGGACAACAATACCGACGAAATCTGGCCAATCTGTAGGCTTCCCCTGCATTCATCCACAAATATAGATTCTTCACTACCCAAACATGCACATTTCAAGAGAATCTACACATAAAATAACGCTAAAAAAAAAAAAAAAAAATCAAGAAAAGGGTTAAATCTAAACCATACCCCTCCATTGGCCAAAGCAATGGCCATGATCGCAGCAAGCTCCATAACCCATGAGAGAGGATTCCACATAAAGCCCAAGAACTTGAGCAGTTTGCTCTCTTTCTTCTCCTCAAGCTTGTTGGGGCCGAAAATCTCCAGTCTTTTTGCCCCTTCTGCAGATGTCAGACCCTCCTTTGAACATTTGAGCTCGTTGAACACTTCCTCAATCGGGACATGTTCCTGCACACACCCCCAAATAATCACCACATTCTTGCACAACATCCATGAACAAAAGATTCATCTTTTCATTAAAAAAAACAACAACAAAAGACAAAAGCCCACAACACTTACAAGGTCAACCGTCTCGTTCTTGATCGCTTCTAAAGAAATATCGGAGGCCATCTTTTCGTTGCTCTGTGACAAGAAAAAGAGGAACCCACTTCAGGAAGAAAGATTGAGAGGGCAATAATCTCTCTATCCTCCCTTATTATTTTTTTATTTACACTTTTCTTTTACACCTAGCTCTCTGTTTCAGCCCCCCATGCAATGAAAACACATACAAGAGGGTATTATTGGAGAGGCTGAGTTACTCGGAACGCCCATCAGGCCCTTTTATACTATACGGGTTCTGGTGTATCTTGAATCCTTCATCCCCTACAATGGCGGGCGATCAAGCTTTTTCCCAACCTCTCGTTTCTTTGGAAAGCCTGAAACGTGTGTGTTTATTGCGGGTTTTCCATTCTTGTCAAGAATTTGAATGTAACTGAAACTCAAACTTGCTTGATTACCACATAGACTAGGGTAGGGTGGATTAATGCATTCTTTAACTCTAAATATTAATATATCTCCTACTAATAGAAAATAAATAATAATTTATTCTCTGATATTTTAAAAATAAAATAATTTATCTCCTTAACTAAGGAGGTAAATTGCTTCAATTTTAAAAATATAGAGAGATAAATTGCTATATTTTGAAAAATATAGGGGGTGAATTGCTATTTTATTTTTCACAATAAAAGAACTATTTGCTTATTTTTTCTAATACATGTAGACAGATTGCAATTTACCATTTAGTTAAGTGTATCTCGTTTTAATTACTTTTTTTTTCTATAATACTACATTATAGCAGTAGTAATTTGTGACATATTTTTCGTGTGCCTAATTTTTTGATATTATTCAAAATAGAGTATTTATATTTTTTATTATTTAATAATAATACCCAAAATAATATATTAATATTAGATTTATAAAGAAATGGTAATAAATTAAATAATAAAATATTAGAGGAAAAAACGATGCATAAAATAGGTAAATAAATAATAACATTTTAAAAAATGACAGAAGAAAAAAAGATAGAGGCAACCAATAGAGTTAGGGATAATTTCACTCCCCTCCCCTAAGGTTTTGCGTAATTACACGTAAACCACCTATAATTTGAAAAAATTACATCTAGCACTCCTGCAGTTTGCTTTCATCTAACAAATAAATTCATCCGTTAGTTAAAATTCACTGAACTTGCTGATATTCATGAAAAAATTGAATGAAAATTAATATTACCCTCGGTTGACTTATTACTGACTTATTGCAGATCAAATAATTTTTTTTGGACTAAACTACTTTTGTAATAGTGACGATATACCTCCTCACATGTATTAATGTATGGAGACGTATGAGGGTAATTTGCTTATAAAAAAATTTATTTGACATGCAATATGTTGGATAGCTTGTCCATATAATTTCCGTGTCCCACATAAAATAATTCATTAAGTTTTTAATACTTAATAAAGAGCTATCCAATTAAAGATTTAAAATGGAAAACAGAGGAATTTATATATATATTATTTAATATATATAAATTCACTTGGCACTTGCACGTGTATCCTACGAAATAAATTTTATTTATTTTCAAAAAATTATGCTTTATAATTATTTTAATCTCTTATAAAAGTTGCAAATAATAAATACATTTTTACTGAAATAAGATGACTTTCCTGTAAATATACAATTTAATGCTGCAACTTTTCCAGAAACATCTAATCAGGAAAAGATGTCTTTATTGAAACATTGTGACTTTTTGGATTGAGGAGATGTAAAAGAATGGTTGCATGTTTTCTGAAAAGGTATTTGAATATTTATAAATAGATGAAATCAAGTGTCAGAAAACACACTTCAGATATTTCAATTCTTCACTTAATACTCTGTCTTTTGAGTTGTTCTTGAAAGAAGGCTTCCGAAATTGCTGTTCGGCAAGCCTTGATTGGTTTTGTCGTATCCTAGAAGTGAATTTGCTTAACCCGGCAGCAACCATATAGTGGGGGCAAATTTCACTTTAAGGACAGTGAAATCACGCTTCAAAACCTCTCCAAATATTCATTTTCCTAAACATTCTTAAAGTGAAATTTCTTACTTAGCTACTAAGATGGAGCCTGGTTCGAGTAGTGGTATCAAGATGGTGAATCAAGAGTTTGTAAAGTTAAACTGTTTCGATGGAACAAACTACCCGCGTTGGAAGGACAAGATGATGTTTCTGCTAACTTTTCCGAACATTGCTTATGTACTGGACGTTAATCACCCTGCTACAGAACCACAAGAAGGTGATGGTGATCAAATTAGAGCAGCACGTGCCAAACGAGGAGAAGATGAATTACTATGTCATGGTCATTTTGAACGCGCTTTCTGATCGTTTGTTTGACTTATATTCATCAATTAAGTCACTATTGGAAATCTGGAATGCTTTGGAGCAGAAAACAATACCGAAAAATAAGGCACAGATAAGTTTCTCACTATAAAGTACTTTGAATTTGCTATGCGTGATGGTATTTCTATTGTGGATCAAGTGCATGAAATGCAAATTTACGTTTCTAAACTTAAAGATTAAAGATTGAAATTCCAGAGGCAATACAAGTAGGAGCAATTATTGCTAAACTGCCCCTAAGTTGGAACAACTATAGAAAGAAGTTGTTACATTACATAGAAGATTTTTCTATTGATCAATTACTGAAACATTTATGAATTGAAGAGGAAACTCGAATTCGTGAAAAGATGTATCAATTGCAGCCAAGTTCCAAAGTAAACTATGTTTCTAAAAGAATAAGAATATCAATCCAAATGGAGTGGGAAAGAAAAGAAAAATCTTTTGATAGTGATTCCAACAAAAAGGCATGTCACATGTTATAATTGTGGAAAGAAAGGGCATATCAAGAAAGATTGTCGTTTCAGAAAAAAGCAAAAGACATTTGGAATGTGTCTAATGTTCAAGTGGCTGAAACCAATGTTGAAGAAATTGTTGCAATAATTTCAAACTTGCACATTGGTATGGTCACTGAATTGAATATGGCTGCAGCAGTTAAGTCATTTGACTGGTGGTATGAATCTGGAGCTACCGTTCATGTTTTAACGATAAGAATCAATTCAAACACTATGAAGATGCTGCAGAGGGACAACAAGTTCTGATGGAAAATGCTAATACAGCAACAGTCCTTGGGAAAGGAAATGTTGAAGTGCAGTTCACATCTGGAAAGAAGTTGTCGTTGACTAATGTCTTACACGTTCCAGAAATTCGCAAGAATCTGGTGTCTGCTGCTATCTTGTCAAAGAAAGGCTTGAAGACAGTGATCGAGGCTGATAAACTAATTGTGACAAAGAATGGTGAATTTGTTGGAAAGGGATACTATTGTGATGGAATGTTCAAACTATGTACTACTATGAATGCTATGAATAAAATTAATAATCTGCTTATGTTCTCGAGTGTTCTTTATCTTCTTTATGGCATAAAATATTAGGTCCTGTGAATTTCCGTTATTTAAATTTTATGAATAAGCATGGTTTAATTACATATGAAAAATCAGAAAATAAAAAATGTGAAATATGTGTTCAAGCAAAAATGTGTAAGAAACCTTTTCCAAAGTCTGAAAGAAATACTACTTTGTTGGAACTCATACATACTGATATATGTGAATTAAACGGAATCCTAACTCGTGGAGGAAATAGGTATTTTATAACATTCATTGATGATTGTTCTCGTTTTACATATGTTTATTTAATAAAACATAAAGATGAGGCTTTTGATAAATTTAAATCATACAAATCAATTGTTGAAAATCAAAAGGGAAAGAAAATTAAAAATCCTTCGCAGTGATCGATGAGGAAAAATATTTTTCTAATAATTTTTTTCATATGTGAAAATAATGGGATCATACATCAAAGTAGTGCACCATATACTCCACAACAAAACGGCTTGGCAGAAAGAAAAAATAGAACATTAGTTGATATGACTAATGCCATGCTTTTAAATGCACATTTGCCTAAACACTTGTGGGGTGATGCTTTATTAACGGCTTGTCATGTGCACAATAGGGTACCTTCTAAGAAATTCAAGATTTATCCATATGAGATATGGAATGGTCGAAAAAAAACCAAATCTGAATTATCTTAAAGTTTGGGGTTGCTTGGCTTTTTATAGAGTTTCTGATCCTAAGAGAACAAAATTAGGACCCAGAGCTATAAAAAGTGTATTTGTGAGTTATGTTGAAAATTCAAAAGCCTATAGACTTTTGGACTTGGATTCAAATATAATTACAGAATCAAGAGATGTAGATTTTTTCGAAAATAAATTCACTGAAGTTCTGTTGTTATTCAACCTACTCAAGCACATGTGATAGATCCTGAGATGAACAATAAAAGGACACTAATTGATACTCCTACTGAACTTAGAAGGAGCCAAAGGCCTAGAAAAGCAAAGAAGTTAGATCCTGATTTCTTATACTTCATTGTTGAAGGTGATAGAAATATTGTACTTAATAAGATACCGGTTCTACTAAAAGTGAATAAGACATTTACTGAAGCGATGACTTCAAGAGATGTTACTTTTTGGAAGGAGGCAGTCAATGATGAAATGGACTCATTATTAGCAAATAATACTTGGGTTCTAACAGACTTACCTCCTGGTTCAAAAGCCATAGGATGTAAATGGATATTTAGAAGAAAGTACAACACCGATGGATCTATTCAAACATTCAAAGCGAGATTAGTAGCTAAAGGCTTTACACAAAAGGAAGGTATGGATTACTTTGACACTTATGCACCAGTAGCTTGAATAGCATCCATTAGAGTACTTTTAGCTCTGGCTTCAATTTATAAATTAAATGTTCATCAAATGGATGTAAAGACAATATTTTTAAATGGTGAATTAAGTGAAGAAGTGTCTATGAACAACCCGAAGGGTTCGTTCTACCTGGAAATGAAACTAAAGTTTGTAAATTAGTAAAATCCTTGTATGGATTAAAACAAGCACCAAAACAGTGGCACGAAAAGTTTGATACTGTAATATTATCTTTTGGATTAGGCATAATACAGCTGATAAATGCGTTTATTCAAAATTTAATGATGATTACGGTGTTATTATTTGTTTGTATGTCGATGATATGTTAATCATTGAGACTAATATGCATGGTGTAAATGAAACCAAAGAGTATCTATGTTCTCAATTTAAAATGAAGGGCTTATGTGAGGTAGATACTATTTTGGGTATAAAAGTGAAACACATAGTGGAGTTTTGCTTTAAGCCAGTCTCATTATACAGAAAAAATATTAAATAAGTTTAAACATTTGAATATTAAAGCAGTCAGTACCCCTTATGATGTTTCTTGTCCACTCGTGGAAATACGGGTAGAACCGTTGCACAACTAGAATATGCTAGTGCAATTGGAAGTCTAATGTATGCTATGCATTGTACTAGACCAGACATTGCCTTTGCTGTTTGCAGACTATCTAGGTTTACAAGTAATCCTAGTATTGAACATTGGAAAGGCATTAGAAGAGTCTTTGGATATCTCAAAGGAACTGCGAATTTGGGACTCTTTTATAATAGATATCCAGTAGTACTAGAGGGTTATTCCGATGCTAGTTGGATAACTAGTATTGGAAATAATAAGTCCACATCTGGGTGGATTTTTACTCTTGCTGGGGAGCAGTTTTATGGGCTTCCAAGAAACAAACATGTTCAACACATTCTACAATGGAAATCGAATTTGTTGTGTTGGCAGCAACAAGCAAAGAGACTGAATGGCTAAGGAATTTGTTATTAGATATTACGTTGTGGCCACAACCAATGCCAGCCATCTCTTTGCTGTGTGATGAGGCAGCTATGTCTAGAGCCCTTAATAAATTATATAAAGGATAAAATAGACACATTAACCTAAGGCATGGTTATATAAGGGATTTAATATCAGAAGGTGTAGTTACCATAACCTTTGTGAGATCACAAAGGAATTTAGCGGATCCGTTGACGAAAGGCCTGTCAAGAGAATTGGTAAAAAACACCGTATTTGCAATGGGTTTAAAAACCCTTTATAAATCACCAGTAGTAGGAACCCAACCTTTCCAATTAGCATTATTGCTGTTCGAAAGGTTTAAAGGGTAACAACAAACCACTGATAAGTGATTAAAGTTAACTTGAGATATATATACATCTACGAGTTGAGAATGAGGAGGTTGAGTTGAACAAACTCTTAATGAAGTAAGTATTGATACTTTTAGGTATGAAAGACTTCACCTAAGTGAACGCAGGGGGTGGTGCCGCTTCTAGTAAAAGTTCTTATAACTTTTATAAGTGTTCATGACTGTAGGATGAAAGCGCAAGGCCATATATGTGCTTAAACTTGTTTCTGTGAACTTCTCGAAAAATGAGTAAAGATTATTATGTGTGTAATATTTCCAGTTAGACTTTAGAAATTTTGGTTTAAAGCTTATGCTACCATTAATTTAGTCTAAATTCTGAAATATTTACACTAATTGAAAGTTTAAATCGAAAGAAACTTTCTTGTATGCATCAATCTGATATTAAGTGAAGTGATATGTCCAAGCTAAGTGGGGGATTGTTGGATAGCTTGTCCATATAATTTCCATGTCCCACATGGAATAATTCATAAGTTTTTAATACTTAATAAAGAGTTATCCAATTAAAGATTTAAAAATGGAAAACAGAGGGAATTTATATATATATATATATATATATATATATTATTATAATATATAAATTCACTTGGCACTTGGCACGTGTATCCTACGAAATAATATTTATTTATTTTCAAAAATTATGCTTTATAATTATTTTAATCTCTTATAAAAGTTGCAAATAATAAATACATTTTTACTGAAATAAGATGACTTTCCTGTAAATATACAATTTAAGGCTGCAACTTTTCCAGAAACATCTAATCAGGAAAAAATATCTTATTGAAACATTGTGACTTTTGGATTGAGGAGATGTAAAAGAATGATTGCATGTTTTCTGAAAAGGTATTTGAATATCTATAAATAGATGAAATCAAGTGCTAGAAAACACACTTAAGATATTTCAATTCTTCACTTAATACTCCGTCTTTCGAGTTGTTCTTGAAAGAAGGCTTCCGAAATTACTGTTCGGCAAGCCTTGGTTGGTTTTGTCGTATCCTAGAAGTGAATTTGCTTAACCCGGCAGCAACCATATAGTGGGGCAAATTTCACTTTAAGGACAGTGAAATCACGCTTCAGAACCTCTCCAAATATTCATTTTCCTAAACACAATAAGTCTGTAATAAGTCAATCAAGGGTAAATATAATTTTGTTTATTTATTTTTTGTTAATATTAGCAATTCGGTAAATTTTAACTAAGGGATGAACTTATTTTTTAGATGAAGCAAACCTCAGGACTGCTAGATGTAATTTCCCGAACAACAGAGAATTTATGTATAATTACACCAAATCTTAAGAAATGGGAGTATAATTATCCCATAAAGTTATCGTAAAAATGAAGCTTACGAAGCAATCAATATGTCCCAATTCTCTCACATAAGTAACAGAATGGTAGGTGCTCGTAATAGAAACGCACATCATCTTCCTTGCTAGTCTCATAACGCAGCTTAAGCGCCCTTCTTCAAAAGGCAGTGACACGTTAATATTTAGACGAACACAAACAATTTCAAACCAGTCCATATCTAAAGGAGGGTTTAATGTAGTTTACCTCGTTGACTATTTTCACTCTATATTAAAAGGAAGGGAAAATTCCGACCTTCTCTCAAATTTATCATAATTATAAATATATTCTAATTATTAAAAAATTGTAAATGTTTTCTGATATTTGATAAAATTATATAATCCTTGGATAAAAGTATGAAATTGTCAACTTTGTCCTTTCTTTTTTTTTTTAAATTAAAAACTTATAAAAAAATAAAATTCCATTGAATGAAAAAATTATTAAAATTTATTCCTTCAATTAAAAAATTAAAATTTTTTTAAAATAAATAAAATTATAATTTTTAATCGACAAGAGTATTTTAGATTTAGTTCGCACCACCAAAAAATGGATGAAAACCTAATGGATTGAGTTAATTGTTAGACGACTGTTAAAATCAAGGGTTATGGTAATTTTTCAAACAACAAGTTAGGTATTCATAATTATACCAAATCTCAGGGGAAGTCGTTGTAATTTACCCTAAAGAAATTCATATAATCTCATTCTCAAGATAATTAATTTAATCTTTCATTTTTTTTAGGAAAAAATAGAAGAAAAAAAACATAGTTACAGAAACATAATGGTAGTTTTTGATTTACTGAATATAATAATTTCAGAAAAAATCTTTAGAAAATTAACCAAAGTATTTATTTTATTACATACACATATATGTTATTATAGGCGTGTAATTTTGTTAAAAACAACACAAATACGCAAAAAGGAGAATAAAAAGTAAATTTTGCTCTAAAATCTATTTTATCATACTTATGATAGAACTTTGGTAGCCAAAGAAAATTTGATATGCCATAAATATTAATCACTAAAAAAGTAAATATTATTAATTAGAGAAATAACATAAAATAGATATAAAAGTTATAAAAATATTAAGTATGTACGCCAATAATATTATTCAGGATAAATTACAACGACCTTCCCTGAGGTTTGTCATAATTACGAATATCCCCTCATTATTTTGAAAAATTAAAACTTATAAAAAAAATCGAATAGGGTGGATGGAATTTTTTAAAAATTATTAAAAAAAAATTATTCACTTAGTCCATAAAAAAAATCAAAAATTTGAAAAAATAAATAAAATTATAATTTTTAATCCAGAAGGGCATTTTGGTCAGTTCACCACAAAAAATGGATGAAAACCTAATGGAGTGGACTAATTGTTAAACGTCCGTTAAAATCAGTGGGGTATTTGTAAATTTTTCACACAACAAGAGTATATTCGTAATTATGCAAAACCTTAGGGAAAGTCGTTATAATGTACCCTGTTATTTAATCTATCATTACTTACTACCAATTGTATAATTAAAATAATAATTTTGCTACCATTATCCTATATCAGGACAATCTAATCTTAAAATTAAAGTACTAACATGCAATGAAATACAAGATGACCTTTTAGTGAAGGAAGTTTTAGCAAAATTATATGAGAATATATGTAATACTGCTCAGATGATTATCAAACTTTTATTGAATATATATTTTGTTTCTTCTTCAAATATAGTTCTTCTCTAATTAGAAAGTTATATTTCTTGATGACTTTCTCTGCTATACATTTTGTACGTTGCATAACTAATATTAAAGGCAAATGAACCTAAGTAAAACTAAAACTCGATCATCTAATAATATAGAGTTTGTTTGCTACTATAAAACCAATCCGAATGAGAACATGCTATCAATTTAGCATTAACTTTTATTGTTACTGATCTTAGTTGCACGCGTTTTTTCGAGCATACAAAAAAAAATTGTGATTTGAGATGAAGACAAAAATCATAATGAGAAAAAAAATAAAAATTTATGAGAATAAAGAAATATAGGTGAATGACAGAGAAATAATATTTTATAATTGAAAGTTTATTAAAAATATAAAAATTTGTAAACAAAAAAACATGAAGAAGTTTAGAGAGAAACATGGAGTAGTGGGTGAGAGAATTTTTTTTTATTTATAAAATTGTGAGATTATTTAAAAATTTTGAAATTACTGTTTTGACCAAATTTGTTTTGAACAAAAGAAATTAATTCGAGGATAAAATAGGACAATTTAAAGTTAGTACGCTCAAAAACTTTTCTTTCATAATAACTAGTTTTTATTGCACGCGGTTCCCGCGAGCATGCAAAAAACAATTATTGTGAGAAATGATAAAAAAAAAATTATGAAAAGAATAAATTATAATAAATGTGAAGAATTAAGGTGAGAGAGGAATGTGAGTAGTGGGTAGTTAAGAAAAATAAATAATTAAAATTTAAAATGACTAAATTGAGCAAAAAAATTGTAAAGAAAAAAATGAAATGAAGGGTAAAATCTAAAATTGGTACGCCAAATGAGTTTCTTTTTATAATAACTAGTTTTTCATTGCACGCGGTTCCGCGAGCATAAAAAAAATTATTGCAGAGATGATAAAAAATTATGATAAGAATAAATTATAACTTTAAAATTAATAAATATGAAGAATTTAAGGTGAGAGAGGAATGTAGAGTAGTGGGTAGTTAAGAAAAAAATAAATAATTATTAAAAATATTACAATTACTAAATTGACCAAAAAATTTTAAAGAGAAAAAATGAAAGGAGGGGTAAAATTGACCATTCTAAAATTGGTACGTAAATGAGTTTCCTTTTATGATAGTATAGATTTAGATATAGATATAAATATAGAATATAGATAAGTCATATTATTTTCTAGTTAGTATTTTGGAAGTGACAACTTTTAGAGTAATTGATTATAGTAAGCTTTTAAATATTTGTAAAGTAGAAGACTTTTTTGATTCTATTCGTTGTGTTGATAGTTGTAATTAAAACAATTTTTCTACTTATTTGATGATGAATATTTATCTTTCACTTTATTTTGTTTTGAACATTTTGATCTTAACTTAAAAAATTTATATCATAGTATTGTCGATTGTCTATTAAGAAATGCAGAAGATGCTCACTGAGAAATATTAAAATAATGGATAAATTACATTTACTTATCCTCAGGCCAATTTATACTTATATTATTAAAAAAAAAAAAATTATTGTAAGTCTAGCGCAAAATGGGTAGACTTGCAAAAATACCGACGCTAACGACACGGGGTTTTTATTAATTTTTTATTTTAATTTTGGGCTTTGAGCCCATAATTTTTTAATTATTAGTATTATTTAATAATATATTAATTATTTTAATAAATAAATATTATTAATGTTTTATTAATTAAAAATATCCTTATTGATTGAATATGGTTTATAATATTGTACCAAAAGATAAAAGTATATCACAAAAATGATAATTAAAATTCTAATAATGAATATATGTTCCATAAGTATGTTGTTGGCATTTAGGGGTAGCAACGGGGTGGGTTTAGGTGGACCCAAGACCCTTCCCGGTACAAAATCCACCAAGACACGTTTTTTTTTTTTACAAATATACATATATATATATATATATATATATATATATATATATATATATATATTATTATTATTGAAGAATACTAAATTGGTGTCTATTTTTTTTATGATTTTTCATTTTTTTCATTTTTTTTAAATTCAACATTTTTTTTCTTTTTCTCAACTTTCAGTTATCTCTCTCAACTTTCATATTTCTTGTTATTCCACCATTTTCTCTAAATAACTACCCACAACTTTTTTTTTTATAATTTTTTATTTATTTAACTAAAATAAGTAAAATAAATATTTTAAAAGAGTAAGAATTATATTATTTATATTTTAATTGCACACACATTTGTGGGTGCCACACACACTAGTGTAATAGAAAGTTTAAGATATCAATGACAAATAAAATTGTTCATGGCCTAATTTAAATATTCAAGTCCAGAAAATAAATTTTCAAGTGTAAATAAAATTATTCATAACAAAACAATCAAAATAATTTATAGCAATTATCATTATTAATAATTGTTTTAATCTTCGTTCTCATTAAGTATTGTGAAATAATTTTTTATTTTATCAATTATTGAACAAATAGCTAACAATAAATATTAATATATTTTTTATTAATATTTTTTAAAACATAAAAGTTTGAAATATTACAAAATTAAAAATAATAACTATCAATTAATTGGTATATATTATTATTAAGTGTTATATAAATATAGATTAACAAAAAAATAAAAAAAATGTTGTGCCCAAGTAGTTAGTGCTACTAACGACTTGGGCTCACTTTTTCAATAAAATAAAAAAAAATTGAAAAAGTGGGCACACTTTTTTACAATACCTATACTAATATCAAAAGAGAAGTCACAAACGGCGGTTAATGACACCGCTGTACCAATTTTTGATGAAGATAAAAATGTCATTCATGATAAAATAACTAATTCAATTTTTTAAAATTTACATTAGTTGATAGATTATTTTTTTATTTATGTAATATACTTATTTATATATTTTACACTTATTTATAATACATTTTAAGCGTAAAATTAATAATTTATTATATGCACGCAAAAAAAGCGTGGCACAACGACTAATTTTAATAAATAACTCAGAAGCTCTTTCTTTCTTACACTACTAAATACTCTCTTTCTCACTCTTCTCATCTTTCAATTCAAATGACACTCACATCACCAAACTTCTTTCTCCCCAATCTAAGTCCTAAAACCCTTGCCCCAAATCAAAGCTTGCAAGCCCCAATTGATCTACCAGAGGCAATGAGGAAGACGATTGCTGTTGTGTCGGCCAAGTAAGAAGTTCGAACATATTTGCTATTTCTTCTCATATATTCTTGATTTCTCCGTCGGCTTGTTAGGAGGGGAGGAAAGATGTGTCTGAGAATTGGCGAGATGGAGGTTGTGGATTGGGATGATATTGTACATGTCTTCGTCTTGCCATCGCAGGGGGCATCGAGTCATTGTCGCATCCATAGAGATATGAGGATTTGGGAAAGGGATTTGCTGAAGTTCTTCGTCCTCCCTCGATGGAAAAAAGGAAGTGGGGGAGCTTAGAACCAAATAATGTAATACTCTCAATACTCGTCTTTCTTACTAGAAAAGCTGCAGCTTTCATCAAATCCTCTGCCCCTCTTGAAATCACACCAATTTTTGATCAATCTCCACTGTAGCTGATGAATTTCGTTCAGAATGGTGGAGCTTAGCTCGAGCTCATTACCTTATTTCCTCATTTCATATGATTTGAGCTCGAGCTCGAACCTTAAGAGCTCGTTGAGCTCGAGCTCGAGCCATAATAAAAAAATCGAACCGTAAGAGCTCGTCGAGCTCGGGCCATAACAAATAAAATCGAGCTTGAGCTCACAAAAAATGGTCGAGCTTGGCTCGTTTACACTCCTAAGATATCTTAAACATACTATCTTCACAAACATTATGAATCTCCCTAATATCTGAAAGAAAATCAATACAGCTATACTTATCTTGATCAATATTTTTTAATCTTTTGCACTTGCCCCTACAATGTATGGCCAATGTATATACTTTGTCCACCATTCCTGTAGGGAAAATATAAAAACAAGAAAAATACAACATACTCAGAATACCAACAAATGTCTTAATTATCTCAACGAAAATATAAAAGACCCAACCAAGTATATGTTGGAAAAAATTTTAGTTTCAAATAAATGAAACAACGTTTTGAAATATAACAATCGAATTTAGAAATCAAAACCAATTAAAGCAATGTTGGAACAATTAAAAGATAACAGTTAGAAACGCAATTTACAACAAGTAAATTAAATAGTAAACTTACAACGAGAATTGTATCTATCAATTCTCAATCCAATGGTAATCGTAAAAAATTAACCGAATCACAGAATTCACTGCTTGCCTTGAAGAAATATACGTCCTGTATCAGTAGTGCACCGGGTACAATGTAATTTCTCTCAGGATAAGACGATTGCAATCTTTCGATTTTAGCCCTATATCGAAGAACACCTCGAACAAACACCAAAAAGCTCGTTATTTAAAACTTAAGTGAGATGTAGTTGTGTTTTCAAATGGGCGCCACCACCATCCTTATATAGGCATGGCTAGCTAACCATTAAACACCCACTTAAGTGCAACATTTAACCAATTTATAACATATTGGTTGTTTCATATTTTTGCAATCATGGCACTCAAATGCAGCAGGAGAAACCGAAAAAAGTATGAAAAGAATAGTTTAATAATCCAAAACCCCATTCCAAACCATCCTTAAGCTGTTGCAAATTATATTTTAATTATTCGTACTTTGGACGTGCTTTCTGACTACTTTAATAGGGCGTCCTAAATTCCATCCTAAACTCTGGGACAGTTTCAGTAAACCGTCCCAAAATTGTCCGAAATACTGGGTGTTTTAGGACAGACATTAGTTCATTCCAAACGCGTCCCAAATGTCATCCCAAAAATAAAATAGGATGTTAATTCATCCTAAATCCGTCCCAAAAATCCGTCCCAATAAACCTTTTTTTTTTGTAGTGAAACCAAATGATTTAATATAAAAAAATAAAAAATTCAAATATTTTTGTTGCAACATGATAAACATTTTCTCTTCTCCTCATTTTCTCAACCAAATTTATGGATTTTATGTAATTAATTAAAATTACAACAATCCCCAACAAATCCACAGATTTTGAACTCAAGTTTTTGTGACTTGCTTTCAACAATGGTACCTTCCGATTTGAACTACTGTCTAAGTTATCTGACGTCAGCTATCACCAATTCAAATGTACAAGGCCTTGAATTTGAGCTTGTGAGTGTGACAACATCTGTCAGTAACAACAAGCCACCGACTTTCAGGAATAACCTAATTTCTTAGTTGCGGCCAAACAACTACATTCACTTAGTTGGCATCTCCAGGGATGCACTGCTAGCATCTCGTCTAAAAGATTTGACTCCATTCAGAGTTAACTCTTACTATACTTGCAGTACCAACACCTTTTAGAATTACAGGGGACAGACTCCAAATACAAAGTATCAGTCTATTTTGGTGCTCTGATATACCCTACGACTTGTTAATACCACATTGAACCTTCTTTGTGGGATATCCACTTAGAAGGTTGGGTTGCTATCATAGTTACATCATTGATGGGTTTTCAGTCCCATCCCCAATCTAAATTTATTTACTTGTGACAGATCCAATCCTTTCATTCGAAGGATCAACTACATTGTCCTTTGTTCCTACAAAGTCAATGCTAATTACTCTGTCTGACACTAATCCCCTTATAGACTTTAGTAACTTGGATGTTCCATTTGATCGTTTGGTTGTATTTACGATTCCTCACCTTTGCAATTGTGGTTTGGCTATCACAATGTACAACAATAGGTGGTAGAGGCTGGCTTACAATGGGAAGTTGTGATAACAACCTAAATAGTCATTCTGTCTTAGTACCAGTCGTATCCAACACACATAAATCGGTTTCAAAAGTAGACCGGGTTATCAAAGTCTATTTTGCAGACTTCCAGGACAATGCGCCCCCACCTAAGGTAAACACATATCCGGAACACCAATTACTCCCGGAATTTTAGGCTGTTCAGCTAGCATCACTATATCCATCAAGAACAATAGAGAATCTGCCATAATGAATGGCCAGTGACACTGTGCCCTTCAGGTACCATAGTACCCTTTCCAAAGCACCCCAATGGGTTTTGTTAGGACAACTAGTGTATCTAGCCAGCTTAGAGACAAAAAAGGATATATCTGGTCTCGTGCCATTTGCTGGATACTGTAAGCTCCCAATAATTTGGGAATACCTTAGTTGTGCTACCGAAACACCAATTTTATTTTTAAATAAGCTATAGAAGAATCATAAGGCATCTTTGCAATTATACTATTTTGATAACCAAATTTCTCAATTATCTTCTCAACATAGTGAGATTGAGAAATGACTATCCCATCATTTGAACGAATTAATTTGATGCCAAGAATTACATCAGCTCACCCATATCCTTCATTTCAAACTTATTCTTTATAAATGACTTGGTTTAGTTATAATTTCTAAACATGATCCTATTAATAGAATATCATCTACATACAGACATAAAATAATTACTTTATCTCCTTTAGCTTTACAGTAAATACATTTATCATTCCCAGGTGAAGCCAAACGTAAGAATAGTTTGATCAAACTTTTCATGTCATTTTGGTGCTTGTTTAAGTCCATAAAGAGACTTAACAAGTTTACAAACTTTGTGCTCGTTGTCATTAGCTGCAAATCCCTCAGGCTGATCCATGTATACTTCCTCCTTGAGTTCACCATACAAGAAGGTTGTTTTCACATCCATCTGGTGAATCGAGAGGTTATACATCGAAGCCAGTGCTATAAGCACTCGGATTGTAGTCAATCGAGCTACCGGAGAATAGGTATCGAAATAGTCTATTCCCTCCTTTTGTTTAAAACCCCTAGCCACTAATCTAGCTTTAAACTTATCGACAGATCCATCAGGTTTCATTTTCTTCTTAAAGATCCACTTACACCCAATAGTAGTACACCCCGGAGGGAGATCGACTAACACTCATGTTCCGTTAGAAACAATAGAGTCCATCTCACTTTGCCAGCTTCTTCCACTACTTAGCTTTCGAAGAAGCCATAGCATCTTTGAAAGTTACTGGATCATCCGCGATATTGTAAGTGATAAAGTTACTTCCAAAATCCTTGACAACCCTAGCTCTCTTACTCCAAAATCCTTGACAACCCTAGGTTCATCTGACTCCTAGTGAGTCAGGCTAGTACTAATACTAGGATTAACCCCCACATTTGTTATCTTTTCCACATGTTCAGAAATAGACGTCGAGACAAGTGAATCATCAAGTGATACATTTGAAGGTATTCCTGTTTTCAATGGAAATACATCTTCTAGGAAGACAGCATCACGAAATCCGACTATTGTGTTGACCTCAATGCCTGGAATTTTTGATTTAATAATAAGAAATCTCAAGAAATAACTTGTCTCCACATAGCCCAAGAACGCAACATCAACAATCTTAGGGACCAATTTCTTTCGTTTGTGGTCTGGGACCCCAGCACTTTTGCTAAGCACCCCCACACTGGAAAGTATTTGAGGATAGGTTTCCTACTTTTTTACAACTCGAAAGGAGTACTCATATTGTGTTTCAGAGGGACTCTGCTCAGAATATGACAGTCATACTCAAAGCCTCCCACAAATACTTTGGTAAACCGGAGGTTAGTATGAGACTGTTAATCATGTATTTGAATGTTCTATTATTTCATTCAGCCACTCCATTAGATGAAAGGGAATATGGAGGAGTCTCTTCATGAATAATGCCAAAAGTTTGACAATATTCATTGAACTTACTCGACTCGTATTCTCCTCCTCTATCAGACCTTAATCGTTTTAGTTTTTTACCAGTTTATGTTTTTAAACAAAATAAATTTATCTAAGGCTTCATCCTTATTTTCTCATGAGAAACACATAACTTATCTACTGCAATCGTCTATAAAGGTGATAAAATAATTTTTGTGGTCCCTGGTCAAAACCCCATTGAACTCACAAATATCTGTGTGAACTAAATCAAGTATTTCTGAATCCCTTTTAACTGATTGATAGGATTTCCTAACTTTTTTAGCTTCTACACAAACTCGCATTTGTGATCTCGTTCAATATTTTGACTAGGAATTAAATTTAAATTCATCATCTGTTTGATTGAATTAAAATTTAAATGACCTAACCTACTATGCCATAGAGTAGATGATTCTACATTCAATACAATAGAATCAGAAATATCATTTGTATTATTCTCAACTCGAACTTTGAACAAGCCATCATCTAAATAACCTTTACCAACAAAAATGCCAAATTACTGAATCCCTAACTATTACAAAACCACTAATAATATTTCTTTTGACAGTAGGAACATGATGAACTCTTTTTAACAACAGAATGTGCCCTGTAGGAAACTTCAAGTCCACGCTTCCTATCCCAAGTACTTCAGCAGTACTAGAGTTCCCCATGCTTACTGTCCTTCCACTAATGGTCTGATAGGACACAAAGAGAGATGTATCAGTACAAACGTGCACATTCGCTCCAGTGTCATCAACCAATCACATAGTTCGGAAATAGTTAGGAGTTTGGGTTGTACAGATACATACCCTTCAGTTGCTCCTGAGGTGCTAGCATCGCTAGAATCTCCCACAACCATGTTGACAACTGGCTTGGCCTTTTTATTAAGACAAAGCTTGGCCCAGTGTCCAACTTGCCCACAATTCCAGCATGGTTTGTTTGCTTTTTGATTTCTTATTCTTGGTGGCCTTGTCTTTATTAATGGCTTTCCAGTTCGAATTAACCTTATTCACTTTCTGTTTCCCTATTATTAAATTGGCCCTGGGTTGATACTCAGCAGACATCTTGTGAGTCTGATTTCTATGCTCTTCCTCAATGCTGATAGCAATCATTTGATCATCTAGAAACAGTATCCCTTTCTGATGTTTGAGTGTCATGCCAAAATTTTCCCAGGACTTGGGAAATTTGTCCACTGCGGACATGACCAGAAACTTCTTAGAAAGCTTCATCTCAGCATTAGCCAGAGCATGCTCAAGGTTGATAATCTCTTTAGTCTGTTCAGCTACAAACCTGTCCTCAAATACTTTTCGAGCCCTTGCTCTTCAATATTATATTTTCGGTCCAACTCATCCCATAGAGACTTAGCAGTATAAGAATCGAAACAATAGATGTCGACAAAGTTGACACAATCACTCCTCAGCCTATTTGATCCCTCTCTGTCCACTGCGTTATCTCAGCAGTCCTGGTATATTGGTATCAGTAGGTTCAGGTCACCTGAATCACTGTTAAAAGTCCTTTCATCGTCAATCAAATTTTCATTCGCTGTTGCTAGTGTTTGAAAAAATTGACCCGAAAACTTATCCGGCAAACCGGTTAAGTCGACTTTTGGTGCAATCGAAATTGCAACAGAAATAGGCTTGGCCACTCTTAATATCTTAGGAAACTGAAAGCCGCGTCAAAGAAAAACGAGTTTTCAAAAACAATAATTGAAAAAATGTTTTAAACGTTCCAACAAAATTCGATTTTTCAAACCTGTATATTTTTTTCGAGATTGTTGGAAAAAATTTCAGTTTCGAATAAATGAAAACAACATTTTGAAATATAAACATTCGAATTTAGAAATCAAAAGCAATTAAAGTTACGTTGGAACAAATAAAAGATAACAGTTAAAACACAAGTCACGATAAGTAAATTAAATAGTAAACTTACAACGAGAATTGTATCGTAACAATTCTCAATCAAATGGTAATTGTAAAAATTAACCGAAAATCACAGAATTCGCTGCTTGCCTTTAAGAAAATATACGTCCCGTATCAGTAGTGCACCGGGTATAACGTAATTTTTCCTAAAATAAGATGGTTACAGTTCTTTCGATTTTAGCACTATACCAAAGAACACCTCGAACAAACACTAAGATGCTCGTTATCTAAAACTTAAGCTCAAATTTGTAGAGAATTTGAAAGATGAGAGAGAGAGAGAGATAGAGAGAGAGAGAGAGAGAGAGAGAGAGTTGTGTTTTCAAATGGACGCCACCACTGTCCTTATATAGGCATGGCTAGCTAACCATGAAACACCCACTTAAGTGCAGCATTTAACCAATTTATAACATATTGGCTGTTTCATATTTTTGCAATCGCGACATTCAAATGCAGCAGCTGAAACCGAGAAAAAGTATGAAAAGAATAGTTTAATAAGCTGCTGTTTTGAAAAATTTAAAAACAAAAAACCATTTGATTTTATAGAAAACAAAAAATTCAATTATTTTTGCTGCAACATGATAAACATTTTCTGTTCTCCTCCTCATTTTCTCAACCAAATTTATGAGTTTCATGTAGTTAAAATTACAACAGTACAAACAAAAAATGTAAACAACCCCAACACAGAAACATAAAATACAAACAACCTCAAAACTAACTTTTAATTCAGTATTTTGATCCAGCATTTGGTTCAACTTGAAGCATGGTGTTTTTGTTTTATCTGCTTCTGTCTAGTGCCACATGTCACTGAAGGGGAATTAATTATCCAATACATCGCTGAAGGGGAAATTATTTTCCAGATGCATGTAGTGTACATAACCCGCTACTGAAGTTATGATGTTGTTCATACCTGCTGTAGTTTGAAATAAATAATCCATACAGTTGCTTCTAAATATATTCTTCTTATTCCAAATCATGATGTTTATTCTGATGAAATGATGGCTTATGTTTTATTTCTTTCTGGGGACAGCAAGCTAACACTGAGGCTACAACTGTATTTGGTAAGGATGGAGTTTAGCTGGAGAAGTTTATCTAGAATCCAAGGCATATTGAATTTCAGGTAGTAAATAAGCTTATATTGTTACCAAGATTCAGTTTCAAAACCAATAAAACCAAATACTGGATCAAAATTTCTTGATCAATTTAGAAAAAAAATAAAGAAAAAACAAACCCAAGCATAAATTTCAGAAACTAGAAATTTGAAACTGAAATTAGGATTTTCTCAAAACAATAAAATAAAATTTTCTAAAAATAAAAATATTTACAACCTAGAATAAAAACATATTTTTATCAAAACATTATATATATATATAAACATCAAATAACCCTAAAAATACATATTTGGTTAAAGTTTTAATTAACTGCAAAAAAAACTTGAATTTTGAAAAACTAAACATATCAACTCTTTTTGGATGATCGGCCCAAGATAAGTGATTATGCATACCTTTTTTCTCGGCGAAACAAATTGGATTCAACTCTATGGCCGTTAAACATCATTTTCACTTCGAACAACCAAGAAACAGAATAATGTGTTTTGGGGTTTTACTTTGAGAGAAGTTTTCATAATAGGGTTTGCAAATGGAAGAGGAGAAGACGCGGGAGATGAGAGAAATAACTTCATGTCTTCAACCAAACACAAAGGGCAAATATGACTTTACCTACCTCTGATTTTTAAAATTCTTTCAAACGTTTTCTATAAAAAAAAAAAAAGAATTAATCAAGGGTAATGAAATAATTTCACCATCTCCCTTTAGGAGCTTCACAATTATTTTTCAAATCAGGGGTTTTTTGTAATTTTCTAAACAACGAGGGGGTATTTGTACTTTATCAAAGGTCTGGGGAGGTAGATGTAATATACCCTAAAATAATATAATTTCTCTTTCTAATTCTTCTAAAATTTATGTGCATGGTGCTTCATTAATTTTATTTTTTACCTTTTTTGTGATGAGAAAATTGCAATATTAATTCTACAAGTACAGAGGATTGATAATTTTAGTCCTGTGCAAATCTATTTTTTCAATTCACATTGAAAACAAAAATAATCAAAATGTGTTAAAATTATCGAAAACGTGCACATAACATGAACGTGATCAGTGTAATTGTGTGCTCTTCTAGCCATTTTAATAAATTCCGGTCATTTTTATCTTCAATGTGCAAAATTTTTAAAATTACAAAATAAATTCCTACATGACTAAAATATCCACCCTATAATTACAGGACTAACTTAAAACAAAGCATGAAAAGAAAGTACAATAATCTAAGGAGTCACTTCTCTTATTTTTTTTCCTAAATATCATGATTACAAAATGTAATTAGATTTTTACTGCAAAAATTATTTTCCCCATTCAGATCCATTTATTTTTTAAGTTGTTTTATTTGACTATAAATAGTTTTACTATTTCAAGATATAATACCTAACATTACAAATTTAAGCTTATATTAGAATAATTATATAAATATTCGATTAGAAAAATATAAGATGAATAATTAAATGACCAATATAAATAAAAAAAGAGTATATCAATTTACCCCCTTTATTTGTGAGGTAGTTAAGAAGATCACCATTATTTTTCACGCTCATATTCGTGTTGAGATGATTTATGCAAAATACTTAATTTGCTTTTCATTTATCTTCAATTAATTTTATATTAATCTTTCTGTATTTAATTTTCATCCTGATATTTTTCACTAAAAAATCACCATTTATATTACTCTACGTTCAAATTTATTTCACTTTTGAAAATAAGATATTTCTTTCTTTTTTCTAATTTGACAAGCTGAAAAAAAATAATAGTTATTTTATTTTTTTTCTTTTAAAATTTTATTTCTTGTACAACCTATGTCTAAAGTTCTTTGTCGACTAAAAAAAAATATTTAATCATGCCTAATTGTCATGGTTAAAAATAAAAAAGTCATAGCAAATAGTCATTAACAAAGGCCATGCAACGGTTGTGGCCTTGGTGTCTACGAAGGTGGCTAAAACTATTTATTATGGCTAAAAGCCATGACAAATATTACTACCATGGTTCTTAACCATAGCAAATAACTTTTTTTTCTGGAGGAAAATCTATGTTTTTGTATCGATTCTAGCTATATTTTTAAATTTGGTTAATGAATCTAGATAAAATTATGTAAATAATAATTAATGAGAATAAATATTGTAATGTGAACAGTAATTAATATGAATTTAATATGAACATGGTTTTACATATCCACCCCTAAGGAAAAAAATGATAAGGTTAATTTAAACAATAATAATAAAAAAAATGATAAAGAAACCTCTAGAGGGATTGGTACTCTTAGGGAACAAGAAAGGTGCATGCGTGTTACGCTTGTGGACAATTAATATTTATTTTATTTTTTTAAAAAATAATTAAAACAATTATAAATATTTTAAAAACTTTGAATTGTTTCAAAAAAATATAATTAAGAACAATTATTTACTTAAGTACTAACATAATAATCATTATAGGGTTGGTAAATAATAGCAATTATTATTATTATTATTATTATTATTATTATTATTATTATTATTATGAAATGTCCTTAATGAATTTTGTGAATTTTGTTGAATCTATCATCGTTCTGTATATCTTATGACATTTCATTGTATTTGTATTACTAAACCGATTATTTTCGCCCATTATTGAGAAATATTATTCTAATTTTGATTTATTTTTTTATGAAAAGTTTTAAGAAAAATATATTTTTGATTGTGTAGGTTGTAGCACATTATATATGCTTTTGATATAAAACTTATCATATATATATATATATATTTTTTTTTTTTTTGGGGGGGGGGGGGGGGGGGGGGCAATTACTTCTCCTTTTTTTGTTACAAATTCACGGTACAATTTACATATTTCCAGTCAATTTAATAACTTATTAAATTAAAGTTCAAAACACCAATGTCCTCTTGATTTCAATCTATTCAAGTTATTGACTTTAAAATAAATAAGAACAAATTTTGTTGCTCTATTTTACACAATTTTTACTTCAATTTTGACTCGATCTAATTTATTTACGTGGCTGGGTTTTTTTATGATCAAATTAAATTATTATTTAAATATGAAAAACAATTAAAATACTTCTATTAATTTGGTTATTATTTTATAATCCAAACTTTTTTAAGAAAAATCTTAAGATTAAAAAATGCAAATAAAAATACTCTCGCTACAAAAAAAAATATTTTATTGGATGGAAATTTTGGACGGTTCGTATTGGTCCCAAAAGTTCTCCAATTTTCGACAGTTTTGTAACGCATTTTATTACTTTATGATGGAATCCTTCGATAGATGAAGAAATTGCAATCTGTTGAAAAAAAAGAACTTGTCGTCGCAAATTCCCTTGGAAATTAGGAAGTGAAAGTACTTCCGTCATTAATCGTCGCAAATTTAGTCGGAAATATATATTTTTTGAGTTTTATGATTGTTTTTCTGATGGCACATAAACTGTCGGAGAGTTCCGACAGAGTTTGTCACACTTTTTTTTTTTTTTTTGTGAAGACTCCAAAAGGAATTTTCGACGACTGGTCATTGCAACTTTCGTCCCTAAATGTTATATTTGGGATGCTTTTTCGACGGATTATGATGATCGAAAATTCCAACTGCTATGTTGCGTCGACTAAATTTTTCCATCAGAAATTGCGTCCCAAAATTCATTGAAAATGGTCTAATGACTATTTTTCAATAACTATATTATAACGATTATATATTTTTCAAATTCCATCTCAAAAGTCGTCCGAAAAATCATCGGAAAATGTTCTAACGTCCCACTTAATGATGAATTGCATGTCATTCTCTTTATGTGTTGATGGGTGGATCCAACTAGAGGAACGAAGTTACACCCTGGTTATCACCTAGTTTATTGTGAATTTGGTGTACTAGAAGGATAAACCTTTCATACTGGCCCAATAAGCAGTCTAAGTCTATTATAACGAATATCCAAGCATGAGGAGAGACAAAATTGATTAGATAGTTGTTTGCCAGACGAAGGCTCGACGAGCGGTGTATGAATCCCGTTGGACTAATGTGGCATATAGAGTAGAGGAAGAATTATCAGTTCTTAAAGTGAATACAACCAATTAAACCTATGACATTGACGATACAAATGTTTTTCTACTAAAAACTTGTGAAAATGATGGATATGATTGAATCCACAGAGATTGGTTTCAAATTAATTCCTTCTTAGAGTAGAAGTGAAAATGAAAAGGGTTTTTTTTTTTTTTTTTATAATAAAATCTAAGTCTAAAATCAAAGAGAAGAAAACATTTAAAGAGAGAATAAATATGAGAAAAATATTCCAGTTAAAGATAGGTCATGCTCAATTCCACGGTTGATCATAGATGCAAATATGACAATTATTCATTATAGATAATTTGGTTATGGTCATTTATACGACCTAACAACCTCACATTTTTTTCCTTTGTTGATAGTCAAGGAACGTCCATTGATTAAATCCCTAATCAGTAAACAACCTTGGGAACGTCCTCAAGATTTAATTTACCAACAACATTAAGAACTAGAAAGACCCAATTTTAACCAATAAATTCCTACGAGAATTTATTTAAATTAGATTATGCATTCCCCATTGCATAATAAAAAATTACGACATAATCAATTATGTTGCGTTACCACTAGTTAATGAACTAAACAAACAATTATGAATTTGCAAGTTTAATAGGCTAGACAAATATTCTTGACAATGAACAATGTGCCCTGTCACTTATAAATCAGATTATTCGTAATACAAGCACAGAGAATAACACAAATACCAATATGAATGAAAGTATAAAACATAAATTAGATCTCACAACTCATTGGAATTGAACATTCACTGAATCTTAAACTGAAATTAGAAAAAATTAGCTTGACATGATCTCGAAGAAATGCATAAGAAAGAGGAAGATATTATAAAAACGCAGAGAATGTCTAGAGAAGAGAGATTCAAGTATCCAAGACCAAAAGATTTTCATATGATGAACTACATCAATATTTAAATTGACTAGTTACCTAATCCTATTAAAACTAGAAAATGTAGATTCCTAATCAAACTAAGAGTCTTAAGAAAATAAAACTATTGTCCTAAAGAGATTCTTCCAGCACAGATGGTTTCTGATCAATCAAAGGTATCCCAATTAATCTCAAATCTTTTCAAATTTTGTTTCTTGGAATTTTCTTTTTCGGCTGTATTCCGCATGTTTAGGGTGGGGCATGTTTAACTGGTCATATGTTCAGTCAAGATGTTCATTGTGGTTTCTTTCTTCCTTTTTCATTCCATCCATTCCTTATAAGTTAATGCTGCAATATGATACTCGATTAGAACATTTTAGCTATAAAAGATTGCAAACTATCACTTAAATTATAATGAAAATACATTCCTATCTAATATCCTCACACTTAACCCTTTGCTCATCCTCGATGCAAAAATAAGATCAAGAAGGTTCATTAATTTCATTTCAAACTTCATGGGATCACATACGAAAGTATCCAAGCAAAATCTAGTTAGGTGTTCAAAGAATGATATACCACACATGACAAAAGATAACTCATAAGCTTCGAACAAGTTTTCACAAGATAATTTTCATAAAAAATTATCATGGAAAACAAGTGGACTATTTTCTCATATCTCCCTATCTCTCAAGTGTTTTCGGTTAAGTGTTCCGCTCAAATATTTTCTATGAAAATGCTTCACCATAGGCTTGATCATACACTGAATATCTCCACCACTTATAAATATGCACACACTTGAATCAAGAGGTCTTAAATTTTGGTTGTAATGGAGCTCTGGTTTACGAGTAGGAATTTTGAGGAAAATTGAGGTAAAAATCCAAGTAAACTAGAATAGAGCACCAAGTAATGGATGTAAGAATTCAAACTTTTCAAAATTGATCCATCTGATGCTCTAACTCTATGCCCCACTTTTGACGGCTAAAACTATGCCTTGGTTTAGAGAGAGAATGTTCTTTTTTTTTCCTTTTTCTTGCCTTCCTTGATTGTTTTCCTTTTTTTTCCTGTCACATTCTTTTTCTTTGTTTTTTCGAAGGCATTTTTTTTGCCACGTTTTCCTCTCTTTCTTTGTCTATTTTGCAATGAGGCATATAACAAAATCATCATATGAAACATTAGCTCATAAATTTCTTTAGCACAAACATGATTACAATAGATGAGACATCCCCCACTTAGTGTCAAAACCCATACTTAGAATACATTCTTATTTCCTTGATGCTCTACTAGTCTTGGAAGGGTCAAGCAAGGGGTAATAAAAGGAAGGTAGAGTTTGTTCATAATTGATGTTGCATAACAAGGAATTAAGGCTTATAAGCTCAAATGGGCTTACTAAGAAAAAATTCATGTGGGTAGTCTTTTTAAGCCAAAGAGGTTTTTAGTTTAGTGCCTTTATCATTTTAAGTGCATTCATAGAGACGTAGCCTTGATATGGTTCAAAGAAAGTTCTAGGAAGACATAATCATGAGCATTATCTTTTCGAGAGAAGAAAATTTGTAGAATTTCATGAGTTTATGGGCTCAACATTCCTCTCAAGGTAGCAAAAAACAAGTTCAATTTCCCGCATTTAATTTTTAAGTCCAATCCATTTTGCAAAAAGAAGTTTTTAGCTGTAAGTTGTCTAAAATCAATGGATGTACATTCTATTACAGATAACCAAATTATACTTGATTAACTTAAGTCTTTGACCTAATAGCTAACACGAGGGAAAATTCCCAAAAAATTGGGGTTATCACATAGTCATTCAACAAACATAGAAGGGATAGTAGGCACTAATCGATAAAAAATCATTCTCCAAGACAACAGTACTCCAGCAATTAATCCACCAAGAGATCAAGTTTCAAAGCAAAGCACCAAGACTCCCTCCACCCACTTAAATTCATATTTTCATCAATGTGGCTAGCATGCATCTCTTGGACGTTATAGAAAAAGAAGAGAAAGGTGAAGGGAGCGGATCAGCCCGGAAAGCGCAGTGGAAGCATAAAAAATTAAAAAAATAATGATAAAACAACTAAATAAATACCAATCAAGGGATACTCTTGAACTTTTCCAGAGCGTTTGGTGTATTAAATAAAAGCGAAGGCCAATAATTACACGAGAAAAACACAAAGCATAAATGTAAATAAAGATTTATTACCCTCGTCGTTTTTCTCGTGCGGCTTCAAGAGTTGACTCCTCTCCTTCTCGGATCCGTTCACTTAGAGGGTTCAAGTGTAGAACCCCTCTAAAGCTAGTCCACACCAAACCGTGGAAGATCGATCGAACCTTTTTGCTAGAAAGAATTAGATCAGATAGAAAACAATGAATTTTGAATCATTCTATTAATTAGTGTATCTGAATTTCTCTCATTCTCAACTTGAATCCAATTTAAGGAGAAAAAAAAGTGAAATGGAGAAGATGGAATTTTTTTTTTCAGAGATTGAAAAGTATGAAAAGAGAGAGAGAGAGTTACTTGAGAGATCTCTCAATCCAACATACATTCACACGCGTGGATTACAATTTTATGAGAGAGAGAAGTAGTTGAATTTCAAATCCAAATTCTTGAAATCAGACATGATCTCTCTAATAAAATAAAATTGCAAACCTCTCATTGTGAAAAGAGGATGTGGCCGAGTGGTTGCTCCAAGAGTTCACTTGGCCACTAACTCTCTCTAATTTTGGCTAAGACATTAGTATATTTGGATTGAACTTATTTTAATTTGTCCAATAAATTAATCAGACCCAATTTTTAATCCATAGGGTTTATTATTTAATTCAATTAAATGAATACCAATAAAAAATTTATGTAAATATTTAATCTAATTAAATATTTACAAGCCCAAATATACTCAATTAATAAATTTAATTTATTAATCAAGCCTAACTAATTAATTAGTCCATCTAATTAATTTTGGCCCATCTCCATTAATTAATAAATTCAATTCATTAATTAAACAAGCCCATCTACTAATTAATTAATGAATCTAATTCATAAATTAATCAGCTCAAACAATTTTAAGTAATCCAATTAATTTAAAATGGTAAGCCCAAAACATAATCAAAATCTAATTAATTAAATTCTTGGCTATCCATCTAGTGGATTATCCCAAATTAATGATCAAATCATTTATTTTTTCTTCTCCATGATTCGTTTCTTTTGAAATTAATTTTAAATTAATTTCATCACTTCCATAATGGTTTGTGTGTGACCCTTTAGGTTCACCCTCAACTAGACTTGTTCGTGTGTGATCAACACAATTAATTGTATCTTATATAATTAATTATTTTTTATTATCCTATAAACGAAAATGCCCGTTACATGGGTGACTGTCTAGCAACGGTGTATGACTAGAGATTAGGTGAATGTTGGCGTGAATATTTAGGCTCCGAGTTTATATGAGTACAGTCCTGCTATTAACTGCCTTCCGATCTTAGTCTGGGCATGGAATTGGGTGTCAATTTTCATCCTTGACTAGACAACTATGCTTAATACTCGAGATGCATTTACTCTACAGATCCGATTTAGGAACCTATCCTTGATCGATCAATCGTTTGGCTAAAAACTTTTAGAATCTAAACCATCTCATAGTACATAGGAGAACTCTCTGCCATATATTAATAGGGGATAGATCATCTCTTTGAATCCACCGTTCTCGCTATATACTTCGACTGCACTGGATAAGACTTATGATAACTATGGCTTATGACACAACGACTGCCACGATTCCTCAAGTTCGAGGACTAATCTCGTACTAACGGAACCAGGATACATTCTTCGTATGCACTTGGCTGCCATGATTCCTCAAGTCCGAGGACTAATCCTGTACTATCAGAATCAGGAATTCCAGTCATACCGAACAAACCTTAAAAGGCTTCCATATAAAGATATCTACGAGTCAGTTTAGTCAGTCGACTACCTTGCCAACTAACCCACTAAAACTCCACAAACGACCTACGTCTCCTATTGAGGAAACATGACTATAATACTTAGTGCAAGTCTCTATAGGACCCTCGATGCCCTGTCTCAAGGCCCTCGACTTGAAAAGTTTTAGACCGACCCTCAAGAATTATTTTCATGACTGCCAAACTTATGCGCAACCCAAATCCAAGGGTTTCACCTTTCAGTCTATGGGCATTTCATTGTGACATTGAAACATCGTTCAATATCAGTGGTAAGCACATCGAAACACACTGCCAACTTGATGAATTCTTACCGTATTCATCAATTTAATATTATTTGACAAAGATTGACGAATGACAAGTAGCCAATCCAGTTGGCTTTTGGTTATCCATTCCAACAAAAGGAAAGAGAACATCCCTGAGTCATGTGTCATGGTGAGCGGTCAAAGGGTCGATGGATGTGTGGGCGTCGTCATGTCGTGACGACATGGGGTGGATGACGGTGGCTAAGAGAGAGCGAAGGCAGGTTGGCTACTGAAAAGGGTAAAAGGGTGAGGTGAGTATTTTTAGACTGTTTCAAGTTTTTTTATTTTTTTTATAATAAAAAGGTGATGAAAAATGTGTGAATGTATGTGAGTGTGTGGTGTTTGGACAGGTTAGGTAGCCTACGCCTAACTCAAGATGACGAATCTACTATTTAATAGGTTAGATTGCTGAGTTAAGTATGAACACGCCTAACTAAAGGGCTATTTTGTGTTCACCTTGACTGGAAAAAACTCAATATTAGTGATGCCACAACATTCACGAGAAATAAGATGAGAGAAAAATGAGAAAGAAAAAGAGAAAAAAAAAAAAAAATAGAGAGCATATCTTTCTTTAATGTCTTTCGCTAGACGTTATTGTGCCTCAACTTAAATAAGTTGGACAAGCTACATCCACTTCTTCAATGTAATGCACTCGGTGATGATGTCAATTTAGGAGAACTTGGCGGTCCATGGATGACTTCTTCCTCGAACTTATTTTGTCATGAACTATTTTGTTCTTGTAAGTTCTTGGATTCGATGTGAAGCTTTTATTGATTGTTATCTTAAATGCTCCCTCACCGTCGAACATAGCATTTTATCGCACCACAAACAACAAAATCCATGAAAAAATAGAATACACATCCTTAGAATTTTGTGTAGCACCACAAATGCTAAAACTCATAACCTTATTATCAAATTCCATAGAGAGAATTCGGCATCAATATTAATTTTGGTTTTAAAGGTTTTAAGGAATGGTCTTCATAACAAGATGGATGTGGAATTATGAGAATTATCCCCTGTCATATCAAGCACATAAAAACCAACAGAAAAAATCAATTCATTAACTTGCACAAGTACATTTTTAAAGAACTGCTTCGGGGTAAACCACGGAGCGATCGACAAGTTGAAGCACAACCACAATTTTTTTCAATGGGCCAACATTTAAAGATTCATAGATAGTGAAGCATAACATTGATCGAAACATCCAAATCACACATGCCTTTTTCTATTCCAATCTTCCAAATTTTTCAATGGGTACAAAACGTACCTGAACATTTGCATTTAGGAGGTAGTTTTCTTTGAAAAATAGCGAATACATTTTCTCCCATACTTATCCTTTTATTACCTTTCAATTTGGATTTGTTGGTGCACAACTCCTTGAGAAAACTTTGCGTAGCGGGGTATTTGTTTAATTGCATCGAGCAAAGAAATATTTACCTTAATTTTGTGTAAAGTTTCTAGGATCTCCTTTTTCCCTTCCTCTTATTGGACTTGGCAAATCTCTTCAGGAAGAGAGGTTTAGGCACAAACACCTTAGGATGCTCCTCGTGGGTTAGATCGGACTTCTTGGCTTGCTTTTGGGGCATCTTGAATTCATGCTCCGTTTTCCCCTGTCCTGCGTACCCACGCCTAGTGCTATTTTCAGATTGTAGCTATATTTTGTTGCACACGACAATAGCACTAACATTTTGTTTGGGATTAACAATGGTTTGGGAGGGTAATTTACTTTGGGACTCCAATCAGCTGACGAATGACACCAATTGACTTATTTGGGACTACAAATTTTGTTGGAATTTGTGAGTCTCTTGTTGGAGTCGTTGGGTACTCAAGGCGAGTTTTTTCATGATATCCTCTAGAAGTATACCTGAATTAGAGTTGGTTTGACGAGGAGCCTAAGTTTGAGGTTGGGAATTGTGGCCAAAGTTGGGATGATCCCTCCACCCCGGATTGTATGTGTTAGAATAAGGATCACATCTCCTTTGTGATGGTCTAGAAAATCCTCCTAAGGCACTGGTATGCATGGTAAGTTTTTCTTGGAGCTTAGGACAAGCATCGGTGAAGTGACTCGGAGAGGTACATATGCCATAAACTTTGACTTGTTGAGTGTTTTCTACAATAAGTCGCTTCACTAGAGAAGTAAGTTTATCTAAGTGTTTATCAATGGAAGTATTTACCTCATTAACTCTCTTTGGTGGGCTGTCGTTTCTACTCCCAAATTCTTGGGTGTTGGATGCCATGGTTGTGATTAGCTTTCGTGCTTCCATAGGAGTTTTGTCAAACAAAGCACTTACACTTGACGCATCTATCAAGCTTGTATTTGTCTCAAACAGTCCTTCATAAAAGTACTGAATCAAGAGGTGATTTGAAGTTTGGTGTTGAGGACAACTCTCCTCTAACTGCTTGAATTTTCCCCAATACACATGGAATTTTCCCTAGAAAATTGACGTATTCCACTTATTTCCTTTCGGATAGTTGTAGTTCGTGAGGCAAGAAAGTAGTTTTCAAGAAATTGCTTTTTGAGCTCGTTCCAACTAATGATAAACTACTAGGGGTCCTAAACATAATTTTTTTTTCCAGAAAATGACATATTCCACTTATTATTTATTACAACATTTTGTATGAAAAATATTATTTTTTGTATTCTATTCAATTGTGTTGTAATAATAATTTATAACCCAATGATGAACCATTAGGGGTTCAAAAGATAATTATTTTGATTTTTTGAAATAAGTAAAAAAGTATTTTACAACTGATTTGTAACGAATTCACAAGTTTCGTCGGAAATCAATAAAAAAATGTCCTCCGTTGTTCATCCAAAAAAAGTAACATAATTTTTCAAATATGATTTTTTAAAGTTTTTAATATAAATTAAAAATTATTTTTCAACTTTTTTGGAATGGAATTAGAGTGAAGTTTGAACATATGTAAAATAATTTTTTCCTACCATTTTTTTCTCTCCCCGAATTTTCTTCTTCTTTTATTTTATTTTCCCTCTCTTCTCATCTTCTTCTTTCTCCCTCTCTTTTCCCACTAATCCCCCTTTCTCTTTTTTTCTTTTCTCCGCCAACAACTGCTAATCGTGCAAGCCCCACTGCCCGATGCTAGCCCCAATCGCCCCAGCCCCAACACCGCCGTCCTGCTCCCATCGCAACCGCTTGAGCTTAGTCGCCTTAGCCCCCACTTTCAGTTTTCCCTTGAAGGTTTGCTCCACTACCACAGGGCCATGGTCAGGGCTATGGCCGGGGACATGGATCAATGGTTAGACCACTTATCCTTGATGCTTTCGATGCTCCGGAAGCATCGAGACAGCCCCTACCTACACCTCCTACTGCAAATGAACCTCCACAGAGCCCTTTCATGGACCCGGTGCCAGTTGGCCTATCCAACTCGTTGCAAGGGACGTCAATGATTAGGGGATCCTTCACACCTTCCCCCAGCCCATTGTTCATTTTACAAGCACCTTCAGTACCTCGAGAGACACGTAAGTTCATCACCTTTGCCAAGGCCATGTGAGTTCTTCAATCTGCTTCTTATTTTTTGTATTAAACAAATAACAAAAATTTTTGTACTTGAAAACTGATTACAATATTTCCAATGATAGGTATGATCGAAGTTTCCATTCTTGCATCAGCTTAGTGATTTCAGACCACTTCACGTAACCATGGAAGATCTACCAACTTATCCCCGAATTCCAGAAGAATTTTTGGTTCGAGGAGTTGAAGGTACATATTTTTTACATTTCTTTGTACTAAAATTTGGTATTACATTTTTTATTGTTGTACTAATAACCCAATTGCTTATTGTCTTGTAGTGTGTGTATATTGGTGGATTACCTAGACAAAATGATGCAAAATATCTTCAATCGGTACGCAACCTCCTGGCTCAGTAAAACATTCTTAAAAGCTAGGTGGCAGGTAAACAACCCAATTGGTTAGGGGATGATATTTGGCATGAGCTCTAGGCATACCGACGAGTTCAAGGCAATGTCAACCAAGAATAAGGCTAATAGGATGGACAACCCTACATCGGCCAGCACCGTCAACCATGATAGGTCCTCCTCAGTCGGTATGCATAAAAGGAAACTTGTAGGTAAGTTTTAACTTTTACTTTTTCAATTACTTTTATTAATGTTGTAAATTCACAAATTTCTTACTTATTAAAATATCTGTGCAGGAGGCCTAACTCAATCGTCCGCCTAATCTGATGGAGGTATTCGCCGACTGGTACAAAATGAAGGCAGATGTTACCTGGAGCGGGAAGCGGGCCGAGGAGGTCGTGGAAAGTTTTTGAGTATTTTTTTTTATAAATTAAATTTTAGTTATTTGAGAATAAATTTTTATTATTTATTTACTAATATATTTTATTACTTATTGGCTAATAAATTTTATTCAATTATTTTTAGAAAACTTATCAGAAGTTGCTCAAGAAACGCGTCTCAGCCCACGCCGAGGGAGGTGGCCTCATTAGATGGTACTGTTTCAGTTGTTCAAGAACACCAGTTGTGGGCTGGGGCTACCGGTAGAGAAAGGTGGGTTGAGTTTTCGGCATGGGGTTTGACGCTTTGATGTCAAATACTGTCCAGCCATGGACCACAGAAGCGGGACCATCTTCGTCTACTGCTTCTCCTTCACCCACTTATACAAACTTGATAAAATAATATTGGTTTTGAGTGCGTTGTGCGTTAAGATGGGGATGCCACAAATATTCCCTGAGGTGTTGTCAACCACTGATGCCCCAGTTGAGAGAGCAGCGCATCCAACAGCCAAAGATGCTGCTGATGTGGAGCTTTCAAACGAGCTAGAACCATTAGATTATGATTGTTTTAATTTTTAATTATGCACTTCGTAAAACGACACTATTTATTTTTTTAATTAAATATACTTTTATTGGACAAAATATGGTTCCCAAAAAATTATTTTTTATAAAAAATATTATAAAAAAATATAAAACATAATAAATATTTGGGACGGATTATGAAATGGAAATTGTTGAAAATATGGGACAAATTTTGTGACAACAATTATCACAAATTACGGCAGAATAATTTGGGATAGAAATTATGATCTATTCGGTCCTGAATTCCATCCCAAATTCATTGTAATTTCTAAAATAATTTGCAACAATTTTCAAAAGTATTTTTGACGAAAAAATTTATGTACTAATTTTTTCGACTAATCTACCGACAAACTTTCTGAGGGTAATATAAAAAAGAAATTCATAACTTTCGTAAAATCTATCCTAAAAAAAATACTAATTTTTTGTCCGTGGACGACTTTTCCGACGACAATAACGAACTGTTGTAAAACCATCACAAATACTATGACGGATATTCATTTTTCGGGAATCGCGTCGGAAATATTTTTCGAAGTACCTTTTTTACACGATTTTCCATTGGTTAAAAAATCGTCGGAAAATTTCGTCGGACCCCTTATTAGGATGAAATTTTGTCAGGAGTCCGTCCATAAAAAATCTTTTTTCCTTTTTTTTTTTTTTGTAGTGTCTTCAGTTTAGAAAACGTATAACCAATTATGCTATTAGAAAAATATATCTAATTATGCATTTAAATTAAAAATTATCTTACTACTACGTCTGAAATAGCAATTAATGTTTTTTCTTTTAGGTAACACAGTTCTTTAAAAAGTGTGCTATAATTTTGCTTAACACAAAGTTACTCTTTTTACTACAATTTCAAGTGTTTAACTTAATTTTATTTTAAGCAAAGTTCTAATTTTACTTTTATATTATGCTCGTCTATATGATTTTTCATATAACTATATCCTGTTTAAGCTATTCTAGATTTTCTTTAACAATTAAATATCTACAACTGAATTTAAAAACAAAAACAAAATTAACTCACTACAAAAAATAATTTAAGTAAGATTTTCGAAAAGGATATACCTTTTGAATGCTAATTTATCTGCCACATAACCTTATTGATTTCCCTTCCAGTTAAAACTGTCTGTTGACAACTATTTTTATTATTAATTATTTTATTTCTCTTTAGTTAAATCCAAGATTTTTTTCGTGTCATCCTTTTTCTATCTTTTGTGATTTTTTTTTTCAACATGTCACGGGTTGAAATCTGTACAAGTCGTGATTATTAGATATCACTTTATCTTTGTTGTTTATTTATAATAATTGTACTCTATCAAAAGTCCTACTAAATTAATTAACTACAATTTTTTATACTTTTGCAAAATAAATTAGAGTACTTTGAGCTTATGTAATCAATACTTTTTTCGCATGATTATATTAATAAGTCATAAATTAATGAAATAACAAATTTAATTTTTTTAGTTTTTCTCCTAAATGTTGAAAGTATGAAATTACTGACATAATTAGAAAAATAAAAGAGTTGAACAACAATAATTTATCCCTAATTAAACATATATAGGTATTTGACCCCTCCAAATACGAAAAACACTGAGGCTCAATTCGACTATAATTTTTTATTTTTTATTTTTACTTTTGAAATGAACAAATTTGACTTTTTTTTTTACTAGTACAAATCACTGTGTGCAAATAATATAATTATAATTTATGTAAAAGTAAATATATTTTCATCATAGTTCATGAGAAATGAAAGATAATTCATATGCTGTTATTAATCATTATGAAAGATTAGTTGAAGTTGCTACAAGAAATATGAATCTTTGTCATGGTTGATTACCATAGCCAAAAGTGAAAAATCATAGTAAATAATTATTAAGCACAATTATACAATGACTTTTAGCAGTGGTTTCAGTAGGCGATGCCAAGACATTAGCTATAGTTAAAAATCATAGCAAGTGATTTGACCATGACTAAATATAAATATTTTAACCATAAGTAAGACCATGACAAATATTTATTTAAGAATTGTTTATTCTTCTTTTTAAGAATATAAGTTCCCTTAGCAAATATACATACAAAACTAACAAATATTAAAATTTAATTTAGATGGTTTAAAAGGGTTATTTTCAAACTATGAAAGTAAAAATACATGATAAAAGGAAGTATGTGTTTAACTTACAGAAATTCATTATATATCATTCGCTTGAGTTGCTTAATCTAATCTATTATCAATAAGTAGTTTTTTAAAAGTCGATTTTAAGTTCAAATTATAAATTTATTTGATGGTCTATTTGTTTTGGATTATTTCTTTTGAAAATGTTGTTCGGTTTTTTAATTTTCTTTAAGTTGATGTCCATATATTTGAATAATGATTTAAAATTTATTTCTCTCCATACAAGATTTATTTAAAGCGTAAAAGAATCAAACCTTTAGAAAGCTCATTGCATTTGTTTCATTAATTTGCAATTGCATAAAACTTTAAAACTTGTATGTTTTTTCGGAATCTCAGTCGGCAATTATTTTCTTAATCAACTTTTTCAACTATACCAAATAATATATTGCTGAAAGAAAATTTCTAAGTTAATTTATCATACTTGATTAGAGGGGAAAAAGCAGAATTTGCCCCGTAGGATTGGGCTAGTTCTCACTTTTGGTCCTTTATTTTTTGGGCCAATAATTTTAGTCTCATAACTTTCATAAAATTTGCATATTTAGTCCCGATTCATTTTTATTTGTATCTTAATGCCCGACTCTTCCAAAATGATATCAGTGTGTAAGTTACTTGAAGTTGAAGCCCTGGATGACATCCTAGGTGTGAATTAAGAAAAGTTGAAGCCCTGGATGACATCCTAGATGTAGTCTACTATGGCGATTTTGTACCCATATACCAATTCGAAGATCTTCCATCAGATGAAAGTGTATATGAGGAAGAGATAGAAACTGATTTGGATGGATATTCAACCGAGTTAGAATAACTAAAAAGAGGGAGATAGGTTTCAAATCTCTGAAAGCCTGTCAGGATTCTTTTCCAAGATGACGGTGTCAAAAAAATCATGAAAAGAATCATGCTTCAAGATTCCAACCTCAGCTCATACGACAGATTTAGGATTGGAGGAATCGGGAGAGTCCTCAACTAGATAGGACTGAATTAGATAAAACATCACATAATCTACAAAGTAAGTTAAGGTGTTTGCTATTCCCATGGAACTTACGGGCAATGTGATGGAAATCCAACTTATTCCTAAAGAAGAAATTCTTGAAGAGTTAAGTAGGTTTAGAGAAGAAGTAGTTGTTACTGTAAAATGGATCCACATAGAAACTATTGAAGTAGCAATAAAAGCAACTTTTAGGGAGGGAATTAAATTAGAAATACATTTATCAATAATGAATAGAAGAATCAATAACTTAAGACACGATTATCTTGGGGCAATGATAGGTAATCTGTATGCATGAAAATTAATATTTATATTCATCCTAGGATTGCATACAACTTATCAAATCAAGATTTTCAGGAGGGTCTTAACCCTTCATCAGAACTTTAAAAGAAAAGATCTTATTAAAGAAGGTAATAGACCGTATTCTATATTTTATAGAATAACTTATGCCCTTTCCAACACACATTATTCGGATTTGTTTCTTAGGAAAGAGTGTATTGAGATTCCTAGAATTTTCAAGGAATTTGCTAAGGTAATGACACCAGATCCAATTAGGATACCTAAAATATGTTGATTTAATAGCATGATGTTCTTTTCGGAAGATAGGATTACAGGCTACAAAGGGAAGGAGAAAGAATTGTTAAAAGATTTAACTCCTCAGGAGATTAGGTAGATAAAGTAAAACTTAGATGTCCTGAAGGATGGAAAGAAATACAAGCTATATTTGACATTACAAAGAAAGAAAACTTTTTTCCTTGTGATGACTTATATCATTTGCAGCTACCTATTATTGGTAGATATGGAAGTATGTTAGAAATAGCAGGCTATGAAATTCTAGTTGAAGGTGTTGTAAGAAAAGAAAATGGAAGTATGAATTTGGGGTTAAATTTCCTAAAAAATAATAACCATGGGGAAGAAAAGGTAATAGTATGGAATTCAGTCTTGATTAGGTTACCATAAGAATTGAATGACTAGTCTGTTTTTTGTATACATATCTGTTGGTATGTTATATGATCAATATAAGAAAGAGTAGTTTGCATCTTGTATTGATTCAGGATTAGGAATTTGCATAGCAGAACCTGGAGTTTCCCTAAAGAAGCAAGGGAAACTTTGCCCGTTATTGCAGGAAGGGATTTTTCGCAGAAAATTCTAATACTCAATAAGAGAATATGAGAAGCCAAGATAATGATTGGAGGAGCATTTGAAACACCTTAATTCAGGGTAAAAACACCTCCTATCTACTTTTATGACACGGGTGTTGATATCTTGCTTGATAACAATTTCATTCAAACATTTGCAAGGTATATACAGGATAATCGGAGAAACCTGTTAATGTTTACTACTAATTGTTGTAGTGATATATAAATTTTGCAAAGAGAAAAGACATTCAATAGGATAATACCCATAAATTTTTGCAGCAAGCATTGTGATTTTTATATCAAATTAACTTATCCAAGAATGCAGGATATAAGAAAAATTTGGTAAAGCTCTTTTGTATTTTAGGCAACAGGGACTCATCGATAACGACTTATACGAGGAATCTGAAGAAGAGATTTGGAACCTCAAAGAAGAATTACAGGCGATAAAGGCATTGGACATAAGAAAGGAGAGCAGGCTTTTCCTCGAAAATGTCAAGAGGCTGATCCAGAGGAATTTCAATGAGAACCCTCTGGCATAGTGGGATAAGAAACAAGATCAAAGCAACTCTAAAGGTTAAAGACGAATGTAAACATGAGTATGTTTCATATACACCTATCTAAATGAACATGAAGGATAAGAAAGATATGGAGGAGATTATGAATGAGCATATCAATCTTGGACTTATCGAGCATGGAGTCTCTACTTATAGTAGCCTTGGTTTTTTGGTAAGAAGTCATGGTGAGATAAAAAGAGGTAAACCCAGGTTGGTAATTAACTATCAAGGTATAAATAAAATATTAGAATTTGATGGTTATTACATTCCCAATAGAGAACACCTAATTGCAAATTGTATTTTTATCAGATCAAGATGGAGAGTGAATCAAAGAAATTTACTGAATTCTCTACACTACAGGGACAATATATCTAGAATGTGCTACCAATGGGATTAGCTCATGCACCCTAGATACATCAAAGAAAAATGGATAATATTTTTAAAGATTATTTTAAATTTATATTTGTCTACATTAACAACATACTGATTGCATCTAAAAATATGAAAGATCATACTAAATATTTTGAGATATTTTTTTATTCATCCTATAAAGAAGGTTTAGTGCTTTCTGAGTAGAAATCTATCATTGTAATCAATAAAATTAAATTTTTAGGAATTCTTATTGGCGAAATAGGGATTGAGTTACAAAACCATATTGATAAGAAAATCCAGAATTTTCTAGACGGACTCAATGATAAGAAGCATTTGCAAAGCTTCTTGGAAAGTTTTAATTTTGCAGGCATCTTTATCAAGGATCTTGCAAGACACAGAAAGGATTTCCAATCACTTTTGAAGGAAATAGAAGGTTCAAAGTGGAAATGGGAGGAAATTCACACTCAAAGGGTTTGTGAGTTGAAACAAGTTTGCAGTTACCTGCCCAAGCTTGCCATACTAGAGGACGAGGATGAATTGGTTAGTTTACACAAATACCAATGGCTATAGATTGACATCATTGTTCATGATGAGGACCACTACGGGGAAGAACCTTGTAGATATACGGGAGGATTGTTCTCAGAACAATAGGCCCAAGGCTGGCACATTAACGAGAAAGAGTTCTTTGCAGTCCGGAAAGCTGAATGCCAATATTATTGTTATAAAATCTCACAAGAATGTTCTTGCATATTTCCTGACAAGAGATGAAGGCATCTGAAGTAAACTTTATTTGTTTTAGGGTGAGGCATCTCAAGGAGACCCTTGAGAAGTTTGACAATAAGTTCGGAGAACTAGTGGTGAATGCCCAAGTTGCTGGATAAATTCAAAGAGCTGATCTTGACGCTGTCTAGAACGCAATAAGGAGTTCCTTTTTGGCATCTACCTTGCTATGGAACGACTTGAAAGAATCAATTCGGAAGGCATCGCCTTTGGGGAAGATTCATGAGTTGAGAGAGCATGACCCTAGATATGCCCTTAGAGTACAAGACTCTGGACCTGTATCGTCGGATTTAAGCACCGATTGCACAAGACCATCTCCAGACTCTGGTAAAATGACAACAATTATATCATAGGAAGTTCAAACTCCTAATGATGCAAGTCAGCCCATCACCTTTGGGGTAAAAGAGAAAGAGGTTAGCCTTAGACCGATGAAAAGCACCTCTACGGTTAATACTAATGAGTTGATATCTTCTTCTTCTGCTTGGCAGGTTTACCAACAAATTTGAGAAAAATGAATTTCTTACAAAGGAGTGAATCTAAGTAAGACTATAATCTAAATATTTCAGAAAAATATAACAGAGTTTGGATGTTAGAAGGGTCCAAACCAGAAGATGTTCGAGAATGCTATGATTTTGGAGCTCTGGCTTCAGTACATACTATGTCACCAAGTTTTTTAAAAATTTCAAAGCTTGCAGAACGGATTAGTTGGGTAGTCTACAATTCATGGCAAAATAACCCCCACCTAAAAAAGAGAGATATTCTGGAGGTAAAGTTCATATTAGCTGCTCCAATATTAACAGGAAAGGGGTCACATCAAACATTTAATTTCATGAAGCTGTAGAGAATTGTTATGGTAGCTTTCAACAATCAAAGCTACCTCAGGAGAAGCTCTACTAGTATCAGCTATAAGTGGATGACATTTTCACCAGGACAACTTGGGGTTTATGGGTCTATATCACTAAGATAGACAAAGTCAATTATCCATTTAAAATATTTTGAAAAAATTTAAATAGATCGTTCTTGTTGAGAACTTGTTTGGAAGAAAATAATGCTAACATGGAAAAATATGCTGCCAGCAACCGAAGCTACAAAGATGAAGACATTCAATATACTGGATGTTGGACAATGGCATAACCATGTGTGGTCTTGCTGTGTGAAATAGAAAAAAAACTTATTTAGAATAAAAATTCAGTTCACCTAAAAGAAATCCGAACCGAAATAGGATAAGGGTAAAAAAAAGAATTTTTACAAGACAAAGTAAAACTTGCAAAATGTAAAAATTCAAAGGTAAGACTGTCGGCAGAAGACGACAAAATGCCAACAGTCAGAACGTAAGGAAAACCATCATGACCAATAGCTAAAAAGGACTCAAAGATGACAAACACAATGATTTCGAAAAAGACAAAGAGATGACGAACGCAACGACATCATAAAAAATCAAGTTTGAAGTTTGCGGACGACTATAAATAAAAAGGCAATAAATCCCAGAATCCTTATTCTGAGAAAGAATCGCAAATTCTGAAAAAGAATTCATCTAAGTACAAGGAGCGACCCCACAGGATCGCGAGAATCCTCATTCTGAGAGAATCACAAATTCTATTACATAAATTCTGAAAAAGAATCTAGCAAAGTTTAGCAAGAGATCCTACGAGGTCGAAAATCGAGTCAAGTTTGTGTTAGAATAGGTAGTCAGAAAGCCAATCGGATTGGGCTTTTGTAAACTATTTCTGACAATTTTGATGTCATATAATACTTATATCTTTGAATAAAGTTAATATTCATACTATGGATTGATTCTTTGTTGTGTTTACTTATTGTGTTAATACTTAACTGCACGACAAAGCGCACAGACCAAACGAGCAAATCCAAGGGGTTGGGCTGTGCATTAGATGACGGCTATGAAACTAACCTCTGTGGACTGGTCTGGAACGTTCCAAGTCGAGGGCCTCGAGACAGGGCATCGAGTGTCCTATACAGACTTGCACTAAGTACTGCAGCCATGTTTCGTTGGTAGGAGACATAGGTCGTCCATGCAGTTTTAGTGGGTTAGTTGCCAAAGTAGTCCACTAACTGAACTGACTAACGGGAATCGTCATATGGAAGCCTCCTAAGGCTTGGTCGGTATGACTGGGATTTTTGGCTCTGATAGTACGAGATTAGTCCTCGGACTTGAGGAACCATGGTTGTCACATGCACATGATGGTTGTAGCTTAGACCTGGCGAACAATGTACGTGTCGAAAGATACAGATGTTATAAGCCTTATCTAGTGCAGTCAGAATGTGTAGTGAGGACAGTGTGTTCCAAAAAGGAATCCATCCCGTGTCAATATCGTGATAATAGGATCTACCATACGCTCTGAGACACGTTTCCCTAAAAATCTGTGGCCACAGTGACTGAATAAGTGGGATAGGTTTCCACGTGATAATTCAGTAGGGCAAACGGGTAGTCTCGCGTTATTAAGTATAGATGTCTAGTCCAGGATGGGAACCGACTCCCAATTCCATGCCCTAGGCTAAGGCCGGGAGACGGTTGATGGAAGGACCTTATCCGTATGAATTCAATTGCTTAAACGTTCATCCATATTTACTTATTCTCAAGTGCCATGGACTGTTGCTAGACGGCCACCCATGGTAACGGGTTATTTCTACTTATGGGATAATCATAAATAATTAATTAAATTAGATTTAATTAATTATGTTGGGAACACACCCAAGTCTAGCTGAAGGTGAACCTAAAGAGTCACACCCTACCACTATAGTGGGATGGAGTTAATTTGGAATTAACTCCGGAAGAGCCGGATTAATTTAATTGGATTAAATTAATTCTTGGGAGGATAAATGGTTGGATCATTTATTTAGACCAATCCATCAGATGGATAACTTGAAATTCAATTAATTGGATTAATTAAAAATTTTAGTTGGCCATTAAAATTAATTAGATTAATTTTATTGGGCTTGGTCCAATTTATGAATTGGATTCATAAATTAATGGAGAGTTAAAAGGAGCTTGGATCTCTTAATTGGATTAAGGGATTTTAATGTTGGACTTATAAATTAAACTAGGCTTAATAAAAGTCCATTTGACATGGACTTGGTTTAATTTATTTAATCAAATCCGGTCCATTAAAATGCAAGCCCAAGGCCTTGGTTGGACCATGGCTAGCTTACGGAGGAGCCAAACCCCTCCTTGAAGTGTGTGTGGCCGAGTTTGGTGCCTAGGGTGCATGAAACTTGGTCATAAGGAGGCTTAGAGGTGGTTTTTAGGTGTAGGAGTCTTGCTGGGTCACGACTCCTTGATATACTATGACTAGGTCATATATATAGCTTTAAAAACACTCTAACCCTAACCCTAACAGCAGCTGCACTTCAACCCACGAAAATTCACTCTCACCCTCTCCAAAAACTCTCTCAAGATCTTAGACATCGAAAGAGAATTCAAGAACCAAACGTTAATCAATAGCGTTTTTGGTTCTTGAACTTTTATGGTGTTTTTGCTAGCACGAAATCACCACATCCTCTTAGTGGTGGTGTGTTAATCTTTAGAGGATCTCCAGATCGAGATCTTGGATCAAGGAGACCAACGGAATCAACGCTTGAAGCCGAGCTAGAAAACAACAACGACAATGTTCTGTTTTTGCATTTCTGTTGTTCTATTCTTGTTTTTTTTTTTTATTCATGGCCTACGTATTTCTAATATTACACCGAACGCCTGGGAAAAGATCAAGGGTACACCCCTTGATCAGATACTTATTTTCTTTAATTCTTGAATTTTTCAATTTTTGCGCTTCCGCCGCGCTTCTCGGGCCGAGCCATTGCGTTCAGTTTGAAAAAGAAATGGTTCCATAATTACAACCAAGTAAAAAAGCGCAAGACCAACAAGTCGTAAAGGATCCATTGCACGAAGGGAATAAAAAGATGAAAATATCATTACTCAAGTTGGTTAGTACAAAATAACATCAAGATCACAGAACCATCTACATTTCCAAGTACAAAATATTACAAAAGGAAGATGACAATACGATCTAGTTCATCGAAATCAATCTGGGACGATCTATAAAAACTCTAAGTTCTCCACTTCGTCCATTAAACTAGCAAATTCATCTCCTTCTATGTTAAGGGGCGCTTCTTCGAGAAAAGCAGATAAATTTCCATCCAAGGAAGTATCAATCCAGTTGGTGTCGAACCCTCAACAAAACCTTTAAGCTTTGCTATTTGAGAAGTGCATCGCTTGAACCCTTGGACTAGAAAGTTGGAAGCTTTTACTTCAACAGTGGTCTGGAAGACGGGGGATTTAATGAAGTCTTTGGTGCCTTGAAGACGGGTGTCGGCTATCAGCTTCTTGTGTTCATCGGAAGATAAGTATTCGATGCGATTTGTGGTGCGAGTGTCGAGCTACAGTTGTTTATGTTCAGCAGAAGCAAGATACTGCTCGCGACTCTTCTCAACACCTTCTTCCCACCATTGCATATGTCCCTCGTCCCAACCTTCCTAGTGACCTTCCTCTTTGCCAGCAGAGCGACCTACTGAGAAGCCTTTGGCTCTTCCCGCCTCTAGAGCAGCTTGGGTGGCTTGGACAAGTTTGGCTTGAGCACTACCGATCTGCTCCTCCAAAAGTTTAATTTTGTCTTCAACAACAGTAAACTTTTCCTGCGCTTCTGCAAGAAGCCTATCACCAGCCAGTTTCTCCCTTCGCCAATAAGTGACTTCAAGGATAAATGATGCCCATACACTTTGGCTTAATCAGAAAAGAAAGAGAAAAGTTATTTAAGAAGTTATACTAGCAATATCAGAGTTTATCAAAAAATTCTAAGCTGTTTGAGAGCTTGAGCGAAGTGGTGCTCAACCTTCATGTTGGAATAAGGGGCTAACAACGCTTGATCGCGTTGGAATAAGGATGATCGGTATACTTCCCAGGAATCTTGTCCTGCACGAGTTCGCAAGACAGTGCTTTGGTCGGATATGGCCCAGTCAGGCACCCTTTTTCCCCCAGACATTTTAGCGAAATTGCGGGAAGGATATCGAAGCTCTTCCTCTGCTTCAATCCACCACTTACTGAGATCTCCGACAAGCTGGAAGTTCTCCTCTTCGTTCTTGTCAGTAGCATCTCTCCTTTTGGCAGCGGTAGATTTGCTTCACTTGCTCGATTTGCTGGAGTGTGAACTTTTGCTGCTCCTCTTGCATTTTTCGGATCTCTTGGTCCCTCAGCGACCTCCTTACCCTTGTATTTTTCAGGATTTTTGGACTTCTTTTTGGGCTCTTTCACTTTTTTCCCTTTCGGATCACCACGCACTTCGGGGGTATTTTCAGATCAAAGCCTCGAATGAGGAGCTGCGGGCTCAGCATCTTCACTAATAATTGCTAGAGCTCAAGGAGAAGGGTGTTCTGAAGGAACGTTAGGATGTTCACTTTCGATCCATTTCCCTTTGGTTTGAAGAGTGCCATCCCCTTCTGTGGTGGAAGGGCGAGACGGACCCATGCCCAAGGTTGGCAGAGTGTCTTTCTTGGCATGGTTCCTTTTAGCGATGCGAGCATTCATTATGATATGTTCTGTACAAAAAGTCTTAGATGAGAAATATATAGAGGAAAGGAGCATGTCAAAGTAAGGATAATTAAATACAAATCTCTTCACCAAATAAACCCAAAACTCTGAAGGGTGCTGGAGAGAGGTTGGCCAACTTCAGGACACTCTCAGTCAAGAGTAGGCCAGCTTTGTACGAATGACAGGTAAGACCCTCTCCTTCAGTTTGAGGTTCGGGCTTGGACTTGCGCCAATTATAGGGGAAGGGCTATTGTTGACCAGGTGGAGAGGAAAGAAAGAAAAACTTATCTTTCCAAGGACCTATGTTAGATTTTACTTTATCAAGGTATCAATAATGGGCTTCACGGTGAGATAGAAAAACCCCTGATCACCAGACCTCTTGGAGGTAGTAAACTTATACAACGATAAAAAATTATCAAAACTAGGCTCAAGATGGTGTACACGCATGAATAAGATAAATAAAAGTATGTGAAGAATAGCATTGGGAGAAAGCTGCATGGGATGGATATCTAAGCGACTTAGTATTTTGGATACCGGGAGAGCAAGGGGAAAACGAAGACCGGCATCCAAATGGGCAATAAATAAACTGCAATATCCTTGGGGAGGCAAATGCATCCTATCGAAAGATCAACGAAGGAGAATATCGTACTCCCAAGGAATATAATATTTTTCTCTAATGGATAGGGAGGAGGTGGATAAGCTACAGATGACCCCAATCCAAGGATCTTTCGACATCATTTTCTCATAATTTTCAAAGGTATGTTCCTCGGGAGAAGGTTCCTCGGGTGAATTCTCATCATGATCAACAATTTCTATGTGAGTTTCTATCCTAGGTATAGAAGAGCCTATCTTAGCGAGAGGTTGAGGCGAGGTCGTGGACGGCCCCGAAGAATTGGAGTCGGAGCTAGACCCTAAGCTCGAACTAGAATTGACTGACATAATGAAAAAATTCAAAGAAAAAGAGATCGCGAAAGGTACCTGGAGAGCTCGTGAAGTCAGGAGTGGCTCGCTGGAAGAATGTGTGGAATAAATCCAATGCACCACCTATATATATGAAGGGGACCATATACGTGACCATTCAAATTCTTATTAGCGTCTTTTATCTACACCAATAAGAATTGGGAGAGTAATGATGAGGTGTTTTAAAATTTCACCTACAAAAGACAAAAGTAACCCTAGAGATTAAGGAAGTTGCCAAAGAACCCGTGAAGGATCCAATTCGGTCCGGGTCGGGCGCAACCCTGGTCTGACCTATAATCCGCTTCAGATATACTTTGTTTGGTCCATCGGGTTGGGTTGGGTCGGTTCGGATTGACCCGAGAACCGATCTGTCCCCTAAGATCTGTCGTAATCGGCAGTTACTATCAACTGTTGATCATTGTGCCCGGAGCTCTTGATGAAGCCACGTGGAGCTATGCGAATGGACCCCTCAACCAAGCAGGAGGACCCACACGGGACTATAAATACTTCATACCAATTCATTTATGACAACTCATTATGACCCTATTTACCTAAGTTCTAAATCATTTTAGATCGCATTCTATGTACCCCGCTTATCTCAAACACTTCACTAATTTAAGTATCAGAGGGTCTTGACTGGCCACACCCTAGCGAGCCTAACGAGTTGTTTCCTTTTCTCGGGACCACTATAAGCCGAGGACGCGAGGAAAATTAATTCGTACTTTTATTCGATTGTTGCACTAATCAGTATGAATTATTTAGAGGATAACAAAAATTGATGAAGCAAAAATTCAAATTACCCTTGTAATTTAGATTATTTAATCAATTCCCCCCGAAAACCTTTTTTCTGAATTATTTTTTTCCAAAAAATTCTTCAATCAAAGCATTATTTTACCTGAAAGATAAACCAAAATTCCTTCTCATTTCTCCCTTTGTCCTAACTTTCTCGCCCAAAATGTTGTTTACTTTATTTTTCTCTCCCTCTGCCAATAATTTTAGTGGGTGAGAAGCTGCTCTGGTAGCTAAAACATTTTCCAAAAGCAAAAAACGATAATGATTTAGGCAAGCATCCCATATTAATTGTAGATAATGAGTTTGAGCGGTTAATAAGCCCCAAACATCTCTCTCTAGCAAGGTGTATTTTCAAAACAAAATAGTAAGGCTCATATAAAGTCAAAATAGATAATACCTCGTGTAGTGGGGCACTGATCAAGCCACAAGCTACATTATTTGGAGTCGTTTGTGAGAATGAGGTCATTTGTTCGTCCTAAGCCCCTTATCTGGGGGACTGATGATGTAAACAAGTATCCCCCACATTGGTTGCCAATAAGAAACTTGAGTGGTTATAAGCCCTAAGACATCCACAACTTATAGTTACTTTGCCCTGAGAGGATATGGAAATTTCCCAAGTCTCATTTTTTTCTAGTGCATCTACCTCTTGCTGCAGAGCTTCCCTCCACCTATTTCTCTTACGCTTCTTTAAAGTTCCTTGGTTCTTGCAATGCAGATAAACCCTCCCCAAAGCAACTATGTACAAGTATAAATGAAGTTACAAGTGGTAAAGATAGATCAACAGTGGTATTACAAACAAAATCGTTCAACCAAGATGGTCTCAATGTTTGTTTAGTGGACCTTCTAGGTAAAAGGAATTGCTCCTGTTCTAACTACTCAGTTTGGGGAACATTTTGTGTAATAGGCTCAGTAAGTTGTGATAGCCTAATTGGCTCATTTTCATTAACTATGGGCAAGGGATGTGTTGTCAATGTGGCTAAAGGGACGTGTCACTTCATAGAACACTACATCCCTAGCAATATACATAGTCGTAGAGTTTAAGTCCAGGACTTTATAACATTTCCTTCATACCTCAAAGCCCTAAGGTCAAACTAACCTTTCACACATTCGTAAGAAAGTAGGGACATCAAAATCCCTTGATATGATCATAAGTAGGATTAGTGTTATACAACATTTCATACGGCTCTTCCAGTTTAACATATGTGTGGGTAAACTATTTATCAAGTAGGTTGCAGTTTAGTAACACTTCTGTCCAAATTCTTTGAGGCAATCTGGCTTGGAACATAAGGGATCTTGCTACCTATAACAAATGTTGGAGCTTCTTTTCTATAATAACGTTCTGTTGAGGGGTGTAAATGCAATGCCATTGATGTGTAGTTCCCTTCTTCTGAATGAAATTTTGACAATGATGATTGGTGTATTCAGTCCCATTATCATTTCTAATTTTCTTTACCTTGGCATTGAACTGTGTTTCAATCATATTGCATAAACTCTCTAATATCTCATGAACCTATGTTTTATGCATCATCATAAAAATCTAAGTAGCCCTGCTATAATCATCCACTATTGTAATGTGAAATGGAATATTGTCCGTAAGGGCCTTATACATCAACATGTATTAATTCAAACAAAGCATTAGAACGAGAATCACTCAAAGAAAATGGTGATCAATGTTGTTTAGCCAAGAGACAAATTTCACAATTCTTCAAATCAATGACTTCATTGCTCAACATAGAGATCTGTTTAAGTACATCATTACTAGCATGGCCTAATCTATTATGCCAAAGATCTTTCATCGCATGGGCCGTGGAAGGAGAAGGTTTTTTTATGTTAGATATGATAGTTGGGGTTTAGCCTCGGAGTGGAGCAGTTTACCTATTAAATCCATCACACTAAGGAGTTGGGTAACATTCGTCAATTGTTTTTTGTTGGCGGGGTTGTTTAGCCATATAGTTGGTATTACACTATATTTCCCATATGGTATTGGTTGTTCCCCACTAGTTACATATTTACATATCTGTTTTGTTTGATTTTTCTTTCATCCATTTTCAGGTAAAAAGGTGAATATTAAATCGGTGCATACGAGGAGGGCGACCGTGAAGTAGCAGAAACTCTATGAACATGTTTTGGCTCTTTTGGGGGGTAGGGGGAGAGACATATTCCCATGCTACTGGTAGTTCAGTTTGGGGTGGTCGCTCTTCTTCCTCCCTTCAAATCTTTAAGGCCACGTGTAGATGCTTACCTTCGACAGAAGAGAGCATAAGATACCCCTTCTATGTCTGCTTTGGCCACCATTCCATACTGTGGTTTGTACCGCAAGCGTGAATCAGGCGGAAGGCATACAGTCGTACTGGGATACCGCGAACACTACCTTGGCCTGCAATCACACGAGAACTGTAGTGAGTGAGAATGACTTAAGGCGGTTTTCTACTCTTATTGAGGAGCTATTGGCCGGGGATATGGCTAGGGTATGTTATTCAAGACTCCCTTCTCTTATTTATCCTACACTTTCAACCATTTGGCTTATTTGGTTATTTTTTGGTAGGCTCTTACATTGTTTACACTGTTGGGGAATCGAGAAGGAGTCAGATAGGAAGAGATCAACCACTTCGAGGCTACCTTGAATCATCGCGATGAAGAATTTTCCCAATTTGAAGGGGAAAGGAACAAGGCTCAAGAGAATGTTACTTCTTGGGAGCGTCGATTTGAGAGGGAAACGACCATAGGTAAGAAGTTTTTGGCCTCAACACCTCGTATTGCTTTCATCAACAAGACAAGAGACGAGGCAATCTCTGAGTTTCAGGCTTTTGATGAGTTCGAGACTATTGTGGCTGATAGGGCCACTACCATCTATGAGGATGTGATTCATTCATGTCGTCGTTCCCTCCATCCAGCCCATGAAAGGGGCATGTCATTGAGGAGGATATTAGTTTTGTCGACCCAGATTTGTTCTACGAAGAGGAGGAAGTTGCTCACGATGGAGCTCCCCGGGAGCATGGAGAGGAAGGTGAGACGTAGTTGTTTTATTTAACCCCAAGGTATTTCATAAGTTACGTAGTTGGCTATTACTTAGATTATTTTGTGTAACATCTTGACCTTTTATGAATGATCATGGTTCGCGTAGTATTTTATGTAGCTTTTCCCGACATGTGATCGGCTATGTGTTTAAATATTTTGCCACGTAGTTGTCTTACGGAGTTGACCATTGCATTGGGTTTAGACTATCATGTATTCCCTTAGGGAGTTGTTTTGCTCGACTTTCGGGGTTGGTGTTTACCAACCTCAAGGGTGGGGACAGAGTTCTCAGGGGCAAAATTGTTGAGAGGGGTCTCGCGGGGGTTTCATCTATAGGGCCCCGGGGCAACTAGAGATTGCCTCTAGGGATCACGTGACCTCAGATACCTCCGCGTCAATTAACTTTCAAACTACTATGGGAAAACTAACTTCATTGCCTGACTTGATACAAACATACAAAGTTCCAAAAGGGTCCATCAAAGGAAAATTCAAAGTAAAAGGGGAGGGGGTGTAAAGTTGGCTTCCTATTCTAGCTCTCCAATCACAAGCGAATAGACAAAAAGAATTACGGGGAAACCCACTCCTACTAGAGGAACTTAAGAGTAATATTTCTTGAGGTTTTCCAAATTCCATGTGTGCGGGATGATCTTGCCATCCAATTTCTATAAGTTGTAGGCTCATCTGCTCACGATTTCCACAACTTTGTAGGGGTCTTCCCATCTTGGGTTTAATTCCCCTATAGGGCTGGAAGCTCCGACTTTTCTCAGCACCAAGTCCCCCATTTGGAAGTTTCTTGGCTTGACTCTTGAATTGTATGCCTTAGCCATTCTGGCCTTGTACATAGCAGTGCATGCCACAGCTTTTTCTCTTGCCTTGCTACAAAATCCAAGTTCATCCTCAGGCCTTGCTCATTGGAGACTGGGTCGTAGTGTTTTACTTGCCAACTGAGCTCTCTAATTTCTATCAGTGTCATGGCTTCTGTTCCGTAGGAGAGGAAAAAAGGAGATTCTCCGATGGCGGTCCTTGGCATCATTCGATACGACCACAAAACATTGGGAAGCTTATCTTCCCACGCCACCTTAGCCATCCACAACCTAATCTTCAAGTATTGGAGGATCATTCTGATGGTGACTTTGGTTTGACCGTTGGTTTGCGGGTTACTAAGTGAAGTGAAAAACTGTTTGATCAATAATTCCTTGCACTATTCCTTGAGTTTTTTCATGAGAATTGGGTATCCTTGTCAGATACTGACGTGTGAGGGATGCCGAAACAACACACGATGTTCTTCTAAAGGAATTTGATCATTTCTTTCTCTAATATTTTGGTCAAGGGTTCAGCTTCCACCCACTTTGTGAAGTAGTTGACGGCGACAATCAGGAATGTCTCCTATCCCGCAACTTGTAGGAACGGTCCAACTAAGCCCATACCCTATTGATTGAATGGGCAAGGGCTCTCAAGGGATTGAATTAGAGCAACTAGTTGATGGTTGAAATTTGCTTGCTCTTGACGCACATGATGGTGCTTTACCATCTCATGGGCGTCTTGGAACATTGTCGGCCAGAAGAAATCTTGCCTCATAATTTTTCTGCTAAACCTTTTCTGCCGAGGTGGTTTCCACAAATTCTCTTGTGTGTCTCCCAAAAAACGTAGTTTCCCTCTTTAGGAGTTAGGTATTTTAGAAAAGGTTGCGAGAAACCACGCTTGTGTAGTTCTCTATCAACCAGCATGAAACGAGTTGCTTTCACTCTTAGAGCTCTCGCTTTTTTTGGTTTTCGGGTTTGGTCCCTTAACTGATGAATTTCATGATGTATTCTTTCTAGTTTTGAAGCATTAGGTTCATGTACATAATTTCTACTTGTTGTTCCACTATGCCCTATCTGATGAGGGAAGGTGCTTCTCCTACTTTAGATCGCCGCCATCAAACTTGCTAATTTAGCCAGTTGATCGGCCACAACATTGTTTGCTCATAACACATGTATTAGAGACGACTCTTCAAATTTATCGAGCATGTCTTTCACTTTCAAGAGACATTTAGCCATTTTTGTCCCTAGTGCCTTACAGGAGCCTTGGATTTGATTGACCATGAGTTGTGAGCCACTGTAAATGATAATCTTTTTTGCTCTGATGGCTAGGGCTAATTCCCCTTCTACTGAGAATACCTCATGTTCGGCCTCATTGTTTGACGTGGGAAACACCAATTTTATGTTGTATTCCAACTTATCTCTTTGGGGTCTTTCTAAAACTATTCCTGCCCCGCTGCCCACTATTGTAGACGATCCACCAACGCAGAAGCTCCAAGTAGGTGCGAAGATGCTTGCATCATCAAGTGCCAACTCGACGATGAAGTTATCTAGCACTTGCGCCTTAATGGTTGGTCATGGGATGAATTCGATATCGCATTCACTTACTTCCACCACCCATATGACCATTTTTCCTGATAGCTCTGGGTTGGACAAGACTTGCATCAATGGATGGTTTGTCAATATGGTTATTATGCTACTGAAAGTAAGGCCTCAATTCCTACCGCGACTACTAGGGAGAGGGCTAACTTCTCAATCTAAAAGCACCTGGTTTCTTCTACACCTTGCAATAATTTCCTAACATAATATACCGGGTGGTACTCCTTGCCCTCTTTTCGTACTAGGACCGAACTAGTGCCACTCTCTGAAACTGCCAAGTATAGGTATAGAATATCTCACATCTCGGGCTTCGTCAACAAAGGCGATGAGATTAAGTATATTTTTAACTCATCCAACGCCTCCTGGCCAGTATTGGTTCACTTAAACTTTGCAGCGCTATGAAGGACCTTGAAGAATGGGAGGCCCTTATCTACTGACCTTGAGATAAATCGGTTTAAAGTTGTCAATCTACCTGTGAATTTCTTGACATCTTTGATCAAATGTGGAGGTGACATGTCCATGATGTTGGAATAGGTGACCAGAAAGCCAATTGGATTGGCAGTTTTGGAAACTATTCAAGCAATCTTTATTTAAGTAATATTGTCTCGATAAATATGGTAACTATTCATCTTTTGTATATATGTATGTTGTGCTTACTAATTACGTTAAACGTTGCTTTAACGTCACAACAAATGCCCACAAACCATTTAAATAACTAATGTAATTTGGTTGCACATTGGATGGCAGATATGAATCCAACATCTGAGGGTTAGTCTAAAACATTCCAAGTCGAGGACCTCGACACTAGGCATCGAGAGTCTTATTGAGACTTGCACTGAGTATTGCACTCATTGGAAGGGTACCATGTTTCATCGGCGACAGACTTTGGACGTTTATGCAATTTCAGTAGGTTAGTTGACAAGGTGGTCAACTGATTGAACTTACTCACAGGGATTATCATATGGAAGCCTTAGAGGCTTGGTCAGTATGATTTGAATCCTAAACTCCAATAGTACGGGAAGTAGTCCTCAAACTTGAGGAATCACAGTAGTCACATGCATTCGATGACTATATCTTGAATCTTTGTGAGAGGTGATTGGGTCACAAACATGATTATTATAAACCTTATCTAGTGCAGTCGAAGTATGTAGCGAGGACGATGAGTTCCAAGAAGAAGATTCGTCCCCTGTCAGTATGTGACAGATGTACCTCCTAGGCACTTGGACATGCGTTCACGCCTTATGAACCTATGGCCACAGTGATTAGTCGAATAGAAAAAAGAGATTCCTATGTCCAATAATTAAGCGTAACGCAGTCTCAAGTATTAAAGCATAGATTCCTAGTCCAAGATGGGAACCGATACCAAATTCTATACCCTAGACTAAGATCAGGAGACGGTAGATGGAAGGATGTACCCATATGGACTTGGGAACCTAAACGTTCACATGGACATTCACCTAGCTTCTAGTACCATGGACCGTTGCTAGACAACCACCCATGGTAGCGGGCTTTCTTGATCATTGGTTGATCAAGAATGAAAAATTAAATTAGATTTAGTTAATTGATAGTGTAGGACACTAGTCCAAGTCTAGCTCAAAGGTGAACCTAAAGAGTTACACATAAATCATCGAGAAAGAATAAGGAATTTTATTTTGAAATTAATTCGATAAGGTGTAAGTAATTAGATTACTCACACATATGGGTCCATTAGAAGGATAAGCCAAAAATTAAATTAATTATATTAATATAAATTGGGCTTATCTTTATCAATTTAAGAATTTGATTTATTAATTAATAAGAGATATTTTTTGCCTTGGGTATTGAATTGGATCAAATACCTATTGGGCTTAATTAATTGGATTTTATTAAATTTGATTTTAGTTAAAATTCATCGACCCTTGAATTTACTTTATATAAATTCGGCCCACTAATTAAGGCGCACTAGTGAATTTCTAGAAGGAGAGTTGACCAAAGAAATTGTATATTTTGAAAGTTCATATATGGTCATAATTATGATCCTCTATTTAGAATAGATGGAAAGGTTGCCTTACAGATAAAAAAAATATATGTAGACACATTTCTATTTATCTATACAAGGTATATATGTATATATGTAGTGTGAATAATCATTCAAAAAAATAATTATTACACAGTACACAACACATAGTGAGTGGTGTAGAGAAGACACACTGCTTTCCTCTCCTCTTCAATTCGGCCGCCCCTCCCCATTCTCACTAGGTGAGATTTTGGCTTCGATTTCTTCTAGCAAAGGGATCAAGGCCTCATCATTCCGGTGTGATGTGGATCATCTTTTGGATGATTCCTACATTGGAATTATGGGTGACCAAATTCAACGCGAGTAGCCACTTGAAAGCTCGAAATTACAAGAAGTAATTTCAATTTTAGTATCCATGCTTCTCCTTTTATTTTCTCAACCATAACCTCGTATGAATTATGTTGTTGTAGTTTATTTTTCATACTACATCGAATGCCCTAGAACACCAAGGGTGCACCCCTTGGTACGAACCGTTCAAATATTTTTTATAATTGGTTTTTCTCGCCTCTCGCTTCCGCTAGCGCATTCCCAAGCCAATCCGCTTGTTTTTCTTTCACATGATGCCGCTGATTTTCTCGGGGTTAGCCTCTATCCCTCTCTCAGATATCATATATCCTAAGAATTTTCCCCCACGTACCCCAAAGGTGCACTTAGTAGGATTTAGTTTCATGACGAAGGACTTTAGTATTCGGAAACAGTCTTGTAAGTCCTTAATGTGGTTTTGTTCCTTTACTCTTTTAACTAGCATATCATCTATGTATACCTCTATGTTCCGACTGATTTGGTCTCAAAACATGTGAATACAAGTCGTTGGTATGTCGCCCCTGCATTTTTTAGGCCGAATGGCATAACATAAGATTCCCTAATCTGTGACAAAACTAGCCTTCTCTTGATACGCGTCTAAAAAACTTAACATCTCACATTTGGAAGTAGAATCGACTAAAATGTTATCCACGAGAAAGGGAATGGATCTTTTAGGCACGTCTTGTTCAAGTCCATGAAGTCGATGCACAAGCGTCATTTTCCGTTTGGCTTTGAGACCAAGACCACATTAGCAAGCCATTCCAGGTATTGCACGGGCCGTATATACTTAGCTTTCAACAGTTTTTCTACCTCCTCCTTTATCGTCTGACTTCTTTTCGCACCAAATATCTTTTTCTTTTGTTTTACCAATTTTGCATCGGTATTCACGTTGAGTCGGTGTGTATTGATATCCAAAGAATTCCCATGGAGATCCGTCATGTTCCATGCGAACACTTTTTTATTTTCTTTATGGAATTGTATCAAGCACTCTTCAGCATGTGGGCTCATCGCCATCCCTATTTTTGTCATCTTCTCCTTGCCTTGTCATCTTCTCCTTGCCTTCCCCTTCACAAGCGAGGTTAACTACTTTCAATTCCTCAACTGCTTCGACTCTTTGTTCTCTAAATATTTGCAAAGGGTCTTCAGGGTGTACCCCACCTCGTGTTAGGGGTCAACTATCCTCTTTTTTCTGTTATCAATAGGTGCACTTCCCCCTAGCCTCTCTCGTGATCTCTTTAGAGTGTTTATATAGCCTTGTCTCGTCATCCTCTCATCTCCTATGGCCTCACCAATTCCTTCTCAAGTTTGAGAATTTAAGTTTCATGTGGAGAGTGGATGTTATGGCTTAGAAAAGACTTAAACTTAGTCTACCTGAGATGATGTTGTAGATGGATAAGGCCTTAACCATGAGAAACTTGACCATTTTTGTGGACCTCTTGGGGTATGACTGAAGGCAATGGATTGGCCCGGGAAGTACGGCGGAAGCGCAAAAATAAAAAAAATGAATAATTAAAGAAAATAAATATCCAATCAAGGGGTGTACCCTTGATCTTTTCCCGGGTGTTCGGTGTAATATTACAAATACGTAGGCCATGAATAAAAAAAACAATAAGAGAACAACAGAAATGCAAAATCATAACATTACCGTTGTTTTCTAGTTCAGCTTCAAGCTTTCATTCCGTTTGTCTTCTTGATCCAAGATCTCGATTTGGAGATCCTCTAAATATTAACACACCACCACTAATAGGATATGGTGATTTTGTGCTAGCAAAAACACCACAAAAGCGCAAGAACCAAAAATACTATTAATTAACGTTTAGCTCTTGAAATCTCTTTCGATCTCTAAGATCTTAAGAGAGTTTTTGGAGAGGGAGAGAGTGAATTTTCGTAGGTGGAAGTGCAGCTGCTGCTAGGGTTAGGGTTAGATGATTTTTAGAGCTATATATATGACCTAATCATAGTATAGCAAGGAGTCATGACCTAGCAAGACTCCTACACCTAAAAAACCACCTCTAAGCCACCTTATGACCAAGTTTGGTGCACCCTTGGCACCTAAATCGGCCACACGCACTCCAAGGAGGGGTTTGGCTCCTACTAAAGCTAGCCATGGTCCAACCAAGGCCTTGGGCTTGTATTTTAATGGATCGGGTTTGATTAAATAAATTTAAACTATGCCCATGTCAAATGGATTTTTATTAAACCAGTTTAATTTATAAGTCCAACATTAAAATTTCTTAATCCAATTAAGAGATCCAAGCTCCTTTTAACTTTCCATTAATTTATGAATCCAATTTATAAATTGGACAAGCCAATAAAATTAATTCAATTAATTTTAATAACCAATTAAGAATTTTAATTAATCCAATTAATTGAATTTCAAGTTATCCATCAAATGAATTGATCTAAATAAATGATCCAATCATTTATCCTCTCTAAGAATTAATTTAATTTAATTAAATTAATCCGGCTCTTCTGAAGTTAATTCTGAATTAACTCCATCCCAATATAGTGGTAGGATGTGACTCTTTAGGTTCACCTTCAGCTAGACTTGGGTGTGTTCCCAGCACAATTAAATTAATTTAATTCAATTAATTATTTATGATTATCCCATAAGCAGAAATAGCCTGTTACCATAGGTGGCCGTCTAGCAACAGTCCATGGCACTAGAGACTAAGTGAATATAGATGAACATTTAGGCAACTAAATTCATACTGATAAGGTCCTTCCATCAACCGTCTCCCGACCTTAATTTAGGGCATGGAATTGGGCATCGGTTCCCATCCTAGACTAGAAATCTATACTTAATAACTCGAGACTATCCATTTTGCCCTACTGAATTATCACGTGGAAATCTATCCACTTATTCAGTCACTGTGGCCACAGATTTTTAGAAAAACGTGTCTCAGAGCATATGGGGGATCTTACTGTCACGATATTGACAGGGGATAGATTCTTTCTTGGAACACATCGTCCTGACTACACATACTGACTACACTAGATAAGACTTATAACATCCGTATTCTTTTACATAGACATTGTTCACCAGATCTAAGCTACAGCCATCATGTGCATGTGACTGCCATGGTTACTCAAGTCCGAGGACTAATCTCGTACTATCAGAGCCGGGAATCTGAGTCATACCGATCAAACCTTATGAGGCTTCCATATAACGATTCCCGCGAGTCAGTTCAGTCAGTCGACTACCTTGCCCACTAACCCACTAAAACTGCATGGACGACCAGTGTCTCCTGCCGACGAAACATGGCTGCAGTACTTAGTGCAAGTCTCTATAGGACACTTGATGCACTATCTCGAGGTCCTCAACTTGGAACGTTCGACCAGTCCATAGAGGTTGGTTTCATGGCCGACATCCAATACGCAGCCCAACCCCTTGGACTTGCTCGTTTGGTCTGTGAGCTTTGTCGTGCAGTTAAGTATTAATACAATAAGTAAACACAACAAAGAATCAAGCCATAGTTTGAATTTTACCTTTATCCAAAGACATAAATATTATATTACATCAAAATTGTCAGAAATAATTTACAAAAGCCAATCCGATTGGCTTTCTGGTCACCTATTCTAACAATAACACGAGGAAAAATGGCAGTGTCACCTCCCCCAATTGATCGATCATCTCACCATAAAGCCCATAAGCGTGGTGTTGACACTTTGTAGTCGAACATTGTCAATCCCTAGTTAGACGTACGCATTGTAAATACGACATCCATTGAACTCCCAATGTATACCAATACTTTCTTAACCTAAAAATTAGAGAGGGTGGCTGAAATGACGAGGGCGTCATTGTTCTAATTTCTATCGGGTCTATGTCCTGTGGGCCAAATGAAATATTTTCTTACTTATCTGAACTAATATTATGGACTTGCATGGGGGGCCTACTCGTGGTTTCCCCTAGCTCCACGAGCTAGAACCTTTCTCGCGTTGGTCGAGTCTTCATCTGTTGGGCTTCTTGAGATCATGACAATAACGCCTGCTATGGAGAGGTTGTCCTCCTTTGGGGGTTGAGCAAGAGTTGAATCTTGAAGTTGGCGACTCAATCCTTGTCCAACTCTTGCCCCTACGAGGTGCTAATTTACGTATTCTCTCAAGTGATCGTGTTAAATTAGTTTCTCAATCTCATTTTTCAGATGATGACATTCCTCTGTTGTGTGTCCTCTTCTACGGTGAAAATGGCAATCGTTATTGGATTTGAGCCTCTTAGGGTTATATTTCATCTTCCTTGGCAAATGGTTGATCAACCCTTTTTGCTCCGCTACAACTAGAATTTCACCTCTAGAAGCATTCAGGGGGGTGTAGAGCGTGAACCCCGCGCAGAGGTAAGTGCTATCTATTCTCCTTCTTCGATTCTTTCTCTTCCTCTCTACCTTTCCTCTTGACGGCAATGGAAGGGTTTGAAGCATTGGACTTCTTGATCCTAATATATTTTTGTGATCGCATGAGTAAGTCCTCCAGAGTGCTAAGGGGTTTTCTAGCTATAAACTTCTTCAATCGTCTCGGGATCAAGTTTTGTTGAATGATGCTAGCCAACAACTCGTGGTTAACATGGGGAACTTTGTGTACAGCCTCCACTAATCTTTGCACATAATCTCTTAAGGGTTCGTTCTCCTTTGGGACTTTCTTATTCATGGAGAAATAATGTAAAAAATATTACGTCAATTGCTCGAGGCTGGAAATAATTCCAGCGAGCATTTGGTTGAACCATGTCAGAACGCGCTTAGAGAGCGTAGTTCGGAACGCCTTGTAGTAAGCGGCATCACTTAAATCATACCAATCAATTTTGGCATAAAATTTATATAAGGGCTCCTGTGGGTCTCCTGTTCTATCATATTCCGATAGATTTGAGACCTTGACACTTGATGGAAGTGCTTCAACCAGGATGGCAGGTCCAAAAAGGCTACATCTCGATGGGGATATGGCCAATGGCAAATAAAGATCATCAGCTCCCCTAGACGGTGGTGGGGCTGAAGGTTGTCTCGATTGGGGGGGTTTGTTCTTGAGTTTGAGCAACCTCAAGTCGAGAGATTTTGTTGTTCACTTCCTCCTTTGCCTGCTCCTCTTTCTCGAGAGTCGAGGATAATTCTCGACTTATGCGAGGGGAAGGAGGGGGCGGATTCGTAGGGGTGATGTGCTAAAAATTAGGCCACTACTTGTGTAGCTACTCGAGTCGATGCATCACGAATCAGGGCCAACAAAGCTTCTTGTGTCAGCTGTACCATCGGTTCTTGGAGTAGATGCTCGGGGGGGAGGGGAGGGGGGTGTTCTCATGGGGGCGCGGTTGGAGATTGTTGATGTGGCAGGGGATCTCCCCATTGAGAGGGGTTTGTTCATGAGGTAGGGGCTACCTCACGAGGTGACGATTGTTCGCAAGCCGGGTCTCGTTCTACCCCGTTCATTTGAGCTTCACGGGTAGTGTTTGCATCGTGGACGTCGCGGGCTCAGGACCTAGTTTGCATACTCAGTGTTAGGGTAATGTTTTCCCACAGATGGCGCCAATGGTGTGGATGTGGTTTCGACTAAGAGGTTGAACGGGAAAAGTACGTCGGCACAATAACATTGCTAGATCTTGTTTTGTGTTTAGTGAGAGAACTTTTTAAATGTATGATATATCAAATTAATAAATAGTAGTTTGCAATAAAAATATTATTTAGAGTTAGTGGGGTATGAAACTTTATGATGTTGTAAAGTGTAGGTTCCTATGGTGTATCTCAGATGTGAAAGTTATAAATTTACCCTCAGTAATTATTTAGTATTACTAATATATCCATCACTCACAAAAGTTAATGAGAACACATGTAAACCCTAGTTATTATTGTCTCAAGCTTTCTTTAGTGAAATGGATAAGGTGAGAGTGTATTAAAATGCAATAGAAAGAAAATATTTCTGCCATGAGGTTGTGCAGTATAGAAATGAATGAGTTGCATAATTCAACATGGATCATTGCTCGAGGGAAAGAAGACAATAGTGGCAATTAACTATATTTGATGCGTGCAAAAATTGCACGAGTTCAATAGATTTGGACAATTGTTCAAGGCTTGGGTCGAAGTGAATGCCAATCTTGAATAAGGGACCTGCAAAAACGAAGTTAGCACTCTGACGCTCGAGTTAGTATGGAATTGACATGAAAAGTGTAAGAACACTTGATAATATGCTTAGGAAGAACTTAAAATATAGTTTAGAGAGTGAGAGAGGAGTTTAAAGAGTAAGAGATGCATGAGAAAGGTTTCCTTGAGAGCACGAGGGGTGTGAGGGATGTCTCAGAGAATGTGATTTTAGAGTACCCGGGTGTCTGAGTAAAAGTGCCTTTAGATTACCCAAGTGTATGAATAAAAAGTGTCATTTATATGGAAGACCAATGCAGGGAGTGCCCTCATCTGCTGGGGGTCTATCCCCTTCCGAGATTCTTGGAAAAATGGATGGGATATTTGGGATAAGGAATAAGTCGTTCTTATCCATAGCTAGGAGTAGGAGTCTTTCTGCAGTCCAGGGAGATCCCTCTCCCACAAGAAGCCTTAGCAGCTAGGGAGTCCTAGCCGCCAAGGAGTCATTCCTTACCTGTTTTGTCATTTTAGGGCTAACCTGGTCTAAGGTGATTGTTGACACCTGGGTTGATGAGGTGTTACGTGGGAGAGTAGACTCCCACGTGTGTGGGCCTTTTGGGCCGAATGTTTTACTGAGCCTTAATCATAGTCCGAGTCGGGAGACATTCCAGGCCTCGAATCTGCGTAGTCCCAGGCCTAGATCAGGGTTGTCCCATGTATCCTTTCCTCTTCCTGGGCTTCATGGGTTACTTTGGCTGTCTGAGCCTACCTAGTTAGACAGTGGGCTGAGACATCCTTAGTCTTCTTGGGACTTTATGGGCGTAGGATGTCCTGGGTCTCCAAGTGGTTATCATGGGCCTTCGATTTCTTTCTTCCTTTTGGGCCGCTTGGGCCTCTTTGGGCTAATTTATTTTCATGCACATCAGTAGTCCCCCACTCTAATAAGTGGAGATTTCGACACTCATTAGTGTAGATGTATGTTCAAAGGTGCGGTCCGAAGAGGGAATTCCTACAAAAAAATGTTATTAGCATAAGCATGCTTAGAAAAAATAGGCTTACTTCGTGCCTGTATGGAGCAGGGCATTCTTATGAAAGTCTCTCTATGGAAGAGGGCTTAACGGGTGCCTTTTGTGCCTACTCCGGTGTAGGATTTTATTTTTCTATAAGGAAATATTTAAATAATAAAAATATGTATATATTACAAATAGTTCTTGCACGGAGCAAAATTATTGTGCCTCCTCTGAAAATGGCTTATTTGAGGGGGGTCTCCTTAGAACAGGACTTAGGAATTCTCTGGAAAAAGAATAAGGTGTCTGCCAGAAGAAAGGCTTAGATGCCTTCGTCGAGGAGGGCTTAGGTGCCTGCACGAGATAGAGCTTACAAGTCTCCCAAAGAAAGACCTAGGTACCTACCCGAAGGAGGGCTAGGGTGCTTCCACAGAGAAGGGTCTTTGTGCCTCTGTGGAAGACAAGATTTTTTATGAAAGGATGCCTGCCTGGGGCAGGGCTTTAATGTAAGAGGTTCGAGAATGATGCTTCCTCGTGAAATATTTACGAGAAGGCACATGTTAACATATTAAAGGTGGTAAAATAAACCTCCAAGGTTATTAAAAAATAATATTACAAATACTCATTGAAAAAAGCTTATATGTAAAGATTTATTCACTGATGGGGATGCCTGCCTAGGGGCAGGGCTTATATTTTGAGGAGGTACTAAGGCGTGGAGGATTAGTCAGCAGATCTGCGGGCTTGGGATGTCCTAGGACTGTCATCCCACCGGCGAGGATTAGGGATATCCCTGGTACGGCCTACAGGGCATAGGAACTACCAGCTGTCTCCACGGCCTTCTCCTTATTGAATATATTGCTAAGTGTTTTTATTGTTACTCACGTCTTTAACTTTGTGTTCCCACAGACGGTGCCAATTGATGCGTGCAAAAAATGCACCAGTCCAATAGATTTGGAAATTTGTTCAAGACTTGGGCCGAAGTGAATACCAATCTTGAATAAGGGACCTGCAAAAAGGGAGTTAGCACTCCGACGCCCAAGTTACTATGGATTTGAGATGAAAAGTGTAAGAACACTTAATAATATGCTTAGAAAGAGCTTAAAATATAATTTAGAGAGTGAGAAAGGAGTTTACAGAGTCAGAGATGCGTGAGAAAGGTTCCCTTGAGAGCACCAGGGTGTGATGGATGTCTTATAGAATGTGATTTTAGAGTACCCGGGTGTGAGTAAAAGTGCCTTTAGAGTACCCAAGTGTGTGAATAAAAAGTTTAGTTCGTATGGAAGACCAAGGTTGTATTTATAGAGGGAGTTCTCGTCTACTGTGGGTCTATCCCCCTTTTGAGATTTTTGGGGAAATTGGTTGGGATAGTTGGATAAGGGATAAGTCGTCCTTATCCATAGCTAGGAGTTGGATTCTTTCTTCAACCCAGGGAGATCCCTCTCCTACAAGAAGACCTAGCTGCTAGGGAGTCCTAGCCGCCAAGGAGTCATCCCTTACCTGTTTTGTCATTCTGGGGCTAACGTGGTCTGAGGTGGCTGTTGACACCTAGGTTGATGAGGTGTTACGTGGGAGAGTAGGTTGCCACGTGTGTGGGCCTTTTGGGCCGAATGTTTTGGTGGGCCTTGATCATGGTCCGAGTCGGGGGACGTCCCAGGCCTCAAATCCGCGGCAGTCCGAGGCCTAGAGTCCAGGGATGTCCCATGTATCCATTCCACTTCCTGAGCTTCTTGGGTTACTTGGGCTGTCTGGGTCTGCCTAATCAGACAGTGGGCTGAGACATCCTTGGACTCCTAGGGACGTTATGGGCGTAGGTTGTCCTAGGCCTCCCAGTGGTTATCGTGGGCCTTTGGCTTCTTTCTTCTTTTTGGGCTGCTTAGGATTCTTTGAGCAAATTTATTTTCATGAACATCAATATTATTATGTCGCTTTGGGGCAGTTTCAAGTTTGAGAAGTTAATGTGACGCAAAGGGTGTTTGGGTTAGCTTTGTTAGCTCTTTAAAATATTTTATAAGATGTTTGCTTATAAGATATCATAAAATATTTGATAATTTTTTAGGAAATGATCTTATAAGCTGTAAAAATAAGATATTAGGATCTTATAAGATTTTTTTCATAAAAAGAAAAAATTAAAATTTGCTACCTTATTTGTTTTATAAAATCTTAATAAATTCCTTCAAATTAATTATAAATTTTTATTACTAATGTTTTATAAGCTCTATAATTGTATTTTACCAAATATTTAATGAACTTATTTTAAAATAAGATATAACATCTTAATAAACTCCAAAAAATCTTATAAAATAACGAGTTTATAAATATTTTAAATAAGTTTAACCAAATACCCTAATATAAAAGATTTATCATTTCAAACAGTCAGTGTCGTCTTGCATGAAATATAAAAATTTTATTTCTAAATTTGACAGTCACAATTTCAGCACCCTTTAAAAAATTGGGATGATTACATTTGCATCCGCTAAACTAAAGTATATTTTACACAAACTACCATTATCTTTTGTATAATTAAAAACCACCCTTAGTATCCAAAAAGTATAAATAATTTGTGTAATGTTGTGGACATTTCTATCAAGTGCATATATATTTTTTAAACAACAAAGGTGGTTTGTGTAAATAATGCCAACATTTCTAGTGAATGTATGTATGAGTTTTTCAAAGAACAAAAATTATAATGAACAAATTATAAATCAGGAGGTGTAAATTAAATTATTCCAAAAAATTTATGCTTCTATATTATTACATCAGATGTTAAGTTGATCGTTCCAACTTATCCAATAAAAGCAACAAGTTCACTTTACATGTTTGGCTTTATGATTCAAATATTTCACAGGCATTCAAAAATTTCAGGTGAAGCATAAGTAGCAAAGTTATCCTAGCACATCTAGACATAAGTCACTAAGGCCATGTTCACCACTATGCACTAGGATGGATAAATGCACTTATCCAACCAAATGCAGCATTTATAGAATTTTTCAGAGGTCCTGTAAAATTATCTAAGGCCTAATATTTACCTCCATTATGCCAAGATTTTAATCCATGCAAAGGCCCTCAAATTAGAATCTTGGTGTCAAGTCCAGGAGCAAGACTTTTAAGCCTTCCTATCTCTATCCCCAACTTTCGCAGTGTATTTTCCAAAATGCCCACGATCTTTGCGAAAATTGCATCCAGTTGGCCCCAAAACATTAATTACTTTGATATGCTTGTCTCCCACTCAAGGTACACGGTGGGTCGGGTCAAATCAAGATCGGCACGGACCAACCCGAAAAAGTCCGACCTAGGACTAGTCCGCTTTCGTTCATGACGGGTCTTGGGCAGTCCTGGGCCTTTAAATGGACCCGAATTGGGTCAACTTATAAACTCAGCCCCAACCCGTGAACTGGCCCGATTGAGGCCCGAAGCAGTCTCAAATGTGCTTATTTTATTTTTATTTTTATTTTTATTTTTTTATGAAATAGAAGTTTTCTTTTGAACAATTACTTCAAATTTTTTGTAGAATTATGAAATACAATAAATAATATTAAACACACAAAAATCATAACTAGAAAAAATAATAGTTAATATTATAATGAACTTATGATAACAAATTCGAAATAATAATTTTTAAAAAATAAATAAATAATATTAATGAATTAAAGTACTAAATAATTAGAAGTAGAATAATAATGATATAATTTTTAGAGTTCCAAAAATATTAAAAAGCTACTAGAATATTTAGTTTAGGAGAATAAGATAAAATTTATATGTCATGCATTATTATTATAAAAAAAATAGCCCAGCATAGGCCAGCTCAGGATTAGGTGGTTTTGGGCCACTGTGTTGTGCTAGTCCTAGATTTCAATACCTGGAACCAGCCCAGGATCAGCCCGATCCCAAGCGGGCCTAGATCAAGCTAACCCATTTTTTTATTGGTTCGAATCGGTCCTCAATCGGGCTACCCCAGCTTGGCCTACTGCACATCTTCATCTCCCACCTTAAATTAGGTCCAACTTTCACTCTTCCATTTTCCACCATTTTTTTCAGATCTTGGGTAAGAGATCTCTGCCCTATTTATGATTTATTTTGTAGAAAACAATGTATGGCCTCTTCAACAGACAAGTCATGGCGAAAACGTGGTCAGTACCTGACTGGGGCGCGCGCCAAAGGGAAGATTGGTGGCGCACCTTATACAGAGATTGATTGAAAGAAGGCGGCATATTGGGGGAAGAAGATGACATTTTTTATGTTTATTTGTTTTTTCCCCTAAATTTGAATTGATTTCATTTGATTCAAAACGGTGTTGCATAGGCCTGATGTGGTGGTGGGCGGTTGATGGCCACATCTAGGTAGGAGGCGGTGTGGCAATCTGCTTCTCGATTGAAGAAGACAGCTTGGGAAATATGGGTTTCATACATGGTTCAAAGTATTGGCCGATATCCGTTAACATCAGCCGATACGTATCTGGATCGGTAGGTGCCGATCCGATAAAAAGCCCCGATACTACTCTATATTATCAAAGAGACATGTATCACCGATACAATGATATTATTGCTCGTATCCGATAATATCGCCAATAATATCTGATATACTGTATGATATTCAAGTTAGAGAGAAGTTTCCCTTTCTGATGCTTGAGTGTCATGCCAAAACTTTTCTCAGATTTGGAAAACTTTTCCACTGTGGACATGGCCAAATACTTCTCAAAAAGCTTCATCTCAGCATCAGCAAGAGCATGCTCAAGTTTGATAATCTCATGAGTCTGTTTAGCTACAGACCTGTCCTCAACCACTTGATATCGCATGAACTTGAAAATAGAATACTTTTTGAGCCCTTGCTCTTCAGTATTATATTTTTGGTCTGACTCATCCCATATAGACTTGGAAATATAAGAGTTGGAACAATAGACATAAAAGAGCATATTTGACAAAGCTGACAAAATCGCTCCTCGACCTATTTGATCCCTCTCTGTCCACTGCGCTATCTCAGCTGTTCTAGGATTCTATCAGTAGGTTCAGGTCTAGTCATCTGAATCACTGTCAAGAGTCCTTTCATCGTTAACCAAATTTTCATTCATTGTTGCTAGTGTTTGAAAAACTGACCAAAAACTTGTCCGGCAAACCGAAATCGTTAACTAAATTTTCATTCATTGTAACAGAAATTGGTTCGGCCATTTTAATATCTTCGAAGACAGAAAGCAGTGTTCAGATAAATTTAAGGAAAACTCCAAGTTTTCAAAAATAGCTTTGGCAAAAACTATTTTTAGATGTTCCAACAAAAAATTCGATTTGTCAAAACTTGTATATTTTCTTCAAGATTGCTGGAAAAATTTCAGTATCAATTCAATGAAACAATGATTTGAAATGTTTCCAACAAAAACAACTTCAACAACCTTTCGTTACATCTTTTAAGATTCAGAATCTCTTCGTCCATCTCATTCTTCTTCCTCCACAAACTCAGAATAATTTTCCATATCCTTCTACTCATTTGAAGGTCCTCCTAGTAAAAATTCAACATTCCTCTACAACCACAAGAAACTTATAACATTAGTATTGTTTCATTCATTAGAGGAAAATAGAAAAAGGAAAAAAAACTTAACATTATAATTTCTGCATAATTGGAATCGACCTCTTGGATTCACCTCAATCTATAAAGTCTAAAGCACTGCTCTTTCCCATAATATTATTCGACGTAGCCAGTCACACCAGATACCTTCAATACCCTAGGCCAATTTCAATTTCTAATTTCAATCTTTGACTGTTCACCCGTTTTCTCCTGACTATAGAAATTATGGTTCTTCAATAATCTATTTTGGGGGTAATTATAGAGGAGAGAGATGTCCGTGGAGTTTTTCCTCCAAAAGAAACTGATTTTGGAATGCTAGTTGAAGTGGTAATGTTGATGTGTTTTAAGTTAACACGTCACCTTGCCACATACTTGGTCAAAATCCATGTAGGCAAATATAGTCGGAGTTGTTAACAACTCCCAACTTTTTGGGTCATGTGCGTCGCATGTGAGAGATCCATGCAAAATTAAGGCATTTTAAAATTATAGTCTTGAAATGCAATTTTACAATGGACCTAGATAAAAAATGCCACCATCCCTATATTAATGGATTAAAATTGTATTTTTTTCTATTTAAAATATTATTTTGTGCATATAGTGTTAACACATGTTTAATTATAGTCCGAGACGCAATATCAATATATGATAAAGATTCAGAATGCAAATTCTAACTTAGACCAGTTTATCGATCTAAAGTCTATAACACACATAATAAGTTGATTGATATAATTAATAACTATATTTGTGACCATTTAATTTATACTTTAAAAAAAATTAAATGTGTATTAAAAAACTGTACTTCAACTTCAATTTTTAATTACAAAACAATCAATCATGTATGTGATAAATATAATAACACATATCAATATTGAAAGAACTAAAGTTAGACCGATGGAATCTTGTATATATATGAGTGATATGTGTATATCTCTAGGCCTAAGGCCCAAAGGCTCGGGACCGACCCAGAAGTACTCTCCTAACAATGGCTCCAGCCCAAAGACCGTAAGTAAATGCCGAAGATGGAGTAGGTGTTAGGATAGGTGACCTAGAAGCCAATTAGATTTGCATACATGTAATCCAATCCTAGAAACAACTTGATCGTTATGTAATATTATTGAGTGAATAAGATGAGTATTTCACCAATTGGCACTTGTTTTTTTGTGCTCATCATGCATGTTTTCGAACTTTTTTCAAACATCACAACAAAGCCCACCGAGCAATAACCGTGGCCACAGTTTCTTAGAGCACAGCCGCATCTCCAGGCGCATAGGAGAGACCTCTGTCATGTAATGACAGATGACGGATCCTCTTCTTGAAACTCACCGTCTTCGCTACATACTTTGACTGCACTAGACAAGGCTTATGATGACTATGTCTATGACACAGACACCCCTCGCATAGGTCTAAGATACAGTCATCGTAAGCACGTGAATGCCGTGGTTCCTCAAGTCTGAGGACTACTCCCGTACTATAGGAGCCGGGGATTCAAGTCATACCGACTAAGCCTCCAAAGCTTCCATATGATGATCCCAGCGAGTCAGTTCAGTCGACTTGACACCTAGTCAATCGACCCATCAAGATCGCATAGATATCCCACGTTTGTCCCAATGAAACGCGACACTCATCCAATGAATGCGACTATTGATGCAAGTCTCCACATGACGCTTGATGCCCATTCTCGACATCCTCAACTTGAAATATTTCATACCCAATCCAAACAGTTGGTTCATGACTGCCATCCAATGTGCGGCCCAACTGTTGCATGATTGTCGAATCGGTTTGTGGGCTTTATTGTGATGTTTGAAAGAAATTCGAGAACATACATGATGAGCACAACAAAACAAGTGCCAATTAGTGAAATACTCATCTTATCCACTCAATAATATTACATGAAGATCATGTTATTTCTAGGATTGGATTACATGTATGCCAATCTAATTTGTTTCTAGGTCACCTATCCTAACAATCTCCCACTTGACCTAAAGCTAATCATCCATCGTCCTCAATCCCATTTTATCCAGATGCTGAGTATGATCAATTTGCGACATTGGCTTGGTAAGTGGATCTGCTGTGTTTTCTGCTGAGCTGACTTAGTCTATCCTGACGTCACCTCTGCTCACCATCTCTCTAAGTAGATGGTAGCGTCTAAGAATGTGTTTGGAACAGTGATGAGATCTCAGTTGCTTTTCTTGTGCTATCGCCCCGTTGTTATCACAGAAGATAATTATGGGCTCAGTTATGCTAGGTACCACACTCAAATCTTGGATGTAGTTTTTCATCCAAACCGCTTCCTTAGCTGCTTCTGAAACTGGTATGTATTTAGCTTTTGTGGTGGAATCTGCTGTGGTAGCCTGCTTGAAACTCTTCCAAGCAACCACACCACCATTCAGCCTGAATACAAAACCTGATTGGGACTTGGCATCGGCATCATCCGATTGGAAGCTAGCGTAGCTATAGCCTTCCAGTATCCACTGTCCACTGCCGTAGATCAAGAATATATCTTTAGTCCTTCTCAGGTACTTAAGAATAGTCTTCACCATGCTCTAGTGCGCCTCTCCCGCGCATGCCTGATATCTACTCGTTACGCTCAAAGCGTAGGCGACATCAGGCCTAGTGCACCAAACAACATATTAAATGCTCCGAACTATAGGGGATGTCTAACATCTTTTAAAGCTCCTCATCAATCTTGGGAGACTACTTCTTGGACAGCTTAATCTCATGTCTCATTTGAAGGAATCCACGGTTTGAGTTCTCCATCTTGAATCTCTTCAAGACTTTCTCAATGTACGAGGATTGGGTTAGTCCTAACATCCTCCTAGTTCTATCCCTATAGATCTTGATGCCAAGGATGTAGGATGCTTCACCCATATCCTTCATGGAAAATTATGTGGACAACCATGCTTTAATATCGCCTAACATCTTAACATCTTTCCCAATGAGTAAGATGTTATTGACATAAAGCACAAGGTACGCAACTGAGCTGTGACACCCCCTCCGTAATCACATTCAATTACCCTCACAACTCACAATTATCTCAATAAAATAATTGACAAAGTCGATATCTGACGAACACCCCAACCAAATTACATATTTCATTAGAGCTTTTAGCTATTACAAAATATAAGACACTAACTTAGTCTCAATTACATGTTCTTATGTCCATCTATCTAGAGCTCTCGAATTAGCATGGCACCGCTGACCTACCTATACGGCTGACACTGGCTTGTGATCTATCTCCTGAAAAGAAAAATATACAACAATTTTATGAGTTGTCAACTCAGTAAGTATAGCCAACCAAAATTATATATATACATCCCAAGTCAAACACAATACAGTCATGTCAACCAATCAAGGTTTATCAATATTATCCGCAGATATAAGAAACAAGGCATGCTCATCAGCATATATCAGTTTATACCATAATAATAGCATCTTTGTTTGTTTTCTTAGGGCCCTGCTCAACCAAACTGGAGTGCATCACCCAATGGCTTCGCCGGCTATCACATCGTCATCTCAATCACAATATCTTTCTCTTTTTTTTTTCTTGATATCACACAGCACACAGCTCGTATGATATCCCATCACCACTGATACCACACAGCACACAGCTCGTATGGCATCCCTCATCAATCATATCACACAGCACACAGCTCGTATGATATGTCACATCATCATCACTGATCAATGACAGCACACAGCTCGTCATTAATCACATCATCATAGCCATTGCAGTATGCCCCCTCCCAGTTAGGTAAGCCATCTTTTATTCCATACACATATATCATCATTATTGGCATCATCAATCAACTCCATTTAATAATTATCTTCTCGTCAATAACTTTCTATTCGATTTCTCCACATTCAAATACACAACCCCACAATCATTCAGCCAACATTCGTGCAACACGATCACAATTAAGCACATAATAGCAATTCCACAGATATGCATATAATCTTAATCACCATCAACATCCATTAACAAGTATACATACCATTCATATTTCATCCATATAAATATATACATAAAGTCCAACAAATACTTATATTCACACACACACACATATAATATATATATAAACCAATTAGCTATACTTACCTCACTTTCCCAATTATTTAAATAGTAGAATGATGTGCATAATCTCGAACGTTATTCCCGTGTCCTAAAATGAGGTATAAGACGTATCGTCAATGAATCGTCGATATTGAAGTTCTTTCAAAAAGCACTAGATTATATTCGTACACTTCCCACTAATTTCTGAATATCTCTTTCTATAAAATTCGGATCTTTATTCCGTTTTTCTTATACATAAAGTAGACTCAATTATCTTTCCATCATATATATATATTCTGATTTATTAAAATCAGTTTTTATATTTTAGAAATTACCGCCCCTGAATCTACAATCTTCACAGAATGAGCCCTTCTCACTAAGTATGTCATAACTTTAATTACAATCACTAACATTAGAAACTGTTTTAGTATAATAAACTAGACACAATAAGCTATCCAATTATGTATGATTTGTATTTTTAACCATAGAGGTCAATTTTATAAAAATCTGTCCTTTTTGCGAATTATTTTTCCTTGACAGCATCTCTGTCTCAGTTTATAAAATTCCCTCAGACAAACATACAATTGATAAAGATTCAATTTTTACACCAAGTATTCTCATGAGTCTCTAATTGATTTTACAGCAAGAATTATACAAATTGGATATGTATATAATTAGTTATTCAAGTTTTAATACAACCTGGTCCCTTTAGACAGCAACAGATTCAAACCTTGTTATTTTTAAAATTCTCTGAAAAATCATATACTGTTCCAAAATTTACAAATTTTCACAATATAACCTCCTATGTATCTAGTTTCAATTTACACAAGAATCATTCTAATTTAACCAGTAAACTCTCTACTCACAAGGTTTTAAATACACCCTGTCAGTTTACCCGCAGAAACAGAGCAACAGAATGTTTTCCTCCGTTTAACCCATTCAAACGATCGATTTGGTTTCTACTCAAAACTAGAAAGTTTTATTAAACACCTCAAAGATTACACAGGTTCAAAAATCACTAAATTTGGAGCAGTATAACCCTTTTAAATCGAGGTTTACAGAGGCTAATCGAAAACAGAGTCGATTCTGGTACTTCTTTTTCACTTTAATTGGGTATTTTCTTCCATTTGACTAACATGCAGCTCCTATACGAATTTAACAATGAGAAATCAGCAAAACTTACCAACTCTTCTATGACAATTTCCAAGCTTGAAGATGATGAAGAGCATCCCCACTTCCTTCTCTCTTTTCCTCTCTTTCTCTTCCCCTTCTCTTCTTTTCTTTCTCTCCTCTTCTTCTCTTTTCTTTTCTTTTCTTTTCTTCCTCTTTTCCTCTCTCTTTCTCCCGTCAAGTGTGTGTGTATGCTGTATGTGTAAGTATGTGTAAATAATTGTTTGTATAGTGGATGAAGGAAGGTGAGATTCTAGGTGGCAGCACACAATTTCTCTCTTTGTTTTTCTTTTTTTTTTTTTATTCTTTTTGATAATTACCAATACATCCTACCTAATTTCTTAATTAATATAATTTGATCCCAAATATTATTCCGAACTCCAATTTACTCCGTTCAAGTTTTAATATAATCAAAAGTAGATATAGAATTTATGTACTAATTAACTAAATTTCGTAAATTACCAATTAATCCCACAATTATCGATTAAAATTATGTGGATGTTACAATTCTCCCCTCCTAATAAAAATTTCGTCCTCGAAATTTGATTAACTTATCAGTTCCAGAATACAAGTACAATAACTTTTGTTTCGTATCCTTTTCATCCTCCAAGTGGATTCCTTTAAAGAGTGACGACTCATTTTACCTTCACAATTGTATCCATTTATTTTCTCAACTTCTATACCATCCTATCCTCTAATCTAACATACATTTACTTGTTTACAAGTCAGATGTTTAACTCTCATTCTACCACCCTTTTTTTTCCATAAATGTCATCAATAATAATTCCGCCCAAAGATTATCATCATAACCCGAGTATTTCTCCGATATATTCGCATTACCAATTTTATAAAATACCCATAGGTCACCTCATCGATCTAATAAACAGTAGACAAGTTAAGATCATCCCATACGGCATTCCAACAATATCGTTGCATAAGATCAATCTATAACCATTTATTCCCAAGACACCACCTACAGATCAAACATCATAATTTTGGTTACTAGCATCAACTTGCCAAATAGACAGTGACATGCTTGTTCCCTAACTCCCCTTTTCACATATCACATATAATATATCTCCAAAATTCCTATCAGTTAGAGAATTAATATCAAACCCAAAATTTTAATATCATCACAACTTAAAGAAATCTACCACTTCAAGATCAACGACATAATTCCTCAACTTAGGACTTACACTGTAGTAGCTCTTCTGACTGTTGGTCACCAAACATTAACTCATCACATTTCAATGCTGCACAAATTCAAAAATCCCAAAATAACTGAAGTTCCTAAAACTCTACTCTGATTTAGTTGTCAACTTACATCTCAAATCCAGAGATCTTATTCAATCATAGTCAAATCAGTAGATGACTTATTTACGAAACTACTAGCAAACCATTATATGATCCATCTCCAACTTCACCCTCATTGGTACTATTTCTAATAACAATATAACATTAAGCCTTCCCAAATTCACTAATAATTGTTTGCACTCTTTCGACTCAAGGCATCCACTGCTATTATTTGCTTTCCAGAATGATAATCAATAATATAATCATAAAACCTTTAATAATTCAACACTCTCCAAAAATATTATTTCGAAGTATCTATATACACCATACCCTTAAGAAATCTCATATAATACCCCAAGCAGTCCTAAGAAATTCCAAGCTTTAATCACTTTTTTTGATATTTTCCGTCCCTAATAACTTTCACCTTTGTAGAGTCGAGTATAACCCAATGCCAAATATCACATGTCCTGGAAAAACTACCTGATTTACCCAAAAACTCACTGTTCCTTAACTTAACGTACAACTCTCTCTTTCAAGATTTAACACTGTTTTTAGATGTTATTCATGCACCTCTCTATTCCTTAAACGCCATGGATGTCTTTCATAAAATTATCACAAATTGACCCAAGTACTCTTAGAATATGCGAATCATCAACGCCATGAACATCACCTATGAATTTCATCATCCACTAGCATTACTCAAACCTCATAAAGCATAACAATTACGAAATCTATTCGAGGTATATCATTCTCCGCTATCCTCAATTTTCAATAACCAACTCTCAGATCGATCTCTACTTATTTTTCACCGTCGTTCTATTCAATTAGCAAAATAAATACACAACCTCATACAATATCTTAAGTTTTCCCAAATAATTCTTCTATTACATTTTCAACTCTTATTATTCTATCTTGACAACAATTCCTATAATAAAATCCACTTTCTTTGTTATGGAAAACCTGCTAAATCATTAGGTAACACTTCGTGAAAATCTCTAGCTAAGAGGATTTCTTCCAATCTGAGATCACCCCTTCGGTATTTTAATACGAAGGCCACTAAGCTACACACTCATCTAACATCAATCATTTCACCTATATAGTCATTATTGGACACAGTGGCATCACTTATCGATCCCCCCCACTATTACTACGTTTGGTTTGCCCATAGATTTCATTACACCTTCCTTCATAAAACAGTCATAAAACATTATTCAGCATTAATAAATCTATATCACATTGACTTTACATTAAATTGCATCAAATCATCACAATAGTATCTGCACATTGATATATATACACAAGTCAGTCGGTACATCTTCTAACAGTCAACTCCACCAGTATTGTAAGGACGATCATATCCTCTATTGATTCTATCTACTCATTCTTACTAACAACTGGGTCAGCGTGTGCCTCATATCAAATTATCCTTCATCACTAGTTATGTCTCATCAAGTCAACAGTTCACCCTAGAAACGTAGACCTGCTCTGATACCACCCAATGTGACACCCCCTCCGTAATCACATTCAATTACCCTCACAACTCACAATTATCTCAATAAAATAATTGACAAAGTCGATATCTGACGAACACCCCAACCAAATTACATATTTCATTAGAGCTTTTAGCTATTACAAAATATAAGACACTAACTTAGTCTCAATTACATGTTCTTATGTCCATCTATCTAGAGCTCTCGAATTAGCATGGCACCGCTGACCCACCTATACGGCTGACACTGGCTTGTGATCTATCTCCTGAAAAGAAAAATATACGACAATTTTATGAGTTGTCAACTCAGTAAGTATAGCCAACCAAAATTATATATATATACATCCCAAGTCAAACACAATACAGTCATGTCAACCAATCAAGGTTTATCAATATTATCCGCAGATATAAGAAACAAGGCATGCTCATCAGCATATATCAGTTATACCATAATAATAGCATCTTTGTTTGTTTTCTTAGGGCCCTGCTCAACCAAACTGGAGTGCATCACCCAATGGCGCCGGCTATCACATCGTCATCTCAATCACAATATCTTTTCTCTTTTTTTTTTTCTTGATATCACACAGCACACAGCTCGCATATCATCCAGCACACAGCACACAGCTCGTATGGCATCCCTCATCAATCATATCACACAGCACACATCGTATGATATGTCACATCATCATCACTGATCAATGACAGCACACAGCTCGTCATTAATCACATCATCATAGCCATTGCAGTATGCCCCCTCCCAGTTAGGTACGCCATCTTTTATTCCATACACATATATCATCATTATTGGCATCATCATCAACTCCATTTAATAATTATCTTCTCGTCAATAACTTTCTATTCGATTTCTCCACATTCAAATACACAACCACAATCATTCAGCCAACATTCGTGCAACACGATCACAATTAAGCAACATATAGCAATTCCACAGATATGCATATAATCTTAATCACCATCAACATCCATTAACAAGTATACATACCATTCATATTTCATCCATATAAATATATACATAAAGTCCAACAAGCAATACTTATATTCACACACACACACATATATATATATATAAACCAATTAGCTATACTTACCTCACTTTCCCCAATTATTTAAATAGTAGAATGATGTGCATAATCTCGAACGTTATTCCCGTGTCCTAAAATGAGGTATAAGATCGTCAAAATCGATATTGAAGTTCTTTCAAAAAGCACTAGATTGTATTCGTACACTTCCCACTAATTTCTGAATATCTCTTTCTATTAAATAATCTTTATCTTCCGTTTTTTTATACATAAGTAGACTCAATTATCTTTCCATCAATATATATATATTCTGATTTATTAAATCAGTTTTTATATTTTAGAATTACCGCCCTGTCTACAATCTTCACAGAATGAGCCCTTCTCCAAGTATGTCATAACTTTAATTACAATCACTAACATTAGAAACTGTTTTAGTATAATAAACTAGACACAATAAGCTATCCAATTATGTATGATTTGTATTTTTAACCATAGAGGTCAATTTTATAAAAATCTGTCCTTTTTACGAATTATTTTTCCTTGACAGCATCTCTGTCTCAGTTTATAAAATTCCCTCAGACAAACATACAATTGATAAAGATTCAATTTTTACACCAAGTATTCTCATGAGTCTCTAATTGATTTTACAGCAAGAATCATACAAATTGGATATGTATATAATTAGTTATTCAATTTTTAATACAACCTGGTCCCTTTAGACAGCAACAGATTCAAACCTTGTTATTTTAAAATTCTCTGAAAAATCATATACTGTTCCAAAATTTACCAAATTTTCACAATATAACCTCCTATGTATCTAGTTTCAATTTACACAAGAATCATTCTAATTTAACCAGTAAAACTCTACTCACAAGGTTTTAAATACACCCTGTCAGTTTACCCGCAGAAACAGAGCAACAGAATGTTTCCTCCGTTTAACCCATTCAAACGATCGATTTTTCTACTCAAAACTAGAAAGTTTTATTAAACACCTCAAAGATTACACAGGTTCAAAATCACTAAATTTGGAGCAGTATAACCCTTTTAAATCGAGGTTTACAGAGGCTAATCGAAAACAGAGTCGATTCTGGTACTTCTTTTTCACTTTAATTGGGTATTTTCTTCCATTGACTAACATGCAGCTCCTATACGAATTTAACAATGAGAAATCAGCAAAACTTACCAACTCTTCTATGACAATTTCCAAGCTTGAAGATGATGAAGAGCATCCCCACTTCCTTCTCTCTTTTCCTCTCTTTCTCTTCCCCTTCTCTTCTTTTCTTCTCTCCTCTTCTTCTCTTTTCTTTCTTTTCTTCCTCTTTTCCTCTCTCTTCTCCCGTCAAGTGTGTGTGTATGTATGTGTAAGTATGTGTAAATAATTGTTTGTATAGTGGATGAAGGAAGGATTCTAGGTGGCAGCACCACAATTTTCTCTTTTGTTTTTCTTTTTTTTTTTATTCTTTTTGATAATTACCAATACATCCTACCTAATTTCTTAATTAATATAATTTGATCCCAAATATTATTCCGAACTCCAATTTACTCCGTTCAAGTTTTAATATAATCAAAAGTAGATATAGAATTTATGTACTAATTAACTAAATTTCGTAAATTTTACCAATTAATCCCACAATTATCGATTAAAATTATGTGGATGTTACATGAGCTGCTACTGACCTTCTTGTATACACAAGGATCATGCTCGTTCTTGATGAAATCATAACCCTGTATGACTTCATAAAAATGTGTGTTCCAGCTTTGGGAAGCTTGTTTGAGGCCATAGATGGATCTTTTGGAGACGACAGACTTTCTATTCTTCTCCGACAGAAGTGAAACCCTTCGGTTAATCCATAAAGATCTCTTCCTCAACGTAACCATTGAGAAAGGTCGTTTTCACGTCCATCTGTCATATTTCATAGTCATACCATGCTACTATGGCTAGTAATATCCTAATGGACTTGGCCATGGCTACTGGCGAGTAAGTTTCCTCAAAATCGACCCTGGGTCACTGAGTGTATCCTTTCGCCACAAGCGTAGCCTTGAAGGCTATAACCTCGCCGTTAGCTCCAAGCTTACGTTTGTAGACCCATTTACATCCTATAGGCTTGACGCCTTTAGGAGGGTCTACGAGGGTCCAAACTTGACTTGAACCCATCCAGTCCATTTCGGATTTCATGACCTCAAGCCACTTGTCCGAATCGATATCCGACATTGCTTTTTCATGTGTCTTTGGATCGTTGTCCAATTGACTAGTCAACCCCACGAATCCGTACCTCTCAAGTGGTCGAGATTCTCTAGTTGATCTATGGAGGACTGGAACACTATCTATCGGAACCGGAGGTTTAAATGATGTCGCGTTGTCTTGCTGAGGTGATTCACTTGATTCCTCAAGTAACACCTCATCTCATCGGTTATCCACAGAAAAACCCTTTTCCAAGAGCACTGTCTTTCTCGAGATAAAGGTCTTTTACTCGGATGGATCATAGAAGTAGTATCCCACAGTTTCTTTTGGATATTCGATAAACCTGCACAGATTAGATCTTTAATCTAGTTTGTCTCCCACTAGCCTCTTGAGGTATGCAGGGTCACCCCACACTCTCAAGTACTTGTAGGATGAAGGAAGCGGATCGGCCCGAAAAGCGCGGCGGAAGCGTGAAAAATAAAAAAAAATAATGAAACATACGAATAAAGCAATAAACAAATCCCGATCAAAGGGTGTACCCTTGATCATTCCCGAGCATTCGGTGTATAAAATAAAACATAGGCCATAGAATTTAATACGAGAAACACATGATGCAAAAACGTAAATAAAGATTTACCGTTGTCATTTTTCTCATACGGCTACAAGCCTTGTCTCCTCTCCATTTTCATTTCCGGATCCGTCCACGACGAGATCTCAATCTTGAGACCCTCCTAAGAATGACACACCACCACTAAAGGATGTGGAGATTTCGTAAGCAAAATCTCCACATAAGAGATGGAGATCAAAACAATCGCTATGAATTAACATTTTTTTATCTCTTTTTTTTTTTTTTTTTTTTTATCTCTAAGACCAAATGAAAAACTTGAAGATGGAGAACATGGGAGAGAGATAAAGGCACGAAAATTTGAGGGTTGGAGAGGCTAGTATGTGTTGTCTGTGTGGCTAGGGTTTAATGAGGTAATATGACTTAGTCATACACATACAAGGAATCCTAACATAGTTAGGCTCCAAAACAACCATTTTAACCCTAGCCACCCTCATGCACGAAAATTGACCTCCAAAATCAACCAAAGAACCTTCCAAAATTGTTCTCCTTGACTTAGCCAAGGTCCAACCCAGGTCTTGGGCATGTATTTAATGAACCGGACACAATAGGATCAAGCCCACGTCTCATGGACTTATATTAAATCTAATCTAATCATAAACATTAAACTCTTATCTTTTAAACTAATTAAAAGATCCAAGCCCATGCTCTCTCTTTCAATTTATAAATCCAACTTATAAATTGGACCAAGCCCAATAAAATTAATCCAATTAATTTTACTTGCTAACTTGAAATTCTAATTAATCCAATTAATTAAATTTCAAGTTATCCATCCAATGAATTGATCTAAATAAATGATCCAATCATTTATTTACTCCAATGATTAATTTTGTTTAATTTAATTAATTAATCTGACTCTAATAGAATTAATTTGGAATTCCAAATTAATTCCATCCCACTATAGTGGTAGAGTGTCACTCTTTAGGTTCACCCTCAGCTAGACTTGCGCATGTGTGAACAACGCAATTAATTAAATCTAATTTAATTAATCATTTCCGATTATCGCATAACTGAAAATGGCCGTTACTATGGTGCTCGTCTAGCAATAGTCCATGGCACTAGAGACTAGGTAAATGTTGGTGTGAACATTTAGGCTCTGAATTCATACGAGTATCGTCCTACTGTCAATTGTCTCTTGGCCTTACTATAGGGCATGGAATTGGGTATCAGTTCACATCCTTGACTAGGCAATTATGCTTAACACTCGAGATGCGTTTACTCTACTGATCCGATCTAGGAAACCTATCCCTGATCGATCAATCGCTTTAGCCAAAGACTTTTAGAGTCTAAACAATATCAAGGTGCATGGAAGAACTCTCTATAATATAATGACAGGGGACAGATCCTCTCTTGGAATCCACCGTCCTCGCTACATACTCCGACAGTACTGGATAAGGTTTATCATCACCATGCCTCACGACATGACCACTGCTCGCCATATCCAAGATACAATTTTCGTATACACGTGACTGCCATGATTCCTCAAGTCATAGGACTAATTCTCGTACTATCGAAACCGGGAATCCTAGTCATACCGACAAAACTTTAAGAGGTTTTCATATGATGATTCCCGGGAGCCACTTCAGTCAGTTGACTACCTTGCTAAGTAACCCACTAAAACTGCATAGACGACTACGTTTCCTGCCGATGAAATACGGCTGCAGTACTTAGTGCAAGTCTCCATAGGACCCTCGATGCCCAGTCTTGAGGTCCTTGACTTGGAACGTTTTAGACCGACTCTCAGGAGTTGGTTTCATAGCTGCCAAACCTATGCGCAGCTCAACTCCACGGGTTTAACTTTTCGGTCCGTGGGCATTTCATTGTGATATTGAAACTTCGTTCAATATCAGTGGTAAGCACAACGAAATACATTGCCATCTTGATGAATTCTTACTGTATTCATCAATGTTATATTATTTGACCAAGAGGAGTCCATTGAGAGAGAATTTCATTCTCTTTAAAGTAATCTATGAATTCACCACTTAAATACTCTCCACCTCGATCCGACTGAAGGGCTTTGGTCTTATGGCCAGTTTGGTTCTCAACTTCAATTCTGTATTCCTTGAACCTTCCAAAGGCCTCAAACTTGTACCTCATTAGGTAAACATAACCATACCGTGAGTGATCATCGGTGAAGGTTATGAAGTACGAGAATCCTCCTCTTGTCAGAGTATTTAATGGTCCACAGACGTCTGTATGGATCAATTCAACAGGTCATTGGTGAGCGCACTTTGTCCAACAAATGGCTTCTTGGTCATTTTTCCTTTTAGACATGACTGGCAAGTTGGTAGGTTATCTAAATCGTCTATTTCTAGACTCTTTGGGTCTACCAACTTTCTTATCCTATCCTTAGAGATATGGCCTAGCCTTGCGTGCCATAGCTGTGCGTTCTAATGATTATCAGATTTACGTTTGTGTTGGGCAATCATAATCAAATTTGATTGTTGGAGAATATAAAGATCATTTACTAATGTACCAAGCAGATGATAGTTATCATCAATCATCAAATAAAAACTATTTTTATTGATCTTGAATGCATAACCATAATTGTCTAAAACAGAAATAGAAATAATATATTTGACCATGCTCGGTACATAATAACAGTCCTTTAATTCTATATGAATATGATCGCTAATAATTAAGTTGAGAGATTTCACGGCTTCTGCAGCAATGGCATTCCCATCGCCTAGCCTCAAAATCATCTCATCCTTACTTAGCTTTCTGCTTGCTGAGCTCCGTAGCCGGTATCTAATACCCAAAAAGCAGCATTAGTTATCATATTCAATTCAATCACAAATATACCTGGGTTGGAAAGGAGTTGTGGCCACTCCCTCTTCCAATGCCCCTTTCCTTGGCAATGCATGCAGACATCATTTGCCTTCGACCGCTGAGAACCACCAACCCTTCCTTTCCCTTTGCCCTTTCCACTAGCGGTAGCAGGAGCGCCCTCGGCGCTAGCAGTGGCTGTGGTGACCTTTCCCTTTTCTTTCTTCCTCTTCCAGCGTCCAGCATCCTTGTCTTTCGCTTTGGAGGTTGAAGCTTTTCCTACCAATACCACCGGCGCGGATTTGTGGGTCGTTGCCTCATATTAGACCAGTATATTAATTAACTCATGAATGGACTTCTCAAGTCCGTTCATGTTGTAGTTAATAATAAACGGGTCGTAAGATGGAGGAAGTGACTGAAGGATCATATCAGTGTATGTGTCATTGTCAAGCCCAGCTTTGAGGTCAAGTTTTTCTTTTCGTCTTACGTTCACACTAGACTCCAACGTAGGAATCCTCCAAAGCTCATCCACACCACACCGAAATGTAGGGGTTCTTGATCCTCCTTGTCTAAAGAGAAAAGAAGAAAATACACCAAATGTATATTTGAGAGAAGGGGCGGGCCGAGTTATCTAGGAGAGGGAGAAAAAAAATTCTATTGCTATATAATTGTGTTAATTCTTCCAAATAATTAACCCTAGATATATATATACCTTGTATGGAACAACTAAAATGTGTCTAGGTTCATTTTAATGCTCACAATGTAATATAATCTTTATTTTAAATAAAGAATGACTAGCAAGGCAATTTCCAAAAGTGAAATTTCTAGTCAATTATTTCCTTTCCTAGAATTTTACATGTGTGCTTCATTAGTATGTGTGTTGGCCGATTTTATGCCCTAAAATGCCAAGCCCACTTGATTTGAGTTAAATCCAATTTAATCAAAATTCACATTAATTAAGCCCATCAAGTATTTAATCCAATTAAATACTTAAGCTAATAGTCTTTATTAATTTAATAAGTCCAACTTATTAATTAATAAAGCCAAGCCCAATTTAAATTAATTCCATTAATTTATCCTTGGGTTGGCCCATCCAATGGACTTCTCTCATTTTAAATAATCCAATTACTTACTGAATTAACTCCCAATTAATTCCTTCTCCCTCGTAGGTGATGTTGTGTGTGACTCTTTAGGTTCACCTCTCAGCTAGACTTGGGCTAATGTCTAACACTATTATTAATTAAATTCAATTAATTAATAATTCTTGATCAACCCTTGACCAAGAAAGCCCGTCACCATGGGTGGCCGTCTAGCAACGGTCCATGGCACTAGAGACTGGGTGAATTTTCGTGTGAACTTTTAGGCCTCGAGTCCGTACGGGTATGGTCCTTCCGTCTATCGTCTGTCGGTCTTGGTCTACAGTATGGAATTTATTGTCGGTTCCCATCCTGGATCAGGCATCTATGCTTAATTACTTGAGATCGCGATGCACCAAATTGTTCGACGTAGGAACCTCTTTTTCCTATTCGATCAATGACTGTGGCCACAACTTCGTAGAGCACGAACGCATCTCCAAGTGCATAGGAGATACCTCTGTCACGTTTTGATAGGGGAAGGATTCTCTTCTTGAAACTCACCTTCCTCGCTACATACTTTGACTGCACTGGACAAGGCTTATGATGACTATGTTTGTGACACAGTCACCTCTCGCACAGGTCCAAGATACATTCATCTTAAGCACGTGACTGTCGTGGTCCCTCAAGTCTAAGGACTACTCCCGTACTATCGGACCCAGGGATTCAAGTCATATCAACCAAGCCTCCAAGGCTTCCATATGATGATCCCCGCGAGTAAGTTCAGTTAACTTGACACCTAGTAAATCGACCCATCAAATCGCATAACGTCCCACGTCTGTCGTCGATGAAATGCGGCACTCATCCAATGAATGCAGCTCTTGATGCAAGTCTCTAAAAGACGCTCGATGCTCATTCTCGAGGTCCTCGACTTGGAACATTTCAGACCCAACCTCATATAGTTGGTTTCATGACGGTCATTCAATGAGCGGTCCAACTGTTGCATGATTGTTGAATCGGTCTGTGGACTTTATTGTGATGTTTGAAAGAAATTCGAAAACATGCATGATGAGCACAACAAAATAAGTGCCAATTGGTGAAATACTCATCTTATTCACTCAATAATATTACATGAAGATCCAGTTGTTTCTAGGATTGGATTACATGTGTGCTAATCTAATTGGCTTCCAGGTCATCTATCCTAACAACTGGCATCCCCTTTACTGAATGAGTACTGGCGGACGAATTGCCCATGATCTGTCGTACCCTAGCCATAGCTGAGTACGATGGAACCACCGATCCACAGGAGCACTTATCCCGCTTCGAGAATGCAGCCCTGCTGCACCGATACACTGACGGCATCAAGTGTTGAGTCTTCGTCACTACTTTTGCCCTGGCCGTGCAACAATGGTTCAACATATTACCCCCAGCTATGATAGGAAACTTCCACGAATTTCGTTCCCTTTCCCTATGAGTTGAGTCTCTTCTCCAAGGAGCACCCCTGAAGGAATACCTCCAGCGTTTCAACACAGCCGCCATGGAAGTTCTATCAGTGACCAAGGAAGTCAAGGCCAGCGCCTTTGCACAAAGATTGCTAGATGGAGATTTCTTCAAGTCCCTAGCAAAGAAACCAGCCACCAAATTTGACGCTCTCCTGGCCCGACCGGCCAAGTATATCAACATGGAGGATGCCCAAGCATCCAAAAGAGAAGAGCGAGGAGAAAAGATGAAGGAAAGCAAGGACGAAGGTCCTTGCAAAAAACCAAAGACAAACTTCAAAGATAAAAAGTCAGCGTGGCAAAGGGTGCATACGGTGTACACCCCCTCTGGCCGTCCTCATAACCCAGGCGTTCATAGCTATGGAAAGCAAGGCGCTGCTGTCCAGACCCAGGTCATACAAGGATGGCCCTCAACGTCCCAAGTCTGACAAATTTTGTCGATTTCATAATGACTACAGGCACACAACTGAAGATTGCAGGCACCTGAAGAACGAGATAGAATGGTTAATCCAAAACGGTTACCTGCAAAAATAAAGATAGAGGTACTGGGCCATACCTAAAATACGAGACTGATAGAGATAAGAGCGTCAAAAATCCCAGCCTCGAATCTCTAGTCAAAGACAGGCCTAGGCCCTCAATGACGGGGAAGACTGAAGCCAATGACCCGCCTAGGAAGGGTGTGATAAGGATGATCGTAAGTGGTCCCGTTAGGGGAGACTGACAAAGGGCTAGGAAGGCCCAGATACGAGAAGCCTATGGGACATCGGCAAGAGAAGTAATGGACGTGGAACTTGCCAACGATGTCCCTCTTATTCAGTTTGACCAAGAGGAGCGACGCGAACCTAGGACATAGGGCAATGACGCCGTGGTCATCACAGCCCTATTGGCCAACTATGAAATAGAATGTGTCTTTATAGACTATAGCAGCTTGGACGATATACTATTCGGGGAAGCTTATTACCAAATGTAATTGGGAGATGTGCCCCTCAAGGCGGTAAACACTTCCCTGTATGGCTTCGATGGGAAGGTAGTTCATCCAAGGGATATGATCTCACTCCCATTAACCCTGGAACTGCACTATTACAAAAGACATGCTTGCTCAAATTCTTGGGGATAGATATTCCGTTGGGATGACCAACGCTTAACGCTTTTCGAGCTATCATATCCATGTATCATATGAAGATTAAGTTCCCAGTAATTGGAGGAGTAGGTGAAACCCAGGCCGACGCATTGTAGGCTCTCGCAAATGCTATGTCTAATCCATTAAAAGAGGAAAGAAAAGAAAGACGGAGGAATCCCCAAAAATCGAAGACTCTAATAAATGAGGGAATGATCTAGTACTTAGTCCAGAACCAAACAAAGAAACCCTTACTGCAGTCCAACCTGTGGAGGAACTCCTCATTATCGAACTTACACCTGGTGACCCGAGAAAGGTTACGAAAATAGGATTCTAGATGATGGAGGATGTCCGGAATCAAGTGGTCAACTACCTTCGGAGGAATAAAGACCTCTTTGCATGGGCTCCCCAGGACTTGGAGGGGATAGACCCAGGTGTCATCACACACCACCTCAACCTGGACCCCAGCATCAGGCTGGTAAAACAAAAAAAGCGACACTTCGGACCTAAAAATGACAAAATCATCCAAGAAGAAGTAAACAAACTATTATCGGCTGGACACATAAAGGAGATATAATTCCCCAAATGGCTCTCCAACGTTGTCTTAGTCCTTAAGCCAGGTGGGAAATGGAGGATGTGCATAGATTTTCGGGACCTCAACAAAGTATGTCCAAGGATTTTTATCAATTGCCTATGATTGATCAATTGGTGGATTCCACGTCTTCATGTGAACTCCTAAGCATGATGGACGCTTTGTAAGGATACCACCAGATAATGCTAGCACCAGAAGACCATAAAGGAGTCAGTTTCATTACTTCAGACGGTACGTTCTGTTACGTAGCCATGCCTTTGGGTTGAAAACACAGGAGCCACCTATCAAAGGCTGGTGGACAAGATATTCCGACCTAAGTTAGGTAGGAGCATGGAGGTATACGTAGATGACATGTTAGTAAAAAGTAAAGAAGCTCACAACCATGTGGAAGACCTAGAATAAATTGGGAAATGCGTGATTGGGGTCAGTGGAGGACGTTTTCTTGGATTCATGGTGACCCAACAAGGCATCGAGACCAACCCAGCCAAGATCAAGGTTATCCTGGACATGGGACCCCCCACCAGCATAAATGAAGTACAACGACTGATAGGAAGGATGGCCGCGCTCAGTCGATTCAGCTCAAAATCCGCCGAAAAGGGCTTGCCATTCTTCAAAACACTAAGAAAAGTCAAGAATTTCGAATGGACCGAAGAATGTAAATGAGCGTTGAAGAACCAAAGCGTATTTGGAAAAGCTCCCTTTGCTGGTAAGGCCGATACCTGGAGACATTCTCTACCTTTACTTATCCTCAACGTTCCAGGCTGTCAGCTCTATGCTGGTACGAAAAGAAGATGGTGCTCAAACACCCATTTACTACATCAGTAAAGTTCTCAACGGGGCAGAATATCATTATCCATCCATAGAAAAGATGGCCCTAACTTTGGTCATCAACGCAAGGAGATTACGCCCTTACTTCCTTTCTTACCCCTATAGGTCAGAACCAATACTCCTCTGAAGCAAGTCATAGGCAAACCCGAAGCATCTAGCCGATTAGTGAAATAGGCAATAGAGCTGAGCGAATACGACATCTCGTATCTACCTTGAACGACCATCAAGGCCTATGCCTTAGCCGACTTCACATCTAAAATTATGGGAACAACCTAAGAAGAAGTTCCCAAAGAGAGACCTTGGCTACTTCACGTGGATGGATCCTCCACCACACAAGGGAGTGGAGCGGGCGTAGTGATTACCTCTCCTCAAGGGGAAAGGACATGGAATTCGCGATAAAATTCAACTTCAAGGCCTCGAATAACGAGGTCGAATATGAAGCATTGGTACTAGGCATGAGGATGGACCAGGACGATGGCGCCTTGCAGCTCCTGGCCTCTTCTGACTCACAATTGATAGTAAAGCAGGTGAATGGGGAGTACGAAGCTAAGAAAGATAGCATGGTACAATACCTCCAGCAGATAGAGAAGTTAAAGACAAAGTTTAAAAGCTTCCAAACTACAGCAAATCCCTAGGAAAAAGAAAGTTAAAGCAAATTTCCTGTCCAAACTAGCCAGTGCGTTGGAATATTGCAAGACACGATATATCATGGTGCAACACTTGCCTCAGCTATGAGTTCCATTCAATGTCCTAGCTATTTCACTAAGCGATAATGATTGGCAAACGCCCATAATACGACGGATAGACAAAGGACATTTCCCAGGAAATAAATGGGAGGCCACTAGAATAAAAATCCGAGCCATCCGTTTCCTGACACAGGGAGGAATGTTATACAAGAAGTTCTTCACACACCCCCTGCTCCGCTGCCTATCCCAAGAAGAAGGCTTGCACGTGCTCAAAGAAATACACAACGGATGTTGTGGATCCCACATCAAGACCTGGACGCTGGCCAACAAAGCACTACGAGCTGGTTAGTTCTGGCCCACTATAAAACAGGAAGCACGATGGTTGGTGAACAAATGCGCGAAATGCCAAAAGCACGCCACCCTCATACACCAACCTGCCGAACCCCTTAATGTCATGCTATCGCCCTGTCCTTTCTCCCAATGAGGGATGGACATAGTAGGATCGTTTCCACTTGCAACTGGGCAAAGAAAATTCCTCCTGGTTGACATTGACTACTTCACGAAATGGGTAGAGGCAGAAACTTTGGCCCGTATCACTAAAGGGGAAGTCATGAAGTTCGTATGGAAGAATATCATATGTCATTTTGGAGTGCTCCGAGAAATAATATCCGACATGGTCGACAGTTCCAGGGACAAAGGATACAAGACTAGTGTGCAGGGCTACACATAAAGCAAAGATTCACCTCGGTATCTCATCCCCAGGCTAACGGACAAGTCGAGGTTACTAACCACGTATTGGTGCAAGGTATCAAAAAAAGGCTAGATAGAGTAGGAGGTAACTGGGTTGAGGAATTGATGAGTATCCTGTGGTCATATTAGACCACTCCTAAAGGTTCCACAGGGGAAAGCCCTTTCACCCTGGTATATGGAATAGAAGCAATCATCCCAGTAAAATTGGGAATGCCTTCGCACAGAATTCTGCATTTTCAATGAAGAAAATAATTCCTAGCTATTAAAAGAGCACCTAAACCTCGTAGATGAACTACGAGAGTCCGCAATAATCCGAACACAAAGATATAAAAGCACGATAATAAATCCACAACAAGAGGGTGAAAACCTGTCATTTCCAAGTGGGAGACTTGGTATTGCGAAGGGTGGATACCTTGAAACCAATGGGGAAGCTCGAACCCAAATGGAAGGTCCTTACAAAATTACTAAGATAATCGGAAATGGAGCCTACATGCTAGAGAACGCAGAAGGGCATACACTAAGCAGATCTTGGAACATACACAATCTAAGGAGATTTTACTCCTAGTCCTAGGACTTCGCCCTGACTAAGTCCCCGGCCACGGCAACGTTCTAGGCCGTCGAACTCTCAAAAAGTCCTAGACCTAGGACATTTGTTGATTCTCTATGAATGTCCCAAAACAAGGGAATCCGATGATTCCCAATAAATGTTATAAACCTAGGGCATCCGATGCTCCTCAATACACGTCCTATACCAAGGACTTCAACTGAACAGACCCCAGGCCTAGACCGCCCTCCCGAATCTCAATTAATGTCTTGAACTAACGACACCTCTTATAAGATTAGCCAAATCTCACCTAAACTTATATATGATAAAGGAGCATTCCCCCAAGGAATAAGCCCTGAAGAAACAAAATCAGGCATCCCCTGAGAATGGGAGACTTTCTATTCTAAACTAAGGCCACAGCACAGCACCTACAAAAATAAAAGACCGGAGGGTCATACCTAGTTATATTATCTTATGATTTTTTAATATTCATACTAACACATGCAGCAAGAAGATCAATAAGGCAAAAAAAAAGTGAAATGTATTAAAGGCAAAGTCAGCAAACGAAACTACGGTGCAGAAAATCAGACTGTTTCATCCTCAACCCAAGTGAGGAAAAAAGCAAAATTAAAGGAAATTGTTTGTAAGAAAGACAGGTACACATGAGTTCAAATTACCCCACAAGCGGGGCATTCTCTTGGACAGCGTCAGTGACCTTTTCCTAGGTAGCGGGAGTATCATTGGCCTCGGCCTCCTTTGGGGGACCTGGGATATCTTCCGCCAGCGACATGAACAGGATCCCTCATAAACTCCCTCTGCCATTTCAACATCAGGGACTCGATCAGCGTCACCGCTCACCTTAGCCTTCACTGCTTCCAAGATTTGGTTTAGATGCTCTTCTAAAAATGCATACCCAGGTCACAACCAGGGAATTCACTAACATAACACAGAAAAATCAACAAGGTAAAAATCAATACCTGAATCAACAGGAGGGTGCACACTGGCTGGGACAGACTGATCAAAAGGGTTCGGGGCTGTGTCCAAAACCAAATCAAAATTCAGGAAGGCAACATCTTCACCAGCAGGAGGATAACCATGGGCAATGAACTACTGACGGCAGGCTTCGAAGGCAAAAACGAAGATAAGGCTCGGCTATTAAAGCTATCTCCTTCTTATAGCCCTCGGACCTCTTGAACTCAGAAAGGCGGCTCACCTAATAAGCCTCCAAGTAGTTCTCCCCTCCTCAGTATTAAGGAAATCCTTACGGACCTGGTCGCCCAGCATCTGAATTTCCTCGGCATGATCCTCCTTCAAGGCAGCTATTTCCCTTTGAAGCTTCTTGACCTCCTTCTCTGTCTGCTGGTATCTAACTATGGCTTCTTTCTTCAACTCGCGAAAGTCGGTCACATCTTTCGACAAACGCCCCACCTGCTCATCCAACCTCTTCTTTTGAACCTCTCCGCACTTGCTGGAAGGGCTCGATAAGAACTCCCCCCGTAAGATCACAGCCTAGGACAGGTACAAAAAGATCAAAGGCATAATCAAAACGAATATAAAATGCGAAAAGCCTAATATCAAAGTATATCTTCGCAAGCACCAAGGACAGCATCATGTTCAAGTCTTCACGGGATACAGAGGATAGAAGATGTCTATCCAAGGAAGTAGCAGCACCCTTTAAGATGTCTGTGGCCCGAGAAGAGGCTGCCTCTTTTTATAGATTCTAACATCAAATGGTCATACACCACCACCACCCCGGCTGGAGAGGAAGGAGAACGAAAGGATACTCCTCCATAATCCCTAGGGGGAGGGGGAGGAGGAGGAGTAGAGGCATGGCGAGTAGAGCTGGCAGGAGGGACCGTAAAAGACTTAGGCCTTGGTCTTTTCGAAGACGACCCAGGTTGGGTGGTAGCGGAGCGTTTCCCTCTCTTATCCCCGAAAGAGGAAGAACCCTGAGAGGACCTGGTATTCGAAGAAGTGGTGGCAACACGGTGCTCGTCCCTAAAAAGCTCGTTGAACATGATGTCGCCTGCAAAAATAAAAACCCACTCAAACAACATATCAAAAACACACCGAGAAATATACAAAAAACTGGTTACAAAGATATCCAGCGATTCCCCCAGATGTTCAACTCGCGGGCTTAGCTCGAAATGGCTCAAAAGCCTTTCCTCGGTCATAAGCTTACAATCGTAAGGGGATTCGTTCAACCTCTCAAGAAGGTGGCAAAGATTAGGAGACCTATGATCAAATGAAAAGGGCAAAACAAGGGGGCATCATCTATCCAATGACAAGGAATATTCCAGGGCCTAAGCGGAAGAACAAAAAAGAAACTCCCTTTCCACTGATTGGGAGGATTAGGAGCCGGAAGGAAGGATACCCCTCGCCTAGGAGCAGAATGAAAGACACCTGGCTCGGTTTTTTATAACTAAAAACACTGCGAGAAGACTGTGGCAGTAGGGATAACACCATTGAACTGAAAAATCATAGAAAAAGCAGACAAGATGCGAAAGGAGTTTGGTACCAATTGATTTAGGGGAACCTAAAAGAGGTGAGAAACTTCACAAGAAAACAAAGGTACGGGAAATCGCAAACCAGCCCGAAGCTGGGAAGAGAAAAAAACTCATGTTATTGGACGGCGGCAAACTAGGATAGCTCTTAGGGGCGGGTACTCAGACTGTAAAATCCAAAGGAATAGCGAATTCCTCCACTAGCTGATTAACCTCGTTCCAACTCAAGGAACAAGGCACATAATCCAACCCTGAAGGACGGGACCCCTTTGTCCCTAGCAGAACCTTGCTTCCCCCAAGCCTTGGGTCTCCCTCGCCCTGGGAAGACTCTTCTCCCCCTCATCATCTTCTTCCTCCTCTTCCAAGGACTCATCTAGAAGATGATGAGCGGCTTGACGGAGGCTCCACCTCTAGCCACTTCCGTGTGTAGAAGAGTTAGGTTCCGACCTCCTCGAAGTAGCCTCAAAGGCATCCTCGCCCTCGCCCTCGCCCGCAGATTCCCCCACAAACTGAACCGACTTAAAAGCAGAAGACATGGTAACAGATAAGCAGAAGAAAGGAAAAATGTTAAAAAAATATTCCACAAACCTAGAAGAGAACGGTGCCCTGTACCAAGAAAATGTAAAGGAAGAAGAAACAAAAGGAAGAGAGGTGCCTAGAATAAAGGAAGAAGTGGGAAGTTACAAGCGCCCCATATAGGTAACCGCCCCACAACCAAGCAGTTACCAAAGATGTGGGCACGTGAGAAGAGTCAAAGCCACCACGCGCCCTCAAACGAAATGATGGTAGTCCTAACCAAGGAAGAGTCAGCAGGCGTAGGCCTAAGCTAGGGCTACACTCCTGCCAGTCTAGAGAGTTTAAGCGGGAAGAATTCAAACCATAGACCTCCTATGTAATTTACGTGACCTAGGACCAAGCACAAACATTATCCACTCTAAGCCAAGGTACGATGACCCACCTTCCTTAGAGTGGGGGGGGGGGTCTATATGATGTGTATATCTCTAGGCCCAAGGCCGAAAGGCTCGGGACCGACCCAGAATCACTCCCCTAACGATGGCTCCAGCCCAAAGACCATGAGTAAACGGACGAAGATGGAGTAGGGGCAAGGCTTAGGAATGCAACCGACCTGATTATTCCAGCCCAAGCGACGCACTACCAGCCAAGCCGAAGTAGAGCAAGGATGCCTCAGCACAAGACTCCTAAGCCAACTGGATTCCTAGTCAACTTGGACTTTTATCCTAACTACCAAATCCCCAAAATCCGAAAGTCCCCTTCAGACTGGGACTCTCCACTATAAATACGAGGGCCCCTCCCCGGATCGGGATCTCTTCAAGGTTCTTAAGATTTTTACTTTTTTCTTCATCTTATATTGAATTCTAATATTCTAGTAGCGATCATTCACAGCTTATATTATTTTTATGCATCATCTTTTCTATGAATCGATTACTGACTTGGGCGTAGGAGTGTTAACGTAATTTTTGTAGGTCCCCTCTGTCGAACTTGTATTATTTCGTGGTCCAAGCTATTTGGATCAATCTAACGGACTTGTGCGTTTCCGGATGCATCAATGAAGTTTGAATTGGTCCTAATTAGTAATATTTAAGAAAGAGGATAATAAACAACAAATACAAATTACACATTTTGTCCGAAGAACCAACAGATTTTGAACTTTATTGGCAGAAAAAAATAATCTTTTCTTACTAGATTCCAAATAACTTTAAGCATTCAAGTTTTCCTTCTATAGTTCAACTACTTTTGCCTTTAATCATCACTCTATACAAGTTATGATAGACACCGATCCATTTTCAAAGCACAATGGAGTCTCAGGGAATCAAAGGCCCCTCTAAATAACTTCCATGGCAATAGAAAGGAGATCATCAAAATTAAGAACCAAATCAGCTATAATGCTCCTATGGGTTTACGTTATCATGATATATTTCCAAGTTTTTAGCCTCACTTGATTATGTATGTATATTTTAAGCGTTTCTGTAATGAATTTTCTTGAAGTAATTATACTATAAAACTTTTGGTTTGTAATTTTATATAGTAATTTGTGAAGTTCTATTATTTTTATACCTATACTAATTTTTTAAGAATTTGTTAATCGTTATATAACACATTTATTTTGTATCACTCGATAATATTTCGATACGTCACGATCGATGTGGAGTAATAACTGTCAATATTATCACTGATACCGAGACTTTGAGACATGATTTCATTGGCTAGATTTCCTAGCAGATAGGAACAGAAGTGTGTTTGTTAATGCTCATACCCATTTTCTACATGGCTTTAGTTAGTATGTTCTTCAATTTCGTTGCATTTTGATGTACATAGGGTTGTTCGTTGGTTTGCAATATCTTTGTGATTCTTCCACACTTGTGCTTGAATTTTGTAATTTATTTGATTATGAAATCTATTTTTGGTTTGATAAAATGTGGGCTTCTATCTTCTGTTTTTAATTTTTGTTTTGGGAAAACTAAGTTTTAAAAAAAAAAAGGCGGGGGCGGGGGGGGGCGGGGGGGGGGGGGGGTAAGGCCTAAAAGATTCTCACAAAATTGCTAAGAAAAAAGAAAAATCCTGCATATTCAATATTATATCAAGTTTATATTCAAAATTCACCAAATATTAGAGTTATTAGTTAATATATCTCTTACTTTAATTTTATATAAAATAAAATATGGTATTTTTATTTATATTGTTTAAAAATAAGCTTAAGCAACAATTTTGATACTTTTTTGTAAATAAATATTAAAAATTCACCATCAATTAAAATTATTAGTTAATATCTCATATTTTAATTTTAGATGATATTAAAATATATACTTTTTTAATTTATATTATCTAAAATATACTTAATCAACAATATAGTACATTTTGATAAGTTTTTGTAAATAAATATTTAATATAATGCATATGAATTTTATCATTATAATTTCAATATCCACTACAACAAAATGCATTTATTTTAAAAACAATCACCATATATTAAGAATTGCTAATCAATATATCATATTTTAGTTTTAGATGATAATAAAATATGTTCTTTTGGTTTATATTATCTAAAAACAAACTTAATCAATAATTTAATACGTTTTGATTTCCACTTCAACAAATATATTTTAGTTTTAGTTATCTTAGCCCTATATTTTATTTAATATAATAATAATATATAATAATTATTTTTAAAAAGAAAAATGTATGATTAAGTAATGTGAATTATGTGATTATTCTAGAACTCTTTCAGTCTTTCTCTCTCTAACCCTTTCTCCCTCATTCTTGGGCGAAGTGAAAGAAACCCTTCTTTTTGCTGTCTCGCACGAAGTGAAAGGAAAAATTGCAGAACTCCAGCTTCAATCTATTGGCACACAACACACCTTCACTCCTACTTCACGAACAAGTGATTTTTTTTTTATAATTTCTTTTTTTTACAATTTGTAAAACAAATTTTCTGATAAAAAAATTTGCTTTCAAAGTGTGATGAAATATTTGATTGAATTTTTTATTATTTTTTTGGTGTTGCTTGGATCAAATTTGAGCTCCTTGGCGAGCTCCAGCTCACGAGCTAGTCCATGAGCTCGAGCTCGACTAGTGTCAATCGAGCTCGAGCCTTTATTTCCAAGCTTGCCGTGCTTGAGCTCAGATTTTTGGCCGAGCTCAGCTCATTTGCACCCCTAGACATTATCCTATACAAGCAAGTAAACATGGCCTAAAAAGCATGCTTTGGAAGCTTGTATCCGGAGGTGGAGATAATAAACTCAATAAATTTGTATGAGAATTTGGGCCTTAGTTTTTGTTAAATTGACTTGGTGTGTGTTTCAACAACATAGCTCAACAAGAATCACAAAGCTTCCCACCTGATTAAAGCATTCATCCCTCTCAGCATACACAGATTAAAACATACAAGTGACTAAAGCATACACCTTCAGCACCTGATCAATATCAAACACTAAGAACAGCTTTAACAAAATGATATGGTTCCCTGCTCAATCCAATTGCCATCTCTCCCAATCAATCACACAGTAAAACACCAAAAACATGATTCTCAGACGTCACAACGTATTGGAGATCTGAGTTACAAGTGGAAGCATCAGTCGAAAGAGAAAATGCTGTTGGAACATAAAGAAGCCAGCAATTTACCTGGCAATTCCATCAAACAGCCTCAAAGGCCAACAATGTATACAGAAATAGTGATTATCCCTTCCCTTCACATTAAAATTGTCAAACAAAAGTCGAACTACCTTCCCCATTCTTCATGAGGCAGAGATGCCATTATACCAAGCAATGATCTGATCTGAGCTCCCACAAATATAACACTAACAATTATAGACCTATCTTATTAAAAAAAGAAAATTTATATCATTCGGACCTCACTATTGTAATCAGCCAGTGCCGCCTCCAAAAATGGGAGAAAATGCATAACAATAAAAGATTACCAACAAACCAACATATAACAAGAAACAGCCCAGAATAAAATTTCACTTTTTCCAAGTTACAACTTAACAGCCATATCAAAACAGGCAGAGAATCATTAATAGGTTCGCAATTTATCTTACTTATACAAGCAGCAATCTTGATCTCCACTAGCAATAACTCAAATAAATAGAACCAAAGTTACCAATGCAAAATAACGACTGCCATGTGCAACAGAATCCAAAAAAGTCACAGAAAACTATAACTCAAACACAAGATGAACATAACAAAACAGTCGTAGCCAGAAAAAAACAGCCAACAAAGCCATCATTCTGAAAATCAAAGTAATCCATAATATAAGAGCAATTTGTCAGAGAAGCAATACCCAAAATTCAATTCACATAGAGTTTACAATACATTCTGAAACTACAGCAAGAAGCCAACATCTACTGAATGTAACTCTGTATTCCGTCTATCTACTAAAAGCATCAATCTAAAACTCAAGTACGCCTTAAAACCCTAGCTTCGTGCGGCGCCAATGCCTGCGCTTTGCATTATACCTACAAGAACGAAAACCATACCATATTGAACAAAAATGTTCAAGACGACTTAAATAACGAAAAAAATTAACCAAAAATAAAAAACAGCATACCTGATGGTATTGTCGGTACGCATACGGATCCAGTAAGGAATTGGTCGATTCTGCCTCTGTTTCTTCGCCAGCTTCTTCTTTATCCGCAATGTCTTATGCGACGGCTGTGAACAATGTCGTTCAATTAATATATACCAAAAAACGAAACAAGAAAAAAGAATCAAGAATTCACGCAATCACACACACATTAACCCTAGAAACACACTGAAAATACGATGGAGAGAGGATTACCATTTTTGCGAGAGAGAAGTTGTCGAGATCAACCAATGTCCTCACTCCTCGGAGTAAGTAGTGAATAAACCCTAGATGGAGAGGGATTTTGTTTGGGCAAATTAATAGATGTGGGCTTTATCTATCTCTGGCCCAGTTTTGTATGGGCTTTTACCCCTATAAGATTAATAAATTGTAGTTTGGGTTAATTACTTAGACCCTTCTAAAATACGAAAATATATATTTTTTTTTAAAAAACTTAAAATTATACTTATATTCTTATTTTAAAATTTTATTTACACTTAACTTCTTTTTATTAGGGTTTAAATGAAAGATATTGGCGTAACAAAAAAAATTACATAAATTTTCTATTTTGCCCCTTATTTAACATTCTTATATATATTTTGGTTTTATTGCACTTTTGGTCCCGTTAGATAGGGCCCTTCTCACTTTTAGTCCCGCGCTTTGTTTGGTCGACACATATGGTCTTAAAGTTTTTAGCATTTTGACAGCATTAGTCCCAAACTCAAGATATTTTGTTTTACTCCCTTAATGCTCGGAAATTGGCTCATCATGCTTCCGAAATAAATTAAGATTCCATAAATTCGTACCTTTTTCTGACCGCCTTGTTCCCGGGTATTCCAAGCTCTCGATTTTACGGACTTCCTCCAACCACACAACCGCAGCAGATGGTTCGCAGATGCTTGGCTCCTTCAGCAACAAACAGCACAACCATATTTCGTTTCCTACCTTAGGGTGTAGAAGATACTCCGATACAGCGACTTAATGGAATTTTGGACAGCAATTTGAAAAGAAGCCTTTCTTTTATTGAAGAAAAATAGGCAATATTACATAGATATTATTTCCTCCGTTGGAGGAGACAACTATTTAGCCTCTCATTGTATAGAGAGCTAGACTCTTTGGGGAAACCCCATGAACTGAAAGATAAAAAATACAAGGATTGAAAGACTCAGATTATTATGCTTTGAAGAGTAGGAGGAAATTTCTGATGATCTCCTTCTGCTTCGATGCCTTATTATTTATAACCATCCGCGGACGTCAAATGCGGATTCCAAACTTGTTTTTTGATGACGTCATTGCGTTCGTCATCTGGATGACGTCATTGCATTCGTCATCGTCCTTTCCAGCTGGTATTCATGATGGCTTGTCGGCCATTGCTAGCTGGCTCCTTCTGACTGTTGGCTTTTGTCGTTTTCTGCCGACAGTCTTCTTTTTGAATTTTTACATTTTTTGAATTTTACTTCTCTTTGTAAAAATTCTTCCTTTTACCCTTGTCCGGTTTTGGTTCGGATTTCCTTTGGGTAACCCGTATCTTCGTTCCGAACAGTGGCTTTTCTTGTTTCTCGCAGCAAGGGCACACATGGTTATGCCATTGCCCAACATGTAGCATGTTGCATGTCTTCATCCTTGTGGCTTCAGTTGCAGGCAGCTTGTTCTCCCATATGAGCATCCTCTTTTTCTCGAACATGCTTTCTGTAAATTCAGTACTCTTCCCGCAAATTCAGTACTCTTCCCTGTCATGGAGTTTAACAGGAACGATCCATTCACTTTGTTGGAAAAGATTTTGAACGGATACTTGACTTTGTCCATCTCAGTGAGACAGACCCATAAACCCCAAGCTCTTTTGGTGGAAATGTCGTCTTCCCTAATAGCTGACACCAGTGGAGCTTCTTCTGAGGCAACTTTAATTCTGTTAAAAGCTACCATGTCTGGTCTCTGTTATTTGATGAAATGGAATGCTGGATGAGACCCTTTTCCTGCAGTTTCTGGAGCTGCTGAGATGAATTTTAGCTCCAAGATATCTCCTCTTTTTAGGTGGGGATTGTTTTGCCATAAATCATATACGGCCCCACTAATCCAATCCGGTAATTTTGAAATTTCTGGAAAACTTGGTGACATAGTATGAATCGAAGCTATAGCTCCAAACTCATACCATTCTCGGACTTCTTCGGGTTTAGATCCATCATCCAGAGCTATTATAAAGATGTCTCGATAACTTCTTGGTTGACTTTTTTGATAAACCTGCCAAGCAGAAGAAGAAGATAATTCATTAGTATTAGCCTTAGAAGTGTCTGTCATTGGCCTAAGGCTAATCTCTTCCTCTTTAACCCCAGAGGCGCTGGGTTGACTCGAATCATCAGAGGTTTGCACTCCCTGTGACTCGTTTGTCGCCGTTACACCAGAGTCTGGTGATGGCCTTGTGCAAGCAGTACTTGAATCTACTGCTACAGGTCTAGAGTCCTGTACTTTAAGGGCATGTTTAGTATCATGCTTTCTCAATTCGTAAGTCATCTCTGAAGATGATGCCTTCCGAATTGGTTCTTGTAGGTCGTTCCATAGTGAGGTTGAGGCCACCATGGTCGTTCTTATTGCGATCTGGACAGTGTCAAGATCAGCTCTTTGGATTTGTCCGGCTACTTGAGCATTTACGCTAGCCGTCCAAACTTCTTGTTAAGCTCCTCGAGGTTTTCTCTAAGGTGCCTAAGCCTTAACATGATGGAGTTTGCTTCAGATGCCTCCATCTCTTGTCAGGAAATCTGCAAGAACATTTTCATGAGATTTTATAACAACAATATTATCGCAATAATATTGGCATTCAGCCTGCCATCTGATAATACGTGCTTTCTCAATCTTAGATTCTAATTTATTTTTCAAGAAAGCTTTAACATTGGTATTATCAACTTTCAAAGTGAACTCTTTGGCAAGTAAAAACAAAGGTCATTTCTTAAAAGCCTTCCAAACCGCAAAGAATTCTTCTCGTTGATGTGCCACATTCGGCTTGTTGTTCGGTGAACAACCCTCCAGTGTATCTACTGTTGGAATGGGTGACCAAAAGCCAATTGGATTGGCTGTTTTCTATTCGACAATCTTTATCAAATAATATTAGATTGATGAATATGGTAAGAATTCATCAAGATGGCAATATGTTTCATTGTGCTTACCACTGATATTGAACGGGGTTTCAATATCACAACGAAATGCCCACAGATTGAAAGGTTAACCCGTGGAGTTGGGCTGCGCATAAGTTTGGCAGCTATGAAACCAACTCCTAAGGGTCGGTCTGGAACGTTCCAAGTCGAGGACCTCGAGATTGGGCATCAAGGGTCCTATGGAGACTTGCACTAAGTACTGCAGCCGTGTTTCGTCAGCAGGAACCGTAGGTCGTCTGTGCAGTTTTAGTGGATTAGTTGGCAAGGTAATCAACTGACTGAAGTGACTCGTGGGAATCGTCATATGGAAGCCTCTTAAGGCTTGGTCGGTATGACTGGGATTCCCGGTTTCGATAGTACGAGATTAGTCCTCTGACTTAAGGAATCATGGCAGTCACGTGCATACGAAGACTGTATCTTGGATATGACGAGCGGTGGCTGTGTCATGAGGCATGATCATCATAAGCCTTATCCAGTGCACTCGAAGTATGTAGCGAGGACGGTGGATTCCAAGAGAGGATCTGTCCCCTGTCATCATGTGACAGAGAGTTCTCCTATGCACCTTGGGATGGTTTAGACTCTAAAAGTCTTTGGCCAAAGCGATTGATCGATCAAGGATAGGTTTCCTAGATCGGATCAGTAGAGTAAATGCATCTCGAGTGTTAAGCATAGCTGCCTAGTCAAGGATGGGAACCGACACCCAATTCCATACCCTAGACTAAGGCCAGGAGATGGTTGACAGTAGGACCGTACTCGTATGGATTCGAAGCCTAAATGTTCACGCCAACATTCACCTAGTCTCTAGTGCCATGGGCTGTTGCTGGACAACCACCCATGGTAACGGGCCATTTCCGACTATGGAATAATCGAAAATAATTAATTAAATTAGATTTAATTAATTGTGTTGGTCACACATGCCCAAGTCTAGCTGAAGGGTGAACCTAAAGAGTCACACCCTACCACTATAGTGGGATAGAATTAATTTGGAATTAATTCTAGAAGAATTAGATTAATTTAATTGGATTAAATTAATCTTTGGAGAGAATAAATGATTGGATCATTTATTTATACCAATCCATTGGATGGATGACTTGAAATTAAATTAATTGATAATTAGAATTTCAAGTTAGCTAGTAAAATTAATTGGATTAATTTTATTGGGCTTGGTCCAATTTATAAATTGGATTTATAAATTGAAAGAGAGAGCATGGGCTTGGATCTTTTAATTAGATTAAAAGATAAGGAGTTTAATGTTGGGCTTATGATTAAATTAGATTAAATATAAGTCCATAAGACGTGGGCTTGATCCTATCGAGCCCGGTTCATTAAATACAAGCCCAAGGCCTTGGTTAGACCTTGGCTAAGTCAATGAGGACAATTTTGGAAGGTCTTTGGCTGATTTAATATGCAAAATTTCGTGCATAAAGGGGGCTAGGGTTAGGATGGTTGTTTTGGAGCCTAACTAGGTTAGGACTCCTAGTATGTGTATGACTAGGTCATATATATACCTTCATTAAAACCCTAGCACACACACAACATACTAGCCTCAAAACCTCACAAATTTCGTGCCTCTCTCTCTCTCCCATGTTCTCCATATCAGTTTTTCATTTGGTCTTAGAGATCAAAAAGGAAAAACGAAAGCGAGATCAAAACACGTTAATTCATAGCGATTGTTTTGATCTCCATCTCTTCTGTGGAGATTTTGCTAGCACGAAATCTCCACATCCTTTAGTGGTGGTGTGTCATTCTTGGGAGGATCTCAAGATCGAGGTCTCGTCGTGGACGGATCCGAAAACGAAAACGGAGAGGAGACAACGCTTGTAGCCGTACGAGAAAACGACAAAGGTAAACTCCATTTATGGTTTTCGCTCCTTTTTTTCTCGTGATTCTTGGCCTATGGTTTTATATTTAATACACCGAACGGGGAAAGATCAAGGGTACACCCCTTGATCGGGTATTAATTTCGTTAATTATCGCTTATTTTATCATTTTTCGATTATTCGCGCTTCCGCCGCGCTTCCCGGGCCGATCCGCTTCCCACAAGTGGTATCAACATGTTTACATGTTTTAATCGGCTTTGAAGCATGATTTTTTGGATTTTAATTGCATATCTAGATCTAGGGTTTATGTGTTTAATTTTGCATTTAATTTTGGACATGAGATTTTTATTGAAATTTGGAATTTCTGAAAATTGATAATTTTCTTGTTGTTTTAGAAATTGCAGAAAAAAAAAAGGATTTCAGAAAATCAAAAAAAAAAAAAGAGCAGCAGCCGACGCTGTCGGCCGTCTGGCAGGCGCGCAGGCAGGCGCACGCGCGCGGGCGAGGGCCCTGCGCGCGCGGCCGGCCAGCGCGCCCGCAGGGGCGCGCGCGCTGCGCCGCGGGCATGCATGCACGCTGGGCGCGCGCGGCAGGCAGGCTGCCTGCGCGCGCGCTGCGACCGGCCGCTGACATGATTTTTTTATTTTTTCAAAATTTTTCATTTTTGATTTTTATGATTTTTCTGCATATTTTTCTGAAACAGTTAATTTTGGTGAATTTAATTTTTGGTTGAGATTTGGTATTTCCCAAGATTAAATTACTAAAATTAATTTGAATGGGTTTTCAAACAAGAATTATTTTTGCATGGGTTGCACTTATGTCCATTATTAAGTTGCATTATTTTACATATAAATTTCTGAGATTTGATGTGTAATTAAATTATGATATTGGATGTCATTAATTATAATGCATGGTTTGCATTATATTTTGTGTGCATGTTTATTTTGGAAATAAATGTGCTATTTGTTAATTGGATTAACATGGATGATCACGAAGCCTATTGGACCCTGTGTATGGTTTATTTTCTGTTGGGTTGGGGCCTGCGTGCCTCTTATTTTCCTTTTTCTCTTCGTTTTTAGCCTAATATGTTTAAGGCTTGCTTTCTCCCTATTAATGTACTCCCCCAACTGTTGATTGGGTTTCTTTTTAAGTTGTAATGAGAGTAGAATAGGTGGAGAGGATTTTACTTTATTTTTAATAATTGTAAAGAGCAAGCCCAGACGATGGAGGCCCATGGAGGAGGCCATGGGTTGGCCCACGGAGATCCATGGATAAGAGGCCCGAAGGACGGAGCCCACGAAGGAAATGAAGAAATAAAGAGAGATTACAAGGCCCATAATGTGTTAATGGGTTAAACATCTTGTAATAGCATAGGCCTACCCTTAGACTGACCATAGATCCACTGCGGGATCAGTGGGTCGCATAGGTTTTGGGCTTGTGATCATCCAACAGGGGCATGCTAGGTTTTATTTTGCATGTGATGCGTTTTATTTAAATGCATTATATATTGGATATGTTGTCATGCAAGATATTAATTGTGATGAGGCCTCGGTCAAACTACTAAAATGAACTCTCACTTGGTTGGACCAAGTTAAAAATATTAGACCCTAAAATTGGAAATAAACATAGTGGCTTGTTATTCCATATCTCATCCACAGTAATGTAGTGAGGAAGCCAATTTCATCCATACGTGGTCTCACGAGTCGTGGCACGTTTGGACTGAAATGAAGCTGCACTGTTACTGTGAACGAAGTGAATACACACCTATTTCCCTGTCTCACGAGTCGTGGGAGGCGATAGTGTGTGCTATGATTCGGTTGATGGATTAGGACTAATGCCAAGTGATGTAAATTTCCATGCCTTCCATCCACAGTAATGTAGTGAGGAAGCTGATTTTAGCCACACGTGGTCTCACGAGTCGTGGCACGTTTGGACTGAAATAAAGCTGCACTATTTTGTGAACGAAAGACTACGCTTCTATTTCCCTGTCTCACGAGTCGGGGGGGCGATAGTTTGCGGTATGATTCGGTTGATGGGTCGGTCTAACACCAAGTAACGTGATTGCTTGGAGTCCTCGGAATCACGTGAAAAGGTGAGGCAAAATATCTTGGGGATCTCGTAGGACGAGAATGGTATTGGATACCTCCCACAAGGTTATTTCCATGTGAATCGTAAAAGCAGGGCATGGAGAATTTCGCTTGTGGACCTCAAGCCCACTAGGAAAATGGTTTTCCCGAAACCCATTTGAGAGTGATGGGCTTTCGCAAAAATAGTGGAGGGTTAATGACTGAAGTCCAAGTCCTTAACTTGAACCTAATATTATGATAATCTGCTTACTTTTCTATTTATTGTTAATTTCTAAGAATCCACTTAACTATACTTGAGGCTAATATTTAATGGAACAAACTTTTTGACTGAGAAATCTGAGGATGGTCCTCGATTTCAAGAACCAGACTTACGCTCTGGATAAGTCTTCTACCTCGGACTTGA